>OX328014.1:23736918-24336918 GCA_946811545.1 Netelia fuscicornis | reverse complement strand
GCGTCGTCTCCTAAGCCACCATCGGTCCACGCGTCGTCTCCGAGCCCCGATGCCTCCACGCGCCGTCTCCGAGCCACTATCGGTCCGTGCGCCGCTTCCAGAGCCCCGATCGGTCCAGGTGCCGCTTCCTGCGCCCCGATCGGTCCACGCGCCGTCTCTTAAGCCCCAATCGGTCCACGCGGCGTCTCCGTGCGCCGATCATTTAACGCGCCGTTTCCTGAGACCCGATAGTTCCACGCACCGTCTCCGAGCCCCGATCGATCCACGCGCCGCCTCCTGAGCCCCGATCGGTCCACGCGCTGTCTCCTGAGCCCCGATAGGTACACGCGTAGTCTCCTAAGCCCCGATCGGTCCACCCGTCGTCTCTTAAGCCCCAATCGGTCCACGCGCCATCTCCGAGCCCCGATCATTTCACGCGCTGTCTCCTGAGCCCCGGTCGGTCCACGCGCCATTTCCTGAGCCCCGATCGGTCCACGCGTCGTCTTTTAAGCCCAGATGCCTCCTTGCGCTGTCTCCCAACCACGATCGGTGCAGGCGCCGCTTCCTGAGCCCCGATCGGTCCACGCGTTTTCTCCTAAGCCCCGATCGGTCCACGCGTCGTCTCCTGAGCCCCGATCGGTCGACGCGTCGTCTCCTGAGCCCCGATGGATCCACGCATCGTCTCCTCAGCCCCGATCGCTCCACGCGCCGTCTCCGAGCGCCGATCGGTGCACGCGCCGTCCCCTGAGCCCCAATCGTTCCACACGCCGCCTCCTAAGCCCCGATCGGTAAAGCCGCCGTCATCAAGCCCCGATCCGTACACGCGTCGTCTCCGAGCCCCGATGGGTCCACGCGCCGTGTCTTAAGCCCTGATCGGTCCACGTGCCGTCTCCGAGCTCCGATGGGTCCACGCGCCGCATCCTGAGCCCCGATCGGACGACGCGTCGTCTCCGGAACCCCGATTGCTCCTAGGCCCGTTTCCTGAGCCCCGATCGGTCCACGCATCGTCTCCTAAGCCCCGATCGGTCCACGCGTCGTCTCCTAAGCCCCGAACCGTCGACGTGTCGTCTCCTGAGTCCCGATCGATCCACCCGTCTTCTCCTGAGCCCCGACCGCTCCACGCCTCGTCTCCGAGCTCCGATCGGTCCACGCGCCGTTTCCCAGGCCCGATCGGTGCAGGTGCCGCTTTCTGAGCCCCGATCGGTCCACGCGCTGTCTCCTGAGCCCCGATCGTTCCACGCATCGCCTCCTGAGCACCGGACGGTCCAGGCGCCGTCTCCGAACCCCGATCGGTCGACGCGCCATCTCCGAGCCCCGATCGGTCCACGCGCCGTCGCCGAGCCATGATCGGACCACGCGCAGCCTCCTGAGCCCCGATCCGTCCACGTGCTGGCGCCGAGCCGCGATCGGCCCACGCGCGGCCTCCTGAGCCCCAATCGGTCCACCCGCCGTTTCCGAGCCCCGACCGCTCTACGCGTCGTCTCCTGAGCCGCGCGCGGTCAATGCGTCGTCTTCTTAGCCACGATCGCTCCACGCGCCGTCTCCTGAGCCCCGATCGATCCACGCGCCGTCTCCTGAGCCCCGATCGGTCCACGCGCCGTGTCCGAGCCCCGATCGCTCCACGCGCCGTCTCCGGAGCCCCGATCGGTCCACGCGCCGTCTCCGAGCCCCGATCGATCCAAGCGCCGTGTCCTGAGCCCCGATCGGACCAAGCGTCGTCTCCTGAGCCCCGAACGTTCTACCCGCCTTCTCCTAAGCCACGACCGGTCCACGCGTTGTCTCCGAGCACCGATTGGTTCACGCACCGTCTCCTGAGCCCCGATCGGTCCACGCGCCGTTTCCGAGCCCCGATCGATCCACGCTCTGTCTCCTGAGCCGCGATCGGTCCACGCGTCGTCTTCGAACACTGATCGATCCACGCGCCGTCTCCTGAGCCCCGATCGTTCCACGCGCCTTCTCCTAAGCCACGATCGGTCCACGCGCCGTGTCCGAGCGCCGATTGGTTCACGCGCCATCTCCTGAGCCCCGATCGGTCCACGCGTCGTCTCCGAGCTCCGATCGGTCCACGCGCCGTTTCCTGAGCCCCGATCGGTCCATACGTCGTCTTCGCAACCCCGATGCCTCCACGCGCCGTCTCCGAGCCACGATCGGTCCAGACGCCGCTTCACCAGCCCCGATCGGTCCACGCGCGGCCTCCTGAGGCCCGATTGGTTCAAGCGCCGTCGCCGAACCCCAATTGGTCCACGCGAAACCGCCTGAGCCCCAGTCGGTCCACGCGCTGTCTCCGAGCCCCGATCGGTCCACGCGTCGTCTCCGAGCCCCGATCGGTCCACGCGTCGTCTCCGAGCTCTGATCGGTCCACACGCCGTTTCCTGAACCCCGATCGGTCCATCCGTCGTCTTCTTAGCCCAGATGCCTCCACGCGTCGTCTCCGAGCCACGATCGGTCCAGGCGCCGCTTCCTGAACCCCGATCGGTCCACGCGCCGTATCCTAAGCCCCGATCGGTCCACGCGCCGTCTCTGAGCGCTGATAACTTCACGCGAAGTCTCCTGACCCCCGATCGGTCCACGCGTCGTCTCCTAAGCCCCGCTCGGCTAACGCGTCGTTTCCGAGCCCCGATCGATCTACGCGTCGTCTCCTGAGCCCCAATTAGTCCACGCGCCGTCTCCTAAGCCCCGATCCGTCCACGGGCCGTGTCCGAGCTCCGGTCGGTCCACGCGCCGTCTCCAAGCCTCGATCCGTACACGCGTCGTCTCCGAGCCCCGATCGGTCCACGCGCGGCCTCCTGAGCCCCAATCGGTCCACGCGTCGTCTCCTAAGCCCCGATCGGTCCGTGCGCCGTCTCCGAGCCCCGATCGGTCCACGCACCATCGCATGCTCCCCAATCGGTCCATGCGCCGTCTCCGGAGCCCTGATCGATCCACGCGAATCTCCTGAGCTCCGGTCGGTCCTCCTACCGTCTCCGAGCCCCGATCGGTCCACGCGTCGTCTCCTAAGCCCCGATCCGTCGCCGCGTCGTCTCCTGAGCCCCGATCAATTGACGCGTCTTCTCCTGAGCCTCGATCGCTCCTCGCGCCGTCTCCTGAGTCCCGCTCGGTCCATGCGTCGTGTTCTTAGCCCCGATGCCTCCACGCGCCGTCTCCGAGCCACGATAGGTCCAGGCGCCCCTTCCTGAGCCCCGATCGATCCACGCGCCGTCTCGTAAGCCACAATCGGTCCACGCGCCGTCTCAGAGCGCCGATCATTTCACGCGCCGTCTCCTGAGCCCCGATCGTTCCACGCGCCATCTCCGAGCCCCGATCGGTCCACGCGGCGTCTCCTGAGCCCCGATCGGTCCACGCGCCGTCTCCTGAGCCCCGATCGGCCGACGCGTCGTCTCCTAAGCGCCGATCCGTCGACGCGTCGTCTCCTGAGCCCCGATCGATCCACGCGTCTTCTCCTGAGCCCCGACCGGTCCACCCGTCGTCTCCGAGCTCCGATCGGTCCAGGTGCCGTTTCCGAGCCCCGATTGGTCCATGCGTCGTCTTCGAAGCCCCGATGCCTCCACGCGCCGTCTCCGAGCCACGATCGGTGCAGGCGCCGCTTCCTGAGCCCCGATCGGTCCACGCGCGGCCTCGTGAGCCCCGATCGGTCCACGCGCCGTCTCTGAGCGCTGATAACTTCACGCGAAGTCTCCTGACCCCCGATCGGTCCACGCGTCGTCTCCTAAGCCCCGCTCGGCTAACGCGTCGTTTCCGAGCCCCGATCGATCTACGCGTCGTCTCCTGAGCCCCAATTAGTCCACGCGCCGTCTCCTAAGCCCCGATCCGTCCACGGGCCGTGTCCGAGCTCCGGTCGGTCCACGCGCCGTCTCCAAGCCTCGATCCGTACACGCGTCATCTCTGAGCCCCGATCGATCCACGCGCCATCGCCAAGCCCCGATCGGTCCACGCGCTGTCTTCGAGCCCCGATCAGTCCACGCGTCGTCTCCTGAGCCCCAATTAGTCCACGCGCCGTCTCCTAAGCCCCGATCCGTCCACGGGCCGTGTCCGAGCTCCGGTCGGTCCACGCGCCGTCTCCAAGCCTCGATCCGTACACGCGTCGTCTCCGAGCCCCGATCGATCCACGCGCCATCGCCGAGCCCCGATCGGTCCACGCGCCGCCTCCTGAGCCCCGATCGGTCCACACCCCTTCTCCTGAGCCCCGATCGGTCAACGCGTCGTCTCATAAGCCCCGACCGGTTCACGCGCCGTCTGCTGTGCCCCAATCGATTCACGTGCCGTCTCCTAAGCCCCGATCAGTCCACCCGTCGTCTCTTAAGCCCCAATCGGTCCACGCGCCATCTCCGGGCGCCGATCATTTCACGCGCCGTCTCCTGAGCCCCGGTCGGTCCGCGCGCCGTCACCTGAGCCCCGATCGGTCAACGCGTAGTCTCCTAAGCCCCGATTAGTCCACGCGCCGTCTCCGAGCGCCGATCGGTTCACGCGCCGTCTCCTGAGCCCCGATCGTTCCACGCGCCGTCTCCGAAGCCCCGATCGGTCCACGCGCCGTCACCTGAGCTCCGATCGGTCCACGCGTCGTCTCCTAAGCCCCGATCGATCCACGCGCCATCGCCAAGCCCCGATCGGTCCACGCCCTGTCTTCGAGCCCCGATCAGTCCACGCGTCGTCTCCTGAGCCCCAATTAGTCCACGCGCCGTCTCCTAAGCCCCGATCCGTCCACGGGCCGTGTCCGAGCTCTGGTCGGTCCACGCGCCGTCTCCAAGCCTCGATCCGTACACGCGTCGTCTCCGAGCCCCGATCGATCCACGCGCCATCGCCGAGCCCCGATCGGTCCACGCGCCGCCTCCTGAGCCCCGATCGGTCCACACCCCTTCTCCTGAGCCCCGATCGGTCAACGCGTCGTCTCATAAGCCCCGACCGGTTCACGCGCCGTCTGCTGTGCCCCAATCGATTCGCGTGCCGTCTCCTAAGCCCCGATCAGTCCACCCGTCGTCTCTTAAGCCCCAATCGGTCCACGCGCCATCTCCGGGCGCCGATCATTTCACGCGCCGTCTCCTGAGCCCCGGTCGGTCCGCGCGCCGTCACCTGAGCCCCGATCGGTCAACGCGTAGTCTCCTAAGCCCCGATTCGTCGACGCGTCGTCTCCTGAGCCCCGGTCAATTGACGCGTCTTCTCCTGAGCCCCGATCGCTTCTCGTGCCGCCTCCTGAGCCCCACTCCATCGAGGCGTCGTGTCCGGGGCCCCGATCAATTGACGTGTCTTCTCCTGAGCCCCGATCGCTCCTTGCGCCGTCTCCTGAACCCCGCTCGGTCCATGCGTCGTCTTCTTAGCCCGGATGCCTCCACGCACCGTCTCCGAGCCACGATGGGTCCAGGCGCCGCTTCCTGCGCCCCGATCGGTCCACGCGCCGTCTCTTAAGCCCGAATCGGTCCACGCGCCGTCTCTTAAGCCCGAATCGGTCCACGCGGCGTCTCCGAGCGCCGATCATTTAACGCGCCGTCTCCTGAGACCCGATCGTTCCACGCGCCGTCTCCGAGCCCCGATCGGTCCGCGTGCCGCATTCTAAGCCACGGTCCATCCACGCGCCGTCTCCGAGCCCCGGTCGATCCACGCGTCGTCTCCTAAGCCCCGATCGGTCCACGCGCCGTCTCCTAAGCCCCGATTGATCCACGCGCCGTCTCCCAGCCCCGATCGATCCACGCGCCGTCTCCTGAGCCCCAATCGGTCCACGCGTCGGCTCCTAAGCCCCGATCCATCGACGCGTCGTCTCCTGAGCCCCGATCGATCCACGCGCCGCCTCCTGAGCCCCGATCGCTCCACGCACCTTTTCCTGATCCCCGATCGGTCCACACGCCGTCTCCGAGCCCCGATCGGTCCGCGTGCCGCATTCTAAGCCACGGTCCATCCCCGCGCCGTCTCCGAGCCCCGCTCGATTCACGTGTCGTCTCCTAAGCCCCGATCGGTCCACGCGCCGTCTCCTAAACCCCTATTGGTTCACGTGCCGTCTCCCAGCCCCGATCGGTCCACGCGCCGTCTCCTAAGCCCCAATCTGTCCACGACCCGTCTCCGGGCCCCGATCGGTGCACTCGCCGTCTCCTAAGCCCCGATCGGTCCACGCGCCGTCTCCGAGCCCCGATCGGTCCGTGCACCGTCTCCTTATCCCCATCGCTCCACGCGGCGTCTCCGGAGCCCCGATAGATCAACGCGAGTCTCCTGAGCCCCGGTCGGTCCGCGCACCGTCATCTGAGCCCCGATCGGTCGACGCGTCGTCTCCGAGACTCGATCGGTCCACGCCCCGTCGCCGAGCCTCGATCGGTCCACGCGGGGTCTCCTGAGCCCCGATCGGTCCACGCGCCGTCTCCTGGGCCCCGATGCGTCCACGCGCAGTCGCCGAGCCCCGATCGGTCCACACGCCGTATCCGAGCTCCGATCGGTCCGCGTGACGCATTCTAAGTCACGGTCCGTCCACGCGCCGTCTCCGAGCACCGATCGGTCCACGCGCCGCCTCCTAAGCCCCGATCGGTCCACGCGTCGTCTCCTCAGCCCCGATCGGTCCACGCGTCGTCTCCGAGCACCGTTCGGTCCACGCGCCGTTTCCTGAGCCCTGATCGGGCCATCCGTCGTCTCCTAAGCCCCGATCCGTCGCCGCGTCGTCTCCTGAGCCCCGATCAATTGACGCGTCTTCTCCTGAGCCCCGATCGGTCCTCGCGCCGTCTCCTGAGCCCCGCTCGGTCCATGCGTCGTGTTCTTAGCCCCGATGCCTCCACGCGCCGTCGCCGAGCCATAATCGGTCCACGCGAGGCTCCTGAGCCCCGGTCGGTCCGCGCGCCGTCTCCTGAGCCCCGATCGGTCCACGCGCCGTCTCCTAAGCCCCGATCGGTCCACGCGCCGTCTCCGGAGCCCCAATCGATCAACGTGAGTCTCCTAAGGCCCGACCGGTCCACGCGCCGTCTCCTGAGCCCCGATCGGTCCACGTATCGTCTCCTAAGCCCCGATCGGTCCACTCGTCGTCTCCTAAGTCCCGATCGGTCCACGCGCCGTCTCCGAGCCCCGATCGGTCCACGCGTTGTCTCCTAAACCCCGATCGGTCCACGCGCCGTCTCCTGTGCCCCGATCGGTCGACGCGTCCTCTCCTAAACCCCGATCGGTCCACGCGTTGTCTCCTAAGCCCCGATCGGTCCACGCGTCGTCTCCTAAGCCCCGATCGGTCCACGCGTCGTCTCCTAAGCCCCGATCCGTCGACGCGTCGTCTCCTGAGCCACGATCAATTGACGCGTCTTCTCCTGAGCCCGATCGCTCCTCGCGCCGTCTCCTCAGCCCCGATCGGTCCACGCGCCGTCTCCGAGCTCCGATCGGTCCACGCGCCGTGTCCTAAGCCCCGATCGGTCCAAGCGCCTCCTGCAAAGCCCCGATCGGTCCACGCGCCGTCTCCGAGCGCCGATCGGTTCACGCGCCGTCACCTGAGCCCCGATCGTTCCACGCCCCGTCTCCGGGCCCCGATCGGTCCACGCGCCGTTTCCTAAGCCCCGACCGGTCCACAAGCCTTCTCCTCATCCCCGATCGGTCCACGCGCCGTCTCGGAGCGCCGATTGATTCACGCGCCGTCTCCTGAGCCCCGATCGCTCCACGCGCCGTCTCCTGAGCCCTGATCGTTCCACGCGCCTTCTCCTAAGCCACGATCGGTCCACGCGCCGTCTCCGAGCGCCGATCATTTCACGCGCCGTCTCCTGAGGCCCGATCGTTCCACGCGCCGTCTCCGAGCCCCGATCGATCCACGCGCCGTCTCCTGAGCCCCGATCGGTCCACGCGTCGTTCCCCAAGCCCCGATCCATCGACGCGCCGTCTCCTGATGCCCAATCGGTCCACGCGCTGTCTCCTGAGCCCCGATAGGTACACGCGTAGTCTCCTAAGCCCCGATCGGTCCACGCGCCGCCTCCGGAGCCCCATCGATCAACGTGAGTCTCCTAAGCCCCGACCGGTCCACGCGCCGTCTCCTGAGCCCCGAGCGGTCCACGCGCCGTCTCCTGAGCCCCAATCGGTCCACGCACTGTCTCCTGAGCCCCGGTCGGTCCACGCGCCATCTCCGAGCCCCGATCGGTCGACGCATCGTCTCCTAAGCCCCGATCGGTTAACGCACCGGCTCCGAGCCCCGATCGTCCCACGCACCGTCGCCGAGCCATGATCGGTCTACGCGCCGTCTCCTGAGCCCGGATCGGTCCACGCGTCGTCCCGGAATCCCTGATCCGTACACGCGCCGTCTCCGAGCCCCGATCGGTCCACGCGCCGTCTCCTGAACCCTGATACGTCCACACGCAGTCGCCGAGCCCCGACCGGTCCACGCGCGGCCTCCTGAGCCCCGGTCGGTTCACGCGCCGTCTCCGAGCCCCGATCGATCCACGCGTCGTCTTCTAAGCCCAGATGCCTCCTCGCGCCGTCTCCGAGCCACGATCGGTCCACGCGTCGTCTCCTAAGCCCCGATCGGTCCACGCGCCGTCTCCTGTGCCCCGATCGGTCGACGCGTCCTCTCCTAAACCCCGATCGGTCCACGCGTCGTCTCCTAAGCCCCGATCGGTCCACACGCCGTCTCCGAGCCTCGATGGGTCCACGCGTCGCCTCCTGAGCCCCGGTCGGTCCACGCGCCGTCTCCTGAGCCCCGATCGGTCCACGCGTCGTCTCCTAAGCCCCGATCGGTCCACGCGTCGTCTCCTAAGCCCCGATCCGTCGACGCGTCGTCTCCTGAGCCACGATCAATTGACGCGTCTTCTCCTGAGCCCGATCGCTCCTCGCGCCGTCTCCTGAGCCCCGATCGGTCCACGCGTCGTGTCCGACCTCCGATCGGTCCATACGCCGTCTCCGAGACACGATCTGTCCAGGCATCGCTTCCTGAGCCACGATCGGTCCACGCGCCGTATCCTAAGCCCCGATCGGTCCATGGGCCGTCTCTGAGCGCCGATAAGTTCAAGCGCCGTCTCCTGAGCCCCGATCGTTCCACGCGCCGTATCCGAGCCCCGATCGATCCACGCGCCGTCTCCTGAGCCCCGATCGGTCCACGCGTCGTTCCCCAAGCCCCGATCCGTCGACGCGCCGTCTCCTGATGCCCAATCGGTCCACGCGCAGTCTCCTGAGCCCCGATCGGTCCACGCGTCGTTCCCTAAGCTCCGATCCATCCACGCGCAGTCTCCTGAGCCCCGATCGGTCCACGCATCGCCTCCTGAGCTCCGGACGGTCCAGGCGCCGTCTCCGAACCCCGAGCGGTCGACGCGCCGTTTCCTGAGCCCCGATCGGTCCACGCGCCGTCTCCTGATCCCCGATCGATCTACGCGTCGTCTCCTAAGCCCCGATTGGTGGACGAGCCGTCTCCCAACCACGATCGGTTCACGCGCCGTCTCCTAAGCCCCCATCTGTCTACGACCCTTCTCCGGGCCCCGATCGATGCACGCGCCGTCTCCTAAGCCCCGATCGATCCACGCGCCGTCGCCGAACCCCAATTGCTCCACCCGCAACCGCCTGAGCCCCAGTCGGTCCACGCACTGTCTCCGAGCCCCGATCGGTCCACGCGCCGTCTTCGAGCCCCGATCGGTCCACGCAACGTCTCCTAAGCCCCAATCGGTTAACGCGCCGTCTCCTGAGCCCCGATCGTTCTACGCGCCATCTCCTGAGCCCCGATCGGTCCACGCTTCGTCTCCTAAGCCCCGATCGCTCCACGCGCCGTCTCCTGAGCCCGATCGGTCCACGCATCGTCTCCTATGTCCCGATCGGTTTTACGCGCCGTCTCCGCGCCGCGATCGGTCCACGCGCCGTCGCCGAATCCCAATTGATCCACGCGCAACCGCCTGAGCCCCAATCGGTCCACGCGGGTCTCCTAAGCCCCGACCGCTCCACGCGCCGTCTCCTGAGCCCCTATCGCTCCACGCGTCGTCTCCGAGCCCCGATCGGTCCACGCGCCGTCTCCGAGCCCCAGTCGGTCCACGCGCTGTCTCCGAGCACCGATCGGACTACGCGTCGTCTCCGAGCCCCGATCGGTCCACGCGCCGTCTCCGAGCCCCGAACGGTTCACGCACCGTCTCCTGGTCCCAATCGGTCCACGCGGCGCCTCTGGAGCCCCGATCGATCCACGCGAGTCTCCTCAGCCCCAGTCGGTCCGCGCGCCATCTCCTAAGCCCCGATCGGTCCACGCGTCGTCTCCTAAGCCCCGATCCGTCGACGCGTCGTCTCCTGAGCCACGATCAATTGACGCGTCTTCTCCTGAGCCCGATCGCTCCTCGCGCCGTCTCCTGAGCCCCGATCGGTCCACGCGCCGCCTCCGAGCTCCGATCGGTCCACGCGCCGTGTCCTAAGCCCCGATCGGTCCAAGCGCCTCCTGCTAAGCCCCGATCGGTCCACGCGCCGTCTCCGAGCGCCGATCGGTTCACGCGCCGTCACCTGAGCCCCGATCGTTCCACGCCCCGTCTCCGGGCCCCGATCGGTCCACGCGCCGTTTCCTAAGCCCCGACCGGTCCACACGCCTTCTCCTCATCCCCGATCGGTCCACGCGCCGTCTCGGAGCGCCGATTGATTCACGCGCCGTCTCCTGAGCCCCGATCGCTCCACGCGCCGTCTCCTGAGCCCTGATCGTTCCACGCGCCTTCTCCTAAGCCACGATCGGTCCACGCGCCGTCTCCGAGCGCCGATCATTTCACGCGCCGTCTCCTGAGGCCCGATCGTTCCACGCGCCGTCTCCGAGCCCCGATCGATCCACGCGCCGTCTCCTGAGCCCCGATCGGTCCACGCGTCGTTCCCCAAGCCCCGATCCATCGACGCGCCGTCTCCTGATGCCCAATCGGTCCACGCGCTGTCTCCTGGGCCCCGATAGGTACACGCGTAGTCTCCTAAGCCCCGATCGGTCCACGCGCCGCCTCCGGAGCCCCATCGATCAACGTGAGTCTCCTAAGCCCCGACCGGTCCACGCGCCGTCTCCTGAGCCCCGAGCGGTCCACGCGCCGTCTCCTGAGCCCCAATCGGTCCACGCACTGTCTCCTGAGCCCCGGTCGGTCCACGCGCCATCTCCGAGCCCCGATCGGTCGACGCATCGTCTCCTAAGCCCCGATCGGTTAACGCACCGGCTCCGAGCCCCGATCGTCCCACGCACCGTCTCCGAGCCATGATCGGTCTACGCGCCGTCTCCTGAGCCCGGATCGGTCCACGCGTCGTCCCGGAATCCCTGATCCGTACACGCGCCGTCTCCGAGCCCCGATCGGTCCACGCGCCGTCTCCTGAACCCTGATACGTCCACACGCAGTCGCCGAGCCCCGACCGGTCCACGCGCGGCCTCCTGAGCCCCGGTCGGTTCACGCGCCGTCTCCGAGCCCCGATCGATCCACGCGTCGTCTTCTAAGCCCAGATGCCTCCTCGCGCCGTCTCCGAGCCACGATCGGTCCACGCGTCGTCTCCTAAGCCCCGATCGGTCCACGCGCCGTCTCCTGTGCCCCGATCGGTCGACGCGTCCTCTCCTAAACCCCGATCGGTCCACGCGTCGTCTCCTAAGCCCCGATCGGTCCACACGCCGTCTCCGAGCCCCGATGGGTCCACGCGTCGCCTCCTGAGCCCCGGTCGGTCCACGCGCCGTCTCCTGAGCCCCGATCGGTCCACGCGTCGTCTCCTAAGCCCCGATCGGTCCACACGTCGTCTCCTAAGCCCCGATCCGTCGACGCGTCGTCTCCTGAGCCACGATCAATTGACGCGCCGTCTCCTGATGCCCAATCGGTCCACGCGCTGTCTCCTGAGCCCCGATAGGTACACGCGTAGTCTCCTAAGCCCCGATCGGTCCACGCGCCGCCTCCGGAGCCCCATCGATCAACGTGAGTCTCCTAAGCCCCGAGCGGTCCACGCGCCGTCTCCTGAGCCCCAATCGGTCCACGCACTGTCTCCTGAGCCCCGGTCGGTCCACGCGCCATCTCCGAGCCCCGATCGGTCGACGCATCGTCTCCTAAGCCCCGATCGGTTAACGCACCGGCTCCGAGCCCCGATCGTCCCACGCACCGTCTCCGAGCCATGATCGGTCTACGCGCCGTCTCCTAAGCCCCAATCGGTTACCGCGCCGTCTCCTGAGCCCCGATCGTTCTACGCGCCATCTCCTGAGCCCCGATCGGTCCACGCTTCGTCTCCTAAGCCCCGATCGCTCCACGCGCCGTCTCCTGAGCCCGATCGGTCCACGCATCGTCTCCTATGTCCCGATCGGTTTTACGCGCCGTCTCCGCGCCGCGATCTGTCCACGCGCCGTCGCCGAATCCCAATTGATCCACGCGCAACCGCCTGAGCCCCAATCGGTCCACGCGGGTCTCCTAAGCCCCGACCGCTCCACGCGCCGTCTCCTGAGCCCCTATCGCTCCACGCGTCGTCTCCGAGCCCCGATCGGTCCACGCGCCGTCTCCGAGCCCCAGTCGGTCCACGCGCTGTCTCCGAGCACCGATCGGACTACGCGTCGTCTCCGAGCCCCGATCGGTCCACGCGCCGTCTCCGAGCCCCGAACGGTTCACGCACCGTCTCCTGGTCCCAATCGGTCCACGCGGCGCCTCTGGAGCCCCGATCGATCCACGCGAGTCTCCTGAGCCCCAGTCGGTCCGCGCGCCATCTCCTAAGCCCCGATCGGTCCACGCGTCGTCTCCTAAGCCCCGATCCGTCGACGCGTCGTCTCCTGAGCCACGATCAATTGACGCGTCTTCTCCTGAGCCCGATCGCTCCTCGCGCCGTCTCCTGAGCCCCGATCGGTCCACGCGCCGCCTCCGAGCTCCGATCGGTCCACGCGCCGTGTCCTAAGCCCCGATCGGTCCAAGCGCCTCCTGCTAAGCCCCGATCGGTCCACGCGCCGTCTCCGAGCGCCGATCGGTTCACGCGCCGTCACCTGAGCCCCGATCGTTCCACGCCCCGTCTCCGGGCCCCGATCGGTCCACGCGCCGTTTCCTAAGCCCCGACCGGTCCACACGCCTTCTCCTCATCCCCGATCGGTCCACGCGCCGTCTCGGAGCGCCGATTGATTCACGCGCCGTCTCCTGAGCCCCGATCGCTCCACGCGCCGTCTCCTGAGCCCTGATCGTTCCACGCGCCTTCTCCTAAGCCACGATCGGTCCACGCGCCGTCTCCGAGCGCCGATCATTTCACGCGCCGTCTCCTGAGGCCCGATCGTTCCACGCGCCGTCTCCGAGCCCCGATCGATCCACGCGCCGTCTCCTGAGCCCCGATCGGTCCACGCGTCGTTCCCCAAGCCCCGATCCATCGACGCGCCGTCTCCTGATGCCCAATCGGTCCACGCGCTGTCTCCTGAGCCCCGATAGGTACACGCGTAGTCTCCTAAGCCCCGATCGGTCCACGCGCCGCCTCCGGAGCCCCATCGATCAACGTGAGTCTCCTAAGCCCCGACCGGTCCACGCGCTGTCTCCTGAGCCCCGAGCGGTCCACGCGCCGTCTCCTGAGCCCCAATCGGTCCACGCACTGTCTCCTGAGCCCCGGTCGGTCCACGCGCCATCTCCGAGCCCCGATCGGTCGACGCATCGTCTCCTAAGCCCCGATCGGTTAACGCACCGGCTCCGAGCCCCGATCGTCCCACGCACCGTCTCCGAGCCATGATCGGTCTACGCGCCGTCTCCTGAGCCCGGATCGGTCCACGCGTCGTCCCGGAATCCCTGATCCGTACACGCGCCGTCTCCGAGCCCCTATCGGTCCACGCGCCGTCTCCTGAACCCTGATACGTCCACACGCAGTCGCCGAGCCCCGACCGGTCCACGCGCGGCCTCCTGAGCCCCGGTCGGTTCACGCGCCGTCTCCGAGCCCCGATCGATCCACGCGTCGTCTTCTAAGCCCAGATGCCTCCTCGCGCCGTCTCCGAGCCACGATCGGTCCACGCGTCGTCTCCTAAGCCCCGATCGGTCCACGCGCCGTCTCCTGTGCCCCGATCGGTCGACGCGTCCTCTCCTAAACCCCGATCGGTCCACGCGTCGTCTCCTAAGCCCCGATCGGTCCACACACCGTCTCCGAGCCCCGATGGGTCCACGCGTCGCCTCCTGAGCCCCGGTCGGTCCACGCGCCGTCTCCTGAGCCCCGATCGGTCCACGCGTCGTCTCCTAAGCCCCGATCGGTCCACGCGTCGTCTCCTAAGCCCCGATCCGTCGACGCGTCGTCTCCTGAGCCACGATCAATTGACGCGCCGTCTCCTGATGCCCAATCGGTCCACGCGCTGTCTCCTGAGCCCCGATAGGTACACGCGTAGTCTCCTAAGCCCCGATCGGTCCACGCGCCGCCTCCGGAGCCCCATCGATCAACGTGAGTCTCCTAAGCCCCGACCGGTCCACGCGCCGTCTCCTGAGCCCCGAGCGGTCCACGCGCCGTCTCCTGAGCCCCAATCGGTCCACGCACTGTCTCCTGAGCCCCGGTCGGTCCACGCGCCATCTCCGAGCCCCGATCGGTCGACGCATCGTCTCCTAAGCCCCGATCGGTTAACGCACCGGCTCCGAGCCCCGATCGTCCCACGCACCGTCTCCGAGCCATGATCGGTCTACGCGCCGTCTCCTGAGCCCGGATCGGTCCACGCGTCGTCCCGGAATCCCTGATCCGTACACGCGCCGTCTCCGAGCCCCGATCGGTCCACGCGCCGTCTCCTGAACCCTGATACGTCCACACGCAGTCGCCGAGCCCCGACCGGTCCACGCGCGGCCTCCTGAGCCCCGGTCGGTTCACGCGCCGTCTCCGAGCCCCGATCGATCCACGCGTCGTCTTCTAAGCCCAGATGCCTCCTCGCGCCGTCTCCGAGCCACGATCGGTCCACGCGTCGTCTCCTAAGCCCCGATCGGTCCACGCGCCGTCTCCTGTGCCCCGATCGGTCGACGCGTCCTCTCCTAAACCCCGATCGGTCCACGCGTCGTCTCCTAAGCCCCGATCGGTCCACACGCCGTCTCCGAGCCCCGATGGGTCCACGCGTCGCCTCCTGAGCCCCGGTCGGTCCACGCGCCGTCTCCTGAGCCCCGATCGGTCCACGCGTCGTCTCCTAAGCCCCGATCGGTCCACGCGTCGTCTCCTAAGCCCCGATCCGTCGACGCGTCGTCTCCTGAGCCACGATCAATTGACGCGTCTTCTCCTGAGCCCGATCGCTCCTCGCGCCGTCTCCTGAGCCGCGATCGGTCCACGCGTCGTGTCCGAGCTCCGATCGGTCCATACGCCGTCTCCGAGACACGATCTGTCCAGGCATCGCTTCCTGAGCCACGATCGGTCCACGCGCCGTATCCTAAGCCCCGATCGGTCCATGGGCCGTCTCTGAGCGCCGATAAGTTCAAGCGCCGTCTCCTGAGCCCCGATCGTTCCACGCGCCGTATCCGAGCCCCGATCGATCCACGCGCCGTCTCCTGAGCCCCGATCGGTCCACGCGTCGTTCCCCAAGCCCCGATCCGTCGACGCGTCGTCTCCTGAGCCACGATCAATTGACGCGTCTTCTCCTGAGCCCGATCGCTCCTCGCGCCGTCTCCTGAGCCCCGATCGATCCACGCGTCGTCTCCTGAGCCCCGATCGCACCACACGCCGTTTCCTGAGCCCCGATTCGTCCACGCGTCGTCTTCAAAGCCCCGATGCCTCCACGCGCCGTCTCCGAGCCACGATCGGTCCGTGCGCTGCTTCCACAACCCCGATCGGTCCACGCGTCATCTCCTGATCTCCGATCGGTCAACGCGCCGTCTCCTAAGCCCCGATCGGTCCACGCGCCGTCTCCGAGCGCCGATCGGTTGACGCGCCGTCTCCTGAGCCCCGATCGGTCCACGCGCCGTCTCCGAGCCCCGATCGGTCCACGCATCGTCTCCTAAGCCCTGATCGGCTAACGCGTCGACTCCGAGCCGCGATCGTTCCACGCGCCGTCCCCGATCCCCGATCGATCCACGCGCCGTCTCCGAGTGCCGATCGTTCCACACGGCGTCTCCGAGCCCCGATCGGTCCACGCTTCGTCTCCTGAGCCCGGATCGTTCCACGCGTCGTCTCCTGATTCCCGATCCTTAAACGCGTCGTCTCCGAGCCTCGATCGGTCCACACGCCGTGTCCGATCCCCGGTCGGTCCGCGTACCGCATTCTGAGCCGCGGTCCGTCCACGCGCCGTCTCCGAGCACCGATCGGTCGACGCGCCGTCTCAGAGCGCCGATCATTTCACGCCCCGTCACCTGAGCCCCGATCGGTCCACGCGTCGGCTCCTAAGCCTCTATCGGTCCACGCGCGTCCTGCTTAGCCCCGGTCGGTCCACTCGCCGTCTCCGAGCCCCGATCGGTTCACGCGCCGTCTCCTGTGCTCCGATCGTTCCACGCGCCGTTTCCGAGCCCCGTTCGGTCCACGCGCCGTCTCCTCAGCCCCGATCGGTCCACGCGTCGGCTCCTAAGCCTCGATAGGTCCACGCGCGGCCTCCTTAGCCCCGGTCGGTCCACGCGCCGTCTCCGAGCCCAGATCGGTCCACGCGTCGTCTCCTAAGCCCCGATCGGTCCGTGCGCCGTCTCCGAGCCCCGATCGGTCCACGCACCATCGCATTCTCCCCAATTGGTCCATGCGCCGCCTCCGGAGCCCTGAACGATCCACGCGAATCTCCTGAGCTCCGGTCGGTCCTCGTACCGTCTCCGAGCCCCGATCGGTCCACGCGCCGTCTCCTGAGCCCCGATCGGCCGACGCGTCGTCTCCTAAGCGCCGATCCGTCGACGCATCGTCTCCTGAGCCCCGATCGATCCACGCGTCTTCTCCTGAGCCCCGACCGCTCCACCCGTCGTCTCCGAGCTCCGATCGGTCCAGGTGCCGTTTCCGAGCCCCGATTGGTCCATGCGTCGTCTTCGAAGCCCCGATGCCTCCACGCGCCGTCTCCGAGCTACGATCGGTGCAGGCGCCGCTTCCTGAGCCCCGATCGGTCCACGCGCGGCCTCCTGAGCCCCGATCGGTCCAGGCGTCGTCTCCGGAGCCCCGATCAATTGACATGTCTTCTCCTGAGCCCCGATCGCTCCTCGCGCCGTCTCCTGAACCCCGCTCGGTCCATGCGTCGTCTTCTTAGCCCGGATGCCTCCACGCGCCGTCTCCAAGCCACGATCGGTCCAGGCGCCGCTTCCTGCGCCCCGATCGGTCCACGCGCCGTCTCCTAAGCCCCAATCGGTCCACACGGCGTCTCCGAGCGCCGATCATTTCACGCGCCGTCTCCTGAGACCCGATCGTTCCACGCGCCGTCTCCGAGCCCCGATCGATCCACGCGCCGCCTCCTGAGCCCCGATCGGTCCACGCGCTGTCTCCTGAGCCCCGATAGGTACACGCGTAGTCTCCTAAGCCCCGATCGGTCCACGCGTCGTCTCCGAGCTCTGATCGGTCCACACGCCGTTTCCTGAGCCCCGATCGGTCCGCGCGCGGTCTCCGAGCCCCGATCGGTCCACGCGTCGTCTCCGAGCCCCGGTCGGTCCACGCGCCGTCTCCGAGCCCCGATCGGTTCACGCATCGTCTCCTAAGCCCCGACCGGCTCACGCGCCGTCTCCTGTGCCCCGATCGATTCACGTACCGTCTCCTAAGCCCCGATTGGTCCACCCGTCGTCTCTTAAGCCCCAATCGGTCCACGCGCCATCTCCGAGCGCCGATCATTTCACGCGCTGTCTCCTGAGCCCCGCTCGGTCCACGCGCCGTCACCTGAGCCCTGATCGGTCGACGCGTCGTCTCCTGAGCCCCGATCGCTCCACACGCCGTTTCTTGAGCCACGATCGGTCCACGCGTCGTCTTCAAAGCCCCGATCCGTACACGCGTCGTCTCCGAGCCTCGATCTGTCCACGCGCCGTCGCCGAGCCCTGATCGGTCCACGCGCCGGCTCCTAAGCCCCGATCGGTCCACGTGCCGTCTCCTGAGCCCCGATCGGTCCAGGCGTCGTCTCCGAGCCCCGATCGGTCGACGCGTCGTCTCCTAAGCCCCGACCGGTTCACGCGCCGTCTCGTGGGCACCGACCGGTTCACGCGCCGTCTCCTGGGCACCGATCGATTCACGTGCCGTCTCCTAAGCCCCGATCGGTCCACACGTCGTCTCCTAAGCCCCAATCGGTCCACGCGTCGTCTCCTAATCCCCGATCCGTCGCCGCGTCGTCTCCTGAGCCCCGATCAATTGACGCGTCTTCTCCTGAGCCCCGATCGCTCCTCGCGCCGTCTCCTGAGCCCCGCTCGGTCCATGCGTTGTCTTCTTAGCCCCGATGCCTCCACGCGTCGACTCCGAGCCCCGATCGGTCCAGGCGCCGCTTCCTGAGCCCCGATCGGTCCACGCGCCGTCTCGTAAGCCCCAATCGGTCCACGCGCCGTCTCCGAGCTCCGATCGGCCCACGCGCCGTCTCCTGAGCCCCGATCCGTCCACGCGCAGTCGCCGAGCCCCGATCGGTCCAGGCGTCGTCTCCGAGCCCCGATCGGTCCACACGCCTTTCCCTGAGCCCCGATCGGTCGACGCGTCGTCTCCTGAGCCCCGATCGTTCCACGCATCGTCTCCTAAGCCCCGATACGTCCACACGCCGTATCCGATCGCCGATCGGTCCGCGTGACGCATTCTAAGCCACAGTCCGTCCACGCGTCGTCTCCTGAGCCCCGATCGCTCGACGCGCCGTCTCCGAGCGCCGATTGGTGCACGCGCCGTCTCCTGAGCACCGATCGTTCCACACGCCGCCTCCTAAGCCCCGATCGGTCCAGGCGTCGTCTCCTAAGCCCCGACCGGTCCACGCGCCGTCTCCTGAGCCCCGTTAGGTCCTCGCGCCGTCTCCTAAGCCCCGATCTGTCCACGGGCCGTCTCCGAGCCGCGATCGGTAAACGCGATGTCATCAAGCCCCGATCGGTTCACGCGCCGCCTCCAAAGCCCCGGTCGTTCCACGTGAGTCTCCTGAGCCCCGGTCGGTCCGCGCGCCGTCTCCTGAGCCCCGATCGGTCCACGCGTCGTCTCCTGAGCCCCGATCGCTCGACGCGCCGTCACCTGAGCCCCGATCGTTCCACGCGCCGTCTCCGAGCCCCGATCGGTCTACGCGCCGTCTCCTAAGCCCCGATCGGTCCACGCGCCTTCTCCTCATCCCCGATCGGTCCACGCGCCGTCTCGGAGCGCCGATTGGTTCACGCGCCGTCTCCTGAACCCCGATACGTCCACACACAGGCGCCGAGCCCCGATCGATCCACGGGTCGTCTTCTAAGCCCAGATGCCTCCACGCGCCGTCTCCTGAGCCCCGATCGGTCCACGCGTCGGCTCCTAAGCCCCGATCGGTCCACGTGCCGTCTCCTGAGCCCCGATCGGTCCAGGCGTCGTCTCCGAGCCCCGATCGGTCGACGCGTCGTCTCCTAAGCCCCGACCGGTTCACGCGCCGTCTCCTGGGCACCGACCGGTTCACGCGCCGTCTCCTGGGCACCGATCGATTCACGTGCCGTCTCCTAAGCCCCGATCGGTCCACACGTCGTCTCCTAAGCCCCAATCGGTCCACGCGTCGTCTCCTAATCCCCGATCCGTCGCCGCGTTGTCTCCTGAGCCCCGATCAATTGACGCGTCTTCTCCTGAGCCCCGATCGCTCCTCGCGCCGTCTCCTGAGCCCCGCTCGGTCCATGCGTTGTCTTCTTAGCCCCGATGCCTCCACGCGTCGACTCCGAGCCCCGATCGGTCCAGGCGCCGCTTCCTGAGCCCCGATCGGTCCACGCGCCGTCTCGTAAGCCCCAATCGGTCCACGCGCCGTCTCCGAGCTCCGATCGGCCCACGCGCCGTCTCCTGAGCCCCGATCCGTCCACGCGCAGTCGCCGAGCCCCGATCGGTCCAGGCGCCGTCTCCTGAGCCTCGATCGGTCCACACGCCTTTCCCTGAGCCACGGTCCGTCCACGCGTCGTCTCCTGAGCCCCGATCGCTCGACGCGCCGTCTCCGAGCGCCGATTGGTGCACGCGCCGTCCCCTGAGTACCGATCGTTCCACACGCCGCCTCCTAAGCCCCGATCGGTCCAGGCGTCGTCTCCTAAGCCCCGACCGGTCCACGCGCCGTCTCCTGAGCCCCGTTAGGTCCACGCGCCGTCTCCTAAGCCCCGATCTGTCCACGGGCCGTCTCCGAACCGCGATCGGTAAACGCGATGTCATCAAGCCCCGATCGGTTCACGCGCCGCCTCCAAAGCCCCGGTCGTTCCACGCGAGTCGCCTGAGCCCCGGTCGGTCCGCGCGCCGTCTCCTGAGCCCCGATCGGTCCACGCGTCGTCTGCTATGCCCCGATCGGTCCACGCGCCGTCTCCGAGCACCGATTGGTCCACGCGCCGTCGCCCGAACCCCAATTGGTCCACGCGCCGTCGCCCGAACCCCAATTGGTCCATGCGCCGTCGCCCGAACCCCCATTGGTCCACGAGCAACCTCCTGAGCTCCAGTCGGTCCACGCGCAGTCGCCGAGCCCCGATCGATCCCCGCATCGTCTCCTAAGTCCCGATCGGTTGACGCGTCATTTACGAGCCGCGATCGGTCTACTCGCCGTCTCCTGAGCCCCGATCGGTCCACACGCCGTCTCCTAAGCCCCGATACGTCCACGGGCCGTCTGTAAACCGCGATCGGTCAACACTCCGTCACCAAGCCCCGATCCGTACAAGCGTCGTGTCCGAGCCCCGATCGGCCCACGCGCCGTCTCCTGAGCCCCGATCCGTCCACGCGCAGTCGCCGAGCCCCGATCGGTCCAGGCGCCGTCTCCTGAGCCCCGATCGGTCCACACCCCTTCCCCTGAGCCCCGATCGGTCGACGCGTCGTCTCCTTAGACCCGACCGGTTCACCCTCCGACTCCTGTGCACCGATCGATTCACGTGCCGTCTCCTAAGCCCCGATCGGTCCACACGTCGTCTCCTAAGCCCCAATCGGGCCACGCGTCGTCTCTTAAGCCCCAATCCGTCGCCGCGTCGTCTCCTGAGTCCCGATCAATTGACGCGTCTTCTCCTGAGCCCCGATCGCTCTCCGCGCCGTCTCCTGAGCCCCGCTCGGTCCATGCGTGGTCTTCTAAGCCCCAATGCCTCCACGCACCGTCTCCTGGGCCCCGATCGTTCCACGTGCCGTCTCCGAGCCCCGATCGCTCCACGCGCCGTCTCCGAGCGCCGATTGGTGCACGCGCCGTCTCCTGAGCAGCGATCGTTCCACACGCCGCCTCCTAAGCTCCGATCTGTCCAGGCGTCGTCTCCTAAGCCCCGACCGGTCCACGCGCCGTCTCCTGAGCCCCGATCGGTCCACGCATCGTCTCCTAAGCCCCGATACGTCCACACGCCGTCTCTGATCCCCGATCGGTCCGCGTGCCGCATTCTAAGCCGCGGTCCGTCCACGCGCAGTCTCCGAGCACCGATCGGTCCACGCCACGTCTCCTGAGCCACGATCGGTCCACGCGTCGGCTCCTAAGCCCCGATCGGTCCACGCGCCGTCTCCTAAGCCCCGATCGGTCCACGCGCCGTCGCGGAGCCCCGATCGGTCCAGGCGTGGCCTCCTGAGCCTCGATCGGTCCACGCGCGGCCTCCTGAGCCCCGGCCGTATCACGCGCCGTCTCCGAGCCCCGATCGGTCCACGTACCGTCTCCGAAGCCCCGATCGGTCCACACGCCATCTCCGAGTCGCGATCGGTCCACGCACCGTCTCCTGATCCCCGATCGGTCCACGTGCCGCCTCCGGAGCCCCGATCGATCTACGCGAGTCTCCTAAGCCCCGACCCATCCACGCGCCGTCTCCTGAGCCACGATCGGTCCTCGCGTCGGCTCCTAAGCCCCGATCGGTTAACGCGCCGTCTCCTGTGCCCGGATCGGTCCACGCGTCGTCTCCGAGCCCCGATGGGTCCACGCACCGCCTCCTGAGCCCCGATCGGTCCTCACGTCGTCTTCGAGCACCGATCGGTTCACGCACCGTCTCCTGAGCCCCGATCTTTCCACGCGCCGTCTCCGAGCCCCGACCAGTTCACTCGCCGTCTCCTGAGCCCCGATCGGTCCACGCGCCGTCTCCGAGCTCCGATCGGTCCACGCGCCGATTCCTGAGCCCCGATCGCTCCACGCACCGTCTCCTACTCCCCGATCGGTTCACACGCCGCCTCCGAAGGTCCGTTAGATCCACGCGAGTCTCCTAAGCCCCGACCGGTCCACGCGCTATCTCCTGAGCCCCGATCGGTCCACGAGTCGTCTCCTAAGCCCTGATCGGTCCACGTGCCGGCTCCGAGCCCCGATCGGTCCAGGCACCGTCTCCTGGTCCCCATCGGTCCACACGGCGCCTCTGGAGCCCCGATCGATCCACGCGAGTCACCTGAGCCCCGGTCAGTCCGCGCCCCGTCTCCTGAGCCCCGATCGGTCCACGCGTCATCTCCTAAGCCCCGATCGGTCTAGGCGCCGTCTCCGAGCCCCGATCGGTCCACGCACCGTCTCCTGCTCCCCATCGGTCCACACGGCGCCTCCGGAACCCCTATCGTTCCACGCGCCGTCTCCGAGCCCCGAGCGGTCCACGCGCCGTCTCCTGAGCCCCAATCGGTCCGCGCGCTGTCTCCTAAGCCCCGATCGGTCCAAGCGCCGTCTCCGAGCCCCAATCGGTCCACGCGTCGTCTCCTGAGCCCCGATCGGTCCAAGCGCCGTCTCCGAGCGCCGATCGGTTCACGCGCCGTCTCCTGAGCTCCGATCGTTCCACCCGTCATATCCGATCCCCATCAGTCGATGCGCGGCCTCCTGAGCCCCGATCGGTCCACGCGCCGGCTCCTGAGCCCCAATCGGTCCACACGCTGTCTCGTGAGCCCTGATAGGTACACGCGTCGTGTCCTAATCCCCGATCGGTCCACGCGTCGTCTCCTAAGCCCCGATCGCTCCACGCGCCGTCTCCTGAGCCCGATCGGTCCACGCATCGTCTCCTATGTCCCGATCGGTTTTACGCGCCGTCTCCGCGCCGCGATCGGTTCACGCGCCGTCGCCGAATCCCAATTGATCCACGCGCAACCGCCTGAGCCCCAATCGGTCCACGCGGGTCTCCTAAGCCCCGACCGCTCCACGCGCCGTCTCCTGAGCCCCTATCGCTCCACGCGTCGTCTCCGAGCCCCGATCGATCCACGCGAGTCTCCTGAGCCCCAGTCGGTCCGCGCGCCATCTCCTGAGCCCCGATTGTTCGACGCGTCGTCTCGTTAGCCCCGATCGATCCACGCGTCGTCTCCTGAGCCCCGATCGCACCACACGCCGTTTCCTGAGCCCCGATTCGTCCACGCGTCGTCTTCAGAGCCCCGATGCCTCCACGCGCCGTCTCCGAGCCACGATCGGTCCGTGCGCTGCTTCCACAACCCCGATCGGTCCACGCGTCATCTCCTGATCTCCGATCGGTCCACGCGCCGTCTCCTAAGCCCCGATCGGTCCACGCGCCGTCTCCGAGCGCCGATCGGTTGACGCGCCGTCTCCTGAGCCCCGATCGGTCCACGCGCCGTCTCCGAGCCCCGATCGGTCCACGCATCGTCTCCTAAGCCCCGATCGGCTAACGCGTCGACTCCGAGCCGCGATCGTTCCACGCGCCGTCCCCGATCCCCGATCGATCCACGCGCCGTCTCCGAGTGCCGATCGTTCCACACGGCGTCTCCGAGCCCCGATCGGTCCACGCTTCGTGTCCTGAGCCCGGATCGTTCCACGCGTCGTCTCCTGATTCCCGATCCTTAAACGCGTCGTCTCCGAGCCTCGATCGGTCCACACGCCGTGTCCGATCCCCGGTCGGTTCGCGTACCGCATTCTGAGCCGCGGTCCGTCCACGCGCCGTCTCCGAGCACCGATCGGTCGACGCGCCGTCTCAGAGCGCCGATCATTTCACGCCCCGTCACCTGAGCCCCGATCGGTCCACGCGTCGGCTCCTAAGCCTCTATCGGTCCACGCGCGGCCTGCTTAGCCCCGGTCGGTCCACTCGCCGTCTCCGAGCCCCGATCGGTTCACGCGCCGTCTCCTGTGCTCCGATCGTTCCACGCGCCGTCTCCGAGCCCCGTTCGGTCCACGCGCCGTCTCCTCAGCCCCGATCGGTCCACGCGTCGGCTCCTAAGCCTCGATAGGTCCACGCGCGGCCTCCTTAGCCCCGGTCGGTCCACGCGCCGTCTCCGAGCCCCGATCGGTCCACGCGTCGTCTCCTAAGCCCCGATCGGTCCGTGCGCCGTCTCCGAGCCCCGATCGGTCAACGCACCATCGCATTCTCCCCAATCGGTCCATGCGCCGCCTCCGGAGCCCTGAACGATCCACGCGAATCTCCTGAGCTCCGGTCGGTCCTCGTACCGTCTCCGAGCCCCGATCGGTCCACGCGCCGTCTCCTGAGCCCCGAACGGCCGCCGCGTCGTCTCCTAAGCGCCGATCCGTCGACGCATCGTCTCCTGAGCCCCGATCGATCCACGCGTCTTCTCCTGAGCCCCGACCGCTCCACCCGTCGTCTCCGAGCTCCGATCGGTCCAGGTGCCGTTTCCGAGCCCCGATTGGTCCATGCGCGGCCTCCTGAGCCCCGATCGGTCCACGCGCCGTCGCCGAGCCGCGATCGGTTCTCGCGCGGCCTCCTGAGCCCCGGTCGTTTCACGCGCCGTATCCGAGCCCCAATCGGGCCACGCGCCGTCTCCTGAGTCCCGATCAGTCCACGCGTCGTCTCCTAAGCCCCAATCGGTCCACGCCCGCCTCCGGAGCCCCGATCGATCCACACGAATCTCCTGAGCTCCGGTCGGTCGACGCGCCGTCTCCTCAGCCCCGATCGGTCCACGCGTCGTCTCCTAAGCCCCGATTAGTCGACGCGTCGTCTCCTGAGCCCCGATCAATTGACGCGTCTTCTCCTGATCCCCGATCGCTTCTCGTGCCGCCTCCTGAGCCCCGATCGGTCCAGGCGTCGTCTCCGGAGCCCCGATCAATTGACATGTCTTCTCCTGAGCCCCGATCGCTCCTCGCGCCGTCTCCTGAACCCCGCTCGGTCCATGCGTCGTCTTCTTAGCCCGGATGCCTCCACGCGCCGTCTCCGAGCCAGATCGGTTCAGGCGCCGCTTCCCGAGCCCCGATCAGTCCACGCGCCGTCTCCTAAGCCCCGACCGGCTCACGCGCCGTCTCCTGTGCCCCGATCGATTCACGTACCGTCTCCTAAGCCCCGATCGGTCCACCCGTCGTCGCTTAAGCCCCAATCGGTCCACGCGCCATCTCCGAGCGCCGATCATTTCACGCGCTGTCTCCTGAGCCCCGCTCGGTCCACGCGCCGTCACCTGAGCCCTGATCGGTCGACGCGTCGTCTCCTGAGCCCCGATCGCTCCACACGCCGTTTCTTGAGCCACGATCGGTCCACGCGTCGTCTTCAAAGCCCCGATCCGTACACGCGTCGTCTCCGAGCCTCGATCTGTCCACGCGCCGTCGCCGAGCCCTGATCGGTCCACGCGCCGTCTCCGAGCCCCGATCGGTCCGTGCGCCGCTTTCACAGCCCCGATCGGTCCACGCGTCATCTCCTGATCTCCGATCGGTCCACGCGCCGTCTCCTAAGCCCCGATCGGTCCACGCGCCGTCTCCGAGCGCCGATCGGTTGACGCGCCGTCTCCTGAGCCCCGATCGTTCCACGTGCCGTCTCCGAGCCCCGATCGGTCCACGCGCCGTCTCCTAAGCCCCGTTCGGTCCAAGCGCCTTCTCCTAAACCCCGGTCGGTCCACACGCCGTCTCCGAGCCCCGATCGGTCGACGCATCGTCTCCTAAGCCCCGATCGGCTAACGCGTCGACTCCGAGCCGCGATCGTTCCACGCGCCGTCCCCGAACCCCGATCGATCCACGCGCCGTCTCCGAGCGCCGATCGGTTCACGCGCCGTCGCCGAACCCCAATTGGTCCACGCGAAACCGCCTTAGCCCCAGTCGGTCCACGCGCTGTCTCCGAGACCCGATCGGTCCACGCGTCGTCTCCGAGCCCCGATCGGTCCACGCGCCGTCGCCGAGTCATGATCTGTCCACGCGCGGCCTCCTGACACCCGATCGGTCCACGCGCCGTCTCCGACGCCCGATCGGTCCACGCGCCGTCTCCTGAGCCCCGATACGTCCACGCGCAGTCGCCGAGCCCTGATCGGTCCACGCGCTGTCTCCTGAGCCCCGATAGGTACACGCGTCGTCGCCTACACCCCGATCGGTCCACGCCCCGTCGCCGAACCCCAATTGGTCCACGCGAAACCGCCTGAGCCCCAGTCGGTCCACGCGCTGTCTCCACGCCCCGATCGGTCCACGCGTCGTCTCCGAGCCCCGATCGGTCCACGCGCCGTCTCCGAGCCCCGTTCGATCCACGCACTGTCTCCTGATCCCCATGGGTCAACGCGGCGCCTCCGGAGCCCCGATCGATCCACGCGAGGCTCCTGAGCCCCGATCGGGCCACGCATCGTCTCCTAAGCCCCAATCGGTTAACGCGCCGTCTCCGAGCCCCGATCGGTCAACGCGCTGTCGCCGAACCCCAACTGGTCCACGCTCAACCGCCTGAGCCCCAGTCGGTCCACGCACTGTCTCCGAGCCCCGATCGGTCCACGCGTCGTCTCCGACCCCCGATCGGTCCACGCGTCGTCTCCTAAGCCCTGATCGGTCCACGTGCCGTCTCCGAGCCCCGATGGGTCCACGCGCCGCCTCCTGAGCCCCGATCGATCCACGCATCGGCTCCTGAGCCCCGATCGGTTCACGCGTCGTCTTCGAGCCCCGATCGATCCACGCGCCGTCTCGTAAGCCACAATCGGTGCACGCGCCGTCTCTGAGCGCCGATCATTTCACGCGCCGTCTCCTGAGCCCCGATCGTTCCACGCGCCGTCTCTGAGCCCCGATCGGTCCACGCGGCGTCTCCTGAGCCCCGATCGGTTCACGCATCGTCTCCTAAGCCCCGATACGTCCACACGCCGTATCCGAGCCCCGATCGGTCCGCGTGACGCATTCTAAGCCACGGTCCGTCCACGCGCCGTCTCCGAGCACCGATCGGTCCACGCGCCGTCTCCTGAGCCCCGATCGGTCCACGCGTCGTCTCCTAAGCCCTGATCGGTCCACGTGCCGTCTCCGAGCCCCGATGGGTCCACGCGCCGCCTCCTGAGCCCCGATCGATCCACGCATCGGCTCCTGAGCCCCGATCAGTCCACGCGTCGTCTTCGAGCACCGATCGATCCACGCGCCGTTTCCTGGGCCCCGATCAGTCCACGCGTCGCCGCCGGAGCCCCGATCGGTCTACGCGCCGTCTCATGAGCCCCGATCGGTCAACGCATCGTCTCCTAAGCCCCGATACGTTCACACGCCGTCTCCGAGTCCCGATCATTCCACGCCCCGTCTCCGAGCCCCGATCGGTCCACGCGTCATCGCCGAATCCCCGATCCGTACACGCGTCGTCTCCGAGCCTCGATCGGTCCACGCGCCGTCGCGGAGCCCCGATCGGTCCAGGCGTGGCCTCCTGAGCCTCGATCGGTCCACGCGCGGTCTCCTGAGCCCCGGTTGGTTCACGCGCCGTCTCCGAGCCCCGATCGATCCACGCGTCGTCTTCGAAGCCCAGATGCCTCCTCGCGCCGTCTCCGAGCCACGATCGGTCCAGGCGCTGCTTCCTGAGCCCCAATCGGTCCACGCATCGTCACCTAAGCCCCGATCGGTCCACGCGCCGTCACCGAGCCATGATCGGTCCACGCGCGGCTCCTGAGCCCCATCGGTCCACGCGCCGTCGCCGAGCCGGGATCGGTCCACGCGCGGGTTCCTGAGTCCCGGTTGGTTCACGCGCCGTATCCGAGCCCCAATCGGTCCACGCGCCGGCTCCTGAGCCCCGATCGGTCCACACGCCATCTCCTAAGCCCCGATCATTCCACGCGCCACCTCCGAGCCTCGATCGATCCACGCGCCGTCTCATAAGCCCCGATCGGACCACGCGCCTTCTCCTCAGCCCCGATCGGTCCACGCGCCGTCTCCGAGCGCCGATTAGTTCACGCGCCGTCTCCTGAGCTCCCATCGCTCCACGCTCCGTCTCCCAGCCCCGATCGGTCCACGCGCCGTCTCCTGAGCCCCGATCGGTCACAGCGCCTTCTACTAAGCCCCGATCGGCCCACGCGCCGTCTCCGCGCGCCGATCGGTTCACGCGCCGTCTTCTGAGCTCCGATCGTTCCACGCGCCGTCTCCGAGCTCCGATCGGTCCACCCATCGTCTCCTAAGCCCCGATCGGTCACAGCGCCTTCTACTAAGCCCCGATCGGTCCACGCGCCGTCTCCGAGCGCCGATCGGTTCACGCGCCGACTCCTGAGCCCCGATCGTTCCACGCGCCGTCTCCGAGCCCCGATCGGTCTACGCACCGTCTCCTAAGCCCCGATCGGTCCACGCGCCTTCTCCTCATCCCCGACCGGTCCACGCGCCGTCTTCGAGCGCCGATTGGTTCACGCGACGTCTCCTGAGCGCCGATCGCTCCACGCGCAGTCGCCGAGCCTCGATCGGTTCTCGCGCGGTCTCCTGAGCCCCGGTCGGTCCACGCGCCGTCGCGGAACCCCAATTGGTCCACGCGCAACCTCCTGAGCCCCAGTCGGTACACGCGCTGTCTCCGAGCCCCGATCGGTCCCCGCATAGTCTCCTAAGCCCCGCTCGGTTAACGCGTCGTCTCGGAGCCCCGATCGTTCCAGGCGCCGCTACCTGAGCACCGACCGGTCCACGCGTCGTCTCCTGAGCCCCGATCGGTTGACGGGTCCCCTCCTAAGCCCCGATCGGTCCACGCGCCTTCTCCTGAGCCCCGATCGGTCCACGCGCCGTCTCCGAGCCGCGATCGTTCTACGCGCCGCTCCGAGCCCCGATCGGTCCACGCGCCGTCGCCGAGCTATGATCGGTCCACGCGCGGCCTCCTGAGCCCCGATCGGTCCACGCGCCGTCGCCGAGCCGCGATCGGTCAACGCGCGGCGTCCTGAGGCCCGATTGGTTCACGCGCCGTATCCGAGCCCCAATCGGTCCACGTGACGTCTCCTGAGCCCTGATCGTTCCACGCGCCGTCTTCGAGCCCCGAGCGGTCCACGCGCCGTCTCCATGAGCCCCAATCGATCCACGCGCAGCCTCCTGAGCCCCGATCGGTCCACGCGCCGTCGCCGAGCCGCGATCGTTCTACGCGCCGCTCCGAGCCCCGATCGGTCCACGCGCCGTCGCCGAGCCGCGATCGGTCCACGCGCGGCCTCCTGAGGCCCGATTGGTTCACGCGCCGTATCCGAGCCCCAATTGGTCCACGCGCCGTCTCCTGAGCCCCGGTCGGTCCACGCGCCGTCTCCGAGCCCCGATCGGCCCACGCATCGTCTCCTACGCCCCGATCGGCTAACGCGTCGACTCCGAGCCCCGATCGTTCCACGCGCCGTCTCCGAGCACCGATCGGTCCACGCGCCGTCTCAGAGCGCCGATCATTTCACGCCCCGTCTCCTGAGCTCCGATCGTTCCACGCGCCGTCTCCGAGCCCCGATCGGTCCACACGCCGTATCCGAGCCCCGATCGGTCCGCGTGACGCATTCTAAGCCACGGTCCGTCCACGCGCCGTCTCTGAGCACCGATCGGTTCGCGCGCCGTCTCCTGAGCCCCGAACGGTCGACGCGTCGTCTCCTGAGCCCCGATCGATCCACGCGCCGTCTCCTAAGCCCCGATCGGTGCACGCGCCGTCTCCGAGCGCCGATCGGTTCACGCGCCGTCTCCTGAGCCCCGATCATTCCACGCGATGTCTCCGAGCCCCGATCGGTCCACGCGCCGTCTCCTAAGCCCCGATCGGTGCACGCGCCGTCTCCGAGCCCCAATCGGCCCAAGCGCTGTCTCCGAGCCCTGATCGGTGCACGCGTCGTCTCCGAGCCCCGATCGGTCTACGCGCCGTCGCCGAGCCATGATCGGTCCACGCGCGGCCTCCTGAGCCCCGATCGGTCCACGCGCCGGCGCCGAGCCGCGATCGGTTCTCGCGCGGCCTCCTGAGCCCCGGTCGGTCCACGCGCCGCCTACGGAGCCCCGATCGATCCACGCGAATCTCCTGAGCTCCGGTCGGTCGACGCGCCGTCTCCTGAGCCCCGATCGGTCCACGCGTCGTCTCCTAAGCCCCGATTCGTCGACGCGTCGTCTCCTGAGCCCCGATCAATTGACGCGTCTTCTCCTGAGCCCTGATCGCTTCTCGTGCCGCCTCCTGCGCCCCACTCCGTCGAGGCGTCGTCTCCGGAGCCCCGATCAATTGACGTGTCTTCTCCTGAGCCCCGATCGCTCCTCGCGCCATCTCCTGAACCCCGCTCGGTCCATGCGTCGTGTTCTTAGCCCTGATGCCTCCACGCGCCGTCTCCGAGCCACGATCGGTTCACGCGCCGTCTCCTGAGCCCCGATCGGTCCACGCGCCGTCTCCTAAGCCCCGATCGGTCCACGCGCCGTCTCCGAGCCCCGATCGGTCCACGCGCGGTCTCCAAGACTCGATCCGTACACGCGCCGTCTCCGAGCCCCGATCGGTCCACGCGTCGTCTCCGAGCACCGTTCGTTCCACGCGCCGTTTCCTGAGCCCCGATCGGTCCATCCGTCGTCTTTTAAGCCCCGATACCTCCACGAGCCGTCTCCGAGCCTCGATAGGTCCACGCGCGGCCTCCTTAGCCCCGGTCGGTCCACGCGCCGTCTCCGAGCCGCGATCGGTACCCGCATCGTCTCCTAAGCCCCGATCGGTTAACGCGCCGTCTCCCCGCCCCGATCGGTCCACGCGCCATCTCCTGAGCCCCGATACATCCACGCGCAGTCGCCGAGCCCCAATCAGTCCACGCGCGGCCTCCTGAGCCCCGGTCGGTTCACGCGCCGTCTCCCCGCCCCGATCGGTCCACGCGCCGTCTCCTGAGCCCTGATCCGTCCACGCGCGGCGTCGAGCCGCGATCGGTCCACGCGCGGCCTCCTGAGCCGCAATCGGTCCACGTGTCGTATCCTAAGCCCCGATCCGTCGCCGCGTCGTCTCCTGAGCCCCGATCGCTCCTCGCGCCGTCACCTGAGCCCCGCTCGGTCCCTGCGTCGTCTTCTTAGCCCCGATGCCTCCACGCGCCGTATCCCAGCCACGATCGGTCTAGGCGCCGCTTCCTGAGCCCCGATCGGTCCACGCGTCGGCTCCTAAGCCTCGATAGGTCCACGCGCGGCCTCCTTAGCCCCGGTCGGTCCACGCGCCGTCTCCGAGCCGCGATCGGTACCCGCATCGTCTCCTAAGCCCCGATCGGTTAACGCGCCGTCTCCCCGCCCCGATCGGTCCACGCGCCATCTCCTGAGCCCCGATACATCCACGCGCAGTCGCCGAGCCCCAATCAGTCCACGCGCGGCCTCCTGAGCCCCGGTCGGTTCACGCGCCGTCTCCCCGCCCCGATCGGTCCACGCGCCGTCTCCTGAGCCCGGATCCGTCCACGCGCGGCGTCGAGCCGCGATCGGTCCACGCGCGGCCTCCTGAGCCGCAATCGGTCCACGTGTCGTATCCTAAGCCCCGATCCGTCGCCGCGTCGTCTCCTGAGCCCCGATCGCTCCTCGCGCCGTCACCTGAGCCCCGCTCGGTCCCTGCGTCGTCTTCTTAGCCCCGATGCCTCCACGCGCCGTATCCCAGCCACGATCGGTCTAGGCGTCGCTTCCTGAGCCCCGATCGGTCCACGCGCCGTCTCCTAAGCCCCAATCGGTCCACGCGCCGTCTCCTAAGCCCCGATCGGTCCACGCGCCGTCTCCGAGCGCCGATCGGTTCACGCGCCGTCTCCTGAGCCCCGATCGTTCCACGCGCCATCTCCGAGCCCCGATCGGTCCACGCGCCGTCTCCTAAGCCCCGATCGGTCCACGCGCCTTCTCCTAAGCCCCGATCGGTCCACGTGCCGTCTCCGAGCCTCGACCGGTCCACGCGCCGTCTCCTGAGCCCCGATCGTTCCACGCGCCGTCTCCTAAGCCGCGATCCGTCCTCGGGCCGTCTCCGAGCTGCTATCGCTAAACGCGCCGTCACCAAGCCCTGATCCGTACACGCGTCGTCTCCGAGCCCCGATCGGTCCACGCGCCGTCGCGGAACCCCAATTGGTCCACGCGCAACCGCCTGAGCCCCAGTCGGTCCACGCGCCGTTTCCTGAGCCCCGATCGGTCCACGCACCGTCTCCTGCGCCCCGATCGGTCTACGCGTCGTCTCCTAAGCCCCGATTGGTGGACCTGCCGTCTCCCAGCCACGATCGGTCCACGCGCCGTCTGCAAAGCCCCAATCTGTCCACGACCCGTCTCCGGGCCCCGATCGGTGCACGCGCCGTCTCCTAAGTCCCGATCGATCCACGCGCCGTCGCCGAACCCGAATTGGTCCACGCGCTATCGCCTGAGCCCCAGTCGGTCCACCCGCCGTCTTCGAGCCCCGATCGGTCCGCGCATCGTCTCCTAAGCCCCAATCGGTTAACGAGCCTTCTCCTGAGCCCCGATCGTTCCACGCGCCGTCTCCGAGCCCCGATCGGTCCACGCGCCGTCTCCGAGCCCCGATCGGTCCACGCGACGTCTCCGAGCACCGTTCGTTCCACGCGCCGTTTCCTGAGCCCCGATCGGTCCATCCGTCGTCTTTTAAGCCCCGATACCTCCACGAGCCGTCTCCGAGCCACGATCGGTCCAGGCGCCGCTTCCTGAGCCCCGATCGGTCCACGCGTCGGCTCCTAAGCCTCGATAGGTCCACGCGCGGCCTCCTTAGCCCCGGTCGGTCCACGCGCCGTCTCCGAGCCGCGATCGGTACCCGCATCGTCTCCTAAGCCCCGATCGGTTAACGCGCCGTCTCCCCGCCCCGATCGGTCCACGCGCCTTCTCCTAAGCCCCGATCGGTCCACGTGCCGTCTCCGAGCCTCGATCGGTCCACGCGCCGTCTCCTGAGCCCCGATCGTTCCACGCGCCGTCTCCTAAGCCGCGATCCGTCCACGGGCCGTCTCCGAGCTGCTATCGCTAAACGCGCCGTCACCAAGCCCTGATCCGTACACGCGTCGTCTCCGAGCCCCGATCGGTCCACCCGCCGTCTTCGAGCCCCGATCGGTCCGCGCATCGTCTCCTAAGCCCCAATCGGTTAACGCGCCTTCTCCTGAGCCCCGATCGTTCCACGCGCCGTCTCCGAGCCCCGATCGGTCCACGCACCGTGTCCTGATCCCCATCGGTCCACGCGGCGCCTCCGGAGTCCCGATCGATCCACGCGAGGCTTCTGAGCCCCGGTCGGTCCGCGCGCCGTCTCCGGAGCCCCGATCGCTCCAGGCGCCGTTTTCTGAGCACCGTTCGGTCCACGCGTCGTCTTCAAAGCCCCGATGCCTCCACGCGCCGTCTCCGAGCCACGATCGGTTCGTGCGCCGCTTCCAGAGCCCTATCGGTCCACGCGTCCTCTCCTGATCTCCTATTGGTCTACGCGCCGTCTCCTAAGCCCCGATCCGTCCACGCGCGGCGTCCAGCCGCGATCGGTCCACGCGCGGCGTCCAGCCGCGATCGGTCCACGCGCGGCCTCCTGAGCCCCAATCGGTCCACGCGTCGTATCCTAAGCCCCGATCCGTCGCCGCGTCGTCTCCTGAGCCCCGATCGCTCCTCGCGCCGTCACCTGAGCCCCGCTCGGTCCCTGCGTCGTCTTCTTAGCCCCGATGCCTCCACGCGCCGTATCCGAGCCACGATCGGTCTAGGCGTCGCTTCTTGAGCCCCGATCGGTCCACGCGCCGTCTCCTAAGCCCCAATCGGTCCACGCGCCGTCTCCTAAGCCCCGATCGGTCCACGCGCCGTCTCCGAGCGCCGATCGGTTCACGCGCCGTCTCCTGAGCCCCGATCGTTCCACGCGCCATCTCCGAGCCCCGATCGGTCCACGCGCCGTCTCCTATGCCCCGATCGGTCCACGCGCCTTCTCCTAAGCCCCGATCGGTCCACGTGCCGTCTCCGAGCCTCGATCGGTCCACGCGCCGTCTCCTGAGCCCCGATCGTTCCACGCGCCGTCTCCTAAGCCGCGATCCGTCCACGGGCCGTCTCCGAGCTGCTATCGCTAAACGCGCCGTCACCAAGCCCTGATCCGTACACGCGTCGTCTCCGAGCCCCGATCGGTCCACCCGCCGTCTTCGAGCCCCGATCGGTCCGCGCATCGTCTCCTAAGCCCCAATCGGTTAACGCGCCTTCTCCTGAGCCCCGATCGTTCCACGCGCCGTCGCCGAGCCATGATCGGTCCACGCGCGGCCTCCTGAGCCCCGGTCGCGGCTTGCGCCGTATCCAAGCCCCAATCGATCCACGCGCTGTCTCCTGAACCCCGATCGGTTCACGCGCCGGTTCCGAGCCCGATCGGTCCACGCATCGTCTCCTAAGCCCCGATCGATTAACGTGCCGTCTCCGGGCCCCGATCGGTCCACGCGCCTTCTCCTGAGCCCCGGTCGGTTCACGCGCCGTCTCCGAGCCCCGATCGGTCAACGCGCCGTTCCCTAAGCTCCGATCCATCCACGCGCAGTCTCCTGAGCCCCGATCGGTCCACGCGCCGTCTTCGAGCGCCGATCGGTCCACGCAACGTCTCCTAAGCCCCAATCGGTTCACGCGCCGTCTCCTGAGCCCCGATCGGTCTACGCGCCGTCTCCTGAGCCCCGATCGGTCCACGCATCGTCTCCTAAGCCCCGGACGGTCCACCCGCCGTTTTCGAGCCCCGATCGGTAAACGCGCCGTCACCAAGCCCCGATGCGTACACGCGTCGTCTCCGAGCCCTGATGGGTCCACACGCCGTCGCCGAGCCTCGATCGGTCCACGCGCGACCTCCTGCGCCCCGGTCGGTTCACGCGCCATCTCCGAGCCGCGATCGGCCCACGCATCGTCTCTTAAGCCCCGATCGGTTAACGTGCCGTCTCCAGAGCCCCGATCATTCCACGCGATGTCTCCGAGCCCCGATCGGTCCACGCGCCGTCTCCTAAGCCCCGATCGGTCCACGCGCCGTCTCCGAGCCCCGATCGGTCCACGCGCGGTCTCCAAGCCTCGATCCGTACACGCGCCGTCTCCGAGCCCCGATCGGTCCACGCGTCGTCTCCGAGCACCGTTCGTTCCACGCGCCGTTTCCTGAGCCCCGATCGGTCCATCCGTCGTCTTTTAAGCCCCGATACCTCCACGAGCCGTCTCCGAGCCACGATCGGTCCAGGCGCCGCTTCCTAAGCCCCGATCGGTCCACGCGTCGGCTCCTAAGCCTCGATAGGTCCACGCGCGGCCTCCTTAGCCCCGGTCGGTCCACGCGCCGTCTCCGAGCCGCGATCGGTACCCGCATCGTCTCCTAAGCCCCGATCGGTTAACGCGCCGTCTCCCCGCCCCGATCGGTCCACGCGCCATCTCCTGAGCCCCGATACATCCACGCGCAGTCGCCGAGCCCCAATCAGTCCACGCGCGGCCTCCTGAGCCCCGGTCGGTTCACGCGCCGTCTCCCCGCCCCGATCGGTCCACGCGCCGTCTCCTGAGCCCTGATCCGTCCACGCGCGGCGTCGAGCCGCGATCGGTCCACGCGCGGCCTCCTGAGCCGCAATCGGTCCACGTGTCGTATCCTAAGCCCCGATCCGTCGCCGCGTCGTCTCCTGAGCCCCGATCGCTCCTCGCGCCGTCACCTGAGCCCCGCTCGGTCCCTGCGTCGTCTTCTTAGCCCCGATGCCTCCACGCGCCGTATCCCAGCCACGATCGGTCTAGGCGTCGCTTCCTGAGCCCCGATCGGTCCACGCGCCGTCTCCTAAGCCCCAATCGGTCCACGCGCCGTCTCCTAAGCCCCGATCGGTCCACGCGCCGTCTCCGAGCGCCGATCGGTTCACGCGCCGTCTCCTGAGCCCCGATCGTTCCACGCGCCATCTCCGAGCCCCGATCGGTCCACGCGCCGTCTCCTAAGCCCCGATCGGTCCACGCGCCTTCTCCTAAGCCCCGATTGGTCCACGTGCCGTCTCCGAGCCTCGACCGGTCCACGCGCCGTCTCCTGAGCCCCGATCGTTCCACGCGCCGTCTCCTAAGCCGCGATCCGTCCACGGGCCGTCTCCGAGCTGCTATCGCTAAACGCGCCGTCACCAAGCCCTGATCCGTACACGCGTCGTCTCCGAGCCCCGATCGGTCCACGCGCCGTCGCGGAACCCCAATTGGTCCACGCGCAACCGCCTGAGCCCCAGTCGGTCCACGCGCCGTTTCCTGAGCCCCGATCGGTCCACGCACCGTCTCCTGCGCCCCGATCGGTCTACGCGTCGTCTCCTAAGCCCCGATTGGTGGACCTGCCGTCTCCCAGCCACGATCGGTCCACGCGCCGTCTGCAAAGCCCCAATCTGTCCACGACCCGTCTCCGGGCCCCGATCGGTGCACGCGCCGTCTCCTAAGTCCCGATCGATCCACGCGCCGTCGCCGAACCCGAATTGGTCCACGCGCAATCGCCTGAGCCCCAGTCGGTCCACGCGCTGTCTCCGAACCCCGATCCGTCCACCCGCCGTCTTCGAGCCCCGATCGGTCCGCGCATCGTCTCCTAAGCCCCAATCGGTTAACGCGCCTTCTCCTGAGCCCCGATCGTTCCACGCGCCGTCTCCGAGCCCCGATCGGTCCACGCACCGTGTCCTGATCCCCATCGGTCCACGCGGCGCCTCCGGAGTCCCGATCGATCCACGCGAGGCTTCTGAGCCCCGGTCGGTCCGCGCGCCGTCTCCGGAGCCCCGATCGCTCCAGGCGCCGTTTTCTGAGCACCGTTCGGTCCACGCGTCGTCTTCAAAGCCCCGATGCCTCCACGCGCCGTCTCCGAGCCACGATCGGTTCGTGCGCCGCTTCCAGAGCCCTATCGGTCCACGTGTCCTCTCCTGATCTCCTATTGGTCTACGCGCCGTCTCCTAAGCCCCGATCGGTCCACGTGCCGTCTCCCAGCGCCGATCGGTTCACGCGCCGTCTCCCGAGCCCCGATCATTCCACGCGCCGTCTCCGAGCCCCGGTCGGTCCACGCGCCGTCGCCGAGCCATGATCGGTCCACGCGCGGCCTCCTGAGCCCCGGTCGCGGCTTGCGCCGTATCCAAGCCCCAATCGATCCACGCGCTGTCTCCTGAACCCCGATCGGTTCACGCGCCGGTTCCGAGCCCGATCGGTCCACGCATCGTCTCCTAAGCCCCGATCGATTAACGTGCCGTCTCCGGGCCCCGATCGGTCCACGCACCTTCTCCTGAGCCCCGGTCGGTTCACGCGCCGTCTCCGAGCCCCGATCGATCCACACGTCGTCTTGTAAACCCAGATGCCTCCTCGCATCGTCTCCTAAGCCCCGATTGGTTAACGCGCCGTCTCCGAGCCCCGATCGGTCCACGCCCCGTCGCCGAACCCCAATTGGTCCACGCGCAACCTCCTGAGCCCCAGTCGGTCCACGTGCGGCCTCCTGAGCCATGCTCGGTCCACGCGCCGTCTCCTGAGCCCCGATCGGTCAACGCGCCGTTCCCTAAGCTCCGATCCATCCACGCGCAGTCTCCTGAGCCCCGATCGGTCCACGCGCCGTCTCCGAGCCCCGATCGGTCCACGCACCGTGTCCTGATCCCCATCGGTCCACGCGGCGCCTCCGGAGTCCCGATCGATCCACGCGAGGCTTCTGAGCCCCGGTCGGTCCGCGCGCCGTCTCCGGAGCCCCGATCGCTCCAGGCGCCGTTTTCTGAGCACCGTTCGGTCCACGCGTCGTCTTCAAAGCCCCGATGCCTCCACGCGCCGTCTCCGAGCCACGATCGGTTCGTGCGCCGCTTCCAGAGCCCTATCGGTCCACGCGTCCTCTCCTGATCTCCTATTGGTCTACGCGCCGTCTCCTAAGCCCCGATCGGTCCACGTGCCGTCTCCCAGCGCCGATCGGTTCACGCGCCGTCTCCTGAGCCCCGATCATTCCACGCGCCGTCTCCGAGCCCCGGTCGGTCCACGCGCCGTCGCCGAGCCATGATCGGTCCACGCGCGGCCTCCTGAGCCCCGGTCGCGGCTTGCGCCGTATCCAAGCCCCAATCGATCCACGCGCTGTCTCCTGAACCCCGATCGGTTCACGCGCCGGTTCCGAGCCCGATCGGTCCACGCATCGTCTCCTAAGCCCCGATCGATTAACGTGCCGTCTCCGGGCCCCGATCGGTCCACGCGCCTTCTCCTGAGCCCCGGTCGGTTCACGCGCCGTCTCCGAGCCCCGATCGGTCAACGCGCCGTTCCCTAAGCTCCGATCCATCCACGCGCAGTCTCCTGAGCCCCAATCGGTCCACACGCTGTCTCGTGATCCCCGATAGGTACACGCGTCGTGTCCTACGCCCCGATCGGTCCACGCGTCGTCTCCTAAGCCCCGATCGGTCCACGCGCTGTCTCCGAGCGCCGATCGGTTCACGCGCCGTCTCCTGAGCCCCGATCGGTCCACGCGCTGTCTCCGAGCGCCGATCGGTTCACGCGCCGTCTCCTGAGCGCCGATCATTCCTCGTACCGTCTCCGAGCCCCGATCGGTCCACGTACCGTCTCCGAAGCCCCGATCGGTCCACGCGCCGTCTCCTGAGCCCCGATCGGTCCACGCGCTGTCTCCTGAGCCCCGATCCATCCACGCGCAGTCGACGAGCCCCGATCGGTCCGCGTATGTTCTCCTAAGCCCCAATTAGTCCACGCGCCGTCTCCTAAGCCCCGATCTGCCCACGCGCCGTCTCCGAGCCTCGGTCGGTCCACGTACCGTCTCCGAAGCCCCTATCGGTCCACGCGCCGTCTCCGAGCCCCGATCGGTCCACGCGCCGTCTCCTGAGCCCCAATCGGTCCACACGCTGTCTCGTGAGCCCCGATAGGTACACGCGTCGTGTCCTACGCCCCGATCGGTCCACGCGTCGTCTCCTAAGCCCCGATCGGTCCACGCGCTGTCTCCGAGCGCCGATCGGTTCACGCGCCGTCTCCTGAGCCCCGATCGGTCCACGCGCTGTCTCCGAGCGCCGATCGGTTCACGCGCCGTCTCCTGAGCGCCGATCATTCCTCGTACCGTCTCCGAGCCCCGATCGGTCCACGTACCGTCTCCGAAGCCCCGATCGGTCCACGCGCCGTCTCCTGAGCCCCGATCGGTCCACGCGTCGACTCCTAAGCCCCGATCGGTTCACGCGCCGTATCCGAGCCCCAATCGGTCCACGCGCCGTCTCCTAAGCTCCAATCGGTCCACGCGCCGTCTCCTGAGCCCCGATACGTCGACGCGCAGTCGCCGAGCCCCGATCGGTCTACGCGCTGTCTCCTGAGCCCCGATAGGTACACGCGTCGTCTCCTACACCCCGAACGGTCCACGCGTCGTCTCCTAAGCCCCGATCAGTCCACGCGCCGTCTCCGAGCCCCGATGGGTCCACGCACTGTCTCCTGATCCCCATGGGTCCACGAGGCGCCTCCGGAGCCCCGATCGATCCACGCGAGGATCCTGAGCCCCGATCGATCCACGCATCGTCTCCTAAGCCCCAATCGGTTAACGCGCCGTCTCCGAGCCCCAATCGGTCCACGCGCCGTCTCCTGAACCCCGATCGTTCCACGCGCCTTCTCCTAAGCCACGATCGGTCAGCGCCGTCTCCGAGCGCCGATCGGTGTACGTGCCGTCGCACGAGCCGCGATCGGTCCACGCGCGGCCTCCTGAGCCCCGGTTGCTTCACGCGCCGTATCCGAGGCCCAATAGGTCCACGCACCGTCTCCTGAGCCCCGATCGCTCCACGCGCCGTCTCCGAGCCCCGATCGGTCCACGCGCCGTATCCTGAGCCCGGATCGGTCCACGCGCCGTCGCCGAACCCCAATTGGTCCACGCTCAACCGTCTGAGCCCCGATCGGTCCACGCGTCGTCTCCTGAGCCCCGATCAATTAACGCGTCTTCTCCTGAGCCCCGATCGCTCCTCGCGCCGTCTCCTGAGCCCCGCTCGGTCCATGCGTCGTCTTCAAAGCCCCGATGCCTCCACGCGCCGTCTCCGAGCCACGATCGGTGCAGGCGCCGCTTCGTGAACCCCGATCGGTCCCCGCGCTGTCTCCTGAGCCCCGATCCATCCACGCGCAGTCGACGAGCCCCGATCGGTCCGCGTATGTTCTCCTAAGCCCCAATTAGTCCACGCGCCGTCTCCTAAGCCCCGATCTGCCCACGGCCCGTCTCCGAGCTCCGATCGGTCCACGCGCCGTCTCGAAGCCTCGATCCGTACACGCGTCGTCTCCGAGCCCCGATCGGTCCACGCGCCATCGCCGAACCCCGATCGGTCCACCGGTCGTCTCCTGAGCCCCGATCAATTGACGCGTCTTCTCTTGAGCCCCGATCGCTCCTCGCGCCGTCTCCTGAGCCCCGCTCGGTCCATGCGTCGTCTTCTTAGCCCCGATGCCTCCACGCGCCGTCTCCTAAGCCCCGATCTGCCCACGGGCCGTTTCCGAGCTCCGATCGGTCCACGCGCGGTCTCCAAGCCTCGATCCGTACACGCGCCGTCTCCGAGCCCCGATCGGTCCACGCGCCGTCTCCTGAGCCCCGATCGGTTCACGCATCGTCTCCTAAGCCCCGATACGTCCACACGCCGTATCCGAGCACCGATCGGTCCACGCGCCGCCTCCTAAGCCCCGATCGGTCCACGCGTCGTCTCCTAAGCCCCGATCGGTCCACGCGTCGTCTCCGAGCACCGTTCGGTCCACGCGCCGTTTCCTGAGCCCTGATCGCTCCATCCGTCGTCTCCTAAGCCCCGATCCGTTGCCGAGTCGTGTCCTGAGCCCCGATCAATTGACGCGTCTTCTCCTGAGCCCCGATCGGTCCTCGCGCCGTCTCCTGAGCCCCGCTCGGTCCATGCGTCGTGTTCTTAGCCCCGATGCCTCCACGCGCCGTCTCCGAGCCCCAATTGGTCCACGCGCCACCTCCTGAGCCCCAGTCGGTCCACGCGCTGTCTCCGAGCACCGATCGGTCTACGCATCGTCTCCTAAACCCCGCTCTGTTAACGCGTCGTCTCCTGAGCCCCGATCGCTCCACGCGCCGTCTCCTGAGCGCCGATCGGTCCACGTGTCGTCTCCGAGCACCGTTCGGTCCACGCGCCGTTTCCTGGGCCCCGATCGGTCTATCCGTCGTCTTTTAAGCCCCGATACCTCCACGCGCCGTCTCCGAGCCACGATCGGTCCAGGCGTGGCCTCCTGAGCCTCGGTCGGTCCACACGCCGTTTCGTGAGCCCCGATCGGTCCACGCGTCGCCTTCTAAGCCCAGATACCTCCTTACGCCGTCTCCCAACCACGATCGGTGCAGGCGCCGCTTCCTGAGCCCCGATCGGTCCACGCGTTTTCTCCTAAGCCCCGATCGGTCCACGCGTCGTCTCCTCAGCCCCGATCGGTCGACGCGTCGTCTCCGAGCGCCGATCGGTGCACGCGCCGTCTCCTGATCCCCGATCGTTCCACACGCCGCCTCCTAAGCCCCGATCTGTCTAGGCGTCGTCTCCTAAGCCCCGACCGGTCCAGGCGCCGTCTCCTGAGCCCCGATCGTTCCACGCGCCGTCTCGTGAGCCCCGCTCGGTCCATGCGTCGTGTTCTTAGCCCCGATGCCTCCACGCCCCGTCTCCGAGCCACGATAGGTCCAGGCGCCGCTTCCTGAGCCCCGATCGATCCACGCGCCGTCTCGTAAGCCACAATCGGTCCACGCGCCGTCTCCGAGCACCGATCGGTCCACGCGCCGTCTCCTGAGCCCCGATCGGTCCACGCGTCGTCTCCTAAGCCCTGATCGGTCCATGGACCGTCTCCGAGCCCCGATGGGTCCACGCGCAGCATCCTGCGCCCCGATCGGTCGACGCGCCGTCTCCTAAGACCCGATCGGTCCACGCGCCGTCTCCGAGCTCCGATCGGCCCACGCGCCGTCTCCTAAGCCCCGATCGGTCGACGCGTCGTTTCCTGAGCCCCGATCGATCCACGCGTCGTCTCCTGCACCCCGATCGCTCCACGCGCCGATTTCTGAGCCCCGATCAATTGACGCGTCTTCTCCTGAGCCCCGATCGCTCCTCGCGCCGTCTCCTGAGCCCCGCTCGGTCCCTGCGTCGTCTTCTTAGCCCCGATGCCTCCACGCGCCGTCTCCGAGCCACGATCGGTCTATGCGTCGCTTCCAGATCCCCGATCGGTCCTCGCTCCGTCTCCTAAGCCCCAATCGGTCCACGCGCCGTCTCCTAAGCCCCGATCGATCCACGCGCCGTCTTCGAGCACCGATCGGTCCACGTGTCGTCCCCTAATACCCGATCGGTCCACGCGTCTTCTCCTAAGCCCCGATCCGTCGACGCGTCGCCTCCTGAGCCCCGATTGATCCACGCGCCGCCTCCTGAGCCCCGATCGCTCCACGTGCCGTTTCCTGATCCCCGATCGGTCCACACGCCGCCTCCGAGCCCCGATCGGTCCGCGTGCCGCATTCTAAGCCACGTTCCATCCACGCGCCGTCTCCTGAGCCCCAGACGGTCCTCGTGCCGTCTCCGAACCCCGATCGGTCGACGCGCCGTCTCCGAGCGCCGATCGGTTCACGCGCCGTATTCTGAGCTCCGATCGTTCCACGCGCCGCCTCCTAAGCCCCGATCGGTCGAGGCTTCGTCTCCTAAGCCCCAACCGGTCGACGCGTCGTCTCCTGAGCCCCGGTCGGTTAACGCGCCGTCTCCAAGCCCCGATCGGTCCACGCGCAACCGCCTGAGCCCCAGTCGGTCAACGCGCTGTCTCCGAGCCCCGATCGGTCCACGCGTCGTCTCCGAGCACCGATTGGTCCACGCGCCGTCACCGAGCCGCGATCGGTCCACGCGCGACCACCTGAGCCCCGGTTGGTTCACGCGCCGTATCCGAGCCCCCATCGGTCCACGCGTCGTCTCCGAGCCCCGATCCGTCCACGCGCCGTCGCCGAGCCATGATCGGCCCACGCGAGGCTCCTGAGCCCCCCCGCCGGTCGATCCCCGCGACGTCACCTGAACCCCGATCGGTCGACGCGTCGTTTCCTGAGCCGCGATCCATCCACGCGTCGTCTCCTGAGCCCCGATCGCTCCTCGCGCCGTCTCCTGAGCCCCGCTCGGTCCATGCGTCGTCTTCTTAGCCCCGATGCCTCCACGCGCCGTCTCCGAGCCCCGATCGGTCCAGGCGCCGCTTCCTGAGCCCCGATCGGTCCACGCGCCGTCTCCTAAGCCCCAGTCGGTCCACGCGCCGTCTCCTAAGCCCCGATCGGTCCAAGCGGCGTCTCCGAGCCCCGATCGGTCCACGCACCGTCTCCTGATCCCCATCGGTCCACGCGGCGGTTTCTGAGCACCGTTCGGCCCACGCGTCGTCTTCAAAGCCCCGATGCCTCCACGCGCCGTCTCCGAGCCACGATCGGTCCGTGCGCCGCTTCCAGAGCCCCGATCGGTGAACGCGTCTTCTCCTGATCTCCGATCGGTTCACATGCCGTCTCATAAGCCCCGGTCGGTCCACGCGCCGTCTCCGAGAGCCGATCGGTTCACACGACGTCTCCTGAGCCCCGATCGTTCCACGCGCCATCTCCGAGCCCCGATCGGTTCACGCACCGGCTCCTGAGCCCCGATCGTTCCACGCGCCGTTTCCGAGCCCCGATCGGTCCACGCGCCGTCTCCTGAGCCTGGATCGGTCCACCCGTCGTCCTCGAATCCCCGATCCGCACACGCGTCGTCTCCGAGCCTCGACCCGTTCACTCGCCGTCTCCTGAGCCGCGATCATTCCACGCGCCGTCTCCTAAGCCGCGATCCGTCCACGGGCCGTCTCCGAGCTGCTATCGGTAAACGCGCCGTCACCAAGCCCTGATCCGTACACGCGTCGTCTCCGAGCCCCGATCGGTCCACGCGCCGTCGCCGAGTCATGATCTGTCCACGCGCGGCCTCCTGAGACCCGATCGGTCCACGCGCCGTCTTCGAGGCCCGATCGGTCCACGCATGGTCTCCTAAGCCCCAATCGGTTAACGCGCGGTCCCCGAGCCCCGATCGGTCCACGCGCCGTCTCCTGAGCGCCGATACGTCCACGCGCAGTCGCCGAGCCCTGATCGGTCCACGCGCTGTCTCCTGAGCCCCGATAGGTACACGCGTCGTCGCCTACACCCCGATCTGTCCACGCGTCGTCTCCTAAGCCCCGATCGGTCCACGCGCTGTCTCCTGAGCCCCGATAGGTACACGCGTCGTCGCCTACACCCCGATCGATCCACGCGAGTCTCCTGAGCCCCAGTCGGTCCGCGCGCCGTCTCCGAGCGCCGATCGGTTGACGCGCCGTCTCCTGAGCCCCGGTCGGTCCACGCGCCGTCTCCGAGCCCCGATCGGCCCACGCATCGTCTCCTACGCCCCGATCGGCTAAGGCGTCGACTCCGAGCCCCGATCGTTCCACGCGCCGTCTCCGAGCACCGATCGGTCCACGCGCCGTCTCAGAGCGCCGATCATTTCACGCCCCGTCTCCTGAGCTCCGATCGTTCCACGCGCCGTCTCCGAGCCCCGATCGGTCCACACGCCGTATCCGAGCCCCGATCGGTCCCCGTGACGCATTCTAAGCCACGGTCCGTCCACGCGCCGTCTCTGAGCACCGATCGGTCCACGCGCCGTCTCCTGAGCCCCGCTCGGTCCATGCGTCGTCATCTTAGCCCCGATGCCTCCACGCGTCGTCTCCTAAGCCCCGATCGGTCCACGCGCCGTCTCCGGGCCCCGATCGATCCACGCTAGGCTCCTGAGGCCCGGCCGGTCCGCGCGCCGTCTCCTGAGCCCCGAACGGTCGACGCGTCGTCTCCTGAGCCCCGATCAATCCACGCGCCGTCTCCTAAGCCCCGATCGGTGCACGCGCCGTCTCCGAGCGCCGATCGGTTCACGCGCCGTCTCCTGAGCACCGATCATTCCACGTGATGTCTCCGAGCCCCGATCGGTCCACGAGCCGTTTCCTGAGCCCCGATCGGTCCATCCGTCGTCTTATAAGCCCCGATACCTCCACGCGCCGTCTCCGAGCCACGATCGGACCAGGCGCCGCTTCCTGAGCCCCAGTCGGTCCGCGCGCCGTCTCCTGAGCCCTGATTGGTCGACGCGTCGTCTCCTGAGCCCTGATCGATCCACGCATCGTCTCCTGAGCTCCGATCGCGCCACACGCCGTTTCCTGAGCCCCGATCGGTCCACGCGTCATCTCCTGATCTCCGATCGGTCCACGCGCCGTCTCCTAAGCCCCGATCGGTCCATCCGTCGTCTTTTGAGCCCCGATACCTCCACGCGCCGTCTCCGAGCCCCGATCGGTCCACGCGCCGTCTCCTGAGCCCGGATCGGTCCACGCGCCGTCCCCGAATCCCCGATCCGTACAACCATCGTCTCCGTGCCTCGATCGGTCCACGCGCCGTCGCCGAGCCCCCATCGGTCCAGGCGTGGCCTCCTGAGCCCCGGTCGGTCCACGCGCCGTCTCCGAGCCGCGATCCGTCGACGCGCCGTCTCCTGAGCCCCGATCGTTTCACGCGAGGCTCCTAACCCCGACCGGTCCACGCGCAGTCTCCTTAGCCCAGATCGGTCCACGCGTCGTCTCCTAAGCGCCGATCGGTTCACGCGCCGTCTCCGAGAGCCGATCGGTTCACACGACGTCTCCGAGAGCCGATCGGTTCACACGACGTCTCCTGAGCCCCGATCGTTCCACGCGCCATCTCCGAGCCCCGATCGGTTCACGCGCCGTCTCCTAAGCCCCGATCGGTCCACGCGCCTTTTCCTAAGCCCCGATCGGTCCACGTGCCGTTTCCGAGCGACGATCGGTTCACGCACCGGCTCCTGAGCCCCGATCGTTCCACGCGCCGTTTCCGAGCCCCGATCGGTCCACGCGCCGTCTCCTGAGCCTGGATCGGTCCACCCGTCGTCCTCGAATCCCCGATCCGCACACGCGTCGTCTCCGAGCCTCGACCCGTTCACTCGCCGTCTCCTGAGCCGCGATCATTCCACGCGCCGTCTCCTAAGCCAGGATCCGTCCACGGGCCGTCTCCGAGCTGCTATCGGTAAACGCGCCGTCACCAAGCCCTGATCCGTACACGCGTCGTCTCCGAGCCCCGATCGGTCCACGCGCCGTCGCCGAGTCATGATCTGTCCACGCGCGGCCTCCTGAGACCCGATCGGTCCACGCGCCGTCTTCGAGCCCCGATCGGTCCACGCATGGTCTCCTAAGCCCCAATCGGTTAACGCGCGGTCCCCGAGCCCCGATCGGTCCACGCGCCGTCTCCTGAGCGCCGATACGTCCACGCGCAGTCGCCGAGCCCTGATCGGTCCACGCGCTGTCTCCTGAGCCCCGATAGGTACACGCGTCGTCGCCTACACCCCGATCTGTCCACGCGTCGTCTCCTAAGCCCCGATCGGTCCACGTGCTGTCTCCTGAGCCCCGATAGGTACACGCGTCGTCGCCTACACCCCGATCGATCCACGCGAGTCTCCTGAGCCCCAGTCGGTCCGCGCGCCGTCTCCGAGCGCCGATCGGTTGACGCGCCGTCTCCTGAGCCCCGGTCGGTCCACGCGCCGTCTCCGAGCCCCGATCGGCCCACGCATCGTCTCCTACGCCCCGATCGGCTAACGCGTCGACTCCGAGCCCCGATCGTTCCACGCGCCGTCTCCGAGCACCGATCGGTCCACGCGCCGTCTCAGAGCGCCGATCATTTCACGCCCCGTCTCCTGAGCTCCGATCGTTCCACGCGCCGTCTCCGAGCCCCGATCGGTCCACACGCCGTATCCGAGCCCCGATCGGTCCCCGTGACGCATTCTAAGCCACGGTCCGTCCACGCGCCGTCTCTGAGCACCGATCGGTCCACGCGCCGTCTCCTGAGCCCCGCTCGGTCCATGCGTCGTCATCTTAGCCCCGATGCCTCCACGCGTCGTCTCCTAAGCCCCGATCGGTCCACGCTAGGCTCCTGAGGCCCGGCCGGTCCGCGCGCCGTCTCCTGAGCCCCGAACGGTCGACGCGTCGTCTCCTGAGCCCCGATCAATCCACGCGCCGTCTCCTAAGCCCCGATCGGTGCACGCGCCGTCTCCGAGCGCCGATCGGTTCACGCGCCGTCTCCGAGCGCCGGTTGGTTCACGCGCCGTTTCCTGATCCCCGATCGTTCTACGCGTCCTCTCCGAGGCTCGATGGGTCCACGCGCCGCCTCCTGAGCTCCGATCGGTCCACACGTCGTCTCTTGAGCCCCGATCGGTCCACGCGTCGTCTTCCAAGCCCCGATCGGTCCACGCGCCGTCTCCTGAAGCCCGAGCGGTCCACGCGCCGTCTTCGCGCCCCGATCGGTCTACGCGTCGTCCCCTAAGCCCCGGTTGGTCCACTCACCGTCTCCTGATCCCCGATCGGTCCACCCCCCCGCCGCCGGAACCCCGCTAAATACTCCCGAGTCTCCTGAGCCCCGATCGCTCCACGCGCCGTCTCCTAAGCCCCGATCGGTCCACGCGTCGTCTCCTGATCCCCGATCGGTCCACGCGCCGTCTCCGAGCCCCGATCAGTCCACGCACCATCTCCTGCTCCCCAATCGGTCCACGCGCCGCCTCCGGAGCCCCGATCGATCCACGCGAATCTCCTGAGCTCCGGTCGGTGGACGCGTCGTCTCCTGAGCCCCGATCGGTCCACGCGTTGTCTCCTAAGCCACGATCGGTCCAGGCGCCACTTCCTAAGCACCGATCGGTCTACGCGTCGTGTCCTAAGCCGCGATCGGTCCACGCGCCATCTCCTGAGCCCCGGTCGGTCGACGAGTCCTCTCCTAAGCCCCGATCGGTCCACGCGTCGTCTCCTAAGCCCCGATACGTCCACACGCCGTCTCCGAGCCCCGATGGGTTCACGCGTCCCCTCCTGAGCCCCGATCGATCGACGGGAGTCTCCTGAGCCCCGGTCGGTCCACGCGCCGTCTTCTGATCCCCGATGCGTCCACGCGCAGTCGCCGAGCCCTGATTGGTCCACGCGCCGTCGCCGAGCCTCGATCGGTCCACGCGCGGCCTCCTGAGCCTCGATCGGTCCTCGCGCCGTCTCCGAGCCCCGACGGCTCCACGCGCCGTCTCCTGAGTCCCGATCCGTCCACGCGCCGTCGCCGAGCCCCGATCGGTCCGCGCGCCGCCGCCGATCCTCGATTGGTCCACGCATCCTGTCCTAAACCCCGATCGTTCCACGTGCAGCCGCCGAGCCCCGATCGGTTCACGCGCGGTCTCCTGAGCCCCGGTCGGTCCACGCGCCGTCGCCGAACCCCGAACGTTCCACGGGCCGTCTCCGAGCCCCCATCGGTCTACGCGTCGTCCGCTAAGCCACGATTGCTCCACCCGCCGTCTCCGAGCCCCGATCGGTCCACGCTTCATCTCCTAATCCCCGATCGGTGCACGCCCCATTTCCTGAGCCCCGATCGGTCCACGCGCCGTCTCCTAAGCGCGATCGGTCCACGCGCCGTCTCCGAGCGCCGATTGGTTCACGCGCCGTTTCCTGATCCCCGATCGTTCTACGCGTCCTCTCCGAGGCTCGATGGGTCCACGCGCCGCCTCCTGAGCTCCGATCGGTCCACACGTCGTCTCTTGAGCCCCGATCGGTCCACGCGTCGTCTTCCAAGCCCCGATCGGTCCACGCGCCGTCTCCTGAAGCCCGAGCGGTCCACGCGCCGTCTTCGCGCCCCGATCGGTCTACGCGTCGTCCCCTAAGCCCCGGTTGGTCCACTCACCGTCTCCTGATCCCCGATCGGTCCACCCCCCCGCCTCCGGAACCCCGCTAAATACTCCCGAGTCTCCTGAGCCCCGATCGCTCCACGCGCCGTCTCCTAAGCCCCGATCGGTCCACGCGTCGTCTCCTGATCCCCGATCGGTCCACGCGCCGCCTCCGGAGCCCCGACCAGTCCATGCGCCGTCTCCTGAGCCCCGATCGATCTACGCGCCGTCTCCTAAGCCCCGACCGGTCCAAGCGGCGTCTCCGAGCGCCGATCGGTTCACGCGCCGTCTCCTGAGCCCCGATCGTTCCACGCGTTGTCTCCGAGCCCCAATCCGTCCACGCGTCGTCTTCTAAGCCCCGATCGGTTCACGGGCCGTTTCCTGAGCCCCGGTCGGTCCACGCGCCGTCTCCTGAGACCCGATCGTTCCACGCGCCGTCTCCGAGCCGCGATCGGTCCAGGCGCCGCTTGGTGTGCCCCGTTGGGTCCACGCGTCGTCTCCTGAGCCCCGATCGGTCCACGTGCCGTCTCCTAAGGCCCGATCGGTCCATGCGCCGTCTCCGAGCGCCGATCGGTTCACGCGCCGTTTCCTGAGTCCCGATCGGTCCACGCATCGTCTTCTAAGCCCAGATGCCCCAACGCGCTGTCTCCGAGCCCCGATCGGTCCACGCGCCGTCTCCTGGGTCCCGCCGTTCCACGCGCCGTCTCCCAGCCCCGATAGGTCCACGCGCCGTCTCCGAGCCACGATCGGTCCAGGCGCCGCTTCCTGAGCCCCGATCGGTCCACGCGATCTCTCCAAGCGCCGATCATTTCACGTGCCGTCTCCTGTACCCCGATCGATCCACGCGCTGTCTCCGACCCCCGATCGGTCCACGCGCCGTCTCTTGCGCCCCGATCGTTCCACGCGCCGTCTCCCAGCCCCGATCGGTCCACGCGCCGTTTCCTGAGCCCCGATCGGTCCTCGCGTCGTCTTCTAAGCCCAGATGCCCCAACGCGCTGTCTCCGAGCCCCGATCGGTCCACGCACCGTCTCCGAGCCCCGATCGGTCCACGCACCATCTTCTGATCCCCGATCGTTCCACGCGTCGTCTCCGAGCCCCGATCGGTCCACGCGCCGTCTCCTAAGCCCCGATCATTCCACGCGCCGTCTCCAAGCGCCGATCGGTCCACACATCGTCTCCTGAGCCCCGATCGGGCCACGCGTCGTCTTCCAAGCCCAGATCGGTCCACACGCCGTCTCCTGGGCCCCGATCGGTCCACGCGCCGCCTCCGGAGCCCCGATAGATCCACGCGAGTCTCCTAAGCCCCGACCGGTCCTCGCGCCGTCTCCTGAGACCCGATCGGTCCGTGCGCCGTCTCCCAGCCCCGATAGGTCCACGCGCCGTCTCCGAGCCACGATCGGTCCAGGCGGCGCTTCCTGTGCCCCGATTGGTCCACGCGTCGTTTCCTGAGCCCCGATCGGTCCACGTGCCGTCTCCTAAGCCCCGATCGGTCCACGCGCCGTCTCCTGGGCCCCGATCGTTCCACGCGTTGTCCCGAGCCACGATAGGTCCAGGCGCCGCTTCCTGAGCGCCGGTTGGTCTACGCGTCGTTCCCTAAGCCTCGATCCATCCACGCGCCGTCTCGTGAGCTCCGATCGGTCCACGCGCCGTCTCCGAGCGCCGATCGGTTCACGCGCTGCCTCCTGAGCCCCGATCGTTCCACGCGTCGTCTCCTAAGCCCCGATCTGTCCACGCGCGGTCTCCTGAGCCCCGACCAGTCCATGCGCCGTCTCCTGAGCCCCGATCGATCTACGCGCCGTCTCCTAAGCCCCGACCGGTCCAAGCGGCGTCTCCGAGCGCCGATCGGTTCACGCGCCGTCTCCTGAGCCCCGATCGTTCCACGCGTTGTCTCCGAGCCCCAATCCGTCCACGCGTCGACTTCTAAGCCCCGATCGGTTCACGGGCCGTTTCCTGAGCCCCGATCGGTCCACGCGCCGTCTCCTGAGCTCCGATCGGTCCACGCGTCGCTTCCTAAGCCCCATCGGTCCACGCGTCGTCTCCTAACCCCGGAAGGTACGCGCGTTGTCTCCTAAGCCCCGATCGGTCCACGCGCCGTCTCCGAGCCCCGATGGGTCCACGCACCATCTCCTGCGCCCAATCGGTCCACGAGCCGCCTCCGGAGCCCTGATCGATCCACGCGAATCTCCTGAGCTCCGGTCGGTGGACGCGTCGTCTCCTGAGCCCCGATCGATCCACGCGTCGTCTCGTTAGTCCCGATAGCTCCACACGCCGTTTCCTGAGCCCGGATCGTTCCACGCGCCGTCTCCGAGCCCCGATCGACCCACGCGCTGTCTCCGAGCCCCGATCGGTCTACGCATCGTCTCCTAAGCCCCGCTCGGTTAACGCGTACTTTCCGAGCCCCGATCGGTGTACGCGCCGCCTCCTGAGCCCCGATCGGTCCACACGTCGTCTCCGAGCCCCGATCGGTTAACGCGCCGTCTCCGAGACCCGATCGGCCCACGCGCCGTCTCGTGAGCCCAGATCCGTCCACGCGCAGTCGCCGAGCCCCGATCGGTCTACGCGCCGTCTCCTGAGCCCCGATCGGTCGACACGCCGTCTCCTAAGCCCAGATCCGTCCACGCGCAGTCGCCGAGCCCCGATCGGTCCACGCGCTGTCGCCGAACCTCGATCGGCCCACGCGTCGTCTTCTAAGCGCAGATGCCTCCTCGCGCCGTCTCCGAGCCACGATCGGTCCAGGCGTCGCTTCCTGAGCCCCGATCGGTCCACGCGTTGTCTCCTAAGCCACGATCGGTCCACGCGCCGTCTCCGAGCCCCGATCGGTCCACGCACCGTCTTCTGATCCCCATCGGTCCACGCGGCGCCTCCGGAGCTCCGGTCGATCCACGCGAGTCTCCTGAGCTCCGGTCAGTCCGCGCGCCGTCTCCTGAGCTCCGATCGATCCACGCGTCGTCTCCTGAGCCCCGATCGCTCCACGCGCCGTTTACTGAGCCCCGATCGATCCACGCGTCGTCTCCTGAGCCACGATCGGTCCACGCGCCGTCTCCAAGCCCCGATCGGTCCATGCATCGTCTCCTAAGCCCCGATCGGTTAACGCGCTGTCTCCGAGCGCCGTTCGGTCCACGCGCCGTCGCCGAACCCCAATTGGTCCACGCGCAACCGCCTGAGCCCCAGTCGGTCCACGCGCTGTCTGCGAGCCCCGATCGGTCCACGCGCCGTCGCCGAACCGCAATTGGTCCACGCGCAACCGCCTGAGCCCCAGTCGGTCCACGCGCTGTCTCCGAGGCCTGATCGGTCCACGCGTCGTCTCCGAGCCCCGGTCGGTCCAAGCGCGGTCTCCGAGCCGCGATCGGTCCACGCGCCGTTTCCTGAGCCCTAATTAGTCCACGCGCCGTCTCCTGAGCCCCGATCTGCCCACGCGCCGTCTCCTAAGCCGCGATCGGTCCACAGGTCGTCTCCTAAGCCCCAATCGGTTCACGGGGCGTCTTCTAAGCCCCGATCCGTCGCCGCGTCGTCTCCTGAGCCCCGATCAATTGACGCGTCTTCTCCTGAGCCCCGATCGCTTCTCGCGCCGTCTCCTGAGCCCCGCTCGGTCCATGCGTCGTCTTCTTAGCCCCGATGCCTCCACGCGCCATCTCCCAGCCACGATAGGTCCACGCGCCGCTTCCTGAGCACCGATCGGTCCACGCATCGTCTCCGAGCCCCGGTCGGTCCATGCGCCGTCTCCGAGGCCCGATCGGTCCACGCGCCGTCTCCGAGCCCTGATCGGTCCACGCGCCGTCTCCTGAGCCCCAATCGGTCCACTCGTTGTCGCCTGAGCCCCGATAGGTACACGCGTCGTCTCCTACGCCCCGATCGGTCCACGTGCCACCTTCAACCCTTTTACGGTCCACGCACCGCCTCCTGATCCCCATCGGTCCATGCGCCGTCTCCGAGCGCCGATCGGTTCACGCGCCGTCGCCTGAGCCCCGATCGTTCCACGCGTCGTGACCGAGCCCCGATGGGTCCACGCGCCGCCTCCTAAGTTCCGATCGGTCCACGCGCCCGCTCCTGAGCCCCGATCGATCCACGCGCCGTCTCCTAAGCCCCGATCAGTCCACGGGCCGTCTCCTGAGCCACGATCGATCCACGCGCAGTCTCCTAAGCCCCGATCCGTCCACGCGCCGTCTTCGAGCCGCGATCGGTAAACGCGCCGTCATCAAGCCCCAATCCGTACAGGCGTCGTCTCCGAGCTCCGATCGCTCCACGCACCGTCTCCTGATCCCCGATCGGTTCTCACGCCGCCTCCGGAGCCCCGATCGTTCCACGCGAGTGTCCTGAGCCCCGGTCGGTCCGCGCGCCGTCTCCTGAGCCCGGATCGGTCCACGCGCCATCTCCTGAGCCCCGATCGGTCCACGCGTCGTCTCCGTGCTCCGATCGGTCCACGCGCCGTTTCCTGAGCCCCGATCGGTCCATTCGTCGTCTTCTAAACCCCGATGCCTCCACGCGCCGTCTCCGAGCCACGATCGGTCCAGGCGCCGCTTCACCAGCCCCGATCGGTCCACGCGCCGTCTCCTAAGCCCCGACCGGTCCACGTGCTGTCTCCTGAGCCCCGATCGGTCCACGCGTCGTCTCCTAAGCCCCGATCGGCCGACGCGTCGTCTCCTAAGCCCCGATCGGTCGACGCGTCGTCTCCTGAGCCCTGATCGCTCCACGCGCCGTCTCCTGAGCCCCGATCGGTCCACGCGTCGTCTCCGAGCACCGATCGGTCCACGCGCCGTTTCCTGTGCCCCGATCGGTTCATGCGTCGTCTTTTAAGACCCGAAACCTCCACACGCCGTCTCCGAGCCACGATCGGTCCACGCGTCGTCTCCTAAACCCCGATCCGTCGACGCGTCATCTCCTGAGCCCCGATCGATCCACGCGTCTTCCCCTGAGCCCCGATCGATCCACGCGTCGTCTTCAAAGCCCAGATGCCTCCTCGCGCCGTCTCCGAGCCCCGATCGGTCCACGCGCCGTCTCCTAAGCCCCGATCGGTCCACGCGTCGTCTCCTGTGTCCCGATCGCTCTACACGCCGTTTCCTGAGCCCGGATCGTTTCAGACGTCGTCCCCGAATCCCCGATCCGTACACGCGGCATCTGCGAGCCTCGATCGGTCCACGCGGGGCCTCCTGACCCCCAATCGGTCCACGCACAGTCTCCGAACCCCGATCGGTCCACGCGTCGTCTCCTAAGCCCCGACCGGTCCACGCGCCGTCTCCTAAGCCTCAATCTGTCCACGGGCCGTCTCCGATCCGCGATCGGTAAAGCCGCCGTCATCAAGCCCCGATCCGTACACGCGTCGCCTCCGAGCCCCGATGGGTCCACGTCCCGTCGCCGAGCCTCGATCGGTCCACGCGCGGCCTCCTGAGCCCCGGTCGGTTCACACACCGTCTACGAGCCGCGATCGGTCCACGCATCGTCTCCTAAGCCCCGATCGGTTAACGTGCGCTCTCCGAGCCCCGATCGGTCCACGCGCCGTCTCCTGAGACCCGATGCATCCACGCGCAGTCGCCGAGCCCCGATCGGTCCACGCGCGGTCTCCTGAGCCCCGATCGGTTAACGCCCCATCTCCGGGCCCCGATCGGTCCACGCGCCGCTTCCTGAGCCATGATCGGTCCACGCGCGGCTCCCTGAGCCCCGATCGGTCCACGCGCCGTCGCCGAGCCGTGATCGGTCCATGCGCGGCCTCCTGACCCCCGGTCGGTTCACGCGCCGTCTCCTGAGCCCCGATCGATCCACGCGTCGTTCCCTAAGCCCCGATCCATCCACGCGCAGTCTCCTTCGCCCCGATCGGTCCACGCATCGCCTCCTGAGCCCCGGACGGTCCACGGACCGTCACCGAACCCCGATCGGTCGACGCGCCGTCTCCGAACGCCGATCGGTCCACATGCTGTCTCGTGAGCCCCGATAGGTACACGCGCCGTGTCCTGCGCCCCGATCGGTCCAGGCGTGGCCTCCTGAGCCGTGATCGGTCCACGCGCGACCTCCTGAGCCCCGGTCGGATCACGCGCCGTCTCCGAGCCCCGATCGATCCACGCGTCGTCTTCTAAGCCCAGATGCCTCCTCGCGACGTCTTCGAGCCCCGATCGGTCCATGCGTCATCTTCTGATCTCCGATCGGTTCACGCGCCGTCACCTAAGCCCCGATCGGTCCACGCGAAGTCGCCGAGCCCCGATCGATTAACGCGTGGTTTCCGAGCCCCGATCTGTCCACGCGTCATCTCCTGATCTCCGATCGGTCCACACGCCGTCTCATGAGCCCCGATCGTTCCACGCGCCGGCTACGAGCCCCGATCGGTCCACGCTCCGTCTCCTGAGCCCGGATCATTCCACGCGTCGTCTCCTGATCCCCGATCCGTAAACGCGTCGTCTCCGAGCCTCGATCGGTCCACACGCCGTGTCTGATCCCCGATCGGTCCGCGTGCCGCATTCTAAGCCGCGGTCCGTTCACGCGCCGTCTCCGAGCCCCGATGGGTCCACGCGTCGACTCCTAAGCCCCCATTGGTCCACGTGCCGTCTCCCAGCCCCAATCCGTCCACGCGCCATCTCCTAATCCCCAATCTGTCCACGACCCGTCTCCGAGCCCCGATCGGTCCACGCGCCGTCTCCTGAGCCCCGATTGGTCCACGTGCCGTCTCCCAGCCCCGATCGGTCCACGCGCCGTCTCCTAATCCCCAATCTGTCCACGACCCGTCTCCGGGCCCCGATGGGTGCACGCGCCGTCTCCTAAGCCCCGATCGGTTCACGCGCCGTCGCCGACTCCCAATTGGTCCACGCGAAACCGCCTGAACCCCAGTCGGTCCACGCGCTGTCTCCGAGTCCCGATCGGTCCACGCGTCGTCTTCTAAGCCCAGATGCCTCGTCGCGCCGTGTCCGAGCCACGATCGGTCCAGGCGCCGCTTCCTGAGCCCCGATCGGTCCACGCGTTGTCTCCTTAGCCCCGATCGGTCCACGCGCCGTCTCCGAGCCCCGATCGGTTCACGCATCTTCTCCTACGCCCCGATCTCTTAACGCGCCGTCTCCGAGCGCCGAGCGGTCCACGCGCCGTCGCCGAACCCCAATTGGTCCACGCGCAACCGCCTGAGCCCCAGTCGGTCCACGCGCTGGCTCCGATCCACGATCGGTCCGTGCGCCGCTTCCAGAGCCCCATCGGTCCACGCATCGTCTCCTGATCTCCGTTCGGTCCACGCGCCGTCTCCTAAGCCCCGATCGGTCCACGTGCTATCTCCGAGTGCCGATCGGTTCACGCGCCGTCTCCTGAGCCCCGGTAATTCCACGGGCCGTCTCCGAGCCCCGATCGGTCCACGCGTCGTCTCCTGAGCCCCGATCGCTCCACGCGCCGTTTTCTGAGCACCGTTCGGTCCCGATGCCTCCACGCGCCGTCTCCGAGCCACGATCGGTCTGTGCGCCGCTTCCACAGCACTATCAGTCCATGCGTCGTCTCCTGATCTCCGATCGGTCGACGCGCCGTCTCCTAAGCCCCGATCGGTCGACGCGCCGTCTCCGAGCCCCGATCGGTTCACGCGCCGTCTCCTGAGCCCCGATCATTCCACGCCCCGTCTCCGAGCCCCGATCAGTCCACGCGCCGTCTCCGGAGCCCCGATCGCTTTACGCGTCGTTTTCTGAGCACCGTTCGTTCCACGCGTCGTCTTCATAGCGCCGATGCCTCAACGCGCCGTCTCCGAGCCCCGATCGGTCCACGCGCCGTCTCCTGAGCCCCGATACGTCCACGCGCAGTCGCCGAGCCCCGATCGGTCCACGCGCTGTCTCCTGAGCCCCGATAGGTACACGCGTCGTCTCCTACGCCCCGATCGGTCCACGCGTCGTCTCCTGAGCCCCGATCGGTCCACGCGCCGACTCCAAGCCCCGATCGGTCCATGCATCGTCTCCTAAGCCCCGATCCGTTAACGCGCTGTCTCCGAGCGCCGATCGGTCCACGCGCCTTCGCCGAACCGCAATTGGTTCACGCGCAACCGCCTGAGCCCCAGTCGGTCCACGCGCTGTCTCCGAGTCCCGATCGGTCCACGCGCCGTCGCCGAGCCATAATCGGTCCACGCGCGGCCTCCTGAGCCCCGATCGGTTCACGCGCCGTATCCAAGCCCCAATCGGTCCAGGCGCCGTCTCCTGAGCCCCAGTCGGTCCACGCGCTGTCTCCGAGCCCCGATCGGTCCACGCATCGTCTCCTTAGCCCCGATCGGTTAACGGGCCGTCTCCGAGCCGCGATCGGACCACGCGCCGTCTCCGAGCCCCGGTCGGTCCACCCGCGGTGTCCGAGCCCCGATCGCTCCACGCGCCGTCTCGTGAGCCCCGATCGGTCCACTCGTCGTCTACTAAGCCCCGAGCGTCCACACGCCGTCTCCGAGCCCCGATGGGTGCACGCGTGGCCTCCTGAGCCCCGATCGATCCACGCGAGTCTCATGAGCCCCGGTCGGTCCACGCGCCGTCTCCTGAGCCCCGATCGGTCCACACGCCGTCTTCGAGCCCCGATGGGTCCACGCGTCGCCTCCTGAGCCCCGATCAATCCACGCGTGTCTCCTGAGCCCCGGTCTGTCCGCGCGCCGTCTCCGAGCTCCGATCCGTCCACGCGTCGTCTCCAAAGATCCGATCGGTCCACGCGCCGTCTCCTGAGCCCCGATCGGTCCACGCGTCGGCTCCTAAGCCTCGATCGGTCCACGCGCGGCCTCCTTAGCCCCGGTCGGTCCACGCGCCATCTCTGAGCCCCGATCGGTCCACGCATCGTCTCCTAAGCCCCTATCGGTTAACGCGCCGTCTCCGAGCCCCGATCGTTCCACGCGCCGTCTCCGAGCCCCGATCGGTCCACGCACCGTCTCCTGAGCCCCATCCGTCCACGCGGTGCCTCCGGAGCCTCGATCGATCCACGCGTCGTCACCTGAGCCCCGATCGCTCCACGCCCCGTCTCCGAGCCCCGAGCGGTCCACGTGCCGTCTCCTGAGCCGCAATCGGTCCACGCGCTATCTCCTGAGCCCCGATAGGTACACGCGTCGTCTCCTACGCCCCGATCGATCCACGCGTCTTCCCCTGAGCCCCGATCGATCCACGCGTCGTCTTCAAAGCCCAGATGCCTCCTCGCGCCGTCTCCGAGCCCCGATCGGTCCACGCGCCGTCTCCTAAGCCCCGATCGGTCCACGCGTCGTCTCCTGTGTCCCGATCGCTCCACACGCCGTTTCCTGAGCCCGGATCGTTTCAGACGTCGTCCCCGAATCCCCGATCCGTACACGCGGCATCTGCGAGCCTCGATCGGTCCACGCGGGGCCTCCTGAGCCCCAATCGGTCCACGCACCGTCTCCGAACCCCGATCGGTCCACGCGTCGTCTCCTAAGCCCCGATCGGTTCACGCGCCGTTTCTTGAGCCCCGGTCGGTCCATGCGCCGTCTCCTGTGCCGGGATCGGTCTACGCGTCGTCCCCGACTCCCCGATCCGTACACGCTTCGTCTCCGAGCCTCGATGGGTCCACGCGCCGTCGCCGAGCCCTGATCGGTCCACGCGCAGCCTCCTGAGCCCTGATCGGTCAACGGGTCCTCTCCTAAGCCCCGATCGGTCCACGCGCCTTCTCCTGAGCCCCGATCGGTCCACGCGTCGTCTCCTAAGCCCCGATACGTCCACACGCCGAGTCCGGGCCCCGATGGGTTCACGCGTCTCCTCCTGCGCCCCGATCGATCCACGCGAGTCTCCTGAGCCCCGGTCGGTCCACGCGCCGTCTCCGGATCCCCGATCGTTCCACGCGTCGACTCCTAAGCGCCGATCGTTCCACGCGTCGTCTCCTAAGCCCCGATCGATCCACGCGCCGTCTCCTGAGCCCCGATCGGTCCACGTGTCGTTCCCTAATCCCCGATCGGTCCGCGCGTCTTTCCCTAAACCCCGATCCATCCACGCGCAGTCTCCTGAGCCCCGATCGTTCCTCGCGCCGTCTCCGAGCCCCGACCGGTCTACGCGCTGTCTCCTGAACCCCGATCGATACACGCGAGTCTCCTGAGCCCCGAACGGTTCGCGCGCCGTCTTCTGAGCCTCGATCGGTCGACGCGTCGTCTCCTAAGCCCCGATCGGTCAACGCGCCGTCTCCGAGCCCCAATCGGTCCACGCACCGTCCCCGAACCCCAATTGGTCCACGCGCAACCGCCTGGGCCCCAGTCGGTCCACGCGCTGTCTCCCAGCCCCGATCGGTCCACGCGTCGTCTCCGAAGCCCCGATCCGTCCACGTGCCGTCTTCGAGCCGCGATCGGTAAACGCGCCGTCAACAAGCCCCGATCCGTACACGCGTCGTCTCGTAAGCTCCGATCAATCCACGCGTCATCCCTTAATCCCCGATCCGTACACGTATCGTGTCTGAGCCCCGATCGGTCCACGCGCCGTCTCCTAAGCCCCGATCTGTCCACGACCTGTCTCCGGGCTCCGATCGGTCCACGCATCGTCTCCTAAGCCCCGATCGGTTAACGCGTCGTTTACGAGCCCCGATCGGTCTACGCGCCGTCTCCTGAGCCCCGATCCGTCCACACGCCGTCTCCTAAGCCCCGATCCGTCCACGGGCCGTCTCCGCGCCCCGAGCGGCCCACGCGCCGTCTCCTGAGCCCCGATACGTCCACGCGCAGTCGCCGAGCCCCGATCGGTTAACGCGTAGTTTCCGAGCCCCGATCTGTCCACGCGTCATCTCCTGATCTCCGATCGGTCCACACGCCGTCTCGTAAGCCCCGATCGGTCCACGCGCCGACTCCGAGCGCCGATCGGTCCACGCTCCGTCTCCTGAGCCCCGATCGTTCCACGCGCCGTCTCCTGAGCCTCGATCGGTCCACACGCCGTCTCCTAAGCCCCGTTCCGTCCACGGGCCGCCTCTAAGCTGCGATCGGTCAACCCGCCGTCACCAAGCCCCGATCCGTACACGCGCCGTCTCCTAAGACCCGATCCGTCGACGCGTCGTCTCCGAGCCTCGATCGGTCCACGCGCCGTCGCCGAGCCCCGATCGGTCCAGCCGTGGCCTCCTGAGCCCCGGTCGGTCCACGCGCCGTTTCCTGAGCCCCGATCGGTCCACGCGTCGTCTTCTAAGCCCAGATACCTCCTTGCGCCGTCTCCCAACCACGATCGGTGCAAGCGCCGCTTCCTGAGCCCCGATCGGTCCACGCGTTTTCTCCTAAGCCCCGATCGGGCCACGCCTCGTCTCCTGAGCCCCGATCGGTCGACGCGTCGTCTCCTGAGCCCCGATCGATACACGCGTCGTCTCCTCAGCCCCGATCGCTGCACGCGCCGTCTCCGAGCACCGCTCGGTGCACGCGCCGACTCCTGAGCCCCGATCGTTCCACGCGCCATCGCCGAACCGCAATTGGTCCACGCGCAACCGCCTGAGCCCCAGTCGGTCCACGCGCTGTCTCCGAGCCCCGATCGGTCCACGCGCCGTCGCCGAGCCATGATCGGTCCACGCGCGGCCTCCTGGGCCCCGATCGGTCCACGCGCCGTCGCCGAGCCGCGCTCGGTCCACGCGCGGCCTCTTGAGCCCCGGTTGGTTCACGCGCCGTATCCAAGCCCCAATCGGTCCACGCGCCGTCTCCTGAGCCCCAGTCGGTCCACGCGCTGTCTCCGAGCCCCGATCGGTCCACGCGTCGTCTCCGAGCCCCAATCGGTCCACGCGCCGTCTCCGAGCCCCAGTCGGTGCACGCGCTGTCTCCGAGCACCGATCGGTCTACGCGTCGTCTCCGAGCCCCGATCGGTCCACGCGCCGTCGCCGAGCCATGATCGGTCCACGCGCGGCCTCCTGAGCCCCGATCGGTCCACGCGTCGTCTTCAAAGCCCCGATCCGTACACGCGTCGTCTCCGAGCCTCGATCGGTCCACGCGCCGTCGCCGAGCCCCAATCGGTCCACGCGCCGTCTCCTGAACCCCGATCGGTCCACGCGCCGTCTCCGAGCCCCGATCGGTCCACGTACCGTATCCGAAGCACCGATCGGTCCACGCGCCGTCTCCTGAGCCCCAACCGGTCCACGCATCGTTTCCTAAGCCCCGATACGTCCACACGCCGTGTCCGATCCCCGATCGGTCCGCGTACCGCATTCTAAGCCGCGGTCCGTCCACGCGCCGTCTCCTGAGTTCCGATCGGTCCACACACCGTCTCCTAAGCCCCGATCCGTCCACGGGCCGTCTCTAAGCTGCGATCGGTCAACCCGGCGTCACCAAGCCCCGATCCGTACACGCGGCGTGTTCAGAGCCCCGATGCCTCCACGCGCCGTCTCCGAGCCACGATCGGTCCGTGCGCCGCTTCCAGAGCCCCGATCGGTGCACGCGTCTTCTCCTGATCTCCGATCGGTCCACGCGCCGTCTCATAAGCCCCGATCGGTCCACGCGCCGTCTCCGAGCGCCAATCGGTTCACGCGCCGTCTCCTGAGCCCCGATCGTTCCACGCGCCATCTCCGAGCCCCGATCGGTCCACGCACCGTCTCCTAAGCCCCGATCGGTCCACGCGCCTTCTCCTAAGCCCCGATCGGTCCACGCGCCGTCTCCGAGAGACGATCGGTTCACGCACCGTCTCCTGACCCCCGATCGTTCCACGCGCCGTCTCCTGATCTCCGGTCGGTTCACGCGCCGTCTCCGAGCCCCGATCGTTCGACGCGTCGTCTTAAAAACCCAGATGTTTCCTCGCATCGCCTCCTAAGCCCCGATCGGTTAACGCGCCGTCTCCGAGCGCCGATTGGTCCACGCCCCGTCGCCGAACCCCAATTGGTCCACGCGCAACCGCCTCAGCCCCAGTCGGTCCACGCGCGGCCTCCTGAGCCCCGATCGGTCCACGCATCGGCTCCTGAGCCCAGGACGTTCCAGGCGCCGTCTCCGAACCCCGATCGGTTCACGCGCCGGCTCCGAGCCGGATCTGTCCACGCATCGTCTCCTAAGCCCCGATCGATTAACGTGACGTCTCCGAGCCCCGATCGGTCCACGCGCCGCTCCTGAGCCCCGGTCGGTTCACGCGCCGTCTCCGAACCCCGGTCGATCCACGCGTCGTCTTGTAAACCCAGATGCCTCCTCGCATCGTCTCCTATGCCCCGATTGGTTAACGCGCCATTTCCGAGCCCCGATCGGTCCACGCCCCGTCGCCGAACACCAATTGGTCCACGCGCAACCGCCTGAGCCCCAGTCGGTCCACGCGCGGCCTCCTGAGCCCTGGTCGGTTCACGCGCCGTCTCCTGAGCCCCGATCGATCCACGCGTCGTCTCCTCAGCCCCGATCGCTCCACGCGCCGTCTCCGAGCGCCGATCGGCGCACGCGCCATCTCCTGAGCCCCGATCGTTCCACACGCCGCCTCCTAAGCCCCGATCGGTCCAGGCGTCGTCTCCTAAGCCCCGACCGGTCCACGCGCCGTCTCCTAAGCCTCAATCTGTCCACGGGCCGTCTCCGAGCCGCGATCGGTAAAGCCGCCTTCATCAAGCCCCGATCCGTACACGCGTCGCCTCCGAGCCCCGATGGGTCCACGTCCCGTCGCCGAGCCTCGATCGGTCCACGCGCGGCCTCCTGAGCCCCGGTCGGTTCACACACCGTCTACGAGCCCGCGATCGGTTCACGCATCGTCTCCTAAGCCCCGATCGGTTAACGCGCCGTCTCCGGGCCCCGATCGGTCCACGCGCCGCTTCCTGAGCCATGATCGGTCCACGCGCGGCCTCCTGAGCCCCGATCGGTCCACGCGCCGTCGCCGAGCCGTGATCGGTCCATGCGCGGCCTCCTGACCCCCGGTCGGTTCACGCGCCGTCTCCTGAGCCCCGATCGGTCCACGCGTCGTTCCCTAAGCCCCGATCCATCCACGCGTAGTCTCCTTCGCCCCGATCGGTCCACGCATCGCCTCCTGAGCCCCGGACGGTCCACGGACCGTCACCGAACCCCGATCGGTCGACGCGCCGTCTCCGAACGCCGATCGGTCCACATGCTGTCTCGTGAGCACCGATAGGTACACGCGCCGTGTCCTACGCCCCGATCGGTCCAGGCGTGGCCTCCTGAGCCGTGATCGGTCCACGCGCGGCCTCCTGAGCCCCGGTCGGATCACGCGCCGTCTCCGAGCCCCGAGCGGTCCACGTGCCGTCTCCTGAGCCGCAATCGGTCCACGCGCTATCTCCTGAGCCCCGATAGGTACACGCGTCGTCTCCTACGCCCCGATCGATCCACGCGTCTTCCCCTGAGCCCCGATCGATCCACGCGTCGTCTTCAAAGCCCAGATGCCTCCTCGCGCCGTCTCCGAGCCCCGATCGGTCCACGCGCCGTCTCCTAAGCCCCGATCGGTCCACGCGTCGTCTCCTGTGTCCCGATCGCTCCACACGCCGTTTCCTGAGCCCGGATCGTTTCAGACGTCGTCCCCGAATCCCCGATCCGTACACGCGGCATCTGCGAGCCTCGATCGGTCCACGCGGGGCCTCCTGAGCCCCAATCGGTCCACGCACCGTCTCCGAACCCCGATCGGTCCACGCGTCGTCTCCTAAGCCCCGATCGGTTCACGCGCCGTTTCTTGAGCCCCGGTCGGTCCATGCGCCGTCTCCTGTGCCGGGATCGGTCTACGCGTCGTCCCCGACTCCCCGATCCGTACACGCTTCGACTCCGAGCCTCGATGGGTCCACGCGCCGTCGCCAAGCCCTGATCGGTCCAGGCGTGGCCTCCTGAGCTCCGCTCGGTCCACGCGCCGTCTTCGCGCCCCGATCGGTCCACTCATCGTCTCCTAAACCCCGATCGATATACGCGAGTCCCCTGAGCCCCGAACGGTTCGCGCGCCGTCTCCGACCCCCGATCGGTCCACGCGCCGTCTCCTGAACCCCGATACGTCCACGCGCAGTCGCCGAGCCTCGATCGGTCCACGCGCTGTCGCCGAGCCTCGATCGGTCCACGCGCAGCCTCCTGAGCCCTGATCGGTCAACGGGTCCTCTCCTAAGCCCCGATCGGTCCACGCGCCTTCTCCTGAGCCCCGATCGGTCCACGCGTCGTCTCCTAAGCCCCGATACGTCCACACGCCGAGTCCGGGCCCCGATGGGTTCACGCGTCTCCTCCTGCCCCCCGATCGATCCACGCGAGTCTCCTGAGCCCCGGTCGGTCCACGCGCCGTCTCCTGATCCCCGATCGTTCCACGCGTCGACTCCTAAGCGCCGATCGTTCCACGCGTCGTCTCCTAAGCCCCGATCGATCCACGCGCCGTCTCCTGAGCCCCGATCGGTCCACGTGTCGTTCCCTAATCCCCGATCGGTCCGCGCGTCTTTCCCTAAACCCCGATCCATCCACGCGCAGTCTCCTGAGCCCCGATCGTTCCTCGCGCCGTCTCCGAGCCCCGACCGGTCTACGCGCTGTCTCCTGAACCCCGATCGATACACGCGAGTCTCCTGAGCCCCGAACGGTTCGCGCGCCGTCTTCTGAGCCTCGATCGGTCGACGCGTCGTCTCCTAAGCCCCGATCGGTCAACGCGCCGTCTCCGAGCCCCAATCGGTCCACGCACCGTCGCCGAACCCCAATTGGTCCACGCGCAACCGCCTGGGCCCCAGTCGGTCCACGCGCTGTATCCCAGCCCCGATCGGTCCACGCGTCGTCTCCGAAGCCCCGATCCGTCCACGTGCCGTCTTCGAGCCGCGATCGGTAAACGCGCCGTCAACAAGCCCCGATCCGTACACGCGTCGTCTCGTAAGCTCCGATCAATCCACGCGTCGTCCCTTAATCCCCGATCCGTACACGTATCGTCTCTGAGCCCCGATCGGTCCACGCACCGTCTCCTAAGCCCCGATCTGTCCACGACCTGTCTCCGGGCTCCGATCGGTCCACGCATCGTCTCCTAAGCCCCGATCGGTTAACGCGTCGTTTACGAGCCCCGATCGGTCTACGCGCCGTCTCCTGAGCCCCGATCCGTCCACACGCCGTCTCCTAAGCCCCGATCCGTCCACGGGCCGTCTCTAAGCTGCGATCGGTCAACCCGCCGTCACCAAGCCCCGATCCGTACACGCGGCGTCTCCGCGCCCCGAGCGGCCCACGCGCCGTCTCCTGAGCCCCGATACGTCCACGCGCAGTCGCCGAGCCCCGATCGGTTAACGCGTAGTTTCCGAGCCCCGATCTGTCCACGCGTCATCTCCTGATCTCCGATCGGTCCACACGCCGTCTCGTAAGCCCCGATCGGTCCACGCGCCGACTCCGAGCGCCGATCGGTCCACGCTCCGTCTCCTGAGCCCCGATCGTTCCACGCGCCGTCTCCTGAGCCTCGATCGGTCCACACGCCGTCTCCTAAGCCCCGTTCCGTCCACGGGCCGCCTCTAAGCTGCGATCGGTCAACCCGCCGTCACCAAGCCCCGATCCGTACACGCGCCGTCTCCTAAGACCCGATCGGTCGACGCGTCGTCTCCGAGCCTCGATGGGTCCACGCGCCGTCGCCGAGCCCCGATCGGTCCAGCCGTGGCCTCCTGAGCCCCGGTCGGTCCACGCGCCGTTTCCTGAGCCCCGATCGGTCCACGCGTCGTCTTCTAAGCCCAGATACCTCCTTGCGCCGTCTCCCAACCACGATCGGTGCAAGCGCCGCTTCCTGAGCCCCGATCGGTCCACGCGTTTTCTCCTAAGCCCCGATCGGGCCACGCGTCGTCTCCTGAGCCCCGATCGGTCGACGCATCGTCTCCTGAGCCCCGATCGATACACGCGTCGTCTCCTCAGCCCCGATCGCTCCACGCGCCGTCTCCGAGCACCGCTCGGTGCACGCGCCGACTCCTGAGCCCCGATCGTTCCACACGCCGCCTCCTAAGCCCCGATAGGTACACGCGTCGTTTCCTATGCCCCGACCGGTCCACGCGCCGTCTCCTGAGCCCCGATCGGTCCACGCGCCATCGCCGAACCGCAATTGGTCCACGCGCAACCGCCTGAGCCCCAGTCGGTCCACGCGCTGTCTCCGAGCCCCGATCGGTCCACGCGCCGTCGCCGAGCCATGATCGGTCCACGCGCGGCCTCCTGGGCCCCGATCGGTCCACGCGCCGTCGCCGAGCCGCGCTCGGTCCACGCGCGGCCTCTTGAGCCCCGGTTGGTTCACGCGCCGTATCCAAGCCCCAATCGGTGCACGCGCCGTCTCCTGAGCCCTGATCGTTCCACGCGCTTTCTCCTAAGCCACGATCGGTCCACGCGTCGTCTCCGAGCGCCGATTGGTTCACGCGCCGTCTCCTGAGCTCCTATCGTTCCAAGCGCCGTTTCCGAGCCCCGATCGGTCTACGCGCCATCTCCTGAGCCCCGATCGGTCGACGCGCCGTCTCCGAGCGGCGATCGGTCCACGCATCGTCTCCTAAGCCCCAGACGGTCCACGCGCCGTCTCCGAACCCCGATCGGTCAATGCGCCGTCTCCGAGCGCCGATCGGTTCACGCGCCGTCTCCTGAGCCCTGATCGTTCCACGCGCTTTGTCCTAAGCCACGATCAATCCACGCGCCGTCTCCGAGCGCCGATTGATTCACGCGCCGTCTCCTGAGCCCCGATCGTTCCAAGCGCCGTTTCCGAGCCCCGATCGGTCTACGCGCCGTCTCCTGAGCCCCGATCGGTCTATGCGCCGTCTCCTGAGCCCCGATCGGGGGACGCGCCGTCTCCGAGCCCCGATCGGGCCATGCATCGTCTCCTAAGCCCTGATCGGTTAACGCGCCGTCTCCGAGCCCCGATCGGTCCACGCGCCGTCTCCTGAGCCCCAATTAGTCCACGCGCCGTCTCCTAAGCCCCGATCCGCCACGGGCCGTCTGCGAGCTCCGATCGGTCCACGCCCCGTCTCCAAGCCCCGATCCATACACGCGTCGTCTCCTAAGCCCCGATCGGCCCACGCGCCGTCTCCTGAGCCCCGATCCGTCCACGCGCAGTCGCCGAGCCCCGATCGGTTCACGAGCGGTCTCCTGAGCCCCAGTCGGTACACGTGCTGTCTCCGAGCCCCGATCGGTTCACGCATCGTCTCCTAAGCCCCGCTCGGTTACCGCGTCGTTTCGGAGCCCCGATCGGTCTACGCGCCGTCTCCTGAGCCCCGATCGGTCCACGCGTCGTTTCCTGAGCCCCGATCGTTCCACGCGCCGTCTCCGAGCCCCGATCGGTCTACGCGCCGTCTTCTGAGCCCCGATCGGTCCACGCGCCGTCTCCGAGCGCCGATCGGTCCACTCGCCGTCTTCTGAGCCCGGATCGGTCCACGCATCGTCTCCTAAGCCCCGGACGGTCCACGCGCCGTCTCCTGAGCCCCGATCGGTCCAAGCGTCGTCTCCTGAGCCCCGATCGTTCCACGCGCCTTCTCCTAAGCCACGATCGGTCCAGGCGCCGTCTCCGAGCCCCAGTCGGTCCACGCGCTGTCTCCGAGCACCGATCGGTCCACGCGTCGTCTCCGAGCCCCGATCGGTCCACGCGCCGTTGCCGAGCCATGATCGGTCCACGCGCGGCCTCCTGAGCCCCGATCGGTCCACGCGTCGTCTCCTAAGCCCCGATCGGTCCACGCGCGTCTCCGAGCGCCGATCGGTTCACGCGGCATCACCTGAGCCCCGATCGTTCCACGCGCCGTATCCGAGCCCCGATCGGTCCACGCATCGACGCCTAAGCCCCGATCGGTTAGCGCGCCGACTCCGAGCCCCGATCGTTCCACGCGCCGTCTCCGAGCCCCTATCGATCCACGCGAGTCTTCTAAGCCCCGATGCTTCCACGAGCCGTCTCCGCGCCACGATCGGTCCAGGCGCCGCTTCCTGAGCCCCGATCGGTCCACGCGCCGTCTCCTAAGCCACGATCGGTTCACGCGCCATGTCCGGAGCCCCGATAGATCCACGCGAGTCTCCTAAGCCCCGACCGCTCCACGCGCCGTCTCCTGAGCCCCGATCGGTCCACGCGTCATCTCCTAAGCTCCGATCGGTTCACGCGTCGGCTCCTAAGCTCCGATCGGTCCACGCGCCGTTTCTTGAGCCCCGATCGGTCCACGCGCCGTTTCTTGAGCCCCGATCAGTCCACGCGCCGTCGCCTGAGCCCCGATACGTCCACGCGTAGTCGCCGAGCCCCGATTGGTTAACGCACCGCCTCCGAGACCCGATCGGTCCACGCGCCGTCTCCTGAGCCCCGATCGTTCCACCCGCCGTCTCGGAGCCCCGATCGGTCTACGCGCCGTCTCCTGAGCCTCGATCGGGGCACGCGCCGTCTCCGAGCCCCGATCGGGCTATGCATCATCACCTAAGCCCCGATCGGTTAACGCGCCGTCTCCGAGCCCCGATCGGTCCACGCGTCATCTCCTGAGCCCCAATTAGTCCACGCGCCGTCTCCTGAGCCCCGATCCGTCCACGCGGAGTCGCCGAGCCCCGATCGGTCCACGCGCCGTCTCCTGAGTCGCGATCGGTCCTCGCGCCGTCCCCTGAGCCCCGATCGCTCCTCGCGCCGGCTCCTGAGCCCCGATCGGTCCACGCGCCGTCTCCTGAGAGCCGATCGGTCGACGCGTCCTCTGCTAAACCCCAATCGGTCCACGCGTCGTCTTCTAAGCCCCGATACGTCCACGCGTCGTCTCCTAAGCCCCGATCGGTCCACGCGCCGTCCCCGACCCCCGATCGGTCCACGCGCCGTCTCCTGAGCCCCGATCCGTCCACGCGCAATCGCCGAGCCCCGATCGGTTGATGCGCGGTCTCCTGAGCCACCGTCGGTTCACGCGTCGGCTCCTAAGCCCCGATCGGTCCACGCGTCGTCTCCGAGCCCCGATCGGTCCACGCGCCGTCGCCGAGCCATGATCGCTCCACGCGCGGCCTCCTGAGCCCCGGTCGCGTCACGTGCCGTATCTAAGCCCCAATCGGTCCACGCGCCATCTCCTGAGCCCGATCGGTCCACGCGCCGTCTCCTGAGCCCCGATCGGTACACGCGTCGTCTCCTAAGCCCCGATAGGTCCACGCGCCATCTCCGAGCCCCGATCCGTCGCCGCGTCGTCTCCTGAGCCCCGATCAATTGACGCGTCTTCTCCTGAGCCCGGATGGCTCCTCGCGCCGGCTCCTGCACCCGGCTCGGTCGATGCGTCGTCTTCTTAGCCCCGATGCCTTCACGCGCCGTCTCCGAGCCACGATCGGTCAACGCGCCCTCTCCTGAGCCCCGATCATTCCACGCGCCTTCTCCTAAGCCACGATCGGTCCACGCGCCGTCTCCGACCCCCAGTCGGTCCACGCGCTGTCTCCGAGCACCGATCGGTCCACGCGTCGTCTCCGAGCCCCGATCGGTCCACGCGCCGTTGCCGAGCGATGATCGGTCCACGCGCGGCCTCCTGAGCCCCGATCGGTCCACCCGCCGTCGCCGAGGCGCGATCGGTCCACGCGCGGCCTCCTGAGCCCCGGTCGGCTCACGCGCCGTATCCGAGCCCCAATCGGTCCACGCGCCGTCTCCTGAGTCCCAATCGTTCCACGCACCGTCTCCGAGCCCCGATCGGTCCACGCGCCGTCTCCTGAGCCCCGATCGCTCCACGCGCCATTTACTGAGCCCCGATCGATCCACGCGGCGTCTCCTGAGCCCCGATCGCTCCACGCGTCGTCTCCTAAGCCCCGATCGGTCCACGTGCCGTCTCCGAGCCCCGATCGGTCCACGCGCCGTCTCCTGAGCCCCGATCGGTCTACGCGCCGTCTCCTGAGCCATGATCGCTCCACGCGCGGCCTCCTGAGCCCCGGTCGCGTCACGTACCGTATCCAAGCCCCAATCGGTCCACGCGTCGTCTCCAGAGCCCCGATCGCTCCACGCGCCGTCTCCTGAGCCTCGATCCGTCCACGCGCAGTCGCCGAGCCCCGATCGGTTCACGCGCGGTTTCCTGAGCCCCAGTCGGTACACGCGCCGTCTTCTGAGCCCCGATCGGTCCACGCGCCGTCTCCGAGCGCCGATCGGTCCACGCGCCGTCTCCTGAGCCCCGATCGATCCACGCGTCATCTCCTAAGCTCCGATCGGTTCACGCGTCGGCTCCTGAGCCCCGGTCGCGTCACGCGCCGTATCCAAGCCCCAATCGGTCCACGCGTCGTCTCCTGAGCCCCGATCGCTCCACGCGCCGTCTCCTGAGCCCCGATCGGTCCACGCGTCATCTCCTAAGCTCCGATCGGTCCACGCGCCGTCTCCTGAGCCTCGATCCGTCCACGCACAGTCGCCGAGCCCCGATCGGTTCACGCGCGGTTTCCTGAGCCCCAGTCGGTACACGCGCCGTCTTCTGAGCCCCGATCGGTCCACGCGCCGTCTCCGAGCGCCGATCGGTCCACTCGCCGTCTTCTGAGCCCCGGTCGGTCCACGCATCGTCTCCTAAGCCCCGGATGGTCCACGCGCCGTCTCCTGTGCCCCGATCGGTCCAAGCGTCGTCTCCTGAGCCGCGATCGCTCCACGCGCCGTCTCCTGAGCCCCGATCGATCCACGCGTCATCTCCTAAGCTCCGATCGGTTCACGCGTCGGCTCCTGAGCCCCGGTCGCGTCACGCGCCGTATCCAAGCCCCAATCGGTCCACGCGCCGTCTCCTGAATCCCGATCGGTCCACGCGCCGTCTCCTGAGCCCCGATCGGTCCACGCGTCGTCTCCTAAGCCCCGATAGGTCCACGCGTCGTCTCCGAGCCGCGATCGGTCCACGCGCCGTCTCCTAAGCCCCGAATCATTCCACGCGTCGTCTTCCAAGCTCCGATCGGTCCACGCGCCGTCTCCTGAGCCCCAATCGGTCCACACGCTGTCTCGTGGGCCCCGATCGATCCACGCGTCGTCTCCTGAGCCCCGATCGCTCCACGCGCCGTTTACTGAGCCCCGATCGATCCACGCGTCGTCTCCTGAGCCCCGATCGCTCCACGCGCCGTTTCCTGAGCCGCGATCGGTCCACGCATCGTCTCTGAGCACCGATCGGTTCACGCGTCGTTTTCTGAGCACCGTTCGGTCCACGCGTAGTCTTCAAAGCCCCGATGCCGGAGCGCGCCGTCTCCGAGCCACGATCGTTCCACGCGCCGTATCCAAGCCCCAATCGGTCCACGCGCCGTCTCCTGAGTCCCGATCGGTCCACGCGCCGTCTCCTGAGCCCCGATCGGTCCACGCGTCGTCTCCTAAGCCCCGATAGGTCCACGCGTCGTCTCCTAAGCCCCGATCGGTCCACGCGCCGTCTCCGAGCCCCAATCGATCCACGCGCTGTCTCCTGAGCATCGATCGGTCCACGCGTCGTCTCCTAAGCCCCGATCGGTCCACGCATCGGCTCCTAAGCCCCGATCGGTCCACGCGTCGTCTCCTAAGCCCCGATCGGTTCGCGCCCCGTTTCCTGAGCCCCGCTCGGTCCACGCGTCGTCTTCTAAGCTCAGATACCTCCTCACGCCATCTCCGAGCCACGATCGGTCCACGCGTCGTCTCGTAAGCCCCGATCCATCCACGCGCCGTCTCCTAAGCTCCGATCGGTCCACGCGCCGTCTCCGAGCGCCGATCGGTTCACGCGCCGCCTCCTGAGCCCCGATCGTTCCACGCGTCGTCTCCTAAGCCCCGATCGGTCCACGCGCCGTCTCCGAGCCCCAATCGGTCCACGCGCTGTCTCCTGCTCATCGATCGGTCCACGAGTCGTCTCCTAAGCCCCGATCGTTCCACGCGTCGTCTCCGAGCCCCGATGTGTCCACGCGCCGTCTCCTGATCTCCAATCGGTCCACGCGCTGTCTCCTGAGCCACGGTAGGTACACGCGCCGTCTCCAAGCGCCGATCGGTTCACGCCCCGTTTCCTGAGCCCCGCTCGGTCCACGCGTCGGCTCCTAAGCCCCGATTGGTCCACGCGACGTCTCCTAAGCCCCGATCGGTTCGCGCCCCGTTTTCTGAGCTCCGCTCGGTCCACGCGTCGTCTTCTAAGCTCAGATGCCTCCTAGCGACGTCTCCGAGCCACGATCGGTCCAGGCGCCGCTTCCTGAGCCCCGATTGGTCCACGCACCGTCTCTGAGCCCCGATCGGTCCACGCGTCGGCTCCTAAGCCCCGATTGGTCCACGCACCGTCTCTGAGCCCCGATCGGTCCACGCGCCGTCTCCTGAGCCCCAATCGGTCCACACGCTGTCTCGTGGGCCCCGATCGATCCACGCGTCGTCTCCTGAGCCCCGATCGCTCCACGCGCCGTTTACTGAGCCCCGATCGATCCACGCGGCGTCTCCTGAGCCCCGATCGCTCCACGCGTCGTCTCCTAAGCCCCGATCGGTCCACGCGCCGTCTCCGAGCCCCGATCGGTCCACGCGCCGTCTCCTGAGCCCCGATCGTTCCACGCGTCGTCTCCGAGCCTCGATGGGTCCACGCGCCGTCTCCTGAGCCCCGATCGGTCCACGCGCCGTCTCTTAAGCCCCGATCGGTCCACGCGCCGTATCGAAGCGCCGATTGGTTCACGCGCCGTCTCCTGAGCCCCGATCGGTCCACGCGCCGTCTCCGAGCCCCCATCGGTCCACGCGCCATCTCCGAGCCCCCATCGGTCTACGCGTCGTCTCCTAAGCCCCGATCGGTCCACGCGTCGTCTCCTAAGCCGTGATCGGTTAACGCGCCGTCTCCGACCCGCGATCGGTCCACGCATCGTCTCCTAAGCCCCAGACGGTCCACGCGCCGTCTCCGAACCCCGATCGGTCAATGCGCCGTCTCCGAGCGCCGATCTGTTCACGCGCCGTCTCCTGAGCCCTGATCGTTCCACGCGCTTTGTCCTAAGCCACGATCAGTCCACGCGCCGTCTCCGAGCGCCGATTGATTCACGCGCCGTCTCCTGAGCCCCGATCGTTCCAAGCGCCGTTTCCGAGCCCCGATCGGTCTACGCGCCGTCTCCTGAGCCCCGATCGGTCTATGCGCCGTCTCCTGAGCCCCGATCGGGGCACGCGCCGTCTCCGAGCCCCGATCGGGCCATGCATCGTCTTCTAAGGCCTGATCAGTTAACGCGCCGTCTCCGAGCCCCGATCGGTCCACGCGCCGTCTCCTGAGCCCCAATTAGTCCACGCGCCGTCTCCTAAGCCCCGATCCGGCCACGGGCCGTCTGCGAGCTCCGATCGGTCCACGCCCCGTCTCCAAGCCCCGATCCATACACGCGTCGTCTCCTAAGCCCCGATCGGCTCACGCGCCGTCTCCTGAGCCCCGATCCGTCCACGCGCAGTCGCCGAGCCCCGATCGGTTCACGCGCGGTCTCCTGAGCCGCAGTCGGTACACGCGAGTCTTCTAAGCCCCGATGCTTCCACGAGCCGTCTCCGCGCCACGATCGGTCCAGGCGCCGCTTCCTGAGCCCCGAACGGTCCACGCATCATCTCCGAGCCCCGATCGGTCCACGCGCCATCGCCGAGCCATGATCGGTCCACGCGCGGCCTCCTGAGCCCCGATCGGTCCACGCGCCGTCGCCGAGCCACGGTCGGTCCACGCGCAGCCTCCTGAGCCCCGGTTGAGTCACGCGCCGTATCCGAGCCCCAATCGGTCCACGCGCCGTCTCCCGAGCCCCGAACGGTTCACGCGCGGTCTCCTGAGCCCCGGTCGGTCCACGCGCCGTCGCCGAACCCCGATCGTTCCACGCGCCGTCTCCGAGCCCCGATCGGTCCACGCACCGTCTCCTGAGCCCCATCCGTCCACGCGGCGCCTCCGGAGCCCCGATCGATCCACGCGTCGTCACCTGAGCCCCGATCGCTCCACGCGCCGTTTCCTGAGCCCCGATCGGTCCACGCATCGTCTCCGAGCACCGATCGGTCCACGCGCCGTTTTCTGAGCACCGTTCGGTCCACGCGTCGTCTTCAAAGCCCCGATGCCTCCACCCGCCGTCTCCGAGCCACGATCGGTCCGTGCGCCGCTGCCAGAGCCCCGATCGGTCCACGCGTCGTCTCCTGATCTCCGATCGGTCCACGCGCCGTCTCCTAAGCCCCGATCGGTCCACGCGCCGTCTCCTGAGCCCCGATCGGTCCACGCGCCGTCTCCTGAGCCCGGATCGGTCCACGCGTCGTCTTCGAGTACCGATCGATCCACGCGCCGTTTCCTGAGCACCGTTCGGTCCACGCGTCGTCTTCAAAGCCCCGATGCCTCCACGCGCCGTCTCCGAGCCACGATCGGTCCGTGCGCCGCTTCAAGAGCTCTATCGGTCCACGCATCGTCTCCTGATCTCCGATCGGTCCACGCGCCGTCTCCTAAGCCCCGATCGGTCCACGCGTCGTCCCCGGATTCCCGATCCGTACACGCGTCGTCTCCGAGCCTCGATCGGTCCTCCCGCCGTCTCCGAGCCGCGATCGGTCCAGGCGCCGCTTCCTGAGCCCCAATCGGTCCACGCGTTGTCTCCTAAGCCCCGATCGTTCCACGCGCCGTCTCCGAGCCCCGATCGGTCAGGAGACTCGCGTGAATTGATCGGGGCTCAGGAGGCGCCGCGTGGGCCCATCGGGGCTCGGAGACGGCGCGTGGACCGATCGGGGCTTAGGAGACGACGCGTGGACGTATCGGGGCTTAGAAGACGACGCGTGGACCGATCGGGGTTTAGCAGAGGACGCGTCGACCGATCGGCTCTCAGGAGACGGCGCGTGGACCGATCGGGGCTCAGGAGCCGGCGCGAGGAGCGATACGGGCTCAGGAGAAGACGCGTCAATTGATCGGGGCTCAGGAGACGACGCGGCGACGGATCGGGGCTCGAAGACGGCGCGTGACCTATCGGGGCTTAGGAGACGACGCGTGGACCGATCGGGGCTCAGGGGACGGCGCGTGGACCGATCGGGACTCAGGAGACGGCGCGTGGACCGATCGGGGCTCGGCGACTCCGCGTGGACCGATCGGGGCTCGGCGACTCCGCGTAGACGGATCGGGGCTCAGGAGACGGCGCGTGGACTAATTGGGGCTCAGGAGACGACGCGTGGACCGATCGGGGCTCGGAGACGGCGCGTTAACCGATCGGGGCTTAGGTGACGATGCATAGCCCGATCGGGGCTCGGAGACGGCGCGTGCCCCGATCGAGGCTCAGGAGACGGCGCGTAGACCGATCGGGGCTCCGAGACGGCGGGTGGAACGATCGGGGCTCAGGAGACGGCGCGTGGACCGATCGGGTCTCGGAGGCGGTGCGTTAACCAATCGGGGCTCGGCGACTACGCGTGGACGTATCGGGGCTCAGGCGACGGCGCGTGGACCGATCGGGGCTCAAGAAACGGCGCGTGGACCGATCGGGGCTCAAGAAACGGCGCGTGGACCGATCGGAGCTTAGGAGCCGACGCGTGAACCGATCGGAGCTTAGGAGATGACGCGTGGACCGATCGGGGCTCAGGAGACGGCGCGTGGAGCGGTCGGGGCTTAGGAGACTCGCGTGGATCTATCGGGGCTCCGGACATGGCGCGTGAACCGATCGTGGCTTAGGAGACGGCGCGTGGACCGATCGGGGCTCAGGAAGCGGCGCCTGGACCGATCGTGGCGCGGAGACGGCTCGTGGAAGCATCGGGGCTTAGAAGACTCGCGTGGATCGATAGGGGCTCGGAGACGGCGCGTGGAACGATCGGGGCTCGGAGTCGGCGCGCTAACCGATCGGGGCTTAGGCGTCGATGCGTGGACCGATCGGGGCTCGGATACGGCGCGTGGAACGATCGGGGCTCAGGTGATGCCGCGTGAACCGATCGGCGCTCGGAGACGCGCGTGGACCGATCGGGGCTTAGGAGACGACGCGTGGACCGATCGGGGCTCAGGAGGCCGCGCGTGGACCGATCATGGCTCGGCAACGGCGCGTGGACCGATCGGGGCTCGGAGACGACGCGTGGACCGGTCGGTGCTCGGAGACAGCGCGTGGACCGACTGGGGCTCGGAGACGGCGCCTGGACCGATCGTGGCTTAGGAGAAGGCGCGTGGAACGATCGGGGCTCAGGAGACGGCGCGTGGACCGATTGGGGCTTGGATACGGCGCGTGACGCGGCCGGGGCTCAGGAGGCCGCGCGTGAACCGATCGGGGCTCGGCGACTGCGCGTGGACGGATCGGGGCTCAGGAGACGGCGCGTGGGCCGATCGGGGCTTAGGAGACGACGCGTGTATGGATCGGGGCTTGGAGACGGGGCGTGGACCGATCGGAGCTCGCAGACGGCCCGTGGCCGGATCGGGGCTTAGGAGACGGCGCGTGGACTAATTGGGGCTCAGGAGACGGCGCGTGGACCGATCGGGGCTCGGAGACGGCGCGTTAACCGATCAGGGCTTAGGAGACGATGCATGGCCCGATCGGGGCTCGGAGACGGCGCGTGCCCCGATCGGGGCTCAGGAGACGGCGCATAGACCGATCGGGGCTCAGGAGACGGCGCGTAGACCGATCGGGGCTCGGAAACGGCGCTTGGAACGATCGGGGCTCAGGAGACGGCGCGTGAATCAATCGGCGCTCGGAGACGGCGCGTGGATTGATCGTGGCTTAGGACAAAGCGCGTGGAACGATCAGGGCTCAGGAGACGGCGCGTGAACCGATCGGCGCTCGGAGACGGCGCATTGACCGATCGGGGTTCGGAGACGGCGCATGGACCGTCTGGGGCTTAGGAGACGATGCGTGGACCGATCGCCGCTCGGAGACGGCGCGTCGACCGATCGGGGCTCGGAGACGGTGCGTTGACCGATCGGGGCTTAGGTGACGATGCATAGCCCGATCGGGGCTCGGAGACGGCGCGTGCCCCGATCGAGGCTCAGGAGACGGCGCGTGGACCGATCGGGGCTCAGGAGACGGCACGTGGACCGATTGGGGCTCGGCGACGGCGCGTGGACCGATCGAGGCTCGGAGACGACGCATGTACGGATCGGGGCTTTGAAGACGACGCGTGGACCGATCGGGGCTCAGGAGGCCGCGCGTGGACCGATCATGGCTCGGCGACGGCGCGTGGACCGATCGGGGCTCGGAGACGACGCGTAGACCGATCGGTGCTCGGAGACAGCGCGTGGACCGACTGGGGCTCGGAGACGGCGCGTGGACCGATTGGGGCTTGGATACGGGGCGTGAATCGATCGGGGCTCAGGAGGCCGCGCGTGGACCGATCATAGCTCGGCGACGGCGCGTGGACCGATTGGGGCTCGGAGACGACGCGTGGACCGATCGGGGCTCGGAGACAGCGCGTGGACCGACTGGGGCTCTGGAGACGGCGCGTGGACCGATTGGGGCTTGGATACGACGCGTGAACCAACCGGGGCTCAAGAGGCCGCGCGTGGACCGAGCGCGGCTCGGCGACGGCGCGTGGACCGATCGGGGCCCAGGAGGCCGCGCGTGGACCGATCATGGCTCGGCGACGGCGCGTGGACCGATCGGGGCTCGGAGACAGCGCGTGGACCGACTGGGGCTCAGGCGGTTGCGCGTGGACCAATTGCGGTTCGGCGATGGCGCGTGGACCGATCGGGGCTCAGGAGACGGCGCGTGGACCGGTCGGGGCATAGGAAACGACGCGTGTACCTATCGGGGCTTAGGAGGCGGCGTGTGGAACGATCGGGGCTCAGGAGTCGGCGCGTGCACCGAGCGGTGCTCGGAGACGGCGCGTGGAGCGATCGGGGCTGAGGAGACGACGCGTGTATCGATCGGGGCTCAGGAGACGACGCGTCGACCGATCGGGGCTCAGGAGACGACGCGTCGACCGATCGGGGCTCAGGAGGTGGAGCGCGGACCGATCGGGGCTCAGGAGACTCGCGTGGATCGATCGGGGCTCCGGAGGCGCCGCGTTGACCGATAGGGATCAGGAGACGGTGCGTGGACCGATCAGGGCTCGGAGACGGCGCGTGGACCGATCGGGGCTCGGAGACGGCGCGTGGACCGATCGGGGCTTAGGAGACGACGCGTGGACCGATCGGGGCGTAGGACACGACGCGTGTATCTATCGGGGCCCACGAGACAGCGTGTGGACCGATTGGGGCTCAGGAGACGGCGCGTGGACCGATCGGGGCTCGGAGACGGCGCGTGGAACGATCGGGGCTCAGGAGGCCGCGCGTGGACCGATCATGGCTCGGCAACGGCGCGTGGACCGATCGGGGCTCGGAGACGGCGCGTGGAACGATCGGGGCTCAGGAGGCCGCGCGTGGACCGATCATGGCTCGGCAACGGCGCGTGGACCGATCGGGGCTCGGAGACGACGCGTGGACCGATCGGTGCTCGGAGACAGCGCGTGGACCGACTGGGGCTCGGAGACGGCGCGTGAAGGCATCGGGGCTAAGAAGACGACGCATCGAGCGAGCGGGGCTCAGGAGACGGCGCGAGGAGCGATCGGGGCTCAGGAGAAGACACGTCAATTGATCGTGGCTCAGGAGACGACGCGGCGACGGATCGGGGCTCGGAGCCGGCGTGTGGACCTATCGGGGCTTAGGAGACTACGCGTGGGCCGATCGTGGCTCAGGAGACGGCGCGTGGAGCGATCGGGGCTCAGGAGACGACGCTTGGACCGATCGGGGCTCAGGAGACGGCGCGTGGACCGTCCGGGGCTTAGGAGACGATGCATGGACCGATCGGGGCTCAGAAGACGGCGCGTGGACCGATCGGCGCTCGGAGACAGCGCGTGGACCGATCGGGGCTCAGAAGACGGCGCGTGGACCGAACGGGGCTCGGAGACTCGCGTGGATCGATCGGGGCTCTTGTGACGGCGCGTGAACGGATCGGGGCTCGGCGACGGCGCCTGGACCGTTCGAGGCTCGGAGACGACGCGTGTATGCATCGGGGCTTGGAGATGGCGCGTGTACTGATCGGGGCTCGGGAGGTTGCGCGTGGACCAATTGGGGTTCGGGCGACGGCGCGTAGACCGATGGGGGCTCAGGAGAGGACGCGTGAACCAATCGGCTCTCGGAGACGGCGCGTGGACCGATCGGGACTCACGAGACCACGCGTGGACCGATTGGGGCTCAGGAGACGACGCTTGGACCGATCGGGGCTCAGGAGACGGCGCGTGGACCGTCCGGGGCTTAGGAGACGATGCGTGGACCGATCGGGGCTCAGAAGACGGCGAGTGGACCGATCGGCGCTCGGAGACGGCGCGTGGACCGATCGGGGCTCAGAAGACAGCGCGCGGACCGATCGGGGCTCGGTGACGGCGCGTGGAACGATCGGGGCTCAGGAGACGACGCGTGGACCGATCGGGGCTCACGAGACGGCGCGTAGACCGATCAGGGCTCCGAAACGACGCGGTAACCGAGCGGGGCTTAGGAGACGATGCGTGAACCGATCGGGGCTCGGAGACAGCGCGTGTACCGACTCGGGCTCAGGAGACCGCGCGTGAACCGATCGGGGCTCGGCGACTGCGCGTGGACGGATCGGGGCTTAGGAGACGGCGCGTGGGCCGATCGGGGCTCGGAGACGACGCGTGGACCGTCCGGGGCTCAGGAGACTCGCGTGGATTGATCGGGGCTCAGGAGGCGACGCGCGGACCCATCGGGGCACAGGAAACGGCGTGTGGAGCGATCGGGGCTCAGGAGGCGACGCGTGGATCGATCGGGGCTCAGGAGACGACGCGTCGACCGATCGGGGCTCAGGAGACGGCGCGCGTACCGACCGGGGCTCAGGAGACTCGCGTGGATCGATCGGGGCTCCGGAGGCGCCGCGTGGACCGATTGGGGCTCTGGAAGCGGCGCACGGATCGATCGTGGCTCGGAGACGGCGCGTTTACCGATCGGGGCTCGGAGACAGCGCGTGGACCGATCGGGGCTCAGGAAACGGCGTGTGGAGCGATCGGGGCTCAGGAGACGACGCGTGCATCGATCGGGGCTCAGGAGACGACGCGTCGACCGATCGGGGCTGAGGAGGCGGCGGGTGGACCGACCGGGGCTCAGGAGACTCGCGTGGATCGATCGGGGCTCCGGAGGCGCCGCGTGGACCGATGGGGATCAGGAGACGGTGCGTCGACCGATCGGGGCTCGGAGACGGCGTGTTGACCGATCGGTGCTCGGAGACAGCGCGTGGACCGACTGGGGTTCGGACACGGCGCGTGGACCGATCCTGGCTTAGGAGAAGGCGCGTGAAACGATCGGGGCTCAGGAGACGGCGCGTGGACCGATCGTGGCTCGGAGACGGCGCGTGACGCGACCGGGGCCCAGGAGGCCGTGCGTGGAGCGATCATGGCTCGGCGACGGCGTGTGGACCGATCGGGGCTCGGAGACGCCGCGTGGAGCGACCGGGGCTCAGGAGACTCGCGTGGATCGATAGGGGCTCGGAGACGGCGCGTGGAACGATCAGGGCTCGGAGTCGGCGCGTTAACCGGTCGGGGCTTAGGAGTCGATGCCTGGACCGATCGGCGCTCGGAGACGGCGCGTGGAACGGTCGGGGCACAGGAGACGACGCGTGGACCGATCGCGGCTCAGGAGACGGCGCGTAGACCGATCGGGGCTCCGAAACGACGCGGTACCCGAGCGGGGCTTAGGAGACGATGCGTGAACCGATCGGGGCTCGGAGACAGCGCGTGTCCCGACTGGGGCTCAGGAGACCGCGCGTGAACCGATCGGTGCTCGGCGACTGCGCGTGGACGTATCGGGGCTCAGGAGACGACGCGTGGACCGATCGCGGCTTAGGAGACGAAGCCTGCACCGATCGGGGCTCAGGCGACGGCGCGTGTACTGATCGGGGTTTAGGAGACGATGCGTGGACCGATCGGGGCTCAGGCGACAGCGCGTGGACCGATTGGGGATCAGGAGACGGCGCGTCGATGGATCGGGGCTCGGAGACGACGCGTCGACAGATCGGGGCTCGGAGACGGCGCGTTCACCGGTCGGGGCTTAGGACACGACGCGTCGACCGATCGGGGCTCAGGAGAAGGGGCGTGGACCGATCGGAGCTCGGAGACGGCGCGTGTACTGATCGGGACTCAGGAGGCCGCGTGTGGAGCGGTCATGGCTCGGCGACGGCCCGTGGCCGGATCGGGGCTTAGGAGACGGCGCGTGGACTAATTGGGGCTCAGGAGACGGCGCGTGGACCGATCGGGGCTCGGAGACGGCGCGTTAACCGATCAGGGCTTAGGAGACGATGCATGGCCCGATCGGGGCTCGGAGACGGCGCGTGCGCCGATCGGGGCTCAGGAGACGTCGGATAGACCGATCGGGGCTGAGGAGACGGCGCGTAGACCGATCGGGGCTCGGAAACGGCGCTTGGAACGATCGGGGCTCAGGAGACGGCGCGTGAATCAATCGGCGCTCGGAGACGGCGCGTGGATTGATCGTGGCTTAGGACAAAGCGCGTGGAACGATCAGGGCTCGGGAGACGGCGCGTGAACCGATCGGCGCTCGGAGACGGCGCATTGACCGATCGGGGTTCGGAGACGGCGCGTGGACCGTCTGGGGCTTAGGAGACGATGCGTGGACCGATCGCCGCTCGGAGACGGCGCGTCGACCGATCGGGGCTCAGGAGATGGCGCGTAGACCGATCGGGGCTCGGAAACGGCGCTTGGAACGATAGGAGCTCAGGAAACGGCGCGTGATCCAATCGGCGCTCGGAGACGACGCGTGGACCGATCGTGGCTTAGGAGAAAGCGCGTGGAACGATCAGGGCTCAGGAGACGGCGCGTGAACCGATCGGCGCTCGGAGACGGCGCATTGACCGATCGGGGTTCGGAGACGGCGCGTGGACCGTCTGAGGCTTAGGAGAGGATGCGTGGACCGATCGCCGCTCGGAGACGGCGCGTCGACCGATCGGGGCTCGGAGACGGCGCGTTGACCGATCGGGGCTTAGGTGACGATGCATAGCCCGATCGGGGCTCGGAGACGGCGCGTGCCCCGATCGAGGCTCAGGAGACGGCGCGTGGACCGATCGGGGCTCAGGAGACGGCACGTGGACCGATTGGGGCTCGGCGACGGCGCGTGGACCGATCGAGGCTCGGAGACGACGCATGTACGGATCGGGGCTTTGAAGACGACGCGTGGACCGATCGGCGCTCAGGAGGCCGCGCGTGGACCGATCATGGCTCGGCGACGGCGCGTGGACCGATCGGGGCTCGGAGACGACGCGTAGACCGATCGGTGCTCGGAGACAGCGCGTGGACCGACTGGGGCTCGGAGACGGCGCGTGGACCGATTGGGGCTTGGATACGGGGCGTGAATCGATCGGGGCTCAGGAGGCCGCGCGTGGACCGATCATAGCTCGGCGACAGCGCGTGGACCGATTGGGGCTCGGAGACGACGCGTGGACCGATCGGGGCTCGGAGACAGCGCGTGGACCGACTGGGGCTCAGGAGACGGCGCGTGGACCGATTGGGGCTTGGATACGGCGCGTGAACCAACCGGGGCTCAAGAGGCCGCGCGTGGACCGAGCGCGGCTCGGCGACGGCGCGTGGACCGATCGGGGCCCAGGAGGCCGCGCGTGGACCGATCATGGCTCGGCGACGGCGCGTGGACCGATCGGGGCTCGGAGACAGCGCGTGGACCGACTGGGGCTCAGGCGGTTGCGCGTGGACCAATTGCGGTTCGGCGATGGCGCGTGGACCGATCGGGGCTCAGGAGACGGCGCGTGGACCGGTCGGGGCATAGGAAACGACGCGTGTACCTATCGGGGCTTAGGAGGCGGCGTGTGGAACGATCGGGGCTCAGGAGTCGGCGCGTGCACCGAGCGGTGCTCGGAGACGGCGCGTGGAGCGATCGGGGCTGAGGAGACGACGCGTGTATCGATCGGGGCTCAGGAGACGACGCGTCGACCGATCGGGGCTCAGGAGGTGGACCGCGGACCGATCGGGGCTCAGGAGACTCGCGTGGATCGATCGGGGCTCCGGAGGCGCCGCGTTGACCGATAGGGATCAGGAGACGGTGCGTGGACCGATCGGGGCTCGGAGACGGCACGTGGACCGATCGGGGCTTAGGAGACGACGCGTGGACCGATCGGGGCGTAGGACACGACGCGTGTATCTATCGGGGCCCACGAGACAGCGTGTGGACCGATTGGGGCTCAGGAGACGGCGCGTGGACCGATCGGGGCTCGGAGACGGCGCGTGGAACGATCGGGGCTCAGGAGGCCGCGCGTGGACCGATCATGGCTCGGCAACGGCGCGTGGACCGATCGGGGCTCAGAAGACGGCGCGTGGACCGAACGGGGCTCGGAGACTCGCGTGGATCGATCGGGGCTCTGGTGACGGCGCGTGAACGGATCGGGGCTCGGCGACGGCGCCTGGACCGTTCGAGGCTCGGAGACGACGCGTGTATGCATCGGGGCTTGGAGATGGCGCGTGTACTGATCGGGGCTCGGGAGGTTGCGCGTGGACCAATTGGGGTTCGGGCGACGGCGCGTAGACCGATGGGGGCTCAGGAGACGACGCGTGAACCAATCGGCTCTCGGAGACGGCGCGTGGACCGATCGGGACTCACGAGACCACGCGTGGACCGATTGGGGCTCAGGAGACGACGCTTGGACCGATCGGGGCTCAGGAGACGGCGCGTGGACCGTCCGGGGCTTAGGAGACGATGCGTGGACCGATCGGGGCTCAGAAGACGGCGAGTGGACCGATCGGCGCTCGGAGACGGCGCGTGGACCGATCGGGACTCAGGTGACGCCGCGCGAACCGATCGGCGCTCGGAGACGGCGCGTGGACCGGTCGGGGCTTAGGAGACTCGCGTGGAATTATCGGGGCTCCGGAGATGGCGCGTGAACCGATCGGGGCTTAGGAGACGGCGCGTGGACCGATCGGGGCTCAGGAAGCGGCGCCTGGACCGATCCTGGCGCGGAGACCGCTCGTGGAAGCATCGGGGCTTAGAAGACGACGCATGGACCGATCGGGGCTCGGAAACGGCGCGTGGACCGATCGGGGCTTAGGAGACGGCACGTGGAGCGATCGGGGCTCCGAAACGACGCGGTAACCGAGCGGGGCTTAGGAGACGATGCGTGAACCGATCGGGGCTCGGAGACAGCGCGTGTACCGACTCGGGCTCAGGAGACCGCGCGTGAACCGATCGGGGCTCGGCGACTGCGCGTGGACGGATCGGGGCTTAGGAGACGGCGCGTGGGCCGATCGGGGCTCGGAGACGACGCGTGGACCGTCCGGGGCTCAGGAGACTCGCGTGGATTGATCGGGGCTCAGGAGGCGACGCGTGGACCCATCGGGGCACAGGAAACGGCGTGTCGAGCGATCGGGGCTCAGGAGACGACGCGTGGATCGATCGGGGCTCAGGAGACGACGCGTCGAACGATCGGGGCTCAGGAGACCGCGCGTGGACCGACCGGGGCTCAGGAGACTCGCGTGGATCGATCGGGTCTCCGGAGGCGCCGCGTGGACCGATCGGGGCTCGGCGACGGCGCGTGGACCGATCGAGGCTCGGAGACGACGCGTGTACGGATCGGGGATTCGGGGACGACGCGTGAAACGATCCGGGCTCAGGAGACGGCGCGTGGACCGATCGGGGCTCGGAGACGGCGCGTGGAACGATCGGGACTCAGGTGACGCCGCGCGAACAGATCGGCGCTCGGAGACGGCGCGTGGACCGATCGGGGTTTGGGAGAAGGCGCTTGGACCGATCGGGGCTTAGGAGACGGCGCGTTGACCGATCGGGGATCAGGAGATGACGCATGGACCGATCGGGGTTCTGGAAGCGGCGCACGGGCCGATCGTGGCTCGGAGACGGCGCGTGGAGGCATCGGGGCTTTGAAGACGACGCGTGGACCGATCGGGGCTCAGGAAACGGCGTGTGGAGCGATCTGGGCTCAGGAGACGACGCGTGGAGCGATCGGGGCTCAGGAGACGACGCTTGGACCGATTGGGGCTCAGGAGACGGCGCGTGGACCGGTCGGGGCTTAGGAGACTCGCGTGGAATTATCGGGGCTCCGGAGATGGCGCGTGAACCGATCGGGGCTTAGGAGACGGCGCGTGGACCGATCGGGGCTCAGGAAGCGGCGCCTGGACCGATCCTGGCGCGGAGACCGCTCGTGGAAGCATCGGGGCTTAGAAGACGACGCATGGACCGATCGGGGCTCGGAAACGGCGCGTGGACCGATCGGGGCTCAGGAGACTCGCGTGGATTGATCGGGGCTCAGGAGGCGACGCGTGGACCCATCGGGGCACAGGAAACGGCGTGTCGAGCGATCGGGGCTCAGGAGACGACGCGTGGATCGATCGGGGCTCAGGAGACGACGCGTCGAACGATCGGGGCTCAGGAGACCGCGCGTGGACCGACCGGGGCTCAGGAGACTCGCGTGGATCGATCGGGTCTCCGGAGGCGCCGCGTGGACCGATCGGGGCTCGGCGACGGCGCGTGGACCGATCGAGGCTCGGAGACGACGCGTGTACGGATCGGGGATTCGGGGACGACGCGTGAAACGATCCGGGCTCAGGAGACGGCGCGTGGACCGATCGGGGCTCGGAGACGGCGCGTGGAACGATCGGGACTCAGGTGACGCCGCGCGAACCGATCGGCGCTCGGAGACGGCGCGTGGACCGATCGGGGTTTGGGAGAAGGCGCTTGGACCGATCGGGGCTTAGGAGACGGCACGTGGAGCGATCGGGGCTCGGAAACGGCGGGTGGACCGATCGGGGCTCGGAGACGGCGCGTGGAACGATCGGGGCTCGGAGTCGGCGCGTTAACCGATCGAGGCTTAGGAGTCGATGCGTGGACCGATCGGGGCTCGGAAACGGCGCGTGGACCGACCGGGGCTGAGGAGGCGGCGGGTGGACCGACCGGGGCTCAGGAGACGACGCGTGGACCCAACGGGGCACACGAAGCGGCGCCTGGACCGATCGTGGCTCGGAGACGGCGCGTGGAACGATCGGGTCTCAGGAGACGGCGCGAGGACCGGTCGGGGCTTAGGAGACTCGAGTGGATCTATCGGGGCTCCGGAGGCGGCGCGTGGACCGATCGGGGATCAGGAGACGACGCGTGGACCGATCGGGGCTTAGGAGACGGCGCGTGGACCGATCGGGGCTTAGGAGACGACGCGTGGAGCGATCGGGGCTCAGGAGACTCGGGAGTATTTAGCGGGGTTCCGGCGGCGGGGGGGTGGACCGATCGGGGATCAGGAGACGGTGAGTGACGACGTGTGGACCGATCGGAGCTCAGGAGGCGGCGCGTGGACCCATCGAGCCTCGGAGAGGACGCGTAGAACGATCGGGGATCAGGAAACGGCGCGTGAACCAATCGGCGCTTGGAGACGGCGCGTGGACCGATCGCGCTTAGGAGACGGCGCGTGGACCGATCGGGGCTCAGGAAATGGGGCGTGCACCGATCGGGGATTAGGAGATGACGCGTGGACCGATCGGGGCTCGGAGACGGCGCGTGGACGGATCGGGACTCAGGAGACGGCGCGTGGAGCCGTCGGGGCTCGGAGACGGAGCGAGGACCGATCGAGGCTCAGGAGACGGCGCGTGAACCGACCGGAGATCAGGAGACGATGCGTGAACCGATCGGCGCTCGGAGATGTCGCGTGAACCGATCGGCGCTCGGAGACGGCGCATGGCCCGATCGTGGCTCTGGAGACGGCGCGTAGACCTATCAGGGCTCGGAAACGACGCGTTAACCGAGCGGGGCTTAGGAGACGACGCGTGGACTGATCGGGGCTCAGGAGACGGCGCGTGAACCGATCGGCGCTCGGAGACGGCGCGTCGATCGATCCGGGCTCAGGAGACGACGCGTCGACCGATCGGGGCTCAGGAGACGGGGCGCGGACCGACCGGGGCTCAGGTGACTCGCGTGGATCGATCGGGGCTCCGGAGGCGCCGTGTGGACCGATGGGGATCAGGAGACGGTGCGTGGACCGATCGGGGCTCGGAGCCGGCTCGTGGACCGGTCGGGGCTTAGGAGACGACGCGTGGACCGATCGGGGCTCAGGAGACGACGCGTGGACCGATCGGGGCTCAGGAGACGACGCGTGGACCGATCGGGGTTTAGCAGAGGACGCGTCAACCGATCGGGGCTCAGGACACGGCGCGTGGACCGATCGGGGCTTAGGACACGACGCGAGGTCCGATCGGTGCTCAGGAAGTGGCGCCTGGACCGATCGTGGCTCGCGGACGGCGCCTGGGGGCATCTGGGCTTAGTAGACGACGCGTGGACTGATCGGGGCGCAGGAAACGGCGCGTGAACCGATCGGGGCTTAGGAGACGACGCGTGGACCGATCGGGGCTCGGAGACGGCGCGTGGACCGATTGGGGCTTAGGAGATTCGCGTGGATCGATCGGGGCTCCGGAGGCGGCGCGTGGACCGATTGGGGCTCAGGAGACGGCGCGTGGACCGATTGGGGCTCGGGAGACTACGCGTAGATGGTTCGGGGCTTAGGGAACGACGCGTGGACCGATCGGGGCTCAGGAGACGGCGCGTGGACCGATCGGGGCTCGGAGACGGCGCGTGGACCGTCTGGGGCTTAGGAGACGATGCGCGGACCGATCGGGGCTCAGGAGACTGCACCTGAACCGATCGGCTTTCGGAGACGGCGCAACGACCGACCGGGGTTCGGAGACGGCGCGTCGACCGATCGGGGTTCGGAGACGGCGCGTCGACCGATCGGGGTTCGGAGACAGCGCGTCGACCGATCGGGGTTCGGAGACAGCGCGTGGACCGTCTGGGGCTTAGGAGCCGATGCGTGGACCGATCGGGGCTCAGGAAACTGCGCGTGGATGGATCGGGGCTTAGGAAACGACGCGTGGACGGGTCGGGGCTCGAAGAGGGCGCGTGGAACGATCCGGGCTGAAGAGACGACGCGTGGACCGATCGGGGCTTAGGAGATTCGCGTGGATCGATCGGGGCTCCGGAGGCGGCGCGTGGACCGATTGGGGCTCAGGAGACGGCGCGTGGACCGATTGGGGCTCGGGAGACTACGCGTAGATGGTTCGGGGCTTAGGGAACGACGCGTGGACCGATCGGGGCTCAGGAGACGGCGCGTGGACCGATCGGGGCTCGGAGACGGCGCGTGGACCGTCTGGGGCTTAGGAGACGATGCGCGGACCGATCGGGGCTCAGGAGACTGCACCTGAACCGATCGGCTTTCGGAGACGGCGCAACGACCGACCGGGGTTCGGAGACGGCGCGTCGACCGATCGGGGTTCGGAGACGGCGCGTCGACCGATCGGGGTTCGGAGACAGCGCGTCGACCGATCGGGGTTCGGAGACAGCGCGTGGACCGTCTGGGGCTTAGGAGCCGATGCGTGGACCGATCGGGGCTCAGGAAACTGCGCGTGGATGGATCGGGGCTTAGGAAACGACGCGTGGACGGGTCGGGGCTCGAAGAGGGCGCGTGGAACGATCCGGGCTGAAGAGACGACGCGTGGACCGATCGGGGCTCAGGAGACGGCGCGTAGACCGATCGGGGCTCGGAAACGACGCGTTAACCGAGCGGGGCTCGGCGACTGCGCGTGGATCGATCAGCGCTTAGGACACGATGCGTGGACCAATCGAGGCTCGGCGACCGCGAGTGCACCGATTGGGGCTCGGGAGACGGCGCGTGGACCGGTCGGGGCTCAGGAGACGGCGCGTTAACCGATCGCGGCTTGGGAAACGATGCGTGGACCGATCGGGGCTCGGAGGCGGCGCGTGAACCGATCGGGGCTCGGAGACGGCGCGTGGATCGATCGGGGCTCCGGAGGCGCCGCGTGGACGGATGGGGCTCAGGAGACGGCGCGTGGACCGAACGGAGCTCACGAGACGGCGCGTGGACCGAACGGAGCTCAGGAGGCCGCGCGTGGATCGATCGGGGATCAGGAGACGGTGCGTGAACCCATGGGGGCCCGGAGACGGCGCGTGGACCCATCGGCGCTCGGAGACGACGCGTGGAACGATCGGGGCTCAGGAGACGGCGCGTGAACCGATCGGCGCTCGGAGATGGCGCGTGAACCGATCGGGCCTTAGGAGACAGCACGTGAACCGATCGGGGCTCAGGAGACGACGCGTGGAGCGATCGGGGCTCTGGCAGCGGCGGACGGACCGATCGTGGCTCGGAGACGGCGCATGGAGGCATCGGGGCTTTGAAGACGACGCGTGGACTGAACGGTGCTTAGGAGACAACGCGTGGACCGATCGGGGCTCAGGAAGCGGCGCCTGGACCGATCGTGGCTCGGAGAAGGCGCGAGGACCGATCGAGGCTCGGAGACGGCGCGTGGAGCGATCGGGGCTCAGGAGACGTCTCCTACGCCCCGATCGGTCCACGCGTCGTCTCCTAAGCCCCGATCGGTCCACGCGTCGTCTCCTAAGCCGTGATGGGTTAACGCGCCGTCCCCGACCCCCGATCCTTCCACGCGGCGTCTCCTGAGCCCCGATCCGTCCACGCGCAATCGCCGAGCCCCGATCGGTTCATGCGCGGTCTCCTGAGCCCCCGTCGGTTCACGCGTCGGCTCCTAAGCCCCGATCGGTCCACGCGTCGTCTCCGAGCCCCAATCGGTCCACGCGCCATCTCCTGAGTCCCGATCGGTCCACGCGCCGTCTCCTGAGCCCCGATCGGTCCACGCGTCGTCTCCTAAGCCCCGATAGGTCCACGCGCCGTCTCCGAGCCCCGATCCGTCGCCGCGTCGTCTCCTGAGCCCCGATCAATTGACGCGTCTTCTCCTGAGCCCGGATCGCTCCTCGCGCCGGCTCCTGCACCCGGCTCGGTCGATGCGTCGTCTTCTTAGCCCCGATGCCTTCACGCGCCGTCTCCGAGCGACGATCGGTCAACGCGCCCTCTCCTGAGCCCCGATCATTCCACGCGCCTTCTCCTAAGCCACGATCGGTCCACGCGCCGTCTCCGACCCCCAGTCGGTCCACGCGCTGTCTCCGAGCACCGATCGGTCCACGCGTCGTCTCCGAGCCCCGATCGGTCCACGCGCCGTTGCCGAGCGATGATCGGTCCACGCGCGGCCTCCTGAGCCCCGATCGGTCCACCCGCCGTCGCCGAGGCGCGATCGGTCCACGCGCGGCCTCCTGAGCCCCGGTCGGCTCACGCGCCGTATCCGAGCCCCAATCGGTCCACGCGCCGTCTCCTGAGTCCCAATCGTTCCACGCACCGTCTCCGAGCCCCGATCGGTCCACGCGCCGTCTCCTGAGCCCCGATCGCTCCACGCGCCGTTTACTGAGCCCCGATCGATCCACGCGGCGTCTCCTGAGCCCCGATCGCTCCACGCGTCGTCTCCTAAGCCCCGATCGGTCCACGCGCCGTCTCCGAGCCCCGATCGGTCCACGCGCCGTCTCCTGAGCCCCGATCGTTCCACGCGTCGTCTCCGAGCCTCGATGGGTCCACGCGCCGTCTCCTGAGCCCCGATCGGTCCACGCGCCGTCTCTTAAGCCCCGATCGGTCCACGCGCCGTATCGAAGCGCCGATTGGTTCACGCGCCGTCTCCTGAGCCCCGATCGGTCCACGCGCCGTCTCCGAGCCCCCATCGGTCCACGCGCCGTCTCCGAGCCCCCATCGGTCTACGCGTCGTCTCCTAAGCCCCGATCGGTCCACGCGTCGTCTCCTAAGCCGTGATCGGTTAAGGCGCCGTCTCCGACCCGCGATCGGTCCACGCATCGTCTCCTAAGCCCCAGACGGTCCATGCGCCGTCTCCGAACCCCGATCGGTCAATGCGCCGTCTCCGAGCGCCGATCGGTTCACGCGCCGTCTCCTGAGCCCTGATCGTTCCACGCGCTTTGTCCTAAGCCACGATCAGTCCACGCGCCGTCTCCGAGCGCCGATTGATTCACGCGCCGTCTCCTGAGCCCCGATCGTTCCAAGCGCCGTTTCCGAGCCCCGATCGGTCTACGCGCCGTCTCCTGAGCCCCGATCGGTCTATGCGCCGTCTCCTGAGCCCCGATCGGGGCACGCGCCGTCTCCGAGCCCCGATCGGGCCATGCATCGTCTCCTAAGCCCTGATCAGTTAACGCGCCGTCTCCGAGCCCCGATCGGTCCACGCGCCGTCTCCTGAGCCCCAATTAGTCCACGCGCCGTCTCCTAAGCCCCGATCCGGCCACGGGCCGTCTGCGAGCTCCGATCGGTCCACGCCCCGTCTCCAAGCCCCGATCCATACACGCGTCGTCTCCTAAGCCCCGATCGGCCCACGCGCCGTCTCCTGAGCCCCGATCCGTCCACGCGCAGTCGCCGAGCCCCGATCGGTTCACGCGCGGTCTCCTGAGCCCCAGTCGGTACACGTGCTGTCTCCGAGCCCCGATCGGTTCACGCATCGTCTCCTAAGCCCCGCTCGGTTACCGCGTCGTTTCGGAGCCCCGATCGGTCTACGCGCCGTCTCCTGAGCCCCGATCGGTCCACGCGTCGTCTTCTGAGCCCCGATCGTTCCACGCGCCGTCTCCGAGCCCCGATCGGTCTACGCGCCGTCTTCTGAGCCCCGATCGGTCCACGCGCCGTCTCCGAGCGCCGATCGGTCCACTCGCCGTCTTCTGAGCCCCGATCGGTCCACGCATCATCTCCTAAGCCCCGGACGGTCCACGCGCCGTCTCCTGAGCCCCGATCGGTCCAAGCGTCGTCTCCTGAGCCCCGATCGGTCTACGCGCCGTCTCCTGAGCCCCGATCGGTCTATGCGCCGTCTCCTGAGCCCCGATCGGGGCACGCGCCGTCTCCGAGCCCCGATCGGGCCATGCATCGTCTCCTAAGCCCTGATCAGTTAACGCGCCGTCTCCGAGCCCCGATCGGTCCACGCGCCGTCTCCTGAGCCCCAATTAGTCCACGCGCCGTCTCCTAAGCCCCGATCCGGCCACGGGCCGTCTGCGAGCTCCGATCGGTCCACGCCCCGTCTCCAAGCCCCGATCCATACACGCGTCGTCTCCTAAGCCCCGATCGGCCCACGCGCCGTCTCCTGAGCCCCGATCCGTCCACGCGCAGTCGCCGAGCCCCGATCGGTTCACGCGCGGTCTCCTGAGCCCCAGTCGGTACACGTGCTGTCTCCGAGCCCCGATCGGTTCACGCATCGTCTCCTAAGCCCCGCTCGGTTACCGCGTCGTTTCGGAGCCCCGATCGGTCTACGCGCCGTCTCCTGAGCCCCGATCGGTCCACGCGTCGTCTTCTGAGCCCCGATCGTTCCACGCGCCGTCTCCGAGCCCCGATCGGTCTACGCGCCGTCTTCTGAGCCCCGATCGGTCCACGCGCCGTCTCCGAGCGCCGATCGGTCCACTCGCCGTCTTCTGAGCCCCGATCGGTCCACGCATCATCTCCTAAGCCCCGGACGGTCCACGCGCCGTCTCCTGAGCCCCGATCGGTCCAAGCGTCGTCTCCTGAGCCCCGATCGCTCCGCGCGCCGTCTCCTGAGCCCCGATCGGTTCACACGTCGGCTCCTAAGCCCCGATTGGTCCATGCGCCGTCTCCGAGCCACGATCGGTCCGTGCGCCGCTTCCAGAGCCCCGATCGGTCCACGCGTCATATCCTGATCCCCGATCGGTCCACGCGCCGTCTTCTAAGCCCCGATTGGTCCAAGCGCCTTCTCCCAAACCCCGATCGGTCCACGCGCCGTCTCCGAGCGCCGATCGGTTCACGCGGCATCACCTGAGCCCCGATCGTTCCACGCGCCGTATCCGAGCCCCGATCGGTCCACGCATCGACGCCTAAGCCCCGATCGGTTAGCGCGCCGACTCCGAGCCCCGATCGTTCCACGCGCCGTCTCCGAGCCCCTATCGATCCACGCGAGTCTTCTAAGCCCCGATGCTTCCACGAGCCGTCTCCGCGCCACGATCGGTCCAGGCGCCGCTTCCTGAGCCCCGATCGGTCCACGCGCCGTCTCCTAAGCCACGATCGGTTCACGCGCCATGTCCGGAGCCCCGATAGATCCACGCGAGTCTCCTAAGCCCCGACCGCTCCACGCGCCGTCTCCTGAGCCCCGATCGGTCCAAGCGTCATCTCCTAAGCCCCGATCGGTCCACGCGCCGTTTCTTGAGCCCCGATCGGTCCACGCGCCGTCGCCTGAGCCCCGATACGTCCACGCGTAGTCGCCGAGCCCCGATTGGTTAACGCACCGCCTCCGAGACCCGATCGGTCCACGCGCCGTCTCCTGAGCCCCGATCGTTCCACCCGCCGTCTCGGAGCCCCGATCGGTCTACGCGCCTTCTCGTGAGCCTCAATCGGGGCACGCGCCGTCTCCGAGCCCCGATCTGGCTATGCATCGTCACCTAAGCCCCGATCGGTTAACGCGCCGTCTCCGAGCCCCGATCGGTCCACGCGCCGTCTCCTGAGCCCCAATTAGTCCACGCGCCGTCTCCTGAGCCCCGATCCGTCCACGCGGAGTCGCCGAGCCCCGATCGGTCCACGCGCCGTCTCCTGAGTCCCGATCGGTCCACGCGCCGTCCCCTGAGCCCCGATCGGTCCACGCGTCGTCTCCTAAGCCCCGATAGGTCACGCGCCGTCTCCGAGCCCCGATCCGTCGCCGCGTCGTCTCCTGAGCCCCGATCAATTGACGCGTCTTCTCCTGAGCCCGGATCGCTCCTCGCGCCTGCTCCTGCACCCGGCTCGGTCGATGCGTCGTCTTCTTAGCCCCGATGCCTTGACGCGCCGTCTCCGAGCCACGATCGGTCAACGCGCCGTCTCCTGAGCCCCGATCATTCCACGCGCCTTCTCCTAAGCCACGATCGGTCCACGCGCCGTCTCCGACCCCCAGTCGGTCCGCGCGCTGTCTCCGAGCACCGATCGGTCCACGCGTCGTCTCCGAGCCCCGATGGGCCCACGCGTCGCCTCCTGAGCCCCGATCATTTCACGCGAGTCTCCTGAGCCCCGATCGTTCCACGCGCCGTCTCCTACGCCCCGATCGGTCCACGCGTCGTCTCCTAAGCCCCGATCGGTCCACGCGTCGTCTCCTGAGCCCCGATCGCTCCACGCGCCGTCACCTGAGCCCCGATCGGTCCACGCGTCATCTCCTGAGCCCCGATCGGTCCACGCGCCGTCTCCTGAGCCTCGATCCGTCCACGCGCAGTCGCCGAGCCCCGATCGGTCCACGCGTCGTCTCCTAAGCCCCGATCGGTCCACGCGTCGTCTCCTGAGCCCCGATCGCTCCACGCGCCGTCACCTGAGCCCCGATCGGTCCACGCGTCATCTCCTAAGCTCCGATCGGTCCACGCGCCGTCTCCTGAGCCTCGATCCGTCCACGCGCAGTCGCCGAGCCCCGATCGGTTCACGCGCGGTTTCCTGAGCCCCAGTCGGTACACGCGCCGTCTTCTGAGCCCCGATCGATCCACGCGCCGTCTCCTGAGCCCCGATCGGTCCACGCGCCGTCTCCGAGCGCCGATCGGTCCACTCGCCGTCTTCTGAGCCCCGGTCGGTCCACGCATCGTCTCCTAAGCCCCGGATGGTCCACGCGCCGTCTCCTGAGCCCCGATCGGTCCAAGCGTCGTCTCCTGAGCCCCGATCGCTCCACGCGCCGTCTCCTGAGCCCCGATCGGTCCACGCGCCGTCTCCGAGCGCCGATCGGTCCACTCGCCGTCTTCTGAGCCCCGGTCGGTCCACGCATCGTCTCCTAAGCCCCGGATGGTCCACGCGCCGTCTCCTGAGCCCCGATCGGTCCAAGCGTCGTCTCCTGAGCCGCGATCGCTCCACGCGCCGTCTCCTGAGCCCCGATCGATCCACGCGTCATCTCCTAAGCCCCGATGGGCCCACGCGTCGCCTCCTGAGCCCCGATCATTTCACGCGAGTCTCCTGAGCCCCGATCGTTCCACGCGTCGGCTCCTGAGCCCCGGTCGAGTCACGCGCCGTATCCAAGCCCCAATCGGTCCACGCGTCGTCTCCTGAGCCCCGATCGCTCCACGCGCCGTCTCCTGCGCCCCGATCGGTCCACGCGTCATCTCCTAAGCTCCGATCGGTCCACGCGCCGTCTCCTGAGCCTCGATCCGTCCACGCACAGTCGCCGAGCCCCGATCGGTTCACGCGCGGTTTCCTGAGCCCCAGTCGGTACACGCGCCGTCTTCTGAGCCCCGATCGGTCCACGCGCCGTCTCCGAGCGCCGATCGGTCCACTCGCCGTCTTCTGAGCCCCGGTCGTCCACGCATCGTCTCCTAAGCCCCGGATGGTCCACGCGCCGTCTCCTGTGCCCCGATCGGTCCAAGCGTCGTCTCCTGAGCCCCGATCGGTCCACGCGCCGTCTCCTAAGCCACGATCGGTTCACGCGCCATGTCCGGAGCCCCGATAGATCCACGCGAGTCTCCTAAGCCCCGACCGCTCCACGCGCCGTCTCCTGAGCCCCGATCGGTCCAAGCGTCATCTCCTAAGCTCCGATCGGTTCACGCGTCGGCTCCTAAGCCCCGATCGGTCCACGCGCCGTTTCTTGAGCCCCGATCGGTCCACGCGCCGTCGCCTGAGCCCCGATACGTCCACGCGTAGTCGCCGAGCCCCGATTGGTTAACGCACCGCCTCCGAGACCCGATCGGTCCACGCGCCGTCTCCTGAGCCCCGATCGTTCCACCCGCCGTCTCGGAGCCCCGATCGGTCTACGCGCCTTCTCGTGAGCCTCAATCGGGGCACGCGCCGTCTCCGAGCCCCGATCTGGCTATGCATCGTCACCTAAGCCCCGATCGGTTAACACGCCGTCTCCGAGCCCCGATCGGTCCACGCGCCGTCTCCTGAGCCCCAATTAGTCCACGCGCCGTCTCCTGAGCCCCGATCCGTCCACGCGGAGTCGCCGAGCCCCGATCGGTCCACGCGTCGTCTCCTGAGCCCCGATCAATTGACGCGTCTTTTCCTGAGCCCGGATCGCTCCTCGCGCCTGCTCCTGCACCCGGCTCGGTCGATGCGTCGTCTTCTTAGCCCCGATGCCTTCACGCGCCGTCTCCGAGCCACGATCGGTCAACGCGCCGTCTCCTGAGCCCCGATCATTCCACGCGCCTTCTCCTAAGCCACGATCGGTCCACGCGCCGTCTCCGACCCCCAGTCGGTCCACGCGCTGTCTCCGAGCACCGATCGGTCCACGCGTCGTCTCCGAGCCCCGATGGGCCCACGCGTCGCCTCCTGAGCCCCGATCATTTCACGCGAGTCTCCTGAGCCCCGATCGTTCCACGCGCCGTCTCCTACGCCCCGATCGGTCCACGCGTCGTCTCCTAAGCCCCGATCGGTCCACGCGTCGTCTCCTGAGCCCCGATCGCTCCACGCGCCGTCACCTGAGCCCCGATCGGTCCACGCGTCATCTCCTAAGCTCCGATCGGTCCACGCGCCGTCTCCTGAGCCTCGATCCGTCCACGCGCAGTCGCCGAGCCCCGATCGGTTCACGCGCGGTTTCCTGAGCCCCAGTCGGTACACGCGCCGTCTTCTGAGCCCCGATCGGTCCACGCGCCGTCTCCGAGCGCCGATCGGTCCACGCGCCGTCTCCTGAGCCCCGATCGATCCACGCGTCATCTCCTAAGCTCCGATCGGTCCACGCATCGTCTCCTAAGACCCGGATGGTCCACGCGCCGTCTCCTGAGCCCCGATCGGTCCAAGCGTCGTCTCCTGAGCCGCGATCGCTCCACGCGCCGTCTCCTGAGCCCCGATCGATCCACGCGTCATCTCCTAAGCCCCGATGGGCCCACGCGTCGCCTCCTGAGCCCCGATCATTTCACGCGAGTCTCCTGAGCCCCGATCGTTCCACGCGTCGGCTCCTGAGCCCCGGTCGAGTCACGCGCCGTATCCAAGCCCCAATCGGTCCACGCGTCGTCTCCTGAGCCCCGATCGCTCCACGCGCCGTCTCCTGAGCCCCGATCGGTCCACGCGTCATCTCCTAAGCTCCGATCGGTCCACGCGCCGTCTCCTGAGCCTCGATCCGTCCACGCACAGTCGCCGAGCCCCGATCGGTTCACGCGCGGTTTCCTGAGCCCCAGTCGGTACACGCGCCGTCTTCTGAGCCCCGCTCGGTCCACGCGCCGTTTCCGAGCGCCGATCGGTCCACTCGCCGTCTTCTGAGCCCCGGTCGGTCCACGCATCGTCTCCTAAGCCCCGGATGGTCCACGCGCCGTCTCCTGTGCCCCGATCGGTCCAAGCGTCGTCTCCTGAGCCGCGATCGCTCCACGCGCCGTCTCCTGAGCCCCGATCGGTCCACGCGCCGTCTCCGAGCCCCCATCGGTCCACGCGTCGTCTCCTAAGCCGTGATCGGTTAACGCGCCGTCTCCGACCCGCGATCGGTCCACGCATCGTCTCCTAAGCCCCAGACGGTCCACGCGCCGTCTCCGAACCCCGATCGGTCAATGCGCCGTCTCCGAGCGCCGATCGGTTCACGCGCCGTCTCCTGAGCCCTGATCGTTCCACGCGCTTTGTCCTAAGCCACGATCAGTCCACGCGTCGTCTCCGAGCGCCGATTGATTCACGCGCCGTCTCCTGAGCCCCGATCGTTCCAAGCGCCGTTTCCGAGCCCCGATCGGTCTACGCGCCGTCTCCTGAGCCCCGATCGGTCCATGCGCCGTCTCCTGAGCCCCGATCGGGGCACGCGCCGTCTCCGAGCCCCAATCGGGCCATGCATCGTCTCCTAAGCCCTGATCAGTTAACGCGCCGTCTCCGAGCCCCGATCGGTCCACGCGCCGTCTCCTGAGCCCCAATTAGTCCACGCGCCGTCTCCTACGCCCCGATCCGGCCACGGGCCGTCTGCGAGCTCCGATCGGTCCACGCCCCGTCTCCAAGCCCAGATCCATACACGCGTCGTCTCCTAAGCCCCGATCGGCCCACGCGCCGTCTCCTGAGCCCCGATCCGTCCACGCGCAGTCGCCGAGCCCCGATCGGTTCACGCGCGGTCTCCTGAGCCCCAGTCGGTACACGTGCTGTCTCCGAGCCCCGATCGGTCCACGCGTCGTCTCCTGAGCCCCGATCGTTCCACGCGCCGTCTCCGAGCCCCGATCGGTCTACGCGCCGTCTTCTGAGCCCCGATCGGTCCACGCGCCGTCTCCGAGCGCCGATCGGTCCACTCGCCGTCTTCTGAGCCCCGATCGGTCCACGCATCGTCTCCTAAGCCCCGGACGGTCCACGCGCCGTCTCCTGAGCCCCGATCGGTCCAAGCGTCGTCTCCTGAGCCGCGATCGCTCCACGCGCCGTCTCCTGAGCCCCGATCGATCCACGCGTCATCTCTTAAGCTCCGATCGGTTCACGCGTCGGCTCCTGAGCCCCGGTCGCGTCACGCGCCGTATCCAAGCCCCAATCGGTCCACGCGCCGTCTCCTGAGTCCCGATCGGTCCACGCGCCGTCTCCTGAGCCCCGATCGATCCACGCGTCGTCTCCTGAGCCCCGATCGCTCCACGCGCCGTTTACTGAGCCCCGATCGATCCACGCGTCGTCTCCTGAGCCCCGATCGCTCCACGCGCCGTTTCCTGAGCCGCGATCGGTCCACGCATCGTCTCTGAGCACCGATCGGTTCACGCGTCGTTTTCTGAGCACCGTTCGGTCCACGCGTAGTCTTCAAAGCCCCGATGCCGGAGCGCGCCGTCTCCGAGCCACGATCGTTCCACGCGCCGTATCCAAGCCCCAATCGGTCCACGCGCCGTCTCCTGAGTCCCGATCGGTCCACGCGCCGTCTCCTGAGCCCCGATCGGTCCACGCGTCGTCTCCTAAGCCCCGATAGGTCCACGCGTCGTCTCCTAAGCCCCGATCGGTCCACGCGCCGTCTCCGAGCCCCAATCGATCCACGCGCTGTCTCCTGAGCATCGATCGGTCCACGCGTCGTCTCCTAAGCCCCGATCGGTCCACGCATCGGCTCCTAAGCCCCGATCGGTCCACGCGTCGTCTCCTAAGCCCCGATCGGTTCGCGCCCCGTTTCCTGAGCCCCGCTCGGTCCACGCGTCGTCTTCTAAGCTCAGATACCTCCTCACGCCATCTCCGAGCCACGATCGGTCCACGCGTCGTCTCCTAAGCCCCGATCCATCCACGCGCCGTCTCCTAAGCTCCGATCGGTCCACGCGCCGTCTCCGAGCGCCGATCGGTTCACGCGCCGCCTCCTGAGCCCCGATCGTTCCACGCGTCGTCTCCTAAGCCCCGATCGGTCCACGCGCCATCTCCGAGCCCCAATCGGTCCACGCGCTGTCTCCTGCTCAACGATCGGTCCACGAGTCGTCTCCTAAGCCCCGATCGTTCCACGCGTCGTCTCCGAGCCCCGACGTGTCCACGCGCCGTCTCCTGATCTCCAATCGGTCCACGCGCTGTCTCCTGAGCCACGGTAGGTACACGCGCCGTCTCCAAGCGCCGATCGGTTCACGCCCCGTTTCCTGAGCCCCGCTCGGTCCACGCGTCGGCTCCTAAGCCCCGATTGGTCCACGCGACGTCTCCTAAGCCCCGATCGGTTCGCGCCCCGTTTTCTGAGCTCCGCTCGGTCCACGCGTCGTCTTCTAAGCTCAGATGCCTCCTAGCGACGTCTCCGAGCCACGATCGGTCCAGGCGCCGCTTCCTGAGCCCCGATTGGTCCACGCACCGTCTCTGAGCCCCGATCGGTCCACGCGTCGGCTCCTAAGCCCCGATTGGTCCACGCACCGTCTCTGAGCCCCGATCGGTCCACGCGCCGTCTCCGAGCGCCGATCGGTTCACGCGCCGCCTCCTGAGCCCCGATCGTTCCACGCGTCGTCTCCTAAGCCCCGATCGGTCCACGCGCCGTCTCCGAGCCCCAATCGGTTCACGCGCTGTCTCCTGCTCATCGATCGGTCCACGAGTCGTCTCCTAAGCCCCGATCGTTCCACGCGTCGTCTCCGAGCCCCGATGTGTCCACGCGCCGTCTCCTGATCTCCAATCGGTCCACGCGCTGTCTCCTGAGCCACGGTAGGTACACGCGCCGTCTCCAAGCGCCGATCGGTTCACGCCCCGTTTCCTGAGCCCCGCTCGGTCCACGCGTCGGCTCCTAAGCCCCGATTGGTCCACGCGACGTCTCCTAAGCCCCGATCGGTTCGCGCCCCGTTTTCTGAGCTCCGCTCGGTCCAGGCGCCGCTTCCTGAGCCCCGATTGGTCCACGCACCGTCTCTGAGCCCCGATCGGTCCACGCGTCGGCTCCTAAGCCCCGATTGGTCCACGCACCGTCTCTGAGCCCCGATCGGTCCACGCGCCGTCTCCTGAGCCCCAATCGGTCCACACCCTGTCTCGTGGGCCCCGATCGATCCACGCGTCGTCTCCTGAGCCCCGATCGCTCCACGCGCCGTTTACTGAGCCCCGATCGATCCACGCGGCGTCTCCTGAGCCCCGATCGCTCCACGCGTCGTCTCCTAAGCCCCGATCGGTCCACGCGCCGTCTCCGAGCCCCGATCGGTCCACGCGCCGTCTCCTGAGCCCCGATCGTTCCACGCGTCGTCTCCGAGCCTCGATGGGTCCACGCGCCGTCTCCTGAGCCCCGATCGGTCCACGCGCCGTCTCTTAAGCCCCGATCGGTCCACGCGCCGTATCGAAGCGCCGATTGGTTCACGCGCCGTCTCCTGAGCCCCGATCGGTCCACGCGCCGTCTCCGAGCCCCCATCGGTCCACGCGCCATCTCCGAGCCCCCATCAGTCTACGCGTCGTCTCCTAAGCCCCGATCGGTCCACGCGTCGTCTCCTAAGCCGTGATCGGTTAACGCGCCGTCTCCGACCCGCGATCGGTCCACGCATCGTCTCCTAAGCCCCAGACGGTCCACGCGCCGTCTCCGAACCCCGATCGGTCAATGCGCCGTCTCCGAGCGCCGATCTGTTCACGCGCCGTCTCCTGAGCCCTGATCGTTCCACGCGCTTTGTCCTAAGCCACGATCAGTCCACGCGCCGTCTCCGAGCGCCGATTGATTCACGCGCCGTCTCCTGAGCCCCGATCGTTCCAAGCGCCGTTTCCGAGCCCCGATCGGTCTACGCGCCGTCTCCTGAGCCCCGATCGGTCTATGCGCCGTCTCCTGAGCCCCGATCGGGGCACGCGCCGTCTCCGAGCCCCGATCGGGCCATGCATCGTCTTCTAAGGCCTGATCAGTTAACGCGCCGTCTCCGAGCCCCGATCGGTCCATGCGCCGTCTCCTGAGCCCCAATTAGTCCACGCGCCGTCTCCTAAGCCCCGATCCGGTCACGGGCCGTCTGCGAGCTCCGATCGGTCCACGCCCCGTCTCCAAGCCCCGATCCATACACGCGTCGTCTCCTAAGCCCCGATCGGCTCACGCGCCGTCTCCTGAGCCCCGATCCGTCCACGCGCAGTCGCCGAGCCCCGATCGGTTCACGCGCGGTCTCCTGAGCCCCAGTCGGTACACGCGAGTCTTCTAAGCCCCGATGCTTCCACGAGTCGTCTCCGCGCCACGATCGGTCCAGGCGCCGCTTCCTGAGCCCCGAACGGTCCACGCGTCATCTCCGAGCCCCGATCGGTCCACGCGCCATCGCCGAGCCATGATCGGTCCACGCGCGGCCTCCTGAGCCCCGATCGGTCCATGCGCCGTCGCCGAGCCACGGTCGGTCCACGCGCAGCCTCCTGAGCCCCGGTTGAGTCACGCGCCGTATCCGAGCCCCAATCGGTCCACGCGCCGTCTCCCGAGCCCCGATTGGACCACGCGCTGTCTCCTGAGCCCCGATCGGTCCACGCGTCGTCTCCTAACCCCCGATTGGTTCACGTGCCGTCTCCCAGCCCCGATCGGTCCACGCGCCGTCTCGTAATCCCCAATCTGTCCACGACCCGTCTTCGGGCCCCGATCGGTGCTCGCGCGGTCGCCGAACCCAAATTGGTCCACGCGCAACCCCCTGAGCCCCAGTCGGTCCACGCGCCGTCTCCGAGCCCCGATCGGTCCACGCGTCGCCTCCAAGCTCCGATCGGTCCACACGCCGTTTCTTGAACCCCGATCGCTCCACGCGTCGTCGCCTGAGCCCCGATCTATCCACGGGTCGTCGTCTGAATCCCGACGGCTCCACGCGCCGTGTCCTGAGTCCCGATCCGTCCACGCGCCGTCGCCGAGCCCCGATCGGTCCGCACGCCGCCGCCGATTCTCGATTGGTCCACGCATCGTGTCCTAAACTCCGATCGTTCCACGCGCTGCCGCCGAGCCCCGAACGGTTCACGCGCGGTCTCCTGAGCCCCGGTCGGTCCACGCGCCGTCGCCGAACCCCGATCGTTCCACGCGCCGTCTCCGAGCCCCGATCGGTCCACGCACCATCTCCTGAGCCCCATCCGTCCACGCGGCGCCTCCGGAGCCCCGATCGATCCACGCGTCGTCACCTGAGCCCCGATCGCTCCACGCGCCGTTTCCTGAGCCCCGATCGGTCCACGCATCGTCTCCGAGCACCGATCGGTCCACGCGCCGTTTTCTGAGCACCGTTCGGTCCACGCGTCGTCTTCAAAGCCCCGATGCCTCCACCCGCCGTCGCCGAGCCACGATCGGTCCGTGCGCCGCTGCCAGAGCCCCGATCGGTCCACGCGTCGTCTCCTGATCTCCGATCGGTCCACGCGCCGTCTCCTAAGCCCCGATCGGTCCACGCGCCGTCTCCTGAGCCCCGATCGGTCCACGCGCCGTCTCCTGAGCCCGGATCGGTCCACGCGTCGTCTTCGAGTACCGATCGATCCACGCGCCGTTTCCTGAGCACCGTTCGGTCCACGCGTCGTCTTCAAAGTCCCGATGCCTCCACGCGCCGTCTCCGAGCCACGATCGGTCCGTGCGCCGCTTCAAGAGCTCTATCGGTCCACGCATCGTCTCCTGATCTCCGATCGGTCCACGCGCCGTCTCCTAAGCCCCGATCGGTCCACGCACTGTCTCATGATCCCCATGGGTCCACGCGGCGCTTCCAGAGCCCCGATCGATCCACGCGCCGTCTCCTGAGCCCCGATCGGTCCACGCATCGTCTTCTAAGCCCTGATCGGTCCACGTGCCGTCTCCGAGCCCCGATGGGTCCACACGCCGCCTCCTGAGCCCCGATCGGTCGACGCGTCGTCTCCTGAGCCCCGATCGATCCACGCATCGGCTCCTGAGCCCCGATCGGTCCACGCGTCGTCTTCGAGTACCGATCGATCCACGCGCCGTTTCCTGGGCCCCGATCGGTCCACGCGTCGCCGCCGGAGCCCCGATCGGCCTACGCGCCGTGTCATGAGCCACGATCGATCAACGCATCGTCTCCTAAGCCCCGATACGTTCACACGCCGTCTCCGAGCCCCGATCCGTCCACGCGCCGTCGCGGAGCCTCGATCGGTCCACGCGCGGCCTCGTTAGCCCCGGTCGGTCCACGCGCCGTCTCCGAGCCCCGATCGGTCCACGTATCGTCTCCTAAGCCCCGATCGATTAACGCGCCGTCTCCGAGCCCCGATGGGTCCACGCGCCGCCTCCTAAGCCCCGATCGGTCCACGCGTCGTCCGCCTAAGCCCCGGTCGGTCCACGCGCCGTCTCCGAGCCCCTATCGGTCCACGCATCGTCTCCTAAGACCCGATCGGTTAACGCGCCGTCTCCGAGCCCCGATGGGTCCACGCGCCGCCTCCTAAGCCCCGATCGGTCCACGCGTCGTCTGCTATGCCCCGATCGGTCCACGCGCCGTCTCCTGAGCCCCGATAGGTACACGCGTCGTCTCCTAGGCCCCGATCGGTCCACGCATCGTCTCCTAAGCCCCGATCGGTTAACGCGCTGTCTCCGAGCGCCGATCGGTCCACGCGCCGTCGCCAAGCCCCAATTGGTCCACGCGCAACCACCTGAGCCCCAGTCGGTCCACGCGCTGTCTCCGAGTCCCGATGGGTCCACGCGTCGTCTCCGAGCCCCGATCGGTCCACGCGCCGTCGCCGAGCCATGATCGGTCCACGCGCGGCCTCCTGAGCCCCGATCGGTCCACGCGCCGTCGCCGAGCCACGATCGGTCCACGCGCGGCCTCCTGAGCCCCGGTTGATTCACGCGTCATCTCCGAGCCCCGATCGGTCCACGCGCCGTCGCCGAGCCATGATCGGTCCACGCGCGGCCTCCTGAGCCCCGATCGGTCCACGCGCCGTCGCCGAGCTACGGTCGGTCCACGCGAAGCCTCCTGAGCCCCGGTTGATTCACGCGCCGTATCCGAGCCCCAATCGGTCCACGCGCCGTCTCCTAAGCCCCGATCGGTTAACGCGCTGTCTCCGAGCGCCGATCGGTCCACGCGCCGTCGCCAAGCCCCAATTGGTCCACGCGCAACCACCTGAGCCCCAGTCGGTCCACGCGCTGTCTCCGAGTCCCGATGGGTCCACGCGTCGTCTCCGAGCCCCGATCGGTCCACGCGCCGTGGCCGAGCCATGATCGGTCCACGCGCGGCCTCCTGAGCCCCGATCGGTCCACGCGCCGTCGCCGAGCCACGATCGGTCCACGCGCGGCCTCCTGAGCCCCGGTTGATTCACGCGTCATCTCCGAGCCCCGATCGGTCCACGCGCCGTCGCCGAGCCACGGTCGGTCCACGCGAAGCCTCCTGAGCCCCGGTTGATTCACGCGCCGTATCCGAGCCCCAATCGGTCCACGCGCCGTCTCCTGAGCCCCGATCGGTCCACGCGTCGTCTCCTAACCCCCGATTGGGCCAGCGCAACCCCCTGAGCCCCAGTCGGTCCACGCGCCGTCTCCGAGCCCCGATCGGTCCACGCTTCGTCTCCGAGCCCCGATCAGTCCACGCGCCGTCGCCGAGCCATGATCGGTCCACGCGCGGCCTCCTGAGCCCCGATTGGTCCACGCGCCGTCGCCGAGTCGCGATTGGTCCACGCGCGGCCTCCTGAGCCCCGGTTGGTTCACGCGCCGTATCCGAGCCCCAATCGGTCCACGCGCCGTCTCCTGAGCCCCGATTGGTCCACGCGCCGTCTCCTGAGCCCCGATCGGTAACACGCGTCGTCGCCTAACCCCCGATTGGTCCACGTGCGGTCTCCTCAGCCCCGATCGGTTCACGCGCCGTCTCCTGAGCCCCCATCGCTCCACGCGCCGTCTCCGAGCCGCCATTACTCCACGCGCCGTCTCCGAGCCCCGATCGGTCCACGCGCCGTCTCCTGAGCCCGAATGGGTCCACGCGCCGTCGCCGAACCCCAATTGGTCCACGCGCAACCGCCTGAGCCCAAGTCGGTCCAAGCGGTGTCTCCGAGTCCCGATGGGTCCACGCGTCGTCTCCGAGCCCCGATCGGTCCACGCGCCGTCGCCGAGCCATGATAGGTCCACGCGCGGCCTCCTGAGCCACGATCGGTCCACGCGCGGCCTCCTGAGCACCGGTTGATTCACGCGCCGTATCCGAGCCCCAATCGGTCCACGCGCCGTCTCCCGAGCCCCGATTGGTCCACGCGCCGTCTCCTGAGCCCCGATCGGTCCACGCGTCGTCTCCTAACCCCTGATTGGTCCACGTGCCGTCTCCCAGCCCCGATCGGTCCACGCGCCGTCTCCTAATCCCCAATCTGTGCACGACCCGTCTTCGGGCCCCGATCGGTGCTCGCGCGGTCGCCGAACCCAAATTGGTCCACGCGCAACCCCCTGAGCCCCAGTCGGTCCACGCGCCGTCTCCGAGCCCCGATCGGTCCACGCTTCGTCTCCGAGCCCCGATCAGTCCACGCGCCGTCGCCGAGTCATGATCGGTCCACGCGCGGCCTCCTGAGCCCCGATCGGTCCACGCGCCGTCGCCGATCCACGATCGGTCCGTGCGCCGCTTCCAGAGCCCTATTGGTCCACGCATCGTCTCCTGATCTCCGATCGGTCCACGCGCCGTCTCCTGAGCCCCGATCATTCCACGCGCCGTCTCCTGAGCTCCGATCGGTTCACGCATCGTCTTCTAAGCCCTGATCGGTCCACGTGCCGTCTCCGAGCCCCGATGGGTCCACACGCCGCCTCCTGAGCCCCGATCGGTCGACGCGTCGTCGCCTGAGCCCCGATCGATCCACGCATCGGCTCCTGAGCCCCGATCGGTCCACGCGTCGTCTTCGAGTACCGATCGATCCACGCGCCGTTTCCTGGGCCTCGATCGGTCCACGCGTCGCCGCCGGAGCCCCGATCGGCCTACGCGCCGTCTCATGAACCACGATCGGTCAACGCATCGTCTCCTAAGCTCCGATACGTTCACACGCCGCCTCCGAGCCCCGATCGGTCCACGCGCCGTCGCGGAGCCTCGATCGGTCCACACGCGGCCTCCTTAGCCCCGGTCCGTCCACGCGCCGTCTCCGAGCCCCGATCGGTCCACGTATCGTCTCCTAAGCCCCGATCGGTTAACGCGCCGTCTCCGAGCCCCGATGGGTCCACACGCCGCCTCCTAAGCCCCGATCGGTCCACGCGTCGTCTCCTAAGCCCCGGTCGGTCCACGCGCCGTCTCCGAGCCCCGATCGGTCCACGCATCGTCTCCTAAGACCCGATTGGTTAACGCGTCGTCTCCAAGCCCCGATGGGTCCACGCGCCGCCTCCTAAGCCCCGATCGGTCCACGCGTCGTCTGCTATGCCCCAATCGGTTCACGCGCCGTCTCCTGAGCCCGGATCGGTCCACGCGTCGTCCCCGGATTCCCGATCCGTACACGCGTCGTCTCCGAGCCTCGATCGGTCAGGAGACTCGCGTGAATTGATCGGGGCTCAGGAGGCGCCGCGTGGGCCCATCGGGGCTCGGAGACGGCGCGTGGACCGATCGGGGCTTAGGAGACGATGCGTGGACGTATCGGGGCTTAGAAGACGACGCGTGGACCGATCGGGGTTTAGCAGAGGACGCGTCGACCGATCGGCTCTCAGGAGACGGCGCGTGGACCGATCGGGGCTCAGGAGCCGGCGCGAGGAGCGATACGGGCTCAGGAGAAGACGCGTCAATTGATCGGGGCTCAGGAGACGACGCGGCGACGGATCGGGGCTCGGAGACGGCGCGTGACCTATCGGGGCTTAGGAGACGACGCGTGGACCGATCGGGGCTCAGGGGACGGCGCGTGGACCGATCGGGACTCAGGAGACGGCGCGTGGACCGATCGGGGCTCGGCGACTCCGCGTGGACCGATCGGGGCTCGGCGACTCCGCGTAGACGGATCGGGGCTCAGGAGACGGCGCGTGGACTAATTGGGGCTCAGGAGACGACGCGTGGACCGATCGGGGCTCGGAGACGGCGCGTTAACCGATCGGGGCTTAGGTGACGATGCATAGCCCGATCGGGGCTCGGAGACGGCGCGTGCCCCGATCGAGGCTCAGGAGACGGCGCGTGGACCGATCGGGGCTCGGAGACGGCACGTGGAACGATCGGGGCTCAGGAGACGGCGCGTCAACCGATCGGCGCTCGGAGACGGCGCGTGGACCGATCGGGGCTTAGGAGACGGCGCGTGGACCGATCGGAGATCAGGAGATGACGCGTGGACCGATCGGGGCTGTGAAAGCGGCGCACGGACCGATCGGGGCTCGGAGACGGCGCGTGGACCGATCAGGGCTCGGCGACGGCGCGTGGACAGATCGAGGCTCGGAGACGACGCGTGTACGGATCGGGGCTTTGAAGACGGCGCGTGGACCGATCGTGGCTCAAGAAACGGCGTGTGGAGCGATCGGGGCTCAGGAGACGACGCGTCGACCGATCAGGGCTCAGGTGACGGCGCGTGGACCGAGCGGGGCTCAGGAGACAGCGCGTGAAATGATCGGCGCTCGGAGATGGCGCGTGGACCGATTGGGGCTTAAGAGACGACGGGTGGACCGATCGGGGCTTAGGAGACGGTACGTGAATCGATCGGGGCACAGGAGACGGCGCGTGAGCCGGTCGGGGCTTAGGAGACGGCGCGTGGACTGATCGGGGCTCGGGAAGCGGCGCCTGAACCGATCTGGCTCGGAGACGGCGCGTGGAGGCATCCGGGCTAAGAAGACGACGCATGGACCGAGTGGGGTTCAGGAGACGGCGCGAGGAGCGATCGGGGCTCAGGAGAAGACATGTCAATTGATCGGGGCTCCGGAGACGACGCCTGGACCGATCGGGGCTCAGGAGGCGGCACGAGAAGCGATCGGGGATCAGGAGAAGACGCGTCAATTGATCGGGGCTCAGGAGACGACGCGTCGACTAATCGGGGCTTAGGAGACGACGCGTGGACCGATCGGGGCTGAGGAGACGGCGCGTCGACCGACCGGAGCTCAGGAGATTCGCGTGGATCGATCGGGGCTCCGGAGGCGGGCGTGGACCGATTGGGGCTTAGGAGACGACGCGTGGACTGATCGGGACTCAGGAAACGGCGCGTGGCCCGATTGGGGCTCGGATACGGCGCGTGAACCGACCGGGGCTCAGGAGGCCGCGCGAGAACCGATCGCGGCTCGGCGACGGCGCGTGGACCGATCGGGGCTCAGGAGGCCGCGCGTGGAACGATCGGGGCTCAGGAAGCGGCGCCTGCACCGATCGTGGCTCGGAGACGGCGCGTGGAGGCATCGGGGCTCAGGAGAAGACGCGTGGATCGATCGGGGCTCAGGAGACGATGCGTCGACGGATCGGCGCTTAGGAGACGACGCGGCGGCCGATCGGGGCTCAGGAGACGGCGCGTGGACCGATCGGGGCTCGGAGACGGTACGAGGACCGACCGGAGCTCAGGAGATTCGCGTGGATCGTTCAGGGCTCCGGAGGCGGCGCATGGACCGATTGGGGAGAATGCGATGGTGCGTTGACCGATCGGGGCTCGGAGACGGCGCACGGACCGATCGGGGCTTAGGAGACGACGCGTGGACCGATCGGGGCTCGGAGACGGCGCGTGGACCGACCGGGGCTAAGGAGGCCGCGCGTGGACCTATCGAGGCTTAGGAGCCGACGCGTGGACCGATCGGGGCTGAGGAGACGGCGCGTGGACCGAACGGGGCTCGGAGACGGCGCGTGGAACGATCGGAGCACAGGAGACGGCGCGTGAACCGATCGGGGCTCGGAGACGGCGAGTGGACCGACCGGGGCTAAGCAGGCCGCGCGTGGACCGATAGAGGCTTAGGAGCCGACGCGTGGACCGATCGGGGCTCAGGTGACGGGGCGTGAAATGATCGGCGCTCTGAGACGGCGCGTCGACCGATCGGTGCTCGGAGACGGCGCGTGGACGGACCGCGGCTCAGAATGCGGTACGCGGACCGACCGGGGATCGGACACGGCGTGTGGACCGATCGAGGCTCGGAGACGACGCGTTTAAGGATCGGGAATCAGGAGACGACGCGTGGAACGATCCGGGCTCAGGACACGAAGCGTGGACCGATCGGGGCTCGGAGACGCCGTGTGGACCGATCGGGGCTTAGGAGACGGCGCGTGGAGCGATAGGGGCTCAGGAGACGGCGCGTGGACCGATCGGGGCTCAGGAGACGGCGCGTCAACCGATCGGCGCTCGGAGACGGCGCGTGGACCGATCGGGGCTTAGGAGACGGCGCGTGGAGCGATAGGGGCTCAGGAGACGGCGCGTGGAGCGGTCGGGGCTTAGGAGACCCGCGTGGACCGATTGGGGCTCAGGCGGTTGCGCGTGGATCAATTGGGATTCGGCGACGGCGCGTGGACCGATCGCGGCGCGGAGACGGCGCGTAAAACCGATCGGGACATAGGAGACGATGCGTGGACCGATCGGGCTCAGGAGACGGCGCGTGGAGGCATCGGGGCTTTGAAGACGACGCGTGGACGAATCGGGGCTCAGGAAACGGCGTGTGGTGCGATCGGGGCTCAGGAGACGACGCGTGGATCGATCGGGGGTAACGAGACGACGCGTCGAACAATCGGGGCTCAGGAGATGGCGCGCGGACCGACTGGGGCTCAGGAGACTCGCGTGCATCGATCGGGGCTCGGAGACGACGCGTGGAGCGATAGGGGCTCAGGAGACGGCGCGTGGAGCGGTCGGGGCTTAGGAGACCCGCGTGGACCGATTGGGGCTCAGGCGGTTGCGCGTGGATCAATTGGGATTCGGCGACGGCGCGTGGACCGATCGCGGCGCGGAGACGGCGCGTAAAACCGATCGAGACATAGGAGACGATGCGTGGACCGATCGGGCTCAGGAGACGGCGCGTGGAGCGATCGGGGCTTAGGAGACGACGCGTGGACCGATCGGGGCTCGGCGACGGCGCGTGGACCGATCGAGGCTCGGAGACGACGCGTGTACGGATCGGGGATTCGGGGACGACGCGTGAAACGATCCGGGCTCAGGAGACGGCGCGTGGACCGATCGGGGCTCGGAGACGGCGCGTGGAACGATCGGGACTCAGGTGACGCCGCGCGAACCGATCGGCGCTCGGAGACGGCGCGTGGACCGATCGGGGTTTGGGAGAAGGCGCTTGGACCGATCGGGGCTTAGGAGACGGCGCGTTGACCGATCGGGGATCAGGAGATGACGCATGGACCGATCGGGGTTCTGGAAGCGGCGCACGGGCCGATCGTGGCTCGGAGACGGCGCGTGGAGGCATCGGGGCTTTGAAGACGACGCGTGGACCGATCGGGGCTCAGGAAACGGCGTGTGGAGCGATCTGGGCTCAGGAGACGACGCGTGGAGCGATCGGGGCTCAGGAGACGACGCTTGGACCGATTGGGGCTCAGGAGACGGCGCGTGGACCGGTCGGGGCTTAGGAGACTCGCGTGGAATTATCGGGGCTCCGGAGATGGCGCGTGAACCGATCGGGGCTTAGGAGACGGCGCGTGGACCGATCGGGGCTCAGGAAGCGGCGCCTGGACCGATCCTGGCGCGGAGACCGCTCGTGGAAGCATCGGGGCTTAGAAGACGACGCATGGACCGATCGGGGCTCGGAAACGGCGCGTGGACCGATCGGGGCTTAGGAGACGGCACGTGGAGCGATCGGGGCTCGGAAACGGCGGGTGGACCGATCGGGGCTCGGAGACGGCGCGTGGACCGATCGGTGCTCGGAGACGATGCGTGCACCGATCGGGGCCGAGGAAACGGCGCGTGGAGCAACCGGGGCTGAGGAGGCGGCGGGTGGACCGACCGGGGCTCAGGAGACGACGCGTGGACCCAACGGGGCACACGAAGCGGCGCCTGGACCGATCGGGGCTCGGAGTCGGCGCGTTAACCGATCGAGGCTTAGGAGTCGATGCGTGGACCGATCGGGGCTCGGAAACGGCGCGTGGACCGACCGGGGCTGAGGAGGCGGCGGGTGGACCGACCGGGGCTCAGGAGACGACGCGTGGACCCAACGGGGCACACGAAGCGGCGCCTGGACCGATCGTGGCTCGGAGACGGCGCGTGGAACGATCGGGTCTCAGGAGACGGCGCGAGGACCGGTCGGGGCTTAGGAGACTCGAGTGGATCTATCGGGGCTCCGGAGGCGGCGCGTGGACCGATCGGGGATCAGGAGACGACGCGTGGACCGATCGGGGCTTAGGAGACGGCGCGTGGACCGATCGGGGCTTAGGAGACGACGCGTGGAGCGATCGGGGCTCAGGAGACTCGGGAGTATTTAGCGGGGTTCCGGCGGCGGGGGGGTGGACCGATCGGGGATCAGGAGACGGTGAGTGACGACGTGTGGACCGATCGGAGCTCAGGAGGCGGCGCGTGGACCCATCGAGCCTCGGAGAGGACGCGTAGAACGATCGGGGATCAGGAAACGGCGCGTGAACCAATCGGCGCTTGGAGACGGCGCGTGGACCGATCGCGCTTAGGAGACGGCGCGTGGACCGATCGGGGCTCAGGAAATGGGGCGTGCACCGATCGGGGATTAGGAGATGACGCGTGGACCGATCGGGGCTCGGAGACGGCGCGTGGACGGATCGGGACTCAGGAGACGGCGCGTGGAGCCGTCGGGGCTCGGAGACGGCGCGAGGACCGATCGAGGCTCAGGAGACGGCGCGTGAACCGACCGGAGATCAGGAGACGATGCGTGAACCGATCGGCGCTCGGAGATGTCGCGTGAACCGATCGGCGCTCGGAGACGGCGCATGGCCCGATCGTGGCTCTGGAGACGGCGCGTAGACCTATCAGGGCTCGGAAACGACGCGTTAACCGAGCGGGGCTTAGGAGACGACGCGTGGACTGATCGGGGCTCAGGAGACGGCGCGTGAACCGATCGGCGCTCGGAGGCGGCGTGTGGACCGACCGGGGCTTAGGAGGCGGCGGGTGGAACGATCGGGGCTCGGAGAGAGCGCGTGGACCGATCGGAGCTTAGGAGACGACGCGTGGACTGATCGGGGCTCAGGAGGCGGCGCGTGGACCTGTCGCGGCTCGGAGACGGCGCGTGAACCGATCGGCGCTTAGGAGACGACGCGTGGACCGATCGGAGCTTAGGAGACGACACGTGAACCGGTCGGGGTTCAGGAGACGGCGCATGGACCGATCGGGGCTTAGGAGACGACACTTGGACCGATCGGGGCTCGGAGACGATGAGTGGAACGATCGGGGCTCAGGAGACGGCGCGTGAACTGATCGGCGCTCGGAGACCGCGCGTGGACCGACCGGGGCTCGGGAGACCGCGCGTGGACCGATCGGGGCTCGGCGACTGCGCGTGGGCGGATCGGTGCTCGGAGACGGCGCGTTAACCGTTCGGGGCTTAGGAGACGACGCGTGGACCGAACGGGGCTCAGGAGACGGCACGTGAACCGATCGGCGCTCGGAGACGGCGCGTCGATCGATCCGGGCTCAGGAGACGACGCGTCGACCGATCGGGGCTCAGGAGACGGGGCGCGGACCGACCGGGGCTCAGGTGACTCGCGTGGATCGATCGGGGCTCCGGAGGCGCCGTGTGGACCGATGGGGATCAGGAGACGGTGCGTGGACCGATCGGGGCTCGGAGCCGGCTCGTGGACCGGTCGGGGCTTAGGAGACGACGCGTGGACCGATCGGGGCTCAGGAGACGACGCGTGGACCGATCGGGGCTCAGGAGACGACGCGTGGACCGATCGGGGTTTAGCAGAGGACGCGTCAACCGATCGGGGCTCAGGACACGGCGCGTGGACCGATCGGGGCTTAGGACACGACGCGAGGTCCGATCGGTGCTCAGGAAGTGGCGCCTGGACCGATCGTGGCTCGCGGACGGCGCCTGGGGGCATCTGGGCTTAGTAGACGACGCGTGGACTGATCGGGGCGCAGGAAACGGCGCGTGAACCGATCGGGGCTTAGGAGAGGACGCGTGGACCGATCGGGGCTCGGAGACGGCGCGTGGACCGATTGGGGCTTAGGAGATTCGCGTGGATCGATCGGGGCTCCGGAGGCGGCGCGTGGACCGATTGGGGCTCAGGAGACGGCGCGTGGACCGATTGGGGCTCGGGAGACTACGCGTAGATGGTTCGGGGCTTAGGGAACGACGCGTGGACCGATCGGGGCTCAGGAGACGGCGCGTGGACCGATCGGGGCTCGGAGACGGCGCGTGGACCGTCTGGGGCTTAGGAGACGATGCGCGGACCGATCGGGGCTCAGGAGACTGCACCTGAACCGATCGGCTTTCGGAGACGGCGCAACGACCGACCGGGGTTCGGAGACGGCGCGTCGACCGATCGGGGTTCGGAGACGGCGCGTCGACCGATCGGGGTTCGGAGACAGCGCGTCGACCGATCGGGGTTCGGAGACAGCGCGTGGACCGTCTGGGGCTTAGGAGCCGATGCGTGGACCGATCGGGGCTCAGGAAACTGCGCGTGGATGGATCGGGGCTTAGGAAACGACGCGTGGACGGGTCGGGGCTCGAAGAGGGCGCGTGGAACGATCCGGGCTGAAGAGACGACGCGTGGACCGATCGGGGCTCAGGAGACGGCGCGTAGACCGATCGGGGCTCGGAAACGACGCGTTAACCGAGCGGGGCTCGGCGACTGCGCGTGGATCGATCAGCGCTTAGGACACGATGCGTGGACCAATCGAGGCTCGGCGACCGCGAGTGCACCGATTGGGGCTCGGGAGACGGCGCGTGGACCGGTCGGGGCTCAGGAGACGGCGCATTAACCGATCGGGGCTTGGGAAACGATGCGTGGACCGATCGGGGCTCGGAGGCGGCGCGTGAACCGATCGGGGCTCGGAGACGGCGCGTGGAGCGATCGGGGCTCAGGTGACGACGCGTGGATCGATCGGGGCTCCGGAGGCGCCGCGTGGACGGATGGGGCTCAGGAGACGGCGCGTGGACCGAACGGAGCTCACGAGACGGCGCGTGGACCGAACGGAGCTCAGGAGGCCGCGCGTGGATCGATCGGGGATCAGGAGACGGTGCGTGAACCCATGGGGGCCCGGAGACGGCGCGTGGACCCATCGGCGCTCGGAGACGACGCGTGGAACGATCGGGGCTCAGGAGACGGCGCGTGAACCGATCGGCGCTCGGAGATGGCGCGTGAACCGATCGGGCCTTAGGAGACAGCACGTGAACCGATCGGGGCTCAGGAGACGACGCGTGGAGCGATCGGGGCTCTGGCAGCGGCGGACGGACCGATCGTGGCTCGGAGACGGCGCATGGAGGCATCGGGGCTTTGAAGACGACGCGTGGACTGAACGGTGCTTAGGAGACAACGCGTGGACCGATCGGGGCTCAGGAAGCGGCGCCTGGACCGATCGTGGCTCGGAGAAGGCGCGAGGACCGATCGAGGCTCGGAGACGGCGCGTGGAGCGATCGGGGCTCAGGAGACGTCTCCTACGCCCCGATCGGTCCACGCGTCGTCTCCTAAGCCCCGATCGGTCCACGCGTCGTCTCCTAAGCCGTGATGGGTTAACGCGCCGTCCCCGACCCCCGATCCTTCCACGCGGCGTCTCCTGAGCCCCGATCCGTCCACGCGCAATCGCCGAGCCCCGATCGGTTCATGCGCGGTCTCCTGAGCCCCCGTCGGTTCACGCGTCGGCTCCTAAGCCCCGATCGGTCCACGCGTCGTCTCCGAGCCCCAATCGGTCCACGCGCCATCTCCTGAGTCCCGATCGGTCCACGCGCCGTCTCCTGAGCCCCGATCGGTCCACGCGTCGTCTCCTAAGCCCCGATAGGTCCACGCGCCGTCTCCGAGCCCCGATCCGTCGCCGCGTCGTCTCCTGAGCCCCGATCAATTGACGCGTCTTCTCCTGAGCCCGGATCGCTCCTCGCGCCGGCTCCTGCACCCGGCTCGGTCGATGCGTCGTCTTCTTAGCCCCGATGCCTTCACGCGCCGTCTCCGAGCGACGATCGGTCAACGCGCCCTCTCCTGAGCCCCGATCATTCCACGCGCCTTCTCCTAAGCCACGATCGGTCCACGCGCCGTCTCCGACCCCCAGTCGGTCCACGCGCTGTCTCCGAGCACCGATCGGTCCACGCGTCGTCTCCGAGCCCCGATCGGTCCACGCGCCGTTGCCGAGCGATGATCGGTCCACGCGCGGCCTCCTGAGCCCCGATCGGTCCACCCGCCGTCGCCGAGGCGCGATCGGTCCACGCGCGGCCTCCTGAGCCCCGGTCGGCTCACGCGCCGTATCCGAGCCCCAATCGGTCCACGCGCCGTCTCCTGAGTCCCAATCGTTCCACGCACCGTCTCCGAGCCCCGATCGGTCCACGCGCCGTCTCCTGAGCCCCGATCGCTCCACGCGCCGTTTACTGAGCCCCGATCGATCCACGCGGCGTCTCCTGAGCCCCGATCGCTCCACGCGTCGTCTCCTAAGCCCCGATCGGTCCACGCGCCGTCTCCGAGCCCCGATCGGTCCACGCGCCGTCTCCTGAGCCCCGATCGTTCCACGCGTCGTCTCCGAGCCTCGATGGGTCCACGCGCCGTCTCCTGAGCCCCGATCGGTCCACGCGCCGTCTCTTAAGCCCCGATCGGTCCACGCGCCGTATCGAAGCGCCGATTGGTACACGCGCCGTCTCCTGAGCCCCGATCGGTCCACGCGCCGTCTCCGAGCCCCCATCGGTCCACGCGCCGTCTCCGAGCCCCCATCGGTCTACGCGTCGTCTCCTAAGCCCCGATCGGTCCACGCGTCGTGTCCTAAGCCGTGATCGGTTAAGGCGCCGTCTCCGACCCGCGATCGGTCCACGCATCGTCTCCTAAGCCCCAGACGGTCCATGCGCCGTCTCCGAACCCCGATCGGTCAATGCGCCGTCTCCGAGCGCCGATCGGTTCACGCGCCGTCTCCTGAGCCCTGATCGTTCCACGCGCTTTGTCCTAAGCCACGATCAGTCCACGCGCCGTCTCCGAGCGCCGATTGATTCACGCGCCGTCTCCTGAGCCCCGATCGTTCCAAGCGCCGTTTCCGAGCCCCGATCGGTCTACGCGCCGTCTCCTGAGCCCCGATCGGTCTATGCGCCGTCTCCTGAGCCCCGATCGGGGCACGCGCCGTCTCCGAGCCCCGATCGGGCCATGCATCGTCTCCTAAGCCCTGATCAGTTAACGCGCCGTCTCCGAGCCCCGATCGGTCCACGCGCCGTCTCCTGAGCCCCAATTAGTCCACGCGCCGTCTCCTAAGCCCCGATCCGGCCACGGGCCGTCTGCGAGCTCCGATCGGTCCACGCCCCGTCTCCAAGCCCCGATCCATACACGCGTCGTCTCCTAAGCCCCGATCGGCCCACGCGCCGTCTCCTGAGCCCCGATCCGTCCACGCGCAGTCGCCGAGCCCCGATCGGTTCACGCGCGGTCTCCTGAGCCCCAGTCGGTACACGTGCTGTCTCCGAGCCCCGATCGGTTCACGCATCGTCTCCTAAGCCCCGCTCGGTTACCGCGTCGTTTCGGAGCCCCGATCGGTCTACGCGCCGTCTCCTGAGCCCCGATCGGTCCACGCGTCGTCTCCTGAGCCCCGATCGTTCCACGCGCCGTCTCCGAGCCCCGATCGGTCTACGCGCCGTCTTCTGAGCCCCGATCGGTCCACGCGCCGTCTCCGAGCGCCGATCGGTCCACTCGCCGTCTTCTGAGCCCCGATCGGTCCACGCATCATCTCCTAAGCCCCGGACGGTCCACGCGCCGTCTCCTGAGCCCCGATCGGTCCAAGCGTCGTCTCCTGAGCCCCGATCGCTCCGCGCGCCGTCTCCTGAGCCCCGATCGGTTCACACGTCGGCTCCTAAGCCCCGATTGGTCCATGCGCCGTCTCCGAGCCACGATCGGTCCGTGCGCCGCTTCCAGAGCCCCGATCGGTCCACGCGTCATATCCTGATCCCCGATCGGTCCACGCGCCGTCTTCTAAGCCCCGATTGGTCCAAGCGCCTTCTCCCAAACCCCGATCGGTCCACGCGCCGTCTCCGAGCGCCGATCGGTTCACGCGGCATCACCTGAGCCCCGATCGTTCCACGCGCCGTATCCGAGCCCCGATCGGTCCACGCATCGACGCCTAAGCCCCGATCGGTTAGCGCGCCGACTCCGAGCCCCGATCGTTCCACGCGCCGTCTCCGAGCCCCTATCGATCCACGCGAGTCTTCTAAGCCCCGATGCTTCCACGAGCCGTCTCCGCGCCACGATCGGTCCAGGCGCCGCTTCCTGAGCCCCGATCGGTCCACGCGCCGTCTCCTAAGCCACGATCGGTTCACGCGCCATGTCCGGAGCCCCGATAGATCCACGCGAGTCTCCTAAGCCCCGACCGCTCCACGCGCCGTCTCCTGAGCCCCGATCGGTCCAAGCGTCATCTCCTAAGCTCCGATCGGTTCACGCGTCGGCTCCTAAGCCCCGATCGGTCCACGCGCCGTTTCTTGAGCCCCGATCGGTCCACGCGCCGTCGCCTGAGCCCCGATACGTCCACGCGTAGTCGCCGAGCCCCGATTGGTTAACGCACCGCCTCCGAGACCCGATCGGTCCACGCGCCGTCTCCTGAGCCCCGATCGTTCCACCCGCCGTCTCGGAGCCCCGATCGGTCTACGCGCCTTCTCGTGAGCCTCAATCGGGGCACGCGCCGTCTCCGAGCCCCGATCTGGCTATGCATCGTCACCTAAGCCCCGATCGGTTAACGCGCCGTCTCCGAGCCCCGATCGGTCCACGCGCCGTCTCCTGAGCCCCAATTAGTCCACGCGCCGTCTCCTGAGCCCCGATCCGTCCACGCGGAGTCGCCGAGCCCCGATCGGTCCACGCGCCGTCTCCTGAGTCCCGATCGGTCCACGCGCCGTCCCCTGAGCCCCGATCGGTCCACGCGTCGTCTCCTAAGCCCCGATAGGTCACGCGCCGTCTCCGAGCCCCGATCCGTCGCCGCGTCGTCTCCTGAGCCCCGATCAATTGACGCGTCTTCTCCTGAGCCCGGATCGCTCCTCGCGCCTGCTCCTGCACCCGGCTCGGTCGATGCGTCGTCTTCTTAGCCCCGATGCCTTGACGCGCCGTCTCCGAGCCACGATCGGTCAACGCGCCGTCTCCTGAGCCCCGATCATTCCACGCGCCTTCTCCTAAGCCACGATCGGTCCACGCGCCGTCTCCGACCCCCAGTCGGTCCGCGCGCTGTCTCCGAGCACCGATCGGTCCACGCGTCGTCTCCGAGCCCCGATGGGCCCACGCGTCGCCTCCTGAGCCCCGATCATTTCACGCGAGTCTCCTGAGCCCCGATCGTTCCACGCGCCGTCTCCTACGCCCCGATCGGTCCACGCGTCGTCTCCTAAGCTCCGATCGGTCCACGCGCCGTCTCCTGAGCCTCGATCCGTCCACGCGCAGTCGCCGAGCCCCGATCGGTTCACGCGCGGTTTCCTGAGCCCCAGTCGGTACACGCGCCGTCTTCTGAGCCCCGATCGATCCACGCGCCGTCTCCGAGCGCCGATCGGTCCACGCGCCGTCTCCTGAGCCCCGATCGATCCACGCGTCATCTCCTAAGCTCCGATCGGTTCACGCGTCGGCTCCTGAGCCCCGGTCGCGTCACGCGCCGTATCCAAGCCCCAATCTGTCCACGCGTCGTCTCCTGAGCCCCGATCGCTCCACGCGCCGTCTCCTGAGCCCCGATCGGTCCACGCGCCGTCTCCGAGCGCCGATCGGTCCACTCGCCGTCTTCTGAGCCCCGGTCGGTCCACGCATCGTCTGCTAAGCCCCGGATGGTCCACGCGCCGTCTCCTGAGCCCCGATCGGTCCAAGCGTCGTCTCCTGAGCCCCGATCGCTCCACGCGCCGTCTCCTGAGCCCCGATCGGTCCACGCGCCGTCTCCGAGCGCCGATCGGTCCACTCGCCGTCTTCTGAGCCCCGGTCGGTCCACGCATCGTCTCCTAAGCCCCGGATGGTCCACGCGCCGTCTCCTGAGCCCCGATCGGTCCAAGCGTCGTCTCCTGAGCCGCGATCGCTCCACGCGCCGTCTCCTGAGCCCCGATCGATCCACGCGTCATCTCCTAAGCCCCGATGGGCCCACGCGTCGCCTCCTGAGCCCCGATCATTTCACGCGAGTCTCCTGAGCCCCGATCGTTCCACGCGTCGGCTCCTGAGCCCCGGTCGAGTCACGCGCCGTATCCAAGCCCCAATCGGTCCACGCGTCGTCTCCTGAGCCCCGATCGCTCCACGCGCCGTCTCCTGCGCCCCGATCGGTCCACGCGTCATCTCCTAAGCTCCGATCGGTCCACGCGCCGTCTCCTGAGCCTCGATCCGTCCACGCACAGTCGCCGAGCCCCGATCGGTTCACGCGCGGTTTCCTGAGCCCCAGTCGGTACACGCGCCGTCTTCTGAGCCCCGATCGGTCCACGCGCCGTCTCCGAGCGCCGATCGGTCCACTCGCCGTCTTCTGAGCCCCGGTCGTCCACGCATCGTCTCCTAAGCCCCGGATGGTCCACGCGCCGTCTCCTGTGCCCCGATCGGTCCAAGCGTCGTCTCCTGAGCCCCGATCGGTCCACGCGCCGTCTCCTAAGCCACGATCGGTTCACGCGCCATGTCCGGAGCCCCGATAGATCCACGCGAGTCTCCTAAGCCCCGACCGCTCCACGCGCCGTCTCCTGAGCCCCGATCGGTCCAAGCGTCATCTCCTAAGCTCCGATCGGTTCACGCGTCGGCTCCTAAGCCCCGATCGGTCCACGCGCCGTTTCTTGAGCCCCGATCGGTCCACGCGCCGTCGCCTGAGCCCCGATACGTCCACGCGTAGCCGCCGAGCCCCGATTGGTTAACGCACCGCCTCCGAGACCCGATCGGTCCACGCGCCGTCTCCTGAGCCCCGATCGTTCCACCCGCCGTCTCGGAGCCCCGATCGGTCTACGCGCCTTCTCGTGAGCCTCAATCGGGGCACGCGCCGTCTCCGAGCCCCGATCTGGCTATGCATCGTCACCTAAGCCCCGATCGGTTAACACGCCGTCTCCGAGCCCCGATCGGTCCACGCGCCGTCTCCTGAGCCCCAATTAGTCCACGCGCCGTCTCCTGAGCCCCGATCCGTCCACGCGGAGTCGCCGAGCCCCGATCGGTCCACGCGCCGTCTCCTGAGTCCCGATCGGTCCACGCGCCGTCCCCTGAGCCCCGATCGGTCCACGCGTCGTCTCCTAAGCCCCGATAGGTCACGCGCCGTCTCCGAGCCCCGATCCGTCGCCGCGTCGTCTCCTGAGCCCCGATCAATTGACGCGTCTTTTCCTGAGCCCGGATCGCTCCTCGCGCCTGCTCCTGCACCCGGCTCGGTCGATGCGTCGTCTTCTTAGCCCCGATGCCTTCACGCGCCGTCTCCGAGCCACGATCGGTCAACGCGCCGTCTCCTGAGCCCCGATCATTCCACGCGCCTTCTCCTAAGCCACGATCGGTCCACGCGCCGTCTCCGACCCCCAGTCGGTCCACGCGCTGTCTCCGAGCACCGATCGGTCCACGCGTCGTCTCCGAGCCCCGATGGGCCCACGCGTCGCCTCCTGAGCCCCGATCATTTCACGCGAGTCTCCTGAGCCCCGATCGTTCCACGCGCCGTCTCCTACGCCCCGATCGGTCCACGCGTCGTCTCCTAAGCCCCGATCGGTCCACGCGTCGTCTCCTGAGCCCCGATCGCTCCACGCGCCGTCACCTGAGCCCCGATCGGTCCACGCGTCATCTCCTAAGCTCCGATCGGTCCACGCGCCGTCTCCTGAGCCTCGATCCGTCCACGCGCAGTCGCCGAGCCCCGATCGGTTCACGCGCGGTTTCCTGAGCCCCAGTCGGTACACGCGCCGTCTTCTGAGCCCCGATCGGTCCACGCGCCGTCTCCGAGCGCCGATCGGTCCACGCGCCGTCTCCTGAGCCCCGATCGATCCACGCGTCATCTCCTAAGCTCCGATCGGTCCACGCATCGTCTCCTAAGACCCGGATGGTCCACGCGCCGTCTCCTGAGCCCCGATCGGTCCAAGCGTCGTCTCCTGAGCCGCGATCGCTCCACGCGCCGTCTCCTGAGCCCCGATCGATCCACGCGTCATCTCCTAAGCCCCGATGGGCCCACGCGTCGCCTCCTGAGCCCCGATCATTTCACGCGAGTCTCCTGAGCCCCGATCGTTCCACGCGTCGGCTCCTGAGCCCCGGTCGAGTCACGCGCCGTATCCAAGCCCCAATCGGTCCACGCGTCGTCTCCTGAGACCCGATCGCTCCACGCGCCGTCACCTGAGCCCCGATCGGTCCACGCGTCATCTCCTAAGCTCCGATCGGTCCACGCGCCGTCTCCTGAGCCTCGATCCGTCCACGCACAGTCGCCGAGCCCCGATCGGTTCACGCGCGGTTTCCTGAGCCCCAGTCGGTACACGCGCCGTCTTCTGAGCCCCGCTCGGTCCACGCGCCGTTTCCGAGCGCCGATCGGTCCACTCGCCGTCTTCTGAGCCCCGGTCGGTCCACGCATCGTCTCCTAAGCCCCGGATGGTCCACGCGCCGTCTCCTGTGCCCCGATCGGTCCAAGCGTCGTCTCCTGAGCCGCGATCGCTCCACGCGCCGTCTCCTGAGCCCCGATCGGTCCACGCGCCGTCTCCGAGCCCCCATCGGTCCACGCGTCGTCTCCTAAGCCGTGATCGGTTAACGCGCCGTCTCCGACCCGCGATCGGTCCACGCATCGTCTCCTAAGCCCTAGACGGTCCACGCGCCGTCTCCGAACCCCGATCGGTCAATGCGCCGTCTCCCAGCGCCGATCGGTCCACGCGCCGTCTCCTGAGCCCCGATCGATCCACGCGTCATCTCCTAAGCTCCGATCGGTTCACGCGTCGGCTCCTGAGCCCCGGTCGCGTCACGCGCCGTATCCAAGCCCCGATCGGTCCACGCGTCGTCTCCTGAGCCCCGATCGCTCCACGCGCCGTCACCTGAGCCCCGATCGGTCCACGCGTCATCTCCTAAGCTCCGATCGTTCCACGCGTCGGCTCCTGAGCCCCGGTCGAGTCACGCGCCGTATCCAAGCCCCAATCGGTCCACGCGTCGTCTCCTGAGCCCCGATCGCTCCACGCGCCGTCTCCTGAGCCCCGATCGGTCCACGCGTCATCTCCTAAGCTCCGATCGGTCCACGCGCCGTCTCCTGAGCCTCGATCCGTCCACGCACAGTCGCCGAGCCCCGATCGGTTCACGCGCGGTTTCCTGAGCCCCAGTCGGTACACGCGCCGTCTTCCGAGCCCCGATCGGTGCACGCGCCGTCTCCGAGCGCCGATCGGTCCACTCGCCGTCTTCTGAGCCCCGGTCGTCCACGCATCGTCTCCTAAGCCCCGGATGGTCCACGCGCCGTCTCCTGTGCCCCGATCGGTCCAAGCGTCGTCTCCTGAGCCCCGATCGGTCCACGCGCCGTCTCCTAAGCCACGATCGGTTCACGCGCCATGTCCGGAGTCCCGATAGATCCACGCGAGTCTCCTAAGCCCCGACCGCTCCACGCGCCGTCTCCTGAGCCCCGATCGGTCCAAGCGTCATCTCCTAAGCTCCGATCGGTTCACGCGTCGGCTCCTAAGCCCCGATCGGTCCACGCGCCGTTTCTTGAGCCCCGATCGGTCCACGCGCCGTCGCCTGAGCCCCGATACGTCCACGCGTAGTCGCCGAGCCCCGATTGGTTAACGCACCGCCTCCGAGACCCGATCGGTCCACGCGCCGTCTCCTGAGCCCCGATCGTTCCACCCGCCGTCTCGGAGCCCCGATCGGTCTACGCGCCTTCTCGTGAGCCTCAATCGGGGCACGCGCCGTCTCCGAGCCCCGATCTGGCTATGCATCGTCACCTAAGCCCCGATCGGTTAACACGCCGTCTCCGAGCCCCGATCGGTCCACGCGCCGTCTCCTGAGCCCCAATTAGTCCACGCGCCGTCTCCTGAGCCCCGATCCGTCCACGCGGAGTCGCCGAGCCCCGATCGGTCCACGCGCCGTCTCCTGAGTCCCGATCGGTCCACGCGCCGTCCCCTGAGCCCCGATCGGTCCACGCGTCGTCTCCTAAGCCCCGATAGGTCACGCGCCGTCTCCGAGCCCCGATCCGTCGCCGCGTCGTCTCCTGATCCCCGATCAATTGACGCGTCTTTTCCTGAGCCCGGATCGCTCCTCGCGCCTGCTCCTGCACCCGACTCGGTCGATGCGTCGTCTTCTTAGCCCCGATGCCTTCACGCGCCGTCTCCGAGCCACGATCGGTCAACGCGCCGTCTCCTGAGCCCCGATCATTCCACGCGCCTTCTCCTAAGCCACGATCGGTCCACGCGCCGTCTCCGACCCCCAGTCGGTCCACGCGCTGTCTCCGAGCACCGATCGGTCCACGCGTCGTCTCCTGAGCCCCGATCGCTCCACGCGCCGTCACCTGAGCCCCGATCGGTCCACGCGTCATCTCCTAAGCTCCGATCGGTCCACGCGCCGTCTTCTGAGCCCCGATCGGTCCACGCGCCGTCTCCGAGCGCCGATCGGTCCACGCGCCGTCTCCTGAGCCCCGATCGATCCACGCGTCATCTCCTAAGCTCCGATCGGTCCACGCATCGTCTCCTAAGCCCCGGATGGTCCACGCGCCGTCTCCTGAGCCCCGATCGGTCCAAGCGTCGTCTCCTGAGCCGCGATCGCTCCACGCGCCGTCTCCTGAGCCCCGATCGATCCACGCGTCATCTCCTAAGCCCCGATGGGCCCACGCGTCGCCTCCTGAGCCCCGATCATTTCACGCGAGTCTCCTGAGCCCCAATCGGTCCACGCGTCGTCTCCTGAGCCCCGATCGCTCCACGCGCCGTCTCCTGAGCCCCGATCGGTCCACGCGTCATCTCCTAAGCTCCGATCGGTCCACGCGCCGTCTCCTGAGCCTCGATCCGTCCACGCACAGTCGCCGAGCCCCGATCGGTTCACGCGCGGTTTCCTGAGCCCCAGTCGGTACACGCGCCGTCTTCTGAGCCCCGCTCGGTCCACGCGCCGTCTCCGAGCGCCGATCGGTCCACTCGCCGTCTTCTGAGCCCCGGTCGGTCCACGCATCGTCTCCTAAGCCCCGGATGGTCCACGCGCCGTCTCCTGTGCCCCGATCGGTCCAAGCGTCGTCTCCTGAGCCGCGATCGCTCCACGCGCCGTCTCCTGAGCCCCGATCGGTCCACGCGCCGTCTCCGAGCCCCCATCGGTCCACGCGTCGTCTCCTAAGCCGTGATCGGTTAACGCGCCGTCTCCGACCCGCGATCGGTCCACGCATCGTCTCCTAAGCCCCAGACGGTCCACGCGCCGTCTCCGAACCCCGATCGGTCAATGCGCCGTCTCCGAGCGCCGATCGGTTCACGCGCCGTCTCCTGAGCCATGATCGCTCCACGCGCGGCCTCCTGAGCCCCGGTCGCGTCACGTACCGTATCCAAGCCCTAATCGGTCCACGCGCCGTCTCCTGAGTCCCGATCGGTCCACGCACCGTCTCCGAGCCCCGATCGGTCCACGCGTCGTCTCCTAAGCCCCGATAGGTCAACGCGCCGTTGCCGAGCGATGAGCGGTCCACGCGCGGCCTCCTGAGCCCCGATCGGTCCACCCGCCGTCGCCGAGGCGCGATCGGTCCACGCGCGGCCTCCTGAGCCCCGGTCGGCTCACGCGCCGTATCCGAGCCCCAATCGGTCCACACGCCGTCTCCTGAGTCCCAATCGTTCCACGCACCGTCTCTGAGCCCCGATCGGTCCACGCGCCGTCTCCTGAGCCCCAATCGGTCCACACGCTGTCTCGTGGGCCCCGATCGATCCACGCGTCGTCTCCTGAGCCCCGATCGCTCCACGCGCCGTTTACTGAGCCCCGATCGATCCACGCGGCGTCTCCTGAGCCCCGATCGCTCCACGCGTCGTCTCCTAAGCCCCGATCGGTCCACGCGCCGTCTCCGAGACCCGATCGGTCCACGCGCCGTCTCCTGAGCCCCGATCGTTCCACGCGTCGTCTCCGAGCCTCGATGGGTCCACGCGCCGTCTCCTGAGCCCCGATCGGTCCACGCGCCGTCTCTTAAGCCCCGATCGGTCCACGCGCCGTATCGAAGCGCCGATTGGTTCACGCGCCGTCTCCTGAGCCCCGATCGGTCCACGCGCCGTCTCCGAGCCCCCATCGGTCCACGCGCCATCTCCGAGCCCCCATCGGTCTACGCGTCGTCTCCTAAGCCCCGATCAGTCCACGCGTCGTCTCCTAAGCCGTGATCGGTTAACGCGCCGTCTCCGACCCGCGATCGGTCCACGCATCGTCTCCTAAGCCCCAGACGGTCCACGCGCCGTCTCCGAACCCCGATCGGTCAATGCGCCGTCTCCGAGCGCCGATCTGTTCACGCGCCGTCTCCTGAGCCCTGATCGTTCCACGCGCTTTGTCCTAAGCCACGATCAGTCCACGCGCCGTCTCCGAGCGCCGATTGATTCACGCGCCGTCTCCTGAGCCCCGATCGTTCCAAGCGCCGTTTCCGAGCCCCGATCGGTCTACGCGCCGTCTCCTGAGCCCCGATCGGTCTATGCGCCGTCTCCTGAGCCCCGATCGGGGCACGCGCCGTCTCCGAGCCCCGATCGGGCCATGCATCGTCTCGTAAGCCCTGATCAGTTAACGCGCCGTCTCCGAGCCCCGATCGGTCCACGCGCCGTCTCCTGAGCCCCAATTAGTCCACGCGCCGTCTCCTAAGCCCCGATCCGGCCACGGGCCGTCTGCGAGCTCCGATCGGTCCACGCCCCGTCTCCAAGCCCCGATCCATACACGCGTCGTCTCCTAAGCCCCGATCGGCCCACGCGCCGTCTCCTGAGCCCCGATCCGTCCACGCGCAGTCGCCGAGCCCCGATCGGTTCACGCGCGGTCTCCTGAGCCCCAGTCGGTACACGTGCTGTCTCCGAGCCCCGATCGGTTCACGCATCGTCTCCTAAGCCCCGCTCGGTTACCGCGTCGTTTCGGAGCCCCGATCGGTCTACGCGCCGTCTCCTGAGCCCCGATCGGTCCACGCGTCGTCTCCTGAGCCCCGATCGTTCCACGCGCCGTCTCCGAGCCCCGATCGGTCTACGCGCCGTCTTCTGAGCCCCGATCGGTCCACGCGCCGTCTCCGAGCGCCGATCGGTCCACTCGCCGTCTTCTGAGCCCCGATCGGTCCACGCATCGTCTCGGTAAGCCCCGGACGGTTCACGCGCCGTCTCCTGAGCCCCGATCGGTCCAAGCGTCGTCTCCTGAGCCCCGATCGCTCCACGCGCCGTCTCCTGAGCCCCGATCGGTTCACACGTCGGCTCCTAAGCCCCGATTGGTCCATGCGCCGTCTCCGAGCCACGATCGGTCCGTGCGCCGCTTCCAGAGCCCCGATCGGTCCACGCGTCATATCCTGATCCCCGATCGGTCCACGCGCCGTCTTCTAAGCCCCGATTGGTCCAAGCGCCTTCTCCCAAACCCCGATCGGTCCACGCGCCGTCTCCGAGCGCCGATCGGTTCACGCGGCATCACCTGAGCCCCGATCGTTCCACGCGCCGTATCCGAGCCCCGATCGGTCCACGCATCGACGCCTAAGCCCCGATCGGTTAGCGCGCCGACTCCGAGCCCCGAACGTTCCACGCGCCGTCTCCGAGCCCCTATCGATCCACGCGAGTCTTCTAAGCCCCGATGCTTCCACGAGCCGTCTCCGCGCCACGATCGGTCCAGGCGCCGCTTCCTGAGCCCCGATCGGTCCACGCGCCGTCTCCTAAGCCACGATCGGTTCACGCGCCATGTCCGGAGCCCCGATAGATCCACGCGTGTCTCCTAAGCCCCGACCGCTCCACGCGCCGTCTCCTGAGCCCCGATCGGTCCAAGCGTCATCTCCTAAGCTCCGATCGGTTCACGCGTCGGCTCCCGAGCCCCGATTGGTCCACGCGCCGTCTCCTGAGCCCCGATCGGTCCACGCGTCGTCTCCTAACCCCCGATTGGTCCAGCGCAACCCCCTGAGCCCCAGTCGGTCTACGCGCCGTCTCCTGAGCCTCAATCGGGGCACGCGCCGTCTCCGAGCCCCGATCTGGCTATGCATCGTCACCTAAGCCCCGATCGGTTAACGCGGAGTCACGGAGCCCCGATCGGTCCACGCGCCGTCTCCTGAGTCCCGATCGGTCCACGCGCCGTCCCCTGAGCCCCGATCGGTCCACGCGTCGTCTCCTAAGCCCCGATAGGTCACGCGCCGTCTCCGAGCCCCGATCCGTCGCCGCGTCGTCTCCTGAGCCCCGATCAATTGACGCGTCTTCTCCTGAGCCCGGATCGCTCCTCGCGCCTGCTCCTGCACCCGGCTCGGTCGATGCGTCGTCTTCTTAGCCCCGATGCCTTCACGCGCCGTCTCCGAGCCACGATCGGTCAACGCGCCATCTCCTGAGCCCCGATCATTCCACGCGCCTTCTCCTAAGCCACGATCGGTCCACGCGCCGTCTCCGACCCCCAGTCGGTCCACGCGCTGTCTCCGAGCACCGATCGGTCCACGCGTCGTCTCCGAGCCCCGATGGGCCCACGCGTCGCCTCCTGAGCCCCGATCATTTCACGCGAGTCTCCTGAGCCCCGATCGTTCCACGCGCCGTCTCCTACGCCCCGATCGGTCCACGCGTCGTCTCCTAAGCCCCGATCGGTCCACGCGTCGTCTCCTGAGCCCCGATCGGTCCACGCGCCGTCTCCGAGCGCCGATCGGTCCACTCGCCGTCTTCTGAGCCCCGGTCGTCCACGCATCGTCTCCTAAGCCCCGGATGGTCCACGCGCCGTCTCCTGTGCCCCGATCGGTCCACGCGCCGTCTCCTAAGCCACGATCGGTTCACGCGCCATGTCCGGAGCCCCGATAGATCCACGCGAGTCTCCTAAGCCCCGACCGCTCCACGCGCCGTCTCCTGAGCCCCGATCGGTCCAAGCGTCATCTCCTAAGCTCCGATCGGTTCACGCGTCGGCTCCTAAGCCCCGATCGGTCCACGCGCCGTTTCTTGAGCCCCGATCGGTCCACGCGCCGTCGCCTGAGCCCCGATACGTCCACGCGTAGTCGCCGAGCCCCGATTGGTTAACGCACCGCCTCCGAGACCCGATCGGTCCACGCGCCGTCTCCTGAGCCCCGATCGTTCCACCCGCCGTCTCGGAGCCCCGATCGGTCTACGCGCCTTCTCGTGAGCCTCAATCGGGGCACGCGCCGTCTCCGAGCCCCGATCTGGCTATGCATCGTCACCTAAGCCCCGATCGGTTAACGCGCCGTCTCCGAGCCCCGATCGGTCCACGCGCCGTCTCCTGAGCCCCAATTAGTCCACGCGCCGTCTCCTGAGCCCCGATCCGTCCACGCGGAGTCGCCGAGCCCCGATCGGTCCACGCGCCGTCTCCTGAGTCCCGATCGGTCCACGCGCCGTCCCCTGAGCCCCGATCGGTCCACGCGTCGTCTCCTAAGCCCCGATAGGTCACGCGCCGTCTCCGAGCCCCGATCCGTCGCCGCGTCGTCTCCTGAGCCCCGATCAATTGACGCGTCTTCTCCTGAGCCCGGATCGCTCCTCGCGCCTGCTCCTGCACCCGGCTCGGTCGATGCGTCGTCTTCTTAGCCCCGATGCCTTCACGCGCCGTCTCCGAGCCACGATCGGTCAACGCGCCGTCTCCTGAGCCCCGATCATTCCACGCGCCTTCTCCTAAGCCACGATCGGTCCACGCGCCGTCTCCGACCCCCAGTCGGTCCACGCGCTGTCTCCGAGCACCGATCGGTCCACGCGTCGTCTCCGAGCCCCGATGGGCCCACGCGTCGCCTCCTGAGCCCCGATCATTTCACGCGAGTCTCCTGAGCCCCGATCGTTCCACGCGCTGTCTCCGAGCCCCGATCGGTCCACGCGTCGTCTCCTGAGCCCCGATCGCTCCACGCGCCGTCACCTGAGCCCCGATCGGTCCACGCGTCATCTCCTAAGCTCCGATCGGTCCACGCGCCGTCTCCTGAGCCTCGATCCGTCCACGCGCAGTCGCCGAGCCCCGATCGGTTCACGCGCGGTTTCCTGAGCCCCAGTCGGTACACGCGCCGTCTTCTGAGCCCCGATCGGTCCACGCGCCGTCTCCGAGCGCCGATCGGTCCACGCGCCGTCTCCTGAGCCCCGACCGATCCACGCGTCATCTCCTAAGCTCCGATCGGTTCACGCGTCGGCTCCTGAGCCCCGGTCGCGTCACGCGCCGTATCCAAGCCCCAATCGGTCCACGCGTCGTCTCCTGAGCCCCGATCGCTCCACGCGCCGTCTCCTGAGCCCCGATCGGTCCACGCGCCGTCTCCGAGCGCCGATCGGTCCACGCGCCGTCTCCTGAGCCCCGACCGATCCACGCGTCATCTCCTAAGCTCCGATCGGTTCACGCGTCGGCTCCTGAGCCCCGGTCGCGTCACGCGTCATTTCCTAAGCCCCGATGGGCCCACGCGTCGCCTCCTGAGCCCCGATCATTTCACGCGAGTCTCCTGAGCCCCGATCGTTCCACGCGTCGGCTCCTGAGCCCCGGTCGAGTCACGCGCCGTATCCAAGCCCCAATCGGTCCACGCGTCGTCTCCTGAGCCCCGATCGCTCCACGCGCCGTCTCCTGAGCCCCGATCGGTCCACGCGTCATCTCCTAAGCTCCGATCGGTCCACGCGCCGTCTCCTGAGCCTCGATCCGTCCACGCACAGTCGCCGAGCCCCGATCGGTTCACGCGCGGTTTCCTGAGCCCCAGTCGGTACACGCGCCGTCTTCTGAGCCCCGATCGGTCCACGCGCCGTCTCCGAGCGCCGATCGGTCCACTCGCCGTCTTCTGAGCCCCGGTCGGTCCACGCATCGTCTCCTAAGCCCCGGATGGTCCACGCGCCGTCTCCTGTGCCCCGATCGGTCCAAGCGTCGTCTCCTGAGCCGCGATCGCTCCACGCGCCGTCTCCTGAGCCCCGATCGGTCCACGCGCCGTCTCCGAGCCCCCATCGGTCCACGCGTCGTCTCCTAAGCCGTGATCGGTTAACGCGCCGTCTCCGACCCGCGATCGGTCCACGCATCGTCTCCTAAGCCCCAGACGGTCCACGCGCCGTCTCCGAACCCCGATCGGTCAATGCGCCGTCTCCGAGCGCCGATCGGTTCACGCGCCGTCTCCTGAGCCCTGATCGTTCCACGCGCTTTGTCCTAAGCCACGATCAGTCCACGCGTCGTCTCCGAGCGCCGATTGATTCACGCGCCGTCTCCTGAGCCCCGATCGTTCCAAGCGCCGTTTCCGAGCCCCGATCGGTCTACGCGCCGTCTCCTGAGCCCCGATCGGTCCATGCGCCGTCTCCTGAGCCCCGATCGGGGCACGCGCCGTCTCCGAGCCCCAATCGGGCCATGCATCGTCTCCTAAGCCCTGATCAGTTAACGCGCCGTCTCCGAGCCCCGATCGGTCCACGCGCCGTCTCCTGAGCCCCAATTAGTCCACGCGCCGTCTCCTACGCCCCGATCCGGCCACGGGCCGTCTGCGAGCTCCGATCGGTCCACGCCCCGTCTCCAAGCCCAGATCCATACACGCGTCGTCTCCTAAGCCCCGATCGGCCCACGCGCCGTCTCCTGAGCCCCGATCCGTCCACGCGCAGTCGCCGAGCCCCGATCGGTTCACGCGCGGTCTCCTGAGCCCCAGTCGGTACACGTGCTGTCTCCGAGCCCCGATCGGTCCACGCGTCGTCTCCTGAGCCCCGATCGTTCCACGCGCCGTCTCCGAGCCCCGATCGGTCTACGCGCCGTCTTCTGAGCCCCGATCGGTCCACGCGCCGTCTCCGAGCGCCGATCGGTCCACTCGCCGTCTTCTGAGCCCCGATCGGTCCACGCATCGTCTCCTAAGCCCCGGACGGTCCACGCGCCGTCTCCTGAGCCCCGATCGGTCCAAGCGTCGTCTCCTGAGCCGCGATCGCTCCACGCGCCGTCTCCTGAGCCCCGATCGATCCACGCGTCATCTCTTAAGCTCCGATCGGTTCACGCGTCGGCTCCTGAGCCCCGGTCGCGTCACGCGCCGTATCCAAGCCCCAATCGGTCCACGCGCCGTCTCCTGAGTCCCGATCGGTCCACGAGTCGTCTCCTAAGCCCCGATCGTTCCACGCGTCGTCTCCGAGCCCCGACGTGTCCACGCGCCGTCTCCTGATCTCCAATCGGTCCACGCGCTGTCTCCTGAGCCACGGTAGGTACACGCGCCGTCTCCAAGCGCCGATCGGTTCACGCCCCGTTTCCTGAGCCCCGCTCGGTCCACGCGTCGGCTCCTAAGCCCCGATTGGTCCACGCGACGTCTCCTAAGCCCCGATCGGTTCGCGCCCCGTTTTCTGAGCTCCGCTCGGTCCACGCGTCGTCTTCTAAGCTCAGATGCCTCCTAGCGACGTCTCCGAGCCACGATCGGTCCAGGCGCCGCTTCCTGAGCCCCGATTGGTCCACGCACCGTCTCTGAGCCCCGATCGGTCCACGCGTCGGCTCCTAAGCCCCGATTGGTCCACGCACCGTCTCTGAGCCCCGATCGGTTCACGCGCCGTCTCCGAGCGCCGATCGGTTCACGCGCCGCCTCCTGAGCCCCGATCGTTCCACGCGTCGTCTCCTAAGCCCCGATCGGTCCACGCGCCGTCTCCGAGCCCCAATCGGTTCACGCGCTGTCTCCTGCTCATCGATCGGTCCACGAGTCGTCTCCTAAGCCCCGATCGTTCCACGCGTCGTCTCCGAGCCCCGATGTGTCCACGCGCCGTCTCCTGATCTCCAATCGGTCCACGCGCTGTCTCCTGAGCCACGGTAGGTACACGCGCCGTCTCCAAGCGCCGATCGGTTCACGCCCCGTTTCCTGAGCCCCGCTCGGTCCACGCGTCGGCTCCTAAGCCCCGATTGGTCCACGCGACGTCTCCTAAGCCCCGATCGGTTCGCGCCCCGTTTTCTGAGCTCCGCTCGGTCCAGGCGCCGCTTCCTGAGCCCCAATCGGTCCACACGCTGTCTCGTGGGCCCCGATCGATCCACGCGTCGTCTCCTGAGCCCCGATCGCTCCACGCGTCGTCTCCTAAGCCCCGATCGGTCCACGCGCCGTCTCCGAGCCCCGATCGGTCCACGCGCCGTCTCCTGAGCCCCGATCGTTCCACGCGTCGTCTCCGAGCCTCGATGGGTCCACGCGCCGTCTCCTGAGCCCCGATCGGTCCACGCGCCGTCTCTTAAGCCCCGATCGGTCCACGCGCCGTATCGAAGCGCCGATTGGTTCACGCGCCGTCTCCTGAGCCCCGATCGGTCCACGCGCCGTCTCCGAGCCCCCATCGGTCCACGCGCCATCTCCGAGCCCCCATCGGTCTACGCGTCGTCTCCTAAGCCCCGATCGGTCCACGCGTCGTCTCCTAAGCCGTGATCGGTTCACGCGCCGTCTCCGAGCGCCGATCTGTTCACGCGCCGTCTCCTGAGCCCTGATCGTTCCACGCGCTTTGTCCTAAGCCACGATCAGTCCACGCGCCGTCTCCGAGCGCCGATTGATTCACGCGCCGTCTCCTGAGCCCCGATCGTTCCAAGCGCCGTTTCCGAGCCCCGATCGGTCTACGCGCCGTCTCCTGAGCCCCGATCGGTCTATGCGCCGTCTCCTGAGCCCCGATCGGGGCACGCACCGTCTCTGAGCCCCGATCGGTCCACGCGCCGTCTCCGAGCGCCGATCGGTCCACGCCCCGTCTCCAAGCCCCGATCCATACACGCGTCGTCTCCTAAGCCCCGATCGGCTCACGCGCCGTCTCCTGAGCCCCGATCCGTCCACGCGCAGTCGCCGAGCCCCGATCGGTTCACGCGCGGTCTCCTGAGCCCCAGTCGGTACACGCGAGTCTTCTAAGCCCCGATGCTTCCACGAGTCGTCTCCGCGCCACGATCGGTCCAGGCGCCGCTTCCTGAGCCCCGAACGGTCCACGCGTCATCTCCGAGCCCCGATCGGTCCACGCGCCATCGCCGAGCCATGATCGGTCCACGCGCGGCCTCCTGAGCCCCGATCGGTCCATGCGCCGTCGCCGAGCCACGGTCGGTCCACGCGCAGCCTCCTGAGCCCCGGTTGAGTCACGCGCCGTATCCGAGCCCCAATCGGTCCACGCGCCGTCTCCCGAGCCCCGATTGGACCACGCGCCGTCTCCTGAGCCCCGATCGGTCCACGCGTCGTCTCCTAACCCCCGATTGGTTCACGTGCCGTCTCCCAGCCCCGATCGATCCACGCGCCGTCTCGTAATCCCCAATCTGTCCACGACCCGTCTTCGGGCCCCGATCGGTGCTCGCGCGGTCGCCGAACCCAAATTGGTCCACGCGCAACCCCCTGAGCCCCAGTCGGTCCACGCGCCGTCTCCGAGCCCCGATCGGTCCACGCGTCGCCTCCGAGCTCCGATCGGTCCACACGCCGTTTCTTGAACCCCGATCGCTCAACGCGTCGTCGCCTGAGCCCCGATCTATCCACGGGTCGTCGTCTGAATCCCGACGGCTCCACGCGCCGTGTCCTGAGTCCCGATCCGTCCACGCGCCGTCGCCGAGCCCCGATCGGTCCGCACGCCGCCGCCGATTCTCGATTGGTCCACGCATCGTGTCCTAAACTCCGATCGTTCCACGCGCTGCCGCCGAGCCCCGAACGGTTCACGCGCGGTCTCCTGAGCCCCGGTCGGTCCACGCGCCGTCGCCGAACCCCGATCGTTCCACGCGCCGTCTCCGAGCCCCGATCGGTCCACGCACCGTCTCCTGAGCCCCATCCGTCCACGCGGCGCCTCCGGAGCCCCGATCGATCCACGCGTCGTCACCTGAGCCCCGATCGCTCCACGCGCCGTTTCCTGAGCCCCGATCGGTCCACGCATCGTCTCCGAGCACCGATCGGTCCACGCGCCGTTTTCTGAGCACCGTTCGGTCCACGCGTCGTCTTCAAAGCCCCGATGCCTCCACCCGCCGTCTCCGAGCCACGATCGGTCCGTGCGCCGCTGCCAGAGCCCCGATCGGTCCACGCGTCGTCTCCTGATCTCCGATCGGTCCACGCGCCGTCTCCTAAGCCCCGATCGGTCCACGCGCCGTCTCCTGAGCCCCGATCGGTCCACGCGCCGTCTCCTGAGCCCGGATCGGTCCACGCGTCGTCTTCGAGTACCGATCGATCCACGCGCCGTTTCCTGAGCACCGTTCGGTCCACGCGTCGTCTTCAAAGTCCCGATGCCTCCACGCGCCGTCTCCGAGCCACGATCGGTCCGTGCGCCGCTTCAAGAGCTCTATCGGTCCACGCATCGTCTCCTGATCTCCGATCGGTCCACGCGCCGTCTCCTAAGCCCCGATCGGTCCACGCACTGTCTCATGATCCCCATGGGTCCACGCGGCGCTTCCGGAGCCCCGATCGATCCACGCGCCGTCTCCTGAGCCCCGATCGGTCCACGCATCGTCTTCTAAGCCCTGATCGGTCCACGTGCCGTCTCCGAGCCCCGATGGGTCCACACGCCGCCTCCTGAGCCCCGATCGGTCGACGCGTCGTCTCCTGAGCCCCGATCGATCCACGCATCGGCTCCTGAGCCCCGATCGGTCCACGCGTCGTCTTCGAGTACCGATCGATCCACGCGCCGTTTCCTGGGCCCCGATCGGTCCACGCGTCGCCGCCGGAGCCCCGATCGGCCTACGCGCCGTGTCATGAGCCACGATCGATCAACGCATCGTCTCCTAAGCCCCGATACGTTCACACGCCGTCTCCGAGCCCCGATCCGTCCACGCGCCGTCGCGGAGCCTCGATCGGTCCACGCGCGGCCTCGTTAGCCCCGGTCGGTCCACGCGCCGTCTCCGAGCCCCGATCGGTCCACGTATCGTCTCCTAAGCCCCGATCGATTAACGCGCCGTCTCCGAGCCCCGATGGGTCCACGCGCCGCCTCCTAAGCCCCGATCGGTCCACGCGTCGTCCGCCTAAGCCCCGGTCGGTCCACGCGCCGTCTCCGAGCCCCTATCGGTCCACGCATCGTCTCCTAAGACCCGATCGGTTAACGCGCCGTCTCCGAGCCCCGATGGGTCCACGCGCCGCCTCCTAAGCCCCGATCGGTCCACGCGTCGTCTGCTATGCCCCGATCGGTCCACGCGCCGTCTCCTGAGCCCCGATAGGTACACGCGTCGTCTCCTAGGCCCCGATCGGTCCACGCATCGTCTCCTAAGCCCCGATCGGTTAACGCGCTGTCTCCGAGCGCCGATCGGTCCACGCGCCGTCGCCAAGCCCCAATTGGTCCACGCGCAACCACCTGAGCCCCAGTCGGTCCACGCGCTGTCTCCGAGTCCCGATGGGTCCACGCGTCGTCTCCGACGATGCGTGGACGTATCGGGGCTTAGAAGACGACGCGTGGACCGATCGGGGTTTAGCAGAGGACGCGTCGACCGATCGGCTCTCAGGAGACGGCGCGTGGACCGATCGGGGCTCAGGAGCCGGCGCGAGGAGCGATACGGGCTCAGGAGAAGACGCGTCAATTGATCGGGGCTCAGGAGACGACGCGGCGACGGATCGGGGCTCGGAGACGGCGCGTGACCTATCGGGGCTTAGGAGACGACGCGTGGACCGATCGGGGCTCAGGGGACGGCGCGTGGACCGATCGGGACTCAGGAGACGGCGCGTGGACCGATCGGGGCTCGGCGACTCCGCGTGGACCGATCGGGGCTCGGCGACTCCGCGTAGACGGATCGGGGCTCAGGAGACGGCGCGTGGACTAATTGGGGCTCAGGAGACGACGCGTGGACCGATCGGGGCTCGGAGACGGCGCGTTAACCGATCGGGGCTTAGGTGACGATGCATAGCCCGATCGGGGCTCGGAGACGGCGCGTGCCCCGATCGAGGCTCAGGAGACGGCGCGTGGACCGATCGGGGCTCGGAGACGGCACGTGGAACGATCGGGGCTCAGGAGACGGCGCGTCAACCGATCGGCGCTCGGAGACGGCGCGTGGACCGATCGGGGCTTAGGAGACGGCGCGTGGACCGATCGGAGATCAGGAGATGACGCGTGGACCGATCGGGGCTGTGAAAGCGGCGCACGGACCGATCGGGGCTCGGAGACGGCGCGTGGACCGATCAGGGCTCGGCGACGGCGCGTGGACAGATCGAGGCTCGGAGACGACGCGTGTACGGATCGGGGCTTTGAAGACGGCGCGTGGACCGATCGTGGCTCAAGAAACGGCGTGTGGAGCGATCGGGGCTCAGGAGACGACGCGTCGACCGATCAGGGCTCAGGTGACGGCGCGTGGACCGAGCGGGGCTCAGGAGACAGCGCGTGAAATGATCGGCGCTCGGAGATGGCGCGTCGACCGATCGGGGCTCGGAGACGGCGCGTGGACGGACCGCGGCTCAGAATGCGGTACGCGGACCGACCGGGGATCGGACACGGCGTGTGGACCGATCGAGGCTCGGAGACGACGCGTTTAAGGATCGGGAATCAGGAGACGACGCGTGGAACGATCCGGGCTCAGGACACGAAGCGTGGACCGATCGGGGCTCGGAGACGCCGTGTGGAACGATCGGCACTCGGATACGGCGCGTGGATCGATCGGGGATCGGGGACGGCGCGTGGAACGATCGCGGCTCGGAGTCGACGCGTTAGCCGATCGGGGCTTAGGAGACGATGCGTGGACCGATCGGGGCTCGGAGACGGCGCGTGGACCGATCGGGGCTCAGGAGACGGCGCGTCAACCGATCGGCGCTCGGAGACGGCGCGTGGACCGATCGGGGCTTAGGAGACGGCGCGTGGAGCGATAGGGGCTCAGGAGACGGCGCGTGGAGCGGTCGGGGCTTAGGAGACCCGCGTGGACCGATTGGGGCTCAGGCGGTTGCGCGTGGATCAATTGGGATTCGGCGACGGCGCGTGGACCGATCGCGGCGCGGAGACGGCGCGTAAAACCGATCGGGACATAGGAGACGATGCGTGGACCGATCGGGCTCAGGAGACGGCGCGTGGAGGCATCGGGGCTTTGAAGACGACGCGTGGACGAATCGGGGCTCAGGAAACGGCGTGTGGTGCGATCGGGGCTCAGGAGACGACGCGTGGATCGATCGGGGGTAACGAGACGACGCGTCGAACAATCGGGGCTCAGGAGATGGCGCGCGGACCGACTGGGGCTCAGGAGACTCGCGTGCATCGATCGGGGCTCGGAGACGACGCGTGGAGCGATAGGGGCTCAGGAGACGGCGCGTGGAGCGGTCGGGGCTTAGGAGACCCGCGTGGACCGATTGGGGCTCAGGCGGTTGCGCGTGGATCAATTGGGATTCGGCGACGGCGCGTGGACCGATCGCGGCGCGGAGACGGCGCGTAAAACCGATCGAGACATAGGAGACGATGCGTGGACCGATCGGGCTCAGGAGACGGCGCGTGGAGCGATCGGGGCTTAGGAGACGACGCGTGGACCGATCGGGGATTAGGACACGACGCGTGTACCTATCGGGGCTCACGAGACAGCGTGTGGACCGATTGGGGCTCAGGAGCCGGCGCGTGGAGGCATCGGGGCTTTGAAGACGACGCGTGGACGAATCGGGGCTCAGGAAACGGCGTGTGGTGCGATCGGGGCTCAGGAGACGACGCGTGGATCGATCGGGGCTAACGAGACGACGCGTCGAACAATCGGGGCTCAGGAGATGGCGCGCGGACCGACTGGGGCTCAGGAGACTCGCGTGGATCGATGGGGGCTCGGAGACGACGCGTGGAGCGATAGGGGCTCAGGAGACGGCGCGTGGAGCGGTCGGGGCTTAGGAGACCCGCGTGGACCGATTGGGGCTCAGGCGGTTGCGCGTGGATCAATTGGGATTCGGCGACGGCGCGTGGACCGATCGCGGCGCGGAGACGGCGCGTAAAACCGATCGGGACATAGGAGACGATGCGTGGACCGATCGGGCTCAGGAGACGGCGCGTGGAGCGATCGGGGCTAAGGAGACGACGCGTGGACCGATCGGGGATTAGGACACGACGCGTGTACCTATCAGGGCTCACGAGACAGCGTGTGGACCGATTGGGGCTCAGGAGCCGGCGCGTGGACCGATCGGGGCTCAGGAGGCCGCGCATCGACTGATGGGGATCGGATATGACGGGTGGAACGATCGGAGCTCAGGAGACGGCGCGTGAACCGATCGGCGCTCGGAGACGGCGCTTGGACCGATCGGGGCTCAGGAGACGACGCGTGGACCGATTGGGGCTCGGAGACGGCGCTTGGACCGATCGGGGCTTAGGAGACAGCGCGCGGACCGATTGGTGCTCAGGAGACGGCGCGTGGACCGCTCGGGGCTCGGAGACGGCGCGTGGAACGATAGGGGTTCCGGAGGCGCCGTGTGGACCGATGGGGAGCAGGAGACGGTGCGTGGACCGATCGGGGCTCGGAGACGGCGCCTAGACCGATCGGGGCTTAGGAGATGACGCGTGGACCGATCGGGGCTCAGGAGACGGGGCGCGGACTGACCGGGGCTCAGGTGACTCGCGTGGATCGATCGGGGCTCCGGAGGCGCCGTGTGGACCGATGGGGACCAGGAGACGGTGCCTGGACCGATCGGGGCTCGGAGCCGGCACGTGGACCGATCAGGGCTTAGGAGACGACTCGTGGACCGATCGGGGCTCAGGAGATAGCGCGTGGACCGGTCGGGGCTTAGGAGACTCGCGTGGATCTAACGGACCTTCGGAGGCGGCGTATGAACCGATCGGGGAGTAGGAGACGGTGCGTGGAGCGATCGGGGCTCAGGAATCGGCGCGTGGACCGATCGGAGCTCGGAGACGGCGCGTGGACCGATCGGGGCTCAGGAGACGGCGAGTGAACTGGTCGGGGCTCGGAGACGGCGCGTGGAACGATCGGGGCTCAGGAGACGGTGCGTGAACCGATCGGTGCTCGAAGACGACGTGAGGACCGATCGGGGCTCAGGAGGCGGTGCGTGGACCCATCGGGGCTCGGAGACGACGCGTGGACCGATCCGGGCACAGGAGACGGCGCGTTAACCGATCGGGGCTTAGGAGCCGACGCGAGGACCGATCGTGGCTCAGGAGACGGCGCGTGGATGGGTCGGGGCTTAGGAGACTCGCGTAGATCGATCGGGGCTCCGGAGGCGGCACGTGGACCGATCGGGGATCAGGAGACGGTGCGTGGACCGATCGCGACTCGGAGATGGCGTGTGGACCGATCGGGGCTTCGGAGACGGTACGTGGACCGATCGGGGCTCGGAGACGGCGCGTGATCCGGCCGGGGCTCAGGAGGCCGCGCGTGGACCGATCGAGGCTCAGGAGGCCACGCCTGGACCGATCGGGGCTCCGCGACGGCGCGTGGACCGATCGGGGCTTAGGAGACGGCGCGTGGACCGATCGGGGCTTAGGAGCCGACGCGTGGACCGATCGTGGCTCAGGAGACGTGGCGTGGACCGATCGGTGCTCGGAGACTGCGCGTGGACGGACCGCGGCTTAGAATGCGGCACGCGGACCGATCGGGGATCGGAGACGGCGTGTGGACGTATCGGGGCTTAGGAGACGATGCGTGGACCGATCGGGGCTCAGGAGACGGCGCGTGGACCGGTCGGGGCTTAGGAGACGACGCCTGGACAGATCGGAGCTTAGGAGGCGGCGTGTGGAACGATCGGTGCTCAGGAGACGGCGCGTGCACCAATCGGCGCTCGGAGACGGCGCGTGGAGCGATCGGGGCTCGGAGACGGCACGTGGAACGATCGGGGCCCAGGAGACGGTGCGTGGAGGCATTGGGGCTTAGAAGACCACGCATGGACCGAGCGGGGCTCAGGAGACGGCGCGGAGAGCGATCGGGGCTCAGGAGAAGACGCGTCAATTGATCGGGACTCAGGAGACGACGCGGCGACGGATTGGGGCTTAAGAGACGACGCGTGGCCCGATTGGGGCTTAGGAGACGACGTGTGGACCGATCGGGGCTTAGGAGACGGCACGTGAATCGATCGGTGCACAGGAGACGGAGGGTGAACCGGTCGGGTCTAAGGAGACGACGCGTCGACCGATCGGGGCTCAGGGGAAGGGGTGTGGACCGATCGGGGCTCAGGAGACGGCGCCTGGACCGATCGGGGCTCGGCGACTGCGCGTGGACGGATCGGGGCTCAGGAGACGGCGCGTGGGCCGATCGGGGCTCGGACACGACGCTTGTACGGATCGGGGCTTGGTGACGGAGTGTTGACCGATCGCGGTTTACAGACGGCCCGTGGACGTATCGGGGCTTAGGAGACGGCGTGTGGACCGATCGGGGCTCAGGAGACGGCGAGTAGACCGATCGCGGCTCGTAAATGACGCGTCAACCGATCGGGACTTAGGAGACGATGCGGGGATCGATCGGGGCTCGGCGACTGCGGGTGGACCGACTGGAGCTCAGGAGGTTGCTCGTGGACCAATGGGGGTTCGGGCGACGGCGCATGGACCAATTGGGGTTCGGGCGACGGCGCGTGGACCAATTGGGGTTCGGGCGATGGCGCGTGGACCAATCGGTGCTCGGAGACGGCGCGTGGACCGATCGGGGCATAGCAGACGACGCGTGGACCGATCGGGGCTCAGGAGACGGCGCGCGGACCGACCGGGGCTCAGGCGACTCGCGTGGAACGACCGGGGCTTTGGAGGCGGCGCGTGAACCGATCGGGGCTTGATGACATCGCGTTTACCGATCGCGGTTCGGAGACGGCCCGTGGACAGATCGGGGCTTAGGAGACGGCGCGTGGACCTAACGGGGCTCAGGAGACGGCGCGTGGACCGGTCGGGGCTTAGGAGACGACGCCTGGACCGATCGGGGCTTAGGAGGCGGCGTGTGGAACGATCGGTACTCAGGGGACGGCGCGTGCACCAATCGGCGCTCGGAGACGGCGCGTCGAGCGATCGGGGCTCAGGAGACGACGCGTGGACGGACCGTGGCTCAGGGAAAGGCGTGTGGACCGATCGAGGCTCAGGAGACGGCGCCTGGACTGATCGGGGCTCGGCGACTGCGCGTGGACGGATCGGGGCTCAGGAGACGGCGCGTGGACTAATTGGGGCTCAGGAGACGACGCGTGGACCGATCGGGGCTCGGAGACGGCGCGTTAACCGATCGGGGCTTAGGTGACGATGCATAGCCCGATCGGGGCTCGGAGACGGCGCGTGCCCCGATCGAGGCTCAGGAGACGGCGCGTGGACCGATCGGGGCTCGGAGACGGCACGTGGAACGATCGGGGCTCAGGAGACGGCGCGTCAACCGATCGGCGCTCGGAGACGGCGCGTGGACCGATCGGGGCTTAGGAGACGGCGCGTGGACCGATCGGAGATCAGGAGATGACGCGTGGACCGATCGGGGCTGTGAAAGCGGCGCACGGACCGATCGGGGCTCGGAGACGGCGCGTGGACCGATCAGGGCTCGGCGACGGCGCGTGGACAGATCGAGGCTCGGAGACGACGCGTGTACGGATCGGGGCTTTGAAGACGGCGCGTGGACCGATCGTGGCTCAAGAAACGGCGTGTGGAGCGATCGGGGCTCAGGAGACGACGCGTCGACCGATCAGGGCTCAGGCGACGGCGCGTGGACCGAGCGGGGCTCAGGAGACAGCGCGTGAAATGATCGGCGCTCGGAGATGGCGCGTCGACCGATCGGGGCTCGGAGACGGCGCGTGGACGGACCGCGGCTCAGAATGCGGTACGCGGACCGACCGGGGATCGGACACGGCGTGTGGACCGATCGAGGCTCGGAGACGACGCGTTTAAGGATCGGGAATCAGGAGACGACGCGTGGAACGATCCGGGCTCAGGACACGAAGCGTGGACCGATCGGGGCTCGGAGACGCCGTGTGGAACGATCGGCACTCGGATACGGCGCGTGGATCGATCGGGGATCGGGGACGGCGCGTGGAACGATCGCGGCTCGGAGTCGACGCGTTAGCCGATCGGGGCTTAGGAGACGATGCGTGGACCGATCGGGGCTCGGAGACGGCGCGTGGACCGATCGGGGCTTAGGAGACGGCGCGTGGAGCGATAGGGGCTCAGGAGACGGCGCGTGGAGCGGTCGGGGCTTAGGAGACCCGCGTGGACCGATTGGGGCTCAGGCGGTTGCGCGTGGATCAATTGGGATTCGGCGACGGCGCGTGGACCGATCGCGGCGCGGAGACGGCGCGTAAAACCGATCGGGACATAGGAGACGATGCGTGGACCGATCGGGCTCAGGAGACGGCGCGTGGAGGCATCGGGGCTTTGAAGACGACGCGTGGACGAATCGGGGCTCAGGAAACGGCGTGTGGTGCGATCGGGGCTCAGGAGACGACGCGTGGATCGATCGGGGCTAACGAGACGACGCGTCGAACAATCGGGGCTCAGGAGATGGCGCGCGGACCGACTGGGGCTCAGGAGACTCGCGTGGATCGATGGGGGCTCGGAGACGACGCGTGGAGCGATAGGGGCTCAGGAGACGGCGCGTGGAGCGGTCGGGGCTTAGGAGACCCGCGTGGACCGATTGGGGCTCAGGCGGTTGCGCGTGGATCAATTGGGATTCGGCGACGGCGCGTGGACCGATCGCGGCGCGGAGACGGCGCGTAAAACCGATCGGGACATAGGAGACGATGCGTGGACCGATCGGGCTCGGGAGACGGCGCGTGGAGCGATCGGGGCTAAGGAGACGACGCGTGGACCGATCGGGGATTAGGACACGACGCGTGTACCTATCAGGGCTCACGAGACAGCGTGTGGACCGATTGGGGCTCAGGAGCCGGCGCGTGGACCGATCGGGGCTCAGGAGGCCGCGCATCGACTGATGGGGATCGGATATGACGGGTGGAACGATCGGAGCTCAGGAGACGGCGCGTGAACCGATCGGCGCTCGGAGACGGCGCTTGGACCGATCGGGGCTCAGGAGACGACGCGTGGACCGATTGGGGCTCGGAGACGGCGCTTGGACCGATCGGGGCTTAGGAGACAGCGCGCGGACCGATTGGTGCTCAGGAGACGGCGCGTGGACCGCTCGGGGCTCGGAGACGGCGCGTGGAACGATAGGGGTTCCGGAGGCACCGTGTGGACCGATGGGGAGCAGGAGACGGTGCGTGGACCGATCGGGGCTCGGAGACGGCGCCTAGACCGATCGGGGCTTAGGAGATGACGCGTGGACCGATCGGGGCTCAGGAGACGGGGCGCGGACTGACCGGGGCTCAGGTGACTCGCGTGGATCGATCGGGGCTCCGGAGGCGCCGTGTGGACCGATGGGGACCAGGAGACGGTGCCTGGACCGATCGGGGCTCGGAGCCGGCACGTGGACCGATCAGGGCTTAGGAGACGACTCGTGGACCGATCGGGGCTCAGGAGATAGCGCGTGGACCGGTCGGGGCTTAGGAGACTCGCGTGGATCTAACGGACCTTCGGAGGCGGCGTATGAACCGATCGGGGAGTAGGAGACGGTGCGTGGAGCGATCGGGGCTCAGGAATCGGCGCGTGGACCGATCGGAGCTCGGAGACGGCGCGTGGACCGATCGGGGCTCAGGAGACGGCGAGTGAACTGGTCGGGGCTCGGAGACGGCGCGTGGAACGATCGGGGCTCAGGAGACGGTGCGTGAACCGATCGGTGCTCGAAGACGACGTGAGGACCGATCGGGGCTCAGGAGGCGGTGCGTGGACCCATCGGGGCTCGGAGACGACGCGTGGACCGATCCGGGCACAGGAGACGGCGCGTTAACCGATCGGGGCTTAGGAGCCGACGCGAGGACCGATCGTGGCTCAGGAGACGGCGCGTGGATGGGTCGGGGCTTAGGAGACTCGCGTAGATCGATCGGGGCTCCGGAGGCGGCACGTGGACCGATCGGGGATCAGGAGACGGTGCGTGGACCGATCGCGACTCGGAGATGGCGTGTGGACCGATCGGGGCTTCGGAGACGGTACGTGGACCGATCGGGGCTCGGAGACGGCGCGTGATCCGGCCGGGGCTCAGGAGGCCGCGCGTGGACCGATCGAGGCTCAGGAGGCCACGCCTGGACCGATCGGGGCTCCGCGACGGCGCGTGGACCGATCGGGGCTTAGGAGACGGCGCGTGGACCGATCGGGGCTTAGGAGCCGACGCGTGGACCGATCGTGGCTCAGGAGACGTGGCGTGGACCGATCGGTGCTCGGAGACTGCGCGTGGACGGACCGCGGCTTAGAATGCGGCACGCGGACCGATCGGGGATCGGAGACGGCGTGTGGACGTATCGGGGCTTAGGAGACGATGCGTGGACCGATCGGGGCTCAGGAGACGGCGCGTGGACCGGTCGGGGCTTAGGAGACGACGCCTGGACAGATCGGAGCTTAGGAGGCGGCGTGTGGAACGATCGGTGCTCAGGAGACGGCGCGTGCACCAATCGGCGCTCGGAGACGGCGCGTGGAGCGATCGGGGCTCGGAGACGGCACGTGGAACGATCGGGGCCCAGGAGACGGTGCGTGGAGGCATTGGGGCTTAGAAGACCACGCATGGACCGAGCGGGGCTCAGGAGACGGCGCGGAGAGCGATCGGGGCTCAGGAGAAGACGCGTCAATTGATCGGGACTCAGGAGACGACGCGGCGACGGATTGGGGCTTAAGAGACGACGCGTGGCCCGATTGGGGCTTAGGAGACGACGTGTGGACCGATCGGGGCTTAGGAGACGGCACGTGAATCGATCGGTGCACAGGAGACGGAGGGTGAACCGGTCGGGTCTAAGGAGACGACGCGTCGACCGATCGGGGCTCAGGGGAAGGGGTGTGGACCGATCGGGGCTCAGGAGACGGCGCCTGGACCGATCGGGGCTCGGCGACTGCGCGTGGACGGATCGGGGCTCAGGAGACGGCGCGTGGGCCGATCGGGGCTCGGACACGACGCTTGTACGGATCGGGGCTTGGTGACGGAGTGTTGACCGATCGCGGTTTACAGACGGCCCGTGGACGTATCGGGGCTTAGGAGACGGCGTGTGGACCGATCGGGGCTCAGGAGACGGCGAGTAGACCGATCGCGGCTCGTAAATGACGCGTCAACCGATCGGGACTTAGGAGACGATGCGGGGATCGATCGGGGCTCGGCGACTGCGGGTGGACCGACTGGAGCTCAGGAGGTTGCTCGTGGACCAATGGGGGTTCGGGCGACGGCGCATGGACCAATTGGGGTTCGGGCGACGGCGCGTGGACCAATTGGGGTTCGGGCGACGGCGCGTGGACCAATCGGTGCTCGGAGACGGCGCGTGGACCGATCGGGGCATAGCAGACGACGCGTGGACCGATCGGGGCTCAGGAGACGGCGCGCGGACCGACCGGGGCTCAGGCGACTCGCGTGGAACGACCGGGGCTTTGGAGGCGGCGCGTGAACCGATCGGGGCTTGATGACATCGCGTTTACCGATCGCGGTTCGGAGACGGCCCGTGGACAGATCGGGGCTTAGGAGACGGCGCGTGGACCTAACGGGGCTCAGGAGACGGCGCGTGGACCGGTCGGGGCTTAGGAGACGACGCCTGGACCGATCGGGGCTTAGGAGGCGGCGTGTGGAACGATCGGTACTCAGGGGACGGCGCGTGCACCAATCGGCGCTCGGAGACGGCGCGTCGAGCGATCGGGGCTCAGGAGACGACGCGTGGACGGACCGTGGCTCAGGGAAAGGCGTGTGGACCGATCGAGGCTCAGGAGACGGCGCCTGGACTGATCGGGGCTCGGCGACTGCGCGTGGACGGATCGGGGCTCAGGAGACGGCGCGTGGGCCGATCGGAGCTCGGAGACGGCGCGTGGACCGATTGGGGCTTACGAGACGGCGCGTGGACCGATCGGGGCTCAGGAAGCGGCGCCTGGACCGATCGGGGCTCGGAGTCGACGCGTGGAGGCATCGGGGCTAAGAAGACAACGCATGGACCGAGCGGGGCTCAGGAGACGGCGCGAGGAGCGATCGGGGCTCAGGAGAAGACGCGTCAATTGATCGGGGCTCAGGAGACAACGCGGCGACGGATCGGGGATTAGGAGACGACGCGTGGACCGATTGGGGCTTAGGAGACGACGTGTGGACCGATCGGGGCTTAGGAGACGGCACGTGAATCGATCGGTGCCCAGGAGACGGCGCGTGAACCGGTCGGTGCCCAGGAGACGGCGCGTGAACCGGTCGGGGCTTAGGAGACGACGCGTCGACCGATCGGGGCTCGGAGACGACGCCTGGACCGATCGGGGCTCAGGAGACGGCACGTGGACCGATCGGGGCTTAGGAGCCGACGCGTGGACCGATCGGGGCTCAGGAGACGGCGCGTGGAGGCATCTGGGCTTAGAAGACGACCCGTGGATCGATCGGGGCTCGGCGCCTGTGTGTGGACGTATCGGGGTTCAGGAGACGGCGCGTGAACCAATCGGCGCTCCGAGACGGCGCGTGGACCGATCGGGGATGAGGAGAAGGCGCGTGGACCGATCGGGGCTTAGGAGACGGCGCGTAGACCGATCGGGGCTCGGAGACGGCGCGTGGAACGATCGGGGCTCAGGTGACGGCGCGTCGAGCGATCGGGGCTCAGGAGACGACGCGTGGACGGACCGTGGCTTAGAATGCGTCACGCGGACCGATCCGCGATCGGATACGGCGCGTCGAGCGATCGGGGCTCAGGAGACGACGCGTGGACGGACCGTGGCTTAGAATGCGTCACGCGGACCGATCGGCGATCGGATACGGCGTGTGGACGTATCGGGGCTTAGGAGACGACGCGTGGACCGATCGGGGCTCAGGAGACGGCGCGCGGACCGACCGGGGCTCAGGAGACTCACGTGGAATGACCGGGGCTTTGGAGGCGGCGCGTGAACCGATCGGGGCTTGATGACATCGCGTTTACCGATCGCGGCTCGGAGACGGCCCGTGGACAGATCGGGGCTTAGGAGACGGCGCGAGGACCTAACGGGGCTCAGGAGACGGCGCGTGGACCGGTCGGGGCTTAGGAGACGACGCCTGGACCGATCGGGGCTTAGGAGGCGGCGTGTGGAACGATCGGTACTCAGGGGACGGCGCGTGCACCAATCGGCGCTCGGAGACGGCGCGTCGAGCGATCGGGGCTCAGGAGACGACGCGTGGACGGACCGTGGCTCAGGGAAAGGCGTGTGGACCGATCGAGGCTCAGGAGACGGCGCCTGGACCGATCGGGGCTCGGCGACTGCGCGTGGACAGATCGAGGCTCGGAGACGACGCGTGTACGGATCGGGGCTTTGAAGACGACGCGTGGACGGACCGTGGCTTAGAATGCGTCACGCGGACCGATCGGCGATCGGATACGGCGTGTGGACGTATCGGGGCTTAGGAGACGATGCGTGGACCGATCGGGGCTCAGGAGACGACGCGTCGACCGATCGGGGCTCAGGGAAAGGCGTGTGGACCGATCGGGGCTCGGAGACGACGCCTGGACCGATCGGGGCTCGGCGACTGCGCGTGGACGGATCGGGGCTCAGGAGACGGCGCGTGGGCCGATCGGAGCTCGGAGACGGCGCGTGGACCGATTGGGGCTTACGAGACGGCGCGTGGACCGATCGGGGCTCAGGAAGCGGCGCCTGGACCGATCGGGGCTCGGAGTCGACGCGTGGAGGCATCGGGGCTAAGAAGACAACGCATGGACCGAGCGGGGCTCAGGAGACGGCGCGAGGAGCGATCGGGGCTCAGGAGAAGACGCGTCAATTGATCGGGGCTCAGGAGACGACGCGGCGACGGATCGGGGATCAGGAGACGACGCGTGGACCGATTGGGGCTTAGGAGACGACGTGTGGACCGATCGGGGCTTAGGAGACGGCACGTGAATCGATCGGTGCCCAGGAGACGGCGCGTGAACCGGTCGGGGCTTAGGAGACGACGCGTCGACCGATCGGGGCTCGGAGACGACGCCTGGACCGATCGGGGCTCAGGAGACGGCACGTGGACCGATCGGGGCTTAGGAGCCGGCGCGTGGACCGATCAGGGCTCGGCGACGGCGCGTGGACAGATCGAGGCTCGGAGACGACGCGTGTACGGATCGGGGCTTTGAAGACGACGCGTGGACCGATCGTGGCTCAAGAAACGGCGTGTGGAGCGATCGGGGCTCAGGAGACGACGCGTCGACCGATCAGGGCTCAGGTGACGGCGCGTGGACCGAGCGGGGCTCAGGAGACAGCGCCTGAAATGATCGGCGCTCGGAGATGGCGCGTGGACCGATTGGGGCTTAAGAGACGACGGGTGGACCGATCGGGGCTTAGGAGACGGTACGTGAATCGATCGGGCTCAGGAGACGGCGTGTGGAGCGATCGGGGCTCAGGAGACGACGCGTCGACCGATCAGGGCTCAGGTGACGGCGCGTGGACCGAGCGGGGCTCAGGAGACAGCGCCTGAAATGATCGGCGCTCGGAGATGGCGCGTGGACCGATTGGGGCTTAAGAGACGACGGGTGGACCGATCGGGGCTTAGGAGACGGTACGTGAATCGATCGGGCTCAGGAGACGGCGCGTGGAGCGATCGGGGCTTAGGAGACGACGCGTGGACTGATCGGGGATTAGGACACGACGCGTGTACCTATCAGGGCTCACGAGACAGCGTGTGGACCGATTGGGGCTCAGGAGCCGGCGCGTGGACCGATCGGGTCTCGGAGACAGCGCGTGGACCGACTGGGGCTAAGGCGGTTTCGCGTGGACCAATTGGGGTTCGGCGACGGCGCGTGGACCGATCGGGGCTTAAGAGACGGCGCGTAGACCGATCGAGGCTCGGAGACGACGCGTTTACGGATCGGGGATCAGGAGACGACGCGTGGAACGATCCGGGCTCAGGAGACGGAGCGTGGACCGATCGGAACTCGGAGACGGCGTGTGGAACGATCGGGGCTCGGGTGACGGCGAGTGAACCGATCGGCGCTCGGAGACGGCGCGTGGAATGATCGGGGCTCGGAGTCGACGTGTTAGCCGATCGGGGCTTAGGAGACGATGCGTGGGCTGATCGGGGCTCGGAGACGGCGCGTGGACCGACCGGGGTTTTGGAGAAGACGCTTGGACCGATCGGGGCTTAGGAGACGGCGCTTGGACCGATCGGGCTCAGGAGACGGCGCGCGGACCGACTGGGGCTCAGGAGACTCGCGTGGATCGATCGGGGCTCCGGAAGCGCCGCGTGGACCGATTGGGATCAGGAGACGGTGCGTGAACCGTTCGGGGCTCGGAGACGGCGCGTGTACGGATCGGGGATTCGGCGATGACGCGTGGACCGATCCGGGCTCAGGAGACGGCGCGTGGACGGATCGGGCTCAGGAGACGGCGCGTGAACCGATCGGCGCTCGGAGATGGCGCGTGGACCGATAGGGGCTTAGGAGACGGCGCGTGGACCGATCGGTGCTCGGAGACGGCGCGTGGACGGACCGTGGCTTAGAATGCGTCACGCGGACCGATCGGGGCTCGAATACGGCGTGTGGACGTATCGGGGCTTAGGAGACGATGCGTAAACCGATCGGGGTTCAGGAGACGCCGCGTGGACCGATTGGGGCTCGGAGACGGCGCGTGGAACGATCGGGGCTCAGGAGACGGCGCGTGAAATGATCGGCGCTCTGAGACGGCGCGTGGACCGATTGTGGCCTACGAGACGGCGCGTGGATCGATCGGGGCTCAGGAAGCGGCGCCTGGACCTATCGTGACTCGGAGACGGCGCGTGGAGGCATCGGGGCTAAGAACACGACGCATGGACCGAGCGGGGCTCAGGAGACGGCGCGAGGAGCGATCGGGGCTCAGGAGAAGACGCGTCAATTGATCGGGGCTCAGGAGACGACGCGGCGACGGATCGGGGCTTAGGAGACGGTACGTGGACCGACCGGAGCTCAGGAGATTCGCGTGGACCGATTGGGGCTCAGGAGGCCGCGCGTGGACCGATCGCGGCTCGTGCGACGGCGCGTGCACCGATCGGCGCTCGGAGACGGCGCTGACCGATCGTGGCTTAGGAGAAGGCGCGTGGAACGATCGGGGTTCAGGAGACGGCGCGTGTACCGATTGGGGCTCGGAGACGGCGCGCTAACCGATTGGGGCTTAGGAGACGATGCGTGGATCGATCGGGGCTCAGGATCCTCGCGTGGATCGATCGGGGCTCCGGAGGCGCCGCGTGGACCCATGGGGATCAGGAGACAGTGCGTGGACCCATCGGGGCTCGGAGACTGCGCGTGGAACGATCGGGGCTCGGCGACTGCGCGTCGACGTATCGGGGCTCAGGAGACGGCGCGTGGACCGATTGGAGCTTAGGAGACGGCGCGTGGACCGATTGGGCCTCGGATACGGCGCGTGAACCGATCGGGGCTTAGGAGACGACGCGTGGACCGATCGGGGCTCAGGAGACGGCGCGTGGACGGATCGGCGCTCAGGAGACGGCGCGTGGAGCGATCGGGGCTCGGAGACGGTACGAGGACCGACCGGAGCTCAGGCGATTCGCGTGGATCGATCAGGGCTCCGGAGGCGGCGCATGGACCGATTGGGGAGCATGAGATGGTGCGTCGACCGATCGGGGCTGGGAGACGGCGCACGGACCGATCGGGGCTTAGGAGACGACGCGTGGACCGATCGGGGCTCGGAGACGACGCGTGGACCGATCGGGGTGTAGGAGACGACGCGTGTACCTATCGGGGCTCAGGAGACAGCGCGTGGACCGATCGGGGCTCGGCGACTGCCCGTCGACGTATCGGGGCTCAGGAGACGGCGCGTGGACCGATTGGAGCTTATGAGACGGCGCGTGGACCGATTGGGGCTCGGATACGGCGCGTGAACCGATCGGGGCTTAGGAGACGACGCGTGGACCGATCGGGGCTCAGGTGACGGCGCGTGGACCGATCGGGGCTTCGGAGACGGCGCGTGGAACGATCGGGGCTCAGGAGACGGCGCGTAAACCGATCTGCGCTCGGAGACGGCGCGTGGACCAATGGGGGCTTAGGAGACTACGCGTTGACCGATCGGGGCTCAGGTGACGGCGCGCGGACCGACCGGGGCTCAGGAGACGGCGCGTGAAATGATCGGCGCCCGGAGATGGCGCGTGGACCGATTGGGGCTTAAGAGACGACGGGTGGACTGATCGGGGCTTAGGAGACGGCACGCGAATCGATTGGGGCACAGCAGACGGCGCGTGAACCGGTCGGGGCTTATGAGACGACGCGTTGACCGATCGGTGCTCAGGAGAAGGGGTGTGGACCGATCGGGGCTCAGGAGGCGGCGCGTGGACCGATCGGGGCTCGGCGATGGCGCGTGGATCGATCGGGCCTCGGAGACGACGCGTGTACGGATCGAGGCTTGGAGACGGCGCGTGGACCGACCAGAGCTCGGACACGGCCCGTGGACGGATCGGGGCTTAGGAGACGGCGCGTGGACTAATTGGGGCTCAGGAGACGACGCGTGGACTGATCGGGGCTCGAAGACAGCGCGTGGACCGATCGGGGCTTGGCGATGGCGCGTGGATCGATCGGGGCTTAGGAGACGATGCGTGGACCGATCGGGGCTCAGGTGACGGCGCGTGGACCGATCGGGGCTTCGGAGACGGCGCGTGGAACGATCGGGGCTCAGGAGACGGCGCGTGAACCGATCGGCGCTCGGAGACGGCGCGTGGACCAATCGGGGCTTAGGAGACTACGCGTTGACCGATCGGGGCTCAGGTGACGGCGCGCGGACCGACCGGGGCTCAGGAGACGGCGCGTGAAATGATCGGCGCCCGGAGATGGCGCGTGGACCGATTGGGGCTTAAGAGACGACGGGTGGACTGATCGGGGCTTAGGAGACGGCACGTGAATCGATTGGGGCACAGCAGACGGCGCGTGAACCGGTCGGGGCTTATGAGACGACGCGTTGACCGATCGGGGCTCAGGAGAAGGGGTGTGGACCGATCGGGGCTCAGGAGGCGGCGCGTGGACCGATCGGGGCTCGGCGATGGCGCGTGGATCGATCGGGGCTCGGAGACGACGCGTGTACGGATCGAGGCTTGGAGACGGCGCGTGGACCGACCGGAGCTCGGACACGGCCCGTGGACGGATCGGGGCTTAGGAGACGGCGCGTGGACTAATTGGGGCTCAGGAGACGACGCGTAGATCGATCGGGGCTCGGAAACGACGCGTTAGCCGAGCGGGGCTTAGGAGACGACGCGTGGACCGATCGGGGGTCAGGAGACTTCGCGTGAAGTTATCAGCGCTCAGAGACGGCGCGTGGACCGATCGGGGCTTAGGATACGGCGCGTGGACCGATCGGGGTTCAGGAAGCGGCGCCTGGACCGATCGTGGCTCGGAGACGACGCGTGGAGGCATCTGGGCTAAGAAGACGACGGATGGACCGATCGGGGTTCAGGAAACGGCGTGTGGACCGATCAGAGCTCGGAGACGACGCGTGGACCGATCGGGGCTCGGAGACGACGCGTGGACCGATCGGGGCTCGGAGACAGCGCGTGGACCGACTGGGGCTCAGGCGGTTTCGCGTCTACCAATTGGGGTTCGGCGACGGCGCTTGAACCAATCGGGCCTCAGGAGGCCGCGCGTGGACTGATCGGGGCTCGGGAAGCGGCACCAGAACCGATCTGGCTCGGAGACGGCGCGTGGAGGCATCGGGGTTTAGAAGACGACGTATGGACCGATCGGGGCTCAGGAAACGGCGTGTCGACCGATCAGAGCTCGGAGACGACGCGTGGACCGATCGGGGCTTAGGAGACTACGCGTGTACCTATCGGGGCTCAGGAGACAGCGCGTGGACCGATCGGGGCTCAGGAGGCGGCGCGTGGATCGATCGGGGCTCGGAGACGGTGCGTGGAACTATCGGGTCTCAGGAAACGGCGCGTTAAATGATCGGCGCACGGAGACGCCGCGTGGACCGATTGGGGCTTAAGAGACGGCGCGTGGACCGATCGGGGCGCAGGAAGCGGCACCTGGACCGATCGGGGCTCTGGAAGCGGCGCACGGACCGATAGTGGCTCGGAGACGGCGCGTGGAGGCATCGGGGCTCGGAGACGACGCGTGGACCGATCGTGGCTTAGGAGACGACGCGCGGACCGATCGGGGCTCAGGAGACGGCGCGTGGACCGATTGGGGCTAGGGAGACTGCGCGTGGATGGATCGGGGTTTAGGGAACGACGCGTGGACTGATCGGGGCTCAGGAGATGGCGCGTGGACCGATCGGGGCTGAGGAGATGACGCGTGAACCGATCGGGGCTCAGGAGACGGCGCGTGGACCAATCGGGGCTCAGGAGACGGCGCGTGAACCGATTTGGGCTCAGGAGGCCGCGCGTGGACCGATCGCGGCTCGGCGCCAGCGTGTAGACGGATCGGGTCTCAGGAGACGGCGAGTGAACCGATCGGCGCTCGGCGACGGGGCGTTGACCGATCGGGGCTTAGGAGACGGCGCGTGCACCGATCGGGGCCCGGAGACGACGCGTCGACCGTTCGGGGCTAAGGAAACGGCGCGTGGACCCATCGGGGCAGGGAGACGGCAGGTGGACCGATCGGGGCTCAGGAGACGGCGCGTGGAGCGATCGATGCTCAGGAGGCGGCCGTGGATCGATCGGTGCTCAGGAGACGACGCGTCGACGGATCGGGGCTTAGGAGACGACGCGTGGACCGATCGGGGCTTAGGAGACGACGCGTGGACCGATCGGGGCTCAGGAGACGGCGCGTGGACCGACCGGGGCTCAGGAGGCGACGCGTGGACCCATCGGGGCTCGGAGACGGCGTGTGGACCGATCGGGGCTTAGGAGACGACGCGTGGACCGATCGGGGTTTAGGAGAGGACGCGTCGACCGATCGGGGCACAGGAGACGGCGCGTGGACCGATGGGGGCTTAGGAGACGACGCGTGGACCGATCGTGGCTCGGAGACGGCGCGAGGAGGCATCTGGGCTTAGAAGACGACGCGTGGATCGATCGGGGCTCGGAGACGGCGCGTGAACCGACCGGGGCTCAGGAGGCCGCGCGTGGACCGGTCGGGGCTCGGCGACTGCGTGTGGACGTATCAGGGTTCAGGAGACGGCGCGTGGACCGATCGGGGCTCGGAGACGGCGCGTGTACGGATCAGGGATTCCGGGACGACGCGTGGACCGATCCGGGCTCAGGAGACGGCGCGTAGACCGATCATGGCTCGGAGACGGTGCGTGGGACGATCGGGGCTCGGAGCCGGTGCGTTAACCGATCGGGGCTTAGGAGACGATGCGTCGACCGATCGGGGCTCGGAGATGGCGCGTGGACCGACCGGGGCTCAGGAGACAGTGCGTGGACCGATTGGGGCTCAGGAGACGGCGCGTGGACCGCTCGGGGCTCAGGAGACGGCGCGTGGACCGGTCGGGGCTTAGGAGACTCACGTTGATCGATGGGGCTCCGGAGGCGGCGCGTGGACCGATCGGGGCTTAGGAGACTACGCGTGTACCTATCGGGGCTCAGGAGACAGCGCGTGGACCGATTGGGCATCAGGAGACGGCGCGTCGATGGATCGGGGCTTGGGGAACGACGCGTGGACCGATCGGGGCTCAGGAGACGGCGCGTGGATCGATCGGGGCTCGGAGACGGCGCGTGGAACGATCGGGCCTCAGGAGACGGCGCGTGAAATGATCGGCGCTCGGAGACGGCGCGTGGACCGATCGTGGCTTAGGAGAAGGCGCGTGGAACGATCAGGGCTCAGGAGACGGCGCGTGGAGCGATCGGGGCTCAGGAGACGGCGCGTGAATCAATCGGCGCTCCGAGACGGCGCGTGGACCGATCGGGGATGAGGAGAAGGCGTGTGGACCGGTCGGGGCTTAGGAAACGGCGCGTGGACCGATCGGGGCCCGGAGACGGGGCGTGGAACGATCGGGGCTCAGGTGACGGCGCGTGAACCGATCGGCGCTCGAAGACGGCGCGTGGACCGATCGGGGCTTAGCAGGAGGCGCTTGGACCGATCGGGGCTTAGGACACGGCGCGTGGACCGATCGGAGCTCGGAGACGGCGCGTGGACCGATCGGGGCTGAGGAGACGGCGCGAGGAGCGATCGGGCTCAGGAGAAGACGCGTCAATTGATCGTGGCTCAGGAGACGACGCGTCGACGGATCGGGGCTTAGGAGACGACGCGTGGACCGATCGGGGCTTAGGAGACGACGCGTGGACCGATCGGGGCTTAGGAGACAACGCGTGGACCGATCGGGGTTTAGGAGAGGACGCGTCGACCGATCGGGGCACAGGAGACGGCGCGTGGACCGATCGGGGTTTAGGAGACAACGCGTGGACCGATCGGGGCTCGGAGACGGCGCGTGGACCGATCGGGACTTAGGAGACGACGAGTGGACCGATCGGGGCTTAGGAGACGATACGTGGACCGATCGGGGCTCAGGAGACGGCGCGTGGACCGGTCGGGCCTTAGGAGACTCACGTTGATCGATTGGGGCTCCGGAGACGGCGCGTGGACCGATCGGGGCTTAGGAGACGGCGCGTGGACCGATCGGGGCTCGGAGACGGGGCGTGGAATGATCGGGGCTCAGGAGACGGCGCGTGAAATGATCGGGGCTCGGAGATAGCGCGTGGACCGATCGGGGCTTAGGAGACAACGCGTGGACCGATGGGGGCTCAGGAAGCAGCGCCTGGAACGATCGTGGCTCGGAGACGGCGCGAGGAGGCATCTGGGCTTGGAAGACGACGCGTGGATCGATCGGGGCTCGGAGACGGCGCGTGAACTGACCGCGGCTCAGGAGGCCGCGCGTGGACCGATCGAGGCTCAGCAGGCCACGCCTGGACCGATCGGGGCTCCGCGACGGCGCGTGGTCCGATCGAGGCTCGGAGACGACGCGTGTACGGATCGGGGATTCGGCGATGACGCGTGGACCGATCCGGGCTCAGGAGACGGCGCGTGGACCGATCGTGGCTCGGAGACGGCGCGTGGAGGCATCGGGGCTAAGAAGACGACGCATGGACCGATCGGGGCTCAGGAAACGGCGTGTGGACCGATCGGGGATCGGAGACAGCGCGTTTACCGACTGGGGCTCGAGAGGTTGCGCGTGGACCAATTGAGGTTCGGCGATGGCGCGTGGAGCGATCGGGGCTCGGAGACGACGCGTGTACGGATCGTGGCTCGGAGACGGCGCGTGGAGGCATCGGGGCTTCGAAGACGACGCATGGACCAATCGGGGCTCGGAAACGGCGCCTGGACCGATCGGAGCTCGGAGACGACGCGGGGAGCGGTCGGGGCTCAGGAGAAGACGCGTGGATCGATCGGGGCTCAGGAGACGACACGTCGACGGATCGGGGCTTAGGAGACGACGCGTGGACCCATCGGGACTTAGGAGCCGACGCGTGGACCGATCCGGGCTCAGGAGACGGCGCGTGGACCGATCGGGGCTCGAGGAAGGCGCGTGAAACGATCGGGGCTTAGGAGACGGCGCGTGGACCGATCGGGGCTCAGGAGACGGCGCGCGGACCGACCGGGGCTCAGGAGCCTCGCGTGGACCGATTATGGCTCGGCGACGGCGCGTGGAGGCATCGGGGCTAAGAACACGACGCATGGACCGAGCGGGGCTCAGGAGACGGCGCGAGGACCGATCGGGGCTCAGGAGAAGACGCGTCAATTGATCGGGGCTCAGGAGACGACGCGGCGACGGATCGGGGCTTAGGAGACGACGGATGGCCCGATCAGGGCTCAGGAAACGGCGCGTGGACCGAACGGTGCTCGGAGACGACGCGTGGACCGATCGGGGCTGAGGAGACGACGCGTGGACCGATCGGGGCTTAGGAGGCGGCGCGTGGACCGATCGGTGCTCGGAGACGGCGCGTGGACGGACCGTGACTTAGAATGCGTCACGCGGAACGATCGGAGCTCGGATACGGCGTGTGGACCGATCGGGGCTCGGCGACTGCGCGTGGACGCATCGGGGCCCAGGAGACGGCGCGTGGACCGATCGGGGCTCAGGAGACCCCGCGTGGACCGATCGAGGCTCGGCGACGGGGCGTGGACCGATCGAGTCTCGGAGACGACGCGTCGACCGATCGGGGCTCAGATGACGGTGCGCGGACCGACCGGGGCTCAGGAGACTCGCGTTGATCTATCGGGGCTCCGGAGACGCCGCGTGGAGCGATGGGGATAAGGAGACGGTGCACGGACCGATCGGGGCTCGGAGACGGCGCGTGGACCGATCGGGGCTTAGGAGACGGCGAGTGCACCGATCGGGGCCCGGAGACGGGTCGTGGACAGATTGGGGCTTAGGAGACGGCGCGTGGACCGATCGGGGCTGGGAGACGGCACGTGAACCAATAGGGGCTTAGGAGACGGCGCGTGGACCGATCGGGGCTTAGGAGACGACACGTGAATCGAGCGGGGCTCGGAGACGGCGCGGGGATGGACCGTGGCTTAGAATGCGGCACGCGGACCGATCGGGGCTCGGAGACGGCGTGTGGACCGATCGGGGATCAGGAAAAGGTGCGTGGAGCGATCGGGGCTCAGGAGGCGGCGCGTGGATCGATCGGGGCTCAGGAGACGACGCGTAGATGGATCGGGGCTTAGGAGCCGACGCGTGGACCGATTGGGGCTCAGGAGACGGCGCGTGGATCGATCGGGGCTGGGAGACGGCGCGTGGATCAATCGGGGCTTAGGAGACGGCGCGTGGACCGATCGGGGCTTAGGAGACGACGCGTGGATCGACCGGGGCTCGGAGACGGCGCGTGGATGGACCGTGGCTTAGAATGCGGCACGCGCACCGATCGGGGCTCGGAGACGGCGCGTGGAACGATCGGGTCTCAGGAGACGGCGCGTTAAATGATCGGCGCTCGGAGACGCCGCGTGGACCGATTCGGGCTTAAGAGACGGCGCGTGGACCGATTCGGGCTTAAGAGACGGCGCGTGGACCGATCGGGGCTCCGGAGGCGCCGCGTGGACCGATGGGGATCAGGAGACGCTGCGCACACCGATCGGGGCTTAGGAGACGACGCGTGGACCGATCGGGGCTCAGGAGACGGCGCGTAGACCGATCGGGGCTTCGGAGACGGTACGTGGACCGATCGAGGCTCGGAGACGGCGCGTGGACCGACCGGTGCTCAGGAGGCCGCGCGTGGACCGATCGGGACTCGGCGACGACGCGTGGACTGATCGAGGCTCGGAGACGACGCGTGTATGGATCGGGTATTAGGGGACGACGCTTGGAACGATTGGGGCTCAGAAAACGGCGCGTGGAGCGATTGGGGCTCAGGAGACGGCGCGTGGATCGATCGGGGCTCAGGAGACGGTGCGTGGACCGATCGGGGCTTAGGAGACGACGCGTGGACCGATCGGGGCTCGGAGACGACGCGTGGACCGATCGGGGCTCGGAGACAGTGCGTGGACCGACTGGGGCTCAGGCGGTTACGCGTGGACCAATTGGGGTTCGGCGACGGCGCGTGGACCGATTGGGGCTCGGAGACGGCGCGTTAACCGATCGGGGCTTAGGAGACGGCGTGTGAACGTATCGGGGCTTAGGAAAGGATGCGTTGACCGATCGGGGCTCATGAGACGGCGCGTAGACCGATCGGAGCTCAGGAGACGGCGCGTGGACCGATCGGTGCTCGGAGACGGCGCGTGGACGGACCGTGGCTTAGAATGCGTCACGCGGACCGATCGGGGCTCGGATACGGCGTGTGGACCGATCGGGGCTCGGAGACGCAGCGTGGACCGATCGGGGCTTGGGAGACGACGCGTGGACCGATCGGGGCGTAGGACACGGCGCGTGTACCTATCGGGGCTCACGAGACAGCGTGTGGACCGATTGGGGCTCAGGAGACGGCGCGTGGACCGATCGGGGCTCGGAGACGGCGCGTGGACGGACCGCGGCTCAGAATGCGGTACGCGGACCGATCGGGGAGCGGACACGGCGTGTGGACCGATCGAGGCTCGGAGACGACGCGTTTACGGATCGGGGATCAGGAGACGACGCGTGGAACGATCCGGGCTCAGGAGACGGAGCGTGGACCGATTGGGACTCGGAGACGGCGTGTGGAACGATCGGGGCTCGGGTGACGGCGCGTGAACCGATCGGCGCTCGGAGACGGCGCGTGGATCGATCGGGGATCGGGGACGGCGCGTGGAATGATCGGGGCTCGGAGTCGACGCGTTAGCCGATCGGGGCTTAGGAGACGATGCGTGGGCCGATCGGGGCTCGGAGACGGCGCGTGGATCGACCGGGGTTTTGGAGAAGACACTTGGACCGAACGGGGCTTAGGAGACGGCGCTTGGACCGATCGGGCTCAGGAGACGGCGCGCGGACCGACTGGGGCTCAGGAGACTCGCGTGGATCGATCGGGGCTCACGAGACAGCGTGTGGACCGATTGGGGCTCAGGAGACGGCGCGTGGACCGATCGGGGCTCGGAGACGGCGCGTGGACGGACCGCGGCTCAGAATGCGGTACGCGGACCGATCGGGGAGCGGACACGGCGTGTGGACCGATCGAGGCTCGGAGACGACGCGTTTACGGATCGGGGATCAGGAGACGACGCGTGGAACGATCCGGGCTCAGGAGACGGAGCGTGGACCGATTGGGACTCGGAGACGGCGTGTGGAACGATCGGGGCTCGGGTGACGGCGCGTGAACCGATCGGCGCTCGGAGACGGCGCGTGGATCGATCGGGGATCGGGGACGGCGCGTGGAATGATCGGGGCTCGGAGTCGACGCGTTAGCCGATCGGGGCTTAGGAGACGATGCGTGGGCCGATCGGGGCTCGGAGACGGCGCGTGGATCGACCGGGGTTTTGGAGAAGACACTTGGACCGAACGGGGCTTAGGAGACGGCGCTTGGACCGATCGGGCTCAGGAGACGGCGCGCGGACCGACTGGGGCTCAGGAGACTCGCGTGGATCGATCGGGGCTCTGGAGGCGCCGCGTGGACCGATTGGGATCAGGAGACGGTGCGTGAACCGTTCGGGGCTCGGAGACGGCGCGTGAACCGATCGGCGCTCGGAGACGGCGCGTGGACCGATAGGGGCTTAGGAGACGGCGCGTGGACCGATCGGGGCTCGGAGACGGGGCGTGGAATGATCGGGGCTCACGAGACGGCGCGTGAAATGATCGGCACTCTGAGACGGCGCGTAGACCGATTGGGGCTTAGGAGACGACGCGTCGAACGATCGGGGCTTAGGAGACGACGCGTGGACCGATCGGGGCTCGGCGACAGGGCGTGTACCGACTGGGGCTCAGGAGACCGCGCGTGAACCGATCGGGGCTCGGCGACTGCGCGTGGACGGATCGGGGCTCGGAGACGGTGCGTAGAACGATCGGGGCTCAGGAGACGGCGCGTTAACCGATTGGGGCTTAGGAGACGTTGCGTGGACCGATCGGCGCTCGAAGACGGCGCGTGGACCGATCGGGGCTCGGACACAGTGCGTCGACCGACTGGGGCTCAGGCGGTTGCGCGTGGACCGAGCGGGGTTCAGGAGACGGCGCGAGGAGCGATCGGGGCTCAGGAGAAGACACGTCAATTGATCGGAGCCCCGGAGACGACGCCTCGATGGAGTGGGGCTCAGGAGGCGGCACGAGAAGCGATCGGGGCTCAGGAGAAGACACGTCAATTGATGGGGGCTCAGGAGACGACGCGTCGACGAATCGGGGCTTAGCAGACGACGCGTGGACCGATCGGGGCTCAGGAGACGGCGCGTCGACCGACCGGAGCTCAGGAGATTCGCGTGGATCGATCGGGGCTCCGTAGGCGGCGCGTGGACCGACCGGAGCTCAGGAGGCCGCGCGAGAACCGATCGCGGCTCGGCGACGGCGCGTGGACCGATCGGGTCTCAGGAGGCCGCGCGTGGACAGATCATGACTCGGCGACGGCGCGTGGACCGATCGGGGCTCGGAGACGACGCGTGGACCGATCGGGGCTCGGAGACGGCGCGTGGACCGATCGGGTCTCAGGAGGCTGCGCGTGGACAGATCATGACTCGGCGACGGCGCGTGGACCGATCGGGGCTCGGAGACGACGCGTGGACCGATCGGGGCTCGGAGACGGCGCATGAACCGACCGGGGCTCAGGAGACGGCGCGTGGACTGATCGGGGCTCGGAGACGGCGCGTTAACCGATCGGGGCTCAGGAGACGATGCGTGGATCGATCGGGGCTCAGGAGGCGGCGCGTAGACCCATCGGGGCTCGGAGACGGCACGTGGACCGATCAGGGCTTAGGAGACGACGCGTGGACCGATCGGGGCTCAGGAGACGGCGCGTGGACCGATCGGTGCTCGGAGACGGCGCGTGGACGGACCGTGGCTTAGAATGCGTCACGCGGACCGATCGGGGCTCGGATACGGCGTGTAGACGTATCGGGGCTTAGGAGACGATGCGTGAACCGATCGGGGCTCAGGAAACGGCGCGTGAAATGATCGGCGCGCTGAGACGGCGCGTGGACCGATTGTGGCTTACGAGACGGCGCGTGGATCGATCGGGGCTCAGGAAGCGGCGCCTCGACCTATCGTGGCTCGGAGACGGCGCGTGGAGGCATCGAGGCTAAGAACACGACGCATGGACCGAGCGGGGCTCAGAAGACGGCGCGAGGAGCGATCGGGGCTCAGGAGAAGACGCGTCAATTGATCGGGGCTCAGGAGACGACGCGGCGACGGATCGGGGCTTAGGATACGACGCGTGGACCGATTGGGTCTCAGGAGGCCGCGCGTGGACCGATCGCGGCTCGACGCCGCGCGTGGACGGATCAGGGCTCAGGAGACGGCGCGTGGACCGACCGGGGCTTAGGAGACGGCGCGTGCACCGATCGGGTCCCGGAGACGGGTCGTGGACAGATTGGGGATTAGGAGACGGCGCGTGGACCGATCGGGACTGGGAGACGGCACGTGGACCGATCGGGGCTCGGAGACAGCGCGTGGACCGACTGGGACTCAGGCGGTTTCGCGTGGACCAATTGGGGTTCGGCGACGGCGCGTGGACCGATCGGGGCTCAGAAGACGGCGCGTGGACCGATCGGGGCTCAGGAGACGGCGCGTGCACCGATCGGGGCTCGGAGAAGGCGCGTGGACCGATCGTGGCTCAGAAAGCGGCGCCTGGACCGATCGTGGGACGGAGACGGCGCGAGAAGGCATCTGGGCTTACAAGACGACGCGTGGATCGATCGGGGCTAAGAACACGACGCATGGACCGAGCAGGGCTCAGGAGACGGCGTGAGGTGCGATCGGGGCTCAGGAGAAGACGCGTCAATTGATCGGGGCTCAGGGTACGACGCTGCGACGGATCGGGGCTTAGGAGACGACGCGTGGACCGATTGGGGCTCAGGAAGCCGCGCGTGGACCGATCGCGGCTCGACGCCGCGCGTGGACGGATCAATGCTCAGGAGACGGCGCGTGAACCGATCGGGGCGGGGAGACGGCGCGTTAACCGATCGGGGCTTAGGAGACGATGCGTGGACCGATCGCGGCTCGGAGACGGCGCGTGGACCGACCGGGGCTAAGGAGGCCGCGCGTGGACCTATCGAGGCTTAGGAGCCGACGCGTGGACCGATCGGGGCTCAGGAAGCGGCGCCTGGACCGATCGTGGCTCGGAGACGGCGCGTGGAGCTATCGGGGCTTAAAAGACGACGGATGGACCGATCGGGGCTCAGGAAACGGCGCGTGGACCGAACGGTGCTCGGAGACGACGCGTGGACCGATCGGGGCTCGGAGACGGCGCGTGTACAGATCGAGGCTTGGAGACCGCGCGTGGACCGATCGGCGCTCGGAGACGGCGCGTGGACCGATCGGGGCTTAGGAGACGGCGCGTGGACCGATCGGGGCTCGGAGACATCGCGTGGAATGATCGGGGCTCAGGAGACGGCGCGTGAACCGATCGGCGCTCGGAGACGGCGCGTGCACCGATCGGGGCTTAGGAGACGGCGCGTGGACCAATCGGAGATCAGGAGAGGACGCCTGGACTGATAGGGCTTTGGAAGCGGCGCACGGACCGATCGTGGCTCCGAGACGGCGCGTGGAGGCATCGGGGCTTTGAAGACGACGCGTGGACCGAACGGTGCTGAGAAAACGGCTCGTGGACCGATCGGGGCTCGGAGACATCGCGTGGAATGATCGGGGCTCAGGAGACGGCGCGCGAACCGATCGGCGCTCGGAGACGGCGCGTGCACCGATCGGGGCTTAGGAGACGGCGCGTTTACCGACTGGGGCACGAGAGGTTGCGCGTGGACCAATTGGGGTTCGCAGCGGCGTGTGGACCGACCGGAGCTCGGAGACGGCCCGTGGGCAGATCGGGGCTTAGGAGACGGCGCGTGGACTAATTGGGGCTTAGGAGAACATACGTGGACCGATCGGGTCTCGGAGACTGCGCGTTTACCGACTGGGGCACGAGAGGTTGCGCGTGGACCAATTGGGGTTCGCAGCGGCGTGTGGACCGACCGGAGCTCAGTAGACCGCGCGTGGACCGATCGGGGCTCGGCGACTGCGCGTGGATGGATCGGGGCTCAGGAGACAGCGCGTGGACCGATCGGGGTTCACGAAGCGGCGCCTGCACCGATCGTGGCTCGGAGACGGCGCGTGGAGGCATCGGGGCTTAGAAGACGACGCATGGACCGATCGGGGTTCGGAAACGGCGCATGGACCGATCGGAGCTCGGAGACGACGCGTGGAGCGGTCGGGGCTCAGGAGAAGACGCGTGGATCGATCGGTGCTCAGGAGACGACGCGTCGACGGATCGGGGCTTAGGAGACGAAGCGTGGACCGATCGGGGCTTAGGAGCCGACGCGTGGACCGATCCGGGCTCAGGAGACGGCGCGTGGACCGATCGGGGCTCGAGGACGGCGCGTGGAACGATCCGGGCTTAGGAGACGGCGCGTGGACTGATCGGGGTTCAGGAAACGACGCGTCGACCGATCGGGGCTCAGGAGACGGCTCGCGGACCGACCGGGGCTCGGATACGGCGCGTGAACCAATCGCTCCTCAGGAGGCCGCGCGTGGACCGATCGCGGCTCGGCGACGGCGCGTGGACCGATCGGGGCTCAGGAGGCCGCGCATGGACCGATCATAGCTCGGCGACGGCGCGTGGACCGATCGGGGCTCGGAGCGGCGCGTAGAACGATCGCGGCTCGGCGACGGCGCGTGGACCGATCGGGGCTCAGGAGGCTGCGCGTGGAGCGATTGGGGCTCAGGAGACGGCGCGTGGAACGCTCGGGGCTCGAAGACGGCGCGTGGAACGATCAGGGCTCAGGAGACGTCACCTGAAATGATCGCCGCTCGGAGACGGCGCGTGGACAGATCGGGGCTCAGGAGAAGGCGCGTGGACCGATCGGGGCTTAGGAGGGGACCCGTCGACCGATCGGGGCTCAGAAGACGACGCGTGGACCGGTCGGTGCTCAGGAAGCGGCGCCTGGACCGATCGGGGCTCCGAGACGACGCGTTAACCGAGCGGGGCTTAGGAGACTATGCGGGGACCGATCGGGGCTCGGAGACAGCGCCTGTACCGACTGGGGCTCAGAAGGTTGCGCGTGGACCAATCGGGGTTCGGCGACGGCGCGTGGACCGACCGGGGCTCAGGAGACCGCGCGTGACCCGATCGAGGCTCGGCGACTGCGCGTGGAGCGATCGGGGCTCAGGAGACGGCGCGTGAATCAATCGGGGCTCCGAGACGGCGCGTGGACCGATCGGGGATGTGGAGAAGGCGCGTGGACCGATCGGGGCTTAGGAGACGGCGCGTAGAAGAATCGGGGCTCGGAGACGGCGCGTGGAACGATCGGGGCTCAGGTGACGGCGCGTGAACCGATCGGCGCTCGGAGACGGCGCGTGGACCGATCGTGGCTCGGAAGACGACGCGTCGACCGATCGGGACTCAGGAGACGGCGCGTGGATCGATCGGGGCTCGGAGACGCCGCGTGGAACGATCGGGGCTTAGGAGACGACGCGTGGACCGATCGGGGCTCCGGAGACGGCGGCTGGACCGATCGTGGCTCGGAGACGGCGCGTGGAGGCATCCGGGCTAAGAAGACGACGCATGGACCGAGCGGGGTTCAGGAGACGGCGCGAGGAGCGATCGAGGCTCAGGAGACGACGCGTCGACGGATCGGTGCTTAGGAGACGACGCGTGGACCGATCGGGGCTTAGGAGACGACGCGTGAACCGATCGGGGCTCAGGACACGGCGCGTGGACCGACCGGGGCTCAGGAGGCGACGCGTGGACCGATCGGTGCTCGGAGACGGCACGTTGGACGATCGGGGCTCAGGAGACGGCGCGTGGACCGATCGGGGCTCGAAGACGGCGAGTCGACCGATCGGGGTTCGGTGACGGCGCGTGGACCGTCCGGGGCTCAGGAGGGGATGCGTGGACCGATCGTGGCTCTGGAGACTGCGCGTGGATCGATCGGGGCTTAGGGAACGACGCGTGGACCGATCGGGGCTCAGGAGACGGGCGTGAACCGACCGGGGCTCAGGAGACCGCGCGTGGACCGATCGCGGCTCGGCGACGGCGCGTGGACCGATCGGGGCTCAGGAGGCCGCGCGTGGACCGATCGTGGCTCGGCGACGGCGCGTGGACCGATCGGGGCTCGGAGACGACACGTGGACCGATCGGGGTTCGGCGACAGCGCGGGAACCGACTGGGGCTCAGGCGGTTGCGCGTGGACCAATTGGGGTTCGGCGACGGCGCGTGGACCGTTCGGGGCTCGGAGACGGCGCGTTAACCGATCGGGGCTTAGGAGACGATGCGTGAACCGATCGGGGCTCGGAGAAGGCGCGTGGACCGATCGGGGCTCGGAGACGGCGCGTGGAATGATCGGGGCTTAGGAGACGGCGCGTGGACCGAACGGGGCTTAGGAGACAACGCGTGGACCGACCGGGGCTCAGGAAGCGGCGCCTGGACCCGTCATGGCTCGGAGACGGCGCGAGGAGGCATCTGGGCTTAGTAGACGACGCGTGGACCGATCGGGGCTCAGGAAACGGCCCGTGGAGCAATCGGGGTTCAGGAGACGACGCGTGGATCGATCAAGGCTCAGGAGACGACGCGTCGTCCGATCGGGGCTCAGGATCTGGCACGTGGACCCATCGGGGCTCGGAGACGGCACGTGGACCGATCAGGGGTTAGGACACGACGCGTTGACCGATCGGGACTCAGGAGGCGGCGCGTGGACCGATCGGGGATCAGGAAACTGTCCGTGGAGCGATCGGGGGTCAGGAGACGACACGTGGACTGATCGGGGCTCGGGAAGCGGCGCCTGAACCGGTCGTGGCTCGGAGACGGCGCGTGGGTCGACTGGGGGTCAGGCGGTTGCGCGTGGACCAATTCGGGTTCGGCGACGGCGCGTGGACCGATCGCGGCTCGGAGACGGCGCGTTAACCGATCGGGGCTTAGGAGACGGCACGTGATTCGATCGGTGCACAGGAGACGGCGCGTGAACCGGTCGGGGCTTAGGAGACGACGCGTCGGCCGATCGGGGCTCAGGACAAGGGGTGTGGACCGTTCGGAGCTCAGGAGACGGCGCGTGGACCGATCGGGGTTCGCCGATGGCGCGTGGACCGATCGGGGCTCGGAGACGACGCGTGTACCTATCGGGGCTCACGAGACAGCGTGTGGACCGATTGGGGCTCAGGAGACGGCGCGTGGACCGATCGGGGCTCGGAGACGGCGCGTGGAACGATCGGAGGTCAGGTGACGGGGCGTGAAATGATCGGCGCTCTGAGACGGCGCGTCGACCGATCGGTGCTCGGAGACGGCGCGTGGACGGACCGCGGCTCAGAATGCGGTACGCGGACCGATCGGGGATCGGACACGGCGTGTGGACCGATCGAGGCTCGGAGACGACGCGTTTAAGGATCGGGAATCAGGAGACGACGCGTGGAACGATCCGGGCTCAGGAGACGAAACGTGGACCGATCGGGGCTCGGAGACGCCGTGTGGAACGATCGGGGCTCGGGTGACGGCGCGTGAACCGATCGGCGCTCGGACACGGCGCGTGGATCGATCGGGGATCGGGGACGGCGCGTGGAACGATCGAGGCTCGGAGACGACGCGTTAGCCGATCGGGGCTTAGGAGACGATGCGTGGACCGATAGGGGCTCGGAGACGGCGCTTGGACCGAACGGGGCTTAGGAGACGGCGCGTGGACCGATCAGGGCTCGGAGACGGCGCGTGGACCGATCGGGGCTCACGAGACGACGCGTCGACCGATCGGGGCTTAGGAGACGGCGCGTGGACCGATCGGGGCTCGAAGACGGCGCGTGGACCGATCGGGTCTCAGGAGGCCGCGCGTGGACAGATCATGACTCGGCGACGGCGCGTGGACCGATCGGGGCTCGGAGACTACGCGTGGACCGATCGGGGCTCGGAGACAGCGCGTGGACCGACTGGGGCTCAGGCGGTTGCGCGTGGACCAATTGGGGTTCGGCGACGGCGCGTGGACCGATCGGGGATCGGAGACGGCGCGTTAACTGATTGGGGCTTAGGAGACCATGCGTGACCCGACCGGGGCTCGAAGACGGCGCGTGGACCGATCGGGGCTCGGAGACGACGCGTGGACCGATCGGGGCTCGGAGACAGCGCGTGGACCGACTGGGGCTCAGGCGGTTTCGCGTGGACCAATTGGGGTTCGGCGACGGCGCGTGGACCGATCGGGGCTTAGGAGGCCGCATGTGGACCGATCGCGGCTCGGCGACGGCGCGTGGACCGATCGGGGCTCAGGAGGCCGCGCGTGGACCGATCGGGGCTCAGGAAACGGCGCGTGGACCGATTGGGGCTCGTATACGGCGCGTGAACCAATCGGGCCTCAGGAGGCCGCACGTGGACCGATCGCGGCTCGGCGACGGCGCGTGGAACGATCGGGGCTCGGAGCGGCGCGTAGAACGATCGCGGCTCGGCGACGGCGCGTGGACCGATCGGGGCTCAGTAGGCTGCGCGTGGATCGATTGGGGCTCAGGAGACGGCGCGTGGACCGCTCGGGGCTCGAAGACGGCGCGTGGAACGATCAGGGCTCAGGAGACGTCACGTGAAATGATCGGCGCTCGGAGTCGGCGCGTGGACCGATCGGGGCTCAGGAGAAGGCGCGTGGACCGATCGGGGCTTAGTAGAAGGCGCTTGGACCGATCGGGGCTTAGGAGACGACGCGTGGACCGATCGGAGATCGGAGACGGTGCGTGGAACGATCGGGGCTCAGGAGACGGCGCGTGAACCGATCGGCGCTCGGAGACGGCGCGTGGACCGATCTGGGCTCGGAGACAGCGCGTGGACCGACTGGGGCACAGGCGGTGTCGCGTGGACCAACTGGGGTTCGGCGACGGCGCGTGGACCAACTGGGGTTCGGCGACGGCGCGTGGACCGATCCGGGCTCAGAAGACGGCGCGTGGACCGATCAGGGCTGGGAGACGGAGCGTGGAGCGATCGGGGCTCAGGAGACGGCGCGTAAACTAATCGGCGCTTGGAGACGGCGCGTGGACCGATCGGGGCTCGGAGCCGGCGCTTGGACCGATTGGGGCTCGGATACGGCGCGTGAACCAACCGGGACTCAGAAGCCCGCGCGTGGACCGATCCCGGCTCGGCGACGGCGTGTGGACCGATGGGGCTCAGGAGCCGCGCGTCGACCGATCATGGCTCGGTGACGGCGTGTGGACCAATCGGGGCTTAGGAGACGGCGCGTAGACCGATCGGGGCTCGGAGACGGCGCGTGGAACGATCGGGGCGCAGGTGACGGCGCGTGAACCGATCGGCGCTCGGAGACGGCGCGTGGACCGATCGGGGCTTAGCAGAAGGCGCTTGGACCGATCGGGGCTTAGCAGAAGGCACTTGAACCGATCGGGGATTAGGAGACGGCGCGTGGAACGATCGGAGCTCGGAGACGGCGCGTGGAACGATCGGGGCTCAGGAGACGGCGCGTGAACCGATCGGCGCTCGGAGACGACGCGTGGACCGATCGGGGCTCAGGAGCCGATGCGTGAATCGATCGGGGCTCAGGAGGCGGCGCGTGGACCCATCGGGGCTCGGAGACGACGCGTGGACCGATCGGGGCCCGGAGACGGATCGTGGACAGATTGGGGATTAGGAGACGGCGCGTGGACCGATCGGGGCTGGGAGACGGCACGTGGACCAATGGGGGCTTAGGAGACGACGCGTGGACCGATCGGGGTGTAGGCGACAACGCGTGTACCTATCGGGGCTCAGGAGACAGCGCGTGGACCGATCGGGGCTCGGGGACGGCGTGTTAACCGATTGGGGCTTAGGAGACCACGCGTGGACCGATCGGGGCTCGAAGACGGCGCGTGGACCGATCGGGTCTCAGGAGGCCGCGCGTGGACAGATCATGACTCGGCGACGGCGCGTGGACCGATCGGGGCTCGGAGACGACGCGTGGACCGATCGGGGCTCGGAGACAGCGCGTGGACCGACTGGGGCTCAGGCGATTTCCCGTGGACCAATTGGGGTTCGGCGACGGCGCGTGGACCGATCGGGGCTTAGGAGACGGCGCGTGCACCGATCGGGGCCCGGAGACGGGTCGTGGACCGATCGGGGCTCAGGAGACGGCGCGTGGACCGATTGGGGCTCGGATACGGCCCGTGAACCAATCGGGGCTCAGGAGGCCGCTCGTGGACCGATCGCGGCTCGGCGACGGCGCGTGGACCGATCGGGGCTCAGGAGGCCGCACGTGGACCGATCATGGCTCGGCGACCGCGCGTGGACCGTTCGGGGCTCGGAGACGGGGCGTGGACCGATCGGGGCCTAGGAGACAACGCGTGGACCGATCGTGGCTCAGGAAGCGGTGCCTGGACCGATCGTGGCCCGGAGACGGCGCGAGAAGGCATCTGGGCTTACAAGACGACGCGTGGATAGAACGGGGCTCGGAGACGGCGCATGAACCGACCGGGGCTCAGGAGACGGCGCGTGGACTGATCGGGGCTCGGAGACGGCGCGTTAACCGATCGGGGCGTAGGACACGGCGCGTGTACCTATCGGGGCTCACGAGACAGCGTGTGGACCGATTGGGGCTCAGGAGACGGCGCGTGGACCGATCGGGGCTCGGAGACGGCGCGTGGAACGATCGGAGCTCAGGAGACGGGGCGTGAAATGATCGGCGCTCTGAGACGGCGCGTGGACCGATCGGTGCTCGGAGACGGCGCGTGGACGGACCGCGGCTCAGAATGCGGTACGCGGACCGATCGGGGATCGGACACGGCGTGTGGACCGATCGAGGCTCGGAGACGACGCGTGGATCGATCGGGGATCGGGGACGGCGCGTGGAACGATCGGGGCTCGGAGTCGACGCGTTAGCCGATCGGGGCTTAGGAGACGATGCGTGGGCCGATCGGGGCTCGGAGACGGCGCGTGGACCGACCGGGGTTTAGGAGAAGACGCTTGGACCGATGGGGCTTAGGAGACGGCGCGTGGACCGATCGGAGATCAGGAGGTGACGCGTGGACCGATCGGGGTTGTGGAAGCGGCGCACGGACCGATCGTGGCTCGGAGACGGCGCGTGGAGGCATCGGGGCTTTGAAGACGACGCGTGGACCGATCGGGGCTCAGGAAACGACGTGTGGCGCGATCGGGGCTCAGGAGACGACGCGTGGATCGATCAGGGCTCAGGAGACGACGCGTCGACCAATCGGGGCTCAGGAGACGGCGCGCGGACCGACTGGGGCTCAGGCTGTTGCGCGTGGACCAATTGGGGTTCGGCGACGGCGCGTGGACCGCTCGGCGCTCGGAGACGGCGCGTTAACCGATCGGGGCTTAGGAGACGATGCGTGAACCGAGCGGGGCACGGAGACGGCGCGTGGGCCGATCGGGGCTTAGGAGACAACGCGTGGACCGATGGGGGCTCGGAGACGGCACGTGGACCGACCGGGGCTCAGGAGGACACGCGTGGACCGATCGGGGCTCGGCGACGGCGCGTGGACCGATCGAGTCTCGGAGACGACGCGGCGACCGATCGGGGCTCAGATGACGGCGCGCGGACCGACCGGGGCTCAGGAGACTCGCGTAGATCGATCGGGGCTCCGGAGACGCCGCGTGAAGCGATGGGGATCAGGAGACGGTGCGCGGACCGATCGGGGCTTAGGAGACGACGCGTGGACCGATCGGGGCGTAGGACACGACGCGTGTACCTATCGGGGCTCACGAGACAGCGTGTGGACCGATTGGGGCTCAGGAGACGGCGCGTGGACCGATCGGGGCTCGGAGACGGCGCGTTGAACGATCGGAGCTCAGGAGACGGGGCGTGAAATGATCGGCGCTCTGAGACGGCGCGTGGACCGATCGGTGCTCGGAGACGGCGCGTGGACGGACCGCGGCTCAGAATGCAGTACGCGGACCGATCGGGGATCGGACACGGCGTGTGGACCGATCGAGGCTCGGAGACGACGCGATTACGGATCGGGGATCAGGAGACGACGCGTGGAACGATCCGGGATCAGGAGACGAAGCGTGGACCGATCGGGGCTCGGACTCGGCGTGTGGAACGATCGGGGCTCGGGTGACGGCGCGTGAACCGATCGGCGCTCGGAGACGGCGCGTGGATCGATCGGGGCTCAGGAAACGGCGCGTGGACCGATCGGGGCTCAGGAAACGGCGTGTGGCGCGATCGGGGCTCAGGAGACGACGCGTGGACCGATCCGGGCTCAGGAGACGGCGCGTGGAGCGGTCGGGGCTCAGGGGAAGACCCGTGGATCGATCGGGGCTCAGGAGACGACGCGTCGACCGATCGGAGCTCAGGAGGCTGCGCGTGGACCCTTCGGGGCTCGCAGAAGGCACGAGGACCGATCAGGGCTTAGGAGACGACGCGTGGACCGATCGGGGCTCGGAGACGGCGCGTGGAACGATCGGGGCTCAGGAGACGGCGCGTGGACCGACCGGGGCTCAGGAAACGGCGTGTGGCGCGATCGGGGCTCAGGAGACGACGCGTGGACCGATCCGGGCTCAGGAGACGGCGCGTGGAGCGGTCGGGGCTCAGGGGAAGACCCGTGGACCGATCGGGGCTCAGGAAACGACGTGTGGCGCGATCGGGGCTCAGGAGACGACGCGTGGATCGATCAGGGCTCAGGAGACGACGCGTCGACCAATCGGGGCTCAGGAGACGGCGCGCGGACCGACTGGGGCTCAGGCTGTTGCGCGTGGACCAATTGGGGTTCGGCGACGGCGCGTGGACCGCTCGGCGCTCGGAGACGGCGCGTTAACCGATCGGGGCTTAGGAGACGATGCGTGAACCGAGCGGGGCACGGAGACGGCGCGTGGGCCGATCGGGGCTTAGGAGACAACGCGTGGACCGATGGGGGCTCGGAGACGGCACGTGGACCGACCGGGGCTCAGGAGGACACGCGTGGACCGATCGGGGCTCGGCGACGGCGCGTGGACCGATCGAGTCTCGGAGACGACGCGGCGACCGATCGGGGCTCAGATGACGGCGCGCGGACCGACCGGGGCTCGGAGACGACGCGTGGAACGATCGGGGCTCAGGAGACGGCGCGTGGAGCGATCGGGGCGGGGAGACGGCGCGTTAACCGATCGGGGCTTAGGAGACGATGCGTGGACCGATCGGGGCTCGGAGACGGCGCGTGGACCGATCGGGGCTCAGGAAACGGCGTGTGGCGCGATCGGGGCTCAGGAGACGACGCGGGGATCGATCGGGGCTTAGAAGACGACGCGTGTACCTATCGGGGCTCAGGAGACAGCGCGTGGACCGATCAGGGCTCGGCGAATGCGCGTGGACGTATCGGGGCTCAGGAAACGGCGCGTGGACCGATCGGGGCTCGGGGACGGCGCGTGGACCGATCGGGGCTCGGAGACGACGCGTGGACCGATCCGGGCTCAGGAGACGGCGCGTGGAGCGGTCGGGGCTCAGGGGAAGACCCGTGGATCGATCGGGGCTCAGGAGACGACGCGTCGACCGATCGGAGCTCAGGAGGCTGCGCGTGGACCTTTCGGGGCTCGCAGAAGGCACGAGGACCGATCAGGGCTTAGGAGACGACGCGTGGACCGATCGGGGCTCGGAGACGGCGCGTGGAACGATCGGGGCTCAGAAGACGGCGCGTGGACCGATTGGGGCTCGGATACGGCGCGTGGAATGATCGGGGCTCAGGAGACGGCGCGTGGACCGATCGGGGCGGGGAGACGGCGCGTTCACCGATCGGGGCTTAGGAGACGATGCGTGGACCGATCGGGGCTCGGAGACGGCGCGTGGACCGATCGGGGCTCGGCGACTGCGCGTGGATGTATCGGGGCTCAGGAGACAGCGCGTGGACCGATCGGTGCTCAGGAAGCGGCGCCTGCACCGATCGTGGCTCGGAGACGGCGCGTGGAGGCATCGGGGCTTAGAAGACGACGCATGGACCGAACGGTGCTCAGAAAACGGCGCGTGGAGCAATCGGGGCTCAGGAGACGGCGCGTGAAATGATCGGCGCTCGGAGTCGGCACGTGGACCGATCGGGGCTCAGGAGAAGGCGCGTGGACCGATCGGGGCTTAGTAGAAGGCGCTTGGACCGATCGGGGCTTAGGAGACGACGCGTGGACCGATCGGAGATCGGAGACGGTGCGTGGAACGATCGGGGCTCAGGAGACGGCGCGTGAACCGATCGGCGCTCGGAGACGGCGCGTGGACCGATCTGGGCTCGGAGACAGCGCGTGGACCGACTGGGGCACAGGCGGTGTCGCGTGGACCAACTGGGGTTCGGCGACGGCGCGTGGACCAACTGGGGTTCGGCGACGGCGCGTGGACCGATCCGGAATCAGAAGACGGCGCGTGGACCGATCAGGGCTGGGAGACGGAGCGTGGAGCGATCGGGGCTCAGGAGACGGCGCGTAAACTAATCGGCGCTTGGAGACGGCGCGTGGACCGATCGGGGCTCGGGGCCGGCGCTTGGACCGATTGGGGCTCGGATACGGCGCGTGAACCAACCGGGACTCAGAAGCCCGCGCGTGGACCGATCCCGGCTCGGCGACGGCGTGTGGACCGATGGGGCTCAGGAGCCGCGCGTCGACCGATCATGGCTCGGTGACGGCGTGTGGACCAATCGGGGCTTAGGAGACGGCGCGTAGACCGATCGGGGCTCGGAGACGGCGCGTGGAACGATCGGGGCGCAGGTGACGGCGCGTGAACCGATCGGCGCTCGGAGACGGCGCGTGGACCGATCGGGGCTTAGCAGAAGGCGCTTGGACCGATCGGGGCTTAGCAGAAGGCGCTTGAACCGATCGGGGATTAGGAGACGGCGCGTGGAACGATCGGAGCTCGGAGACGGCGCGTGGAACGATCGGGGCTCAGGAGACGGCGCGTGAACCGATCGGCGCTCGGAGACGACGCGTGGACCGATCGGGGCTCAGGAGCCGATGCGTGAATCGATCGGGGCTCAGGAGGCGGCGCGTGGACCCATCGGGGCTCGGAGACGACGCGTGGACCGATCGGGGCCCGGAGACGGATCGTGGACAGATTGGGGATTAGGAGACGGCGCGTGGACCGATCGGGGCTGGGAGACGGCACGTGGACCAATGGGGGCTTAGGAGACGACGCGTGGACCGATCGGGGTGTAGGCGACAACGCGTGTACCTATCGGGGCTCAGGAGACAGCGCGTGGACCGATCGGGGCTCGGGGACGGCGCGTTAACCGATTGGGGCTTAGGAGACCACGCGTGGACCGATCGGGGCTCGAAGACGGCGCGTGGACCGATCGGGTCTCAGGAGGCCGCGCGTGGACAGATCATGACTCGGCGACGGCGCGTGGACCGATCGGGGCTCGGAGACGACGCGTGGACCGATCGGGGCTCGGAGACAGCGCGTGGACCGACTGGGGCTCAGGCGATTTCCCGTGGACCAATTGGGGTTCGGCGACGGCGCGTGGACCGATCGGGGCTTAGGAGACGGCGCGTGCACCGATCGGGGCCCGGAGACGGGTCGTGGACCGATCGGGGCTCAGGAGACGGCGCGTGGACCGATTGGGGCTCGGATACGGCCCGTGAACCAATCGGGGCTCAGGAGGCCGCTCGTGGACCGATCGCGGCTCGGCGACGGCGCGTGGACCGATCGGGGCTCAGGAGGCCGCACGTGGACCGATCATGGCTCGGCGACGGCGCGTGGACCGATCGGGGCTCGGAGACGATGCGTGGACCGATCGAGGTTCGGCTATAGCGCGTGAACCGACTGGGTCTCAGGCGGTTGCGCGTGGACCAATTGGGGTTCGGCGACCGCGCGTGGACCGTTCGGGGCTCGGAGACGGCGCGTTAACCGATCGGGGCTTAGGAGGCGATGCGTGAACCGATCGGGGCTCGGAGAAGGGGCGTGGACCGATCGGGGCCTAGGAGACAACGCGTGGACCGATCGTGGCTCAGGAAGCGGTGCCTGGACCGATCGTGGCCCGGAGACGGCGCGAGAAGGCATCTGGGCTTACAAGACGACGCGTGGATAGAACGGGGCTCGGAGACGGCGCATGAACCGACCGGGGCTCAGGAGACGGCGCGTGGACTGATCGGGGCTCGGAGACGGCGCGTTAACCGATCGGGGCGTAGGACACGGCGCGTGTACCTATCGGGGCTCACGAGACAGCGTGTGGACCGATTGGGGCTCAGGAGACGGCGCGTGGACCGATCGGGGCTCGGAGACGGCGCGTGGAACGATCGGAGCTCAGGAGACGGGGCGTGAAATGATCGGCGCTCTGAGACGGCGCGTGGACCGATCGGTGCTCGGAGACGGCGCGTGGACGGACCGCGGCTCAGAATGCGGTACGCGGACCGATCGGGGATCGGACACGGCGTGTGGACCGATCGAGGCTCGGAGACGACGCGTGGATCGATCGGGGATCGGGGACGGCGCGTGGAACGATCGGGGCTCGGAGTCGACGCGTTAGCCGATCGGGGCTTAGGAGACGATGCGTGGGCCGATCGGGGCTCGGAGACGGCGCGTGGACCGACCGGGGTTTAGGAGAAGACGCTTGGACCGAACGGGGCTTAGGAGACGGCGCGTGGACCGATCGGAGATCAGGAGGTGACGCGTGGACCGATCGGGGTTGTGGAAGCGGCGCACGGACCGATCGTGGCTCGGAGACGGCGCGTGGAGGCATCGGGGCTTTGAAGACGACGGGTGGACCGATCGGGGCTCAGGAAACGACGTGTGGCGCGATCGGGGCTCAGGAGACGACGCGTGGATCGATCAGGGCTCAGGAGACGACGCGTCGACCAATCGGGGCTCAGGAGACGGCGCGCGGACCGACTGGGGCTCAGGCTGTTGCGCGTGGACCAATTGGGGTTCGGCGACGGCGCGTGGACCGCTCGGCGCTCGGAGACGGCGCGTTAACCGATCGGGGCTTAGGAGACGATGCGTGAACCGAGCGGGGCTCGGAGACGGCGCGTGGAACGATCGGGGCTCAGAAGACGGCGCGTGGACCGATTGGGGCTCGGATACGGCGCGTGGAATGATCGGGGCTCAGGAGACGGCGCGTGGACCGATCGGGGCGGGGAGACGGCGCGTTCACCGATCGGGGCTTAGGAGACGATGCGTGGACCGATCGGGGCTCGGAGACGGCGCGTGGACCGATCGGGGCTCGGCGACTGCGCGTGGATGTATCGGGGCTCAGGAGACAGCGCGTGGACCGATCGGTGCTCAGGAAGCGGCGCCTGCACCGATCGTGGCTCGGAGACGGCGCGTGGAGGCATCGGGGCTTAGAAGACGACGCATGGACCGAACGGTGCTCAGAAAACGGCGCGTGGAGCAATCGGGGCTCAGGAGACGGCGCGTGGACCGATCGGAGATCAGGAGACGACGCGTGCACCGATCGGCGCTCGAAGACGGCGCGTGGACCAATCGGGGCTGAGGAGAAGGCGCGTTGACCGATCGGGGCTTAGGAGACGGCGCGTGGACCGATCGGGGCTCGGAGACGGCGCATGGAGGCATCGGGGCTTAGGAGACGACGCGTGGACCGATCGGGGTGTAGGAGACGACGCGTGTACCTATCGGGGCTCAGGAGACAGCGCGTGGACCGATTGGAGCTTAGGAGACGGCGCGTGGACCGATTGGGGCTCGGATACGGCGCGTGAACCGATCGGGGCTTAGGAGACGACGCGTGGACCGATCGGGGCTCAGGGGACGGCGCGTGGACCGATCGGGGCTTCGGAGAAGGTACGTGGACCGATCGGGGCTCGGAGACGGTACGAGGACTGACCGGAGCTCAGGAGATTCGCGTGGATCGATCAGGGCTCCGGAGGCGGCGCATGGACCGATTGGGGAGCATGAGATGGTGCGTGGACCGATCGGGGCTCGGAGACGGCGCACGGACCGATCGGGGCTTAGGAGACGACGCGTGGACCGACTGGGGCTCAGGAGGCCGCGCGTGGACCGATCGCGGCTCGACGCCGTGCGTAGACGGATCAGGGCTCAGGAGACGGCGCGTGGACGGATCGGGGCGGGGAGACGGCGCGTGAACCGACCGGTGCTCAGGAGGCCGCGCGTGGACTGATCGGGGCTCGGCGACTGCGCGTGGACGTATCGGGGCTCAGGAGACCGCGCGTGGACCGATCGGGCCTCAGGAGACGGCGCGTGGACCGATCGGGGCTCGGAGACGATGCGTGGACCGATCGAGGCTTGGAGACCGCGCGTGGACCGATCGGAGCTCGGAAACGGCCCGTGGGCAGATCGGGGCTTAGGAGACGGCGCGTGGACCGATCGGGGTTCACGAAGCGGCGCCTGCACCGATCGTGGCTCGGAGACGGCGCGTGGAGGCATTGGGGCTTAGAAGACGACGCATGGACCGATCGGGGCTCGGAGACGGCGCGTGGACCGATCGGGGCTCGGCGACTGCGCGTCGACGTATCGGGGCTCAGGAGACGGCGCGTGGACCGATTGGAGCTTAGGAGACGGCGCGTGGACCGATTGGGGCTCGGATACGGCGCGTGAACCGATCGGGGCTTAGGAGACGATGCGTGGACCGATCGGGGCTCAGGTGACGGCGCGTGGACCGATCGGGGCTTCGGAGACGGTACGTGGACCGATCGGGGCTCGGAGACGGTACGAGGACCGACCGGAGCTCAGGAGATTCGCGTGGATCGATCAGGGCTCCGGAGGCGGCGCATGGACCGATTGGGGAGCATGCGATGGTGCGTGGACCGATCGGGGCTCGGAGACGGCGCACGGACCGATCGGGGCTTAGGAGACGACGCGTGGACCGATTGGGGCTCAGGAGGCCGCGCTTGGACCGATCGCGGCTCGACGCCGCGCGTGGACGGATCAGGGCTCAGGAGACAGTGCGTGGACCGATCGGGGCGGGAAGACGGCGCGTGAACCGATCGGGGCTTAGGAGACGACGCGTGGACCGTTCGGGGTGTAGGAGACGGTACGTGGACCGATCGGGGCTTGGAGACGGTACGAGGAATGATCGGGGCTCAGGAGACGGCGCGTGAACCGATCGGCGCTCGGAGACAGCGGGTGGACCGATCGGGGCTCAGGAGACGGCGCGTGAACCGATCGGCGCTCGGAGACAGCGCGTGGACCGATCGGGGCTCAGGAGACGGCGCGTGAACCGATCGGCGCTCGGAGACAGCGCGTGGACCGATCGGGGCTTAGGAGACGACGCGTGGACCGATCGGGGCGTAGGACACGACGCGTGTACCTATCGGGGCTCACGAGACAGCGTGTGGACCGATTGGGGCTCAGGAGACGGCGCGTGGACCGATCGGGGCTCGGAGACGGCGCGTGGCACGATCGGAGCTCAGGAGACGGGGCGTGAAATGATCGGCGCTCTGAGACGGCGCGTGGACCGATCGGTGCTCGGAGACGACGCGGGGACCCATCGGGGCTCGGAGACGGCGTGTGGACGTTATCGGGGCTTAGGAGACGACGCGTGGACTGATCGGAGCTCAGGAGAAGACGCGTGGACCGATCGGGGCTTAGGAGAGGACCCGTCGACCGATCGGGGCTCAGGAGACGACGCGTGGACCGATCGAGGTTTAGCAGAGGACGCGTCGACCGATCGGGGCTCAGGAGACAGTGAGTGGACGGATCGGGACTCAGGAGACGGCGCGTGAACCGATCGACGCTCGGAGACGGGGCGTGGACCGATTGGGGTTTAGCAGACGACGCGTCGACCGATCGGGGCTCAGGAGACAGCGCGTGGACGGATCGAGTCTCAGGAGACGGCGCGTGAACCAATCGGTGCTCGGAGACGGGGCGTGGACCGATCGGGGCTTAGAATGCGTCACGCGGACCGATCGGGGCTCAGGAGAAGACGCGTCAATTGATCGGGGCTCAGGAGACGACGCGTCGACGGATCGGGGCTTAGGAGACGACGCGTGAACCGATCGGGGCTTAGGAGACGACGCGTGGAACGATCGGGGCTCAGGAGACGGCGCGCAGACCGACCGGGGCTCAGGAGACTCGCGTGGATCGATCGGGGCTCAGGAGGCGACGCGTGGACCCATCGCGGCTCGGAGACGACGTGTGGATGTATCGGGGCTTAGGAGACGACGCGTGGACTGATCGGGGCTCAGGAGAAGACGCGTGGACCGATCGGGGCTTAGGAGAGGACCCGTCGACCGATCGGGGCTCAGGAGACGGCGCGTGGACGGATCGGGGCTCAGGAGAAGGCGCGTGGACCGATCGGGGCTTAGGAGACGGCGCGTGGACCGATCGGGGCTCAGGAGACGGCGCGTGGACCGGTCGAGGCTCGGAGACGGCACGTGGACCGATCGGGGCTTAGGAGAAGGCGCGTGGACCGATCGGGGCTTAGGAGACGGCGCGTGGACCGATCGGGGCTCGGAGATGGCGCGTGGAACGATCGGGGCTCAGGAGACGGCGCGTGAACCGATCGGCGCGTGGACCGATCGGGGCTTAGGAGACGGCGCGTGGAGGCATGGGGGCTTTCAAGACGACGCGTGGACTGAACGGTGCTCAGAAAACGGCGCGTGGAGCGATTGGGGCTCAGGAGACGGCGCGTGGATCGATCGGGGCTCAGGAGACGGTGCGTGGACCGATCGGGGCTTAGGAGACGACGCGTGGACCGATCGGGGCTCGGATACGACGCGTGGACCGATCGTGGCTCGGAGACGGCGCGTGGAGGCATGGGGGCTTTCAAGACGACGCGTGGACTGAACGGTGCTCATAAAACGGCGCGTGGAGCGATTGGGGCTCAGGAGACGGCGCGTGGATCGATCGGGGCTCAGGAGACGGTGCGTGGACCGATCGGGGCTTAGGAGACGACGCGTGGACCGATCGGGGCTCGGAGACGACGCGTGGACCAATCGGGGCTCGGAGACAGTGCGTGGACCGACTGGGGCTCAGGCGGTTGCGCGTGGATCAATTGGGGTTCGGCGACGGCGCTAGGACCGATCGGGGCTCGGAGACGGCGCGTTAACCGATTGGGGCTTAGGAGACGATGCGTGGTCCGATCGGGGCTCAGGAGCCTCGCGTGGATCGATCGGGGCTCCGGAGGCGCCGCGTTGACCCATGGGGATCAGGAGACAGTGAGTGGACCGATCGGGGCTCGGACACGGCGCGTGGACCGATCGGGGCTTAGGAGACGACGCGTGGACCGATCGGGGTGTAGGCGACGACGCGTGTACCTATCGGGGCTCAGGAGACAGCGCGTGGACCGATCAGGGCTCGGCGACTGCGCGTGGACGTGTCGGCGCTCAGGAGACGGCGCGTGGACCGATCGGGGCTCGGAGACGGCGCGTGGACCAATCGGGGCTTAGGAGACGGCGAGTGCACCGATCGGGGCCCGGAGACGGGTCGTGGACAGATTGGGGCTTAGGAGACGGCGCGTGGACCGATCGGGGCTGGGAGACGGCACGTGGACCAATATGGACTTAGGAGACGGCGCGTGGACCGATCGGGGCTTAGGAGACGACGCGTGAATCGAGCGGGGCTCGGAGACGGCGCGTGGATGGACCGTGGCTTAGAATGCGGCACGCGGACCGATCGGGGCTCAGAGACGACGCGTGGACCGATCGGGGCTCGGAGACGGCGCATGAACCGACCGGGGCTCAGGAGACGGCGCGTGGACTGATCGGGGCTCGGAGACGGCGCGTTAACCGATCGGGGCTCAGGAGACGATGCGTGGACCGATCGGGGCTCAGGAGACGGCGCGTGGACCGATCGGTGCTCGGAGACGGCGCGTGGACGGACCGTGGCTTAGAATGCGTCACGCGGAACGATCGGGGCTCGGATACGGCGTGTAGACGTATCGGGGCTTAGGAGACGATGCGTGAACCGATCGGGGCTCAGGAGACGCCGCGTGGACCGATCGGGGCTCGGAGACGGCGCGTGGAACGATCGGGGCTCAGGAAACGGCGCGTGAAATGATCGGCGCTCTGAGACGGCGCGTGGACCGATTGTGGCTTACGAGACGGCGCGTGGATCGATCGGGGCTCAGGAAGCGGCGCCTCGACCTATCGTGGCTCGGAGACGGCGCGTGGAGGCATCGGGGCTAAGAGCACGACGCATGGACCGAGCGGGGCTCAGGAGACGGCGCGAGGCGCGATCGGGGCTCAGGAGAAGACGCATCAATTGATCGGGGCTCAGGAGACGACGCGGCGACGGATCGGGGCTTAGGATACGACGCGTGGACCGATTGGGGATCAGGAGGCCGCGCGTGGACCGATCGCGGCTCGACGCCGCGCGTGGACGGATCAGGGCTCAGGAGACGGCGCGTGGACCGATCGGGGCGGGGAGACGGCGCGTGAACCGACCGGGGCTCAGGAGGCCGCGCGTGGACTGTTTGAGGCCCAGGAAACGGCGCGTGGATCGATCGGTGCTCGAAGACGACGCGTGGACCGACCGGGGCTCAGGAGCCGATGCGTGGATCGATCGGGGCTCAGGAGTCGGCGGGTAGACCCATCGGGGCTCGGAGACGGCACGTGGACCGATCAGGGCTTAGGAGACGTCGCGTGGACCGATCGGGACTCAGAAGACGGCACGTGGACCGATCGGGCCTCGGCGACGGCGCGTGGACGTATCGGGGTTCAGGAGACGGCGCGTGGACCGATTGGGGCTCGGAGACGGCGCGTAAACCGATCGGGGCTTATGAGACGACGCGTGGACCGATCGGGCCTCAGGAGATGGCGCGTGGACCGATCGGTGCACGGAGACGGCTCGTGGACCGATCGGGGCTCGGAGACATCGCGTGGAATGATCGGGGCTCAGGAGACGGCGCGTGAACCGATCGGCGCTCGGAGACGGCGCGTGCACCGATCGGGGCTTAGGAGACGGCGCGTGGATCGATCGGGGCTCCGGAGACGACGCGTCGACCGTTCGGGGCTCAGGAGACGGCGCGCGGACCGGCCGGGGCTCAGGAGCCTAGCGTGGATCGATCGGGGCCCGGAGACGGCGCGTGGACCGATCGGGGCTTAGGAGACGACGCGTGGAGGCATCGGGGCTAAGAAGACGACGCATGGACCGAGCGGGGCTCAGGAGACGGCGCGTGGACCGATCGGTGCTCAGAGACGGCGCGTGGACGGACCGTGGCTTAGAATGCGTCACGCGGACCGATCGGGGCTCGGATACGGCGTGTGGACCGATCGGGGCTCGGAGACGGCGCGTGGAACGATCGGAGCTCAGGAGATGGGGCGTGAAATGATCGGCGCTCTGAGACGGCGCGTGGACCGATCGGTGCTCGGAGACGGCGCGGGGAACGATCGGGGCTCGGAGTCGACGCGTGGACCGACCGGGGCTCAGGAGACGGCGCGTCAACCGATCGGCGCTCGGAGACGGCGCGCGGACCGACTGGGGCTCAGGAGACTCGCGTGGATCGATCGGGGTGTAGGCGACGACGCGTGTACCTATCGGGGCTCAGGAGACAGCGCGTGGGCCGATCGGGGCTTAGGAGACGACGCGTGGACCGATCGGGGTGTAGGTAACGACGCGTGTACCTATCGGGGCTCAGGAGACAGCGCGTGGACCGATCAGGGCTCGGCGACTGCGCGTGGACGTATCGGCGCTCAGGAGACGGCGCGTAGACCGATCGGGGCTCGGGGACGGCGCGTTAACCGATTGGGGCTTAGGAGACCATGCGTGGACCGATCGGGGCTCGAAGACGGCGCGTGGACCGATCGGGTCTCAGGAGGCCGCGCGTGGACAGATCATGACTCGGCGACGGCGCGTGGACCGATCGGGGCTCGGAGACGACGCGTGGACCGATCGGGGCTCGGAGACAGCGCGTGGACCGACTGGGGCTCAGGCGGTTTCGCGTGGACCAATTGGGGTTCGGCGACGGCGCGTGGACCGATCGGGGCTTAGGAGACGGCGCGTGCACCGATCGGGTCCCGGAGACGGGTCGTGGACAGATTGGGGATTAGGAGACGGCGCGTGGACCGATCGGGGCTGGGAGACGGCACGTGGACCAATGGTGGCTTAGGAGACGACGCGTGGACCGATCGGGGCTTAGGAGGCGGCGCGTGGAACGATCGGGGCTCAAGAGACGGCGCGTGGACCGATCGGGGCTCGGAGACGGCGCGTGGAACGATCGGAGCACAGGAGACGGCGCGTGAACCGAGCGGCGCTCGGAGACGGCGCGTGGATAGATCGGGGCTTAGGAGACGGCGCGTGGACCGATCGGGGCTCAGGAGACCCCGCGTGGACCGATCGGGGCTCGGCGACTGCGCGTGGACGCATCGGGGCCCAGGAGACGGCGCGTGGACCGATCGCGGCTCAGGAAGCGGCGCCTGGACCGATCGTGGCTCGGAGACGGCGCGTGAAGGTATCGGGGCTTAAAAGACGACGGATGGACCGATCGGGGCTCAGGAAACGGCGCGTGGAACGAACGGTGCTCGGAGACGACACGTAGACCGATCGGGGCTCGGAGACGGCGCGTGGACCGACCGGGGCTTAGGAGACGGCGCGTGGACCGATCGGGGCTCAGGAGACCCCGCGTGGACCGATCGGGGCTCGGCGACTGCGCGTGGACGCATCGGGGCCCAGGAGACGGCGCGTGGACCGATCGCGGCTCAGGAAGCGGCGCACGGACCGATCGTGGCTCGGAGACGGCGCGTGGAGGCATCGGGGCTTTGAAGAGGACGCGTGGACCGAACGGTGCTCAGAAAACGGCTCGTGGACCGATCGGGGCTCGGAGACATCGCGTGGAATGATCGGGGCTCAGGAGACGGCGCGTGAACCGATCGGCGCTCGGAGACGGCGCGTGCACCGATCGGGGCTTAGGAGACGGCGCGTGGATCGATCGGGGCTCAGGAGACGACGCGGCGACGGATCGGGGCTTAGGAGACGACGCGTGGACCGATCGGGGTTCACGAATCGGCGCCTGCACCGATCGTGGCTCGGAGACGGCGCGTGGAGGCATCGGGGCTTAGAAGACGACGCATGGACCGATCGGGGCTCGGAAACAGCGCGTCGACCGATCGGGGCTCAGGAGACGGCTCGCGGACCGACCGGGGCTCAGGAGCCTCGCGTGGGCCGATCATGGCTCGGCGACGGCGCGTGGACCGATCGGGGCTCGGAGACGACGCGTGGACCGATGGGGGCTCGGATACGGCGCGTGAACCAAGCGGGGCTCAGGAGGCCGCGCGTGGACCGATCATGGCTCGGCGACGGCGCGTGGACCGATCGGGGCTCAGGAGACGGCGCGTCAACCGATCGGCGCTCGGAGACGGCGCGCGGACCGACTGGGGCTCAGGAGACTCGCGTGGATCGATCGGGGTGTAGGCGACGACGCGTGTACCTATCGGGGCTCAGGAGACAGCGCGTGGACCGATCGGGACTTAGGAGACGACGCGTGGACCGATCGGGGTGTAGGCGACGACGCGTGTACCTATCGGGGCTCAGGAGACAGCGCGTGGACCGATCAGGGCTCGGCGACTGCGCGTGGACGTATCGGCGCTCAGGAGACGGCGCGTGGACCGATCGGGGCTCGGGGACGGCGTGTTAACCGATTGGGGCTTAGGAGACCATGCGTGGACCGATCGGGGCTCGAAGACGGCGCGTGGACCGATCGGGTCTCAGGAGGCCGCGCGTGGACAGATCATGACTCGGCGACGGCCCGTGGACCGATCGGGGCTCGGAGACGACGCGTGAACCGATCGGGGCTCGGAGACAGCGCGTGGACCGACTGGGGCTCAGGCGGTTTCGCGTGGACCAATTGGGGTTCGGCGACGGCGCGTGGACCGATCGGGGCTTAGGAGACGGCGCGTGGATAGATCGGGGCTCAGGAGACGACGCGGGGAACGATCGGAGCTCAGGAGACGGGGCGTGAAATGATCGGCGCTCTGAGACGGCGCGTGGGCCGATCGGGGCTCGGAGACGGCGCGTGGACCGACCGGGGCTCAGGAGACGGCGCGTCAACCGATCGGCGCTCGGAGACGGCGCGCGGACCGACTGGGGCTCAGGAGACTCGCGTGGATCGATCGGGGTGTAGGCGACGACGCGTGTACCTATCGGGGCTCAGGAGACAGCGCGTGGACCGATCGGGACTTAGGAGACGACGCGTGGACCGATCGGGGTGTAGGCGACGACGCGTGTACCTATCGGGGCTCAGGAGACAGCGCGTGGACCGATCAGGGCTCGGCGACTGCGCGTGGACGTATCGGCGCTCAGGAGACGGCGCGTGGACCGATCGGGGCTCGGGGACGGCGTGTTAACCGATTGGGGCTTAGGAGACCATGCGTGGACCGATCGGGGCTCGAAGACGGCGCGTGGACCGATCGGGTCTCAGGAGGCCGCGCGTGGACAGATCATGACTCGGCGACGGCGCGTGGACCGATCGGGGCTCGGAGACGACGCGTGAACCGATCGGGGCTCGGAGACAGCGCGTGGACCGACTGGGGCTCAGGCGGTTTCGCGTGGACCAATTGGGGTTCGGCGACGGCGCGTGGACCGATCGGGGCTTAGGAGACGGCGCGTGCACCGATCGGGGCCCGGAGACGGGTCGTGGACAGATTGGGGATTAGGAGACGGCGCGTGGACCGATCGGGGCTGGGAGACGGCACGTGGACCAATGGTGGCTTATGAGACGACGCGTGGACCGATCGGGGCTTAGGAGGCGGCGCGTGGAACGATCGGGGCTCAGGAGACGGCGCGTGGACCGATCGGGGCTCGGAGACGGCGCGTGGAACGATCGGAGCACAGGAGACGGCGCGTGAACCGAGCGGCGCTCGGAGACGGCGCGTGGATCGATCGGGGCTTAGGAGACGGCGCGTGGACCGATCGGGGCTCAGGAGACCCCGCGTGGACCGATCGGGGCTCGGCGACTGCGCGTGGACGCATCGGGGCCCAGGAGACGGCGCGTGGACCGATCGCGGCTCAGGAAGCGGCGCCTGGACCGATCGTGGCTCGGAGACGGCGCGTGGAGGTATCGGGGCTTAAAAGACGACGGATGGACCGATCGGGGCTCAGGAAACGGCGCGTGGAACGAACGGTGCTCGGAGACGACACGTAGACCGATCGGGGCTCGGAGACGGCGCGTGGACCGACCGGGGCTAAGGAGGCCGCGCGTGGTCCTATCGAGGCTTAGGAGCCGACGCGTGGACCGATCGGGGCTCAGGAAGCGGCGCATGGACCGATCGTGGCTCGGAGACGGCGCGTGGAGGTATCGGGGCTTAAAAGACGACGGATGGACCGATCGGGGCTCAGGAAACGGCGCGTGGAACGAACGGTGCTCGGAGACGACGCGTGGACCGATCGGGGCTCGGAGACGGCGCGTGTACGGATCGAGGCTTGGAGACCGCGCGTGGACCGATCGGCGCTCGGAGACGGCGCGTGGACCGATCGGGGCTTAGGAGACGGCGCGTGGACCGATCGGGGCTCAGGAGACCCCGCGTGGACCGATCGGGGCTCGGCGACTGCGCGTGGACGCATCGGGGCCCAGGAGACGGCGCGTGGACCGATCGCGGCTCAGGAAGCGGCGCCTGGACCGATCGTGGCTCGGAGACGGCGCGTGGAGGTATCGGGGCTTAAAAGACGACGGATGGACCGATCGGGGCTCAGGAAAAGGCGCGTGGAACGAACGGTGCTCGGAGACGACACGTAGACCGATCGGGGCTCGGAGACGGCGCGTGGACCGACCGGGGCTTAGGAGACGGCGCGTGGACCGATCGGGGCTCAGGAGACCCCGCGTGGACCGATCGGGGCTCGGCGACTGCGCGTGGACGCATCGGGGCCCAGGAGACGGCGCGTGGACCGATCGGGGCTCAGGAAGCGGCGCACGGACCGATCGTGGCTCGGAGACGGCGCGTGGAGGCATCGGGGCTTTGAAGACGACGCGTGGACCGAACGGTGCTCAGAAAACGGCTCGTGGACCGATCGGGGCTCGGAGACATCGCGTGGAATGATCGGGTCTCAGGAGACGGCGCGTGAACCGATCGGCGCTCGGAGACGGCGCGTGCACCGATCGGGGCTTAGGAGACGGCGCGTGGACCGATCGGGACTTAGGAGACGACGCGTGGACAGATTGGGGCTTAGGAGACGGCGCGTGGACCGATCGGGGCTCAGGAGACGGCGCGTCGACCGACCGGAGCTCAGGAGATTCGCGTGGATCGATCTGGGCTCCGTAGGCGGCGCGTGGACCGACCGGGGCTCAGGAGGCCGCGCGAGAACCGATCGCGGCTCGGCGACGGCGCGTGGACCGATCGGGGCTCAGGAGGCCGCGCGTGGACCGATCGGGGCTCAGGAGGCCGCGCGTGGACCGATCATGGCTCGGCGACGGCGCGTAGACCGATCGGGGCTCGGAGACGACGCGTGCACCGATCAGGGCTCGGAGACAGCGCTTGGACCGATTGGGGCTCGGATACGGCGCGTGAACCAATCGGGGCTCAGGAGGCCGCTCGTGGACCGATCGCGGCTCGGCGACGGCGCGTGGACCGATCGGGTCTCAGGAGGCCGCGCGTGAAACGATCGGCGCTCGGAGACGGCGCGTGCACCGATCGGGGCTTAGGAGACGGCGCGTGGACCGATCGGAGATCAGGAGAGGACGCCTGGACTGATAGGGCTTTGGAAGCGGCGCACGGACCGATCGTGGCTCGGAGACGGCGCGTGGATCGATCGGGGCTCAGGAGACGACGCGGCGACGGATCGGGGCTTAGGAGACGACGCGTGGACCGATCGGGGTTCACGAATCGGCGCCTGCACCGATCATGGCTCGGAGACGGCGCGTGGAGGCATCGGGGCTTAGAAGACGACGCATGGACCGATCGGGGCTCGGAAACAGCGCGTCGACCGATCGGGGCTCAGGAGACGGCTCGCGGACCGACCGGGGCTCAGGAGCCTCGCGTGGGCCGATCATGGCTCGGCGACGGCGCGTGGACCGATCGGGGCTCGGAGACGACGCGTGGACCGATGGGGGCTCGGATACGGCGCGTGAACCAAGCGGGGCTCAGGAGGCCGCGCGTGGACCGATCATGGCTCGGCGACGGCGCGTGGACCGATCGGGTTTCGGATACGACGCGTGGACCGATCGTGGCTCGGAGACGGCGCGTGGAGGCATCGGGGCTTTCAAGACGACGCGTGGATCGAACGGTGCTCAGAAAACGGCGCGTGGAGCGATTGGGGCTCAGGAAACGGCGTGTGGCGCGATCGGAGCTCAGGAAACGACGCGTGGATCGATCAGGGCTCAGGAGACGACGCGGCGACCAATCAGGGCTCAGGCGACGGCGCGCGGACCGACTGGGGCTCAGGAGACTCGCGTGGATCGATCGGGGCTGCGGAGGCGCCGCGTGGACCGATTGGGATCAGGAGACGGTGCGTGAACCGTTCGGGGCTCGGAGACGGCGTGTGGACCGATCGGGGCTCAGGAGACGGCGCGTGGATCGATCGCGGCTCGGAGACGGCGAGTGGAACGATCGGGGCTCAGGAGACGACGCGTGGACCGATCGGGCGTAGGAGACGACGCGTGTACCTATCGGGGCTCACGACACAGCGTGTGGATCGATTGGGGCTCAGGAGACGCCGCGTGGAACGATCGTGGCTCGGAGACGGCGCGTGGACCGATCGAGGCTCGGCGACGGCGCGTGGACCGATCGGGGCTCGGAGACGACGCGTGAACCGATCGGCGCTCGGAGACGGCGCGTGGACCGATCTGGGCTCGGAGACAGCGCGTGGACCGACTGGGGCACATGCGGTGGCGCGTGGACCAATTGGGGTTCGGCGACGGCGCGTGGACCGATCCGGGCTCAGGAGACGGCGCGTGGACCGATCGGGGCTGGGAGACGGAGCGTGGAGCGATGGGGGCTCAGGAGACGGCGCGTGGACCGATCGGGTGTCAGGAGGCTGCGCGTGGACAGATCATGACTCGGCGACGGCGCGTGGACCGATCGGGGCTCGGAGACGACGCGTGGACCGATCGGGTCTCGGAGACAGCGCGTGGACCGCCTGGGGCTAAGGCGGTTTCGCGTGGACCAATTGGGGTTCGGCGACGGCGCGTGGACCGATCGGGGCTTAGGAGACGGCGCGTGCACCGATCGGGGCCCGGAGACGGGTCGTGGACCGATCGGGGCTCAGGAGACGGCGCGTGGACCGATTGGGGCTCGGATACGGCGCGTGAACCAATCGGGGCTCAGGAGGCCGCGCGTGGACCGATCGCGGCTCGGCGACGGCGCGTGGACCGATCGGGGCTCAGGAGGCCGCGCGTGGACCGATCGCGGCTCGGCGACGGCGCGTGGACCGATCGGGGCTCGGAGACGATGCGTGGACCGATCGAGGTTCGGCGACAGCGCGTGAACCGACTGGGTCTCAGGCGGTTGTGCGTGGACCAATTAGGGGTCGGCGACCGCGCGTGGACCGTTCGGGGCTCGGAGACGGCGCGTTAACCGATCGGGGCTTAGGAGACGGCGTGTGAACGTATCGGGGCTTAGGAAAGGATGCGTTGACCGATCGGGGCTCATGAGACGGCGCGTAGACCGATCGGAGCTCAGGACACGGCGTGTGGACCGATCGGGGCTCGGAGACGCAGCGTGGACCGATCGGGGCTTGGGAGACGACGCGTGGACCGATCGGGGCGTAGGACACGGCGCGTGTACCTATCGGGGCTCACGAGACAGCGTGTGGACCGATTGGGGCTCAGGAGACGGCGCGTGGACCGATCGGGGCTCGGAGACGGCGCGTGGACGGACCGCGGCTCAGAATGAGGTACGCGGACCGATCGGGGATCGGACACGGCGTGTGGACCGATCGAGGCTCGGAGACGACGCGTTTACGGATCGGGGATCAGGAGACGACGCGTGGAACGATCCGGGCTCAGGAGACGGAGCGTGGACCGATCGGGGCTTAGGAGACTCACGTTGATCGATTGGGGCTCCGGAGGCGACGCGTGGACCGATCGGGGCTTAGGAGACTACACGTGTACCTATCGGGGCTCAGGAGACTGCGCGTGGACCGATCGGGGCTTAGGAGACGATGCGAGGAGGCATCTGGGTTTACAAGACGACGCGTGGATCGATCGGGGCTCGGAGACGGCGCGTGAACCGACCGGGGCTCAGGAGGCCGCACGTGGACCGATCGAGGCTCGGCGACGGCGTGTGGACCGATCGGGGCTCGGCGACTGCGTGTGGGCGTATCGGGGTTCAGGAGAGGGCGCGTGGACCGATCGGGGCTCGCAGACGGCACGTGGACCGATCAGGGCTTCGGAGACGACGCGTGGACCGATCGGGGCTCAGGAGACGACGCGTGGACCGATCGGTGCTCGGAGACGGCGCGTTGGACGATCGGGGCTCAGGAGACGGCGCGTGGGCCGATCGGGGCGCAGGAGACGGTGCGTGGACCGATCGGGGCTCGGAGACGGCGCGTGGACCGTTCGGGGCTTAGGAGACGGCGCGTGGACCGACTGGGCCTCGGGAGGTTGCGCGTGGACGAATTGGGGTTCGGCGACGGCGCGTGGACCGACCGGGGCTCAGGAGACCGCGCGTGGACCGATCGAGGCTCGGCGACGGCGCGTGGACCGATCGGGGCTCGGAGACGACGCGTGTACGGATCAGGGCTTGGTGACGGCGCGTTTACCGATAGCAGCTCGGAGACGGCTCGTGGACCGATCGGGGCTCGGAAACGGCGCGTGGAACGATCGGGGCTCAGGAGACGGTGCGTGAACCGATCGTCGCTCGGCGACGGCACGTGGACCGATCGGGGCTTAGGAGAAGGCGCGTGGACCGATCGGGGCTCGGGGACAGTGCGTGGACCGACTGGGGCTCAGGCGGTTGCGCGTGGACCAATTGGGGTTCGGCGACGGCGCGTGGACCGATCGGGGCTCCGAGACGGCGCGTTAACCGATTGGGGCTTAGGAGACGATGCGTGGTCCGATCGGGGCTCAGGGGCCTCGCGTGGATCGATCGGGGCTCCGGAGGCGCGGCGTTGACCCATGGGGATCAGGAGACAGTGCATGGACCGATCGGGGCTCGGAGACGGCGCGTGGACCGATCGGGGCTTAGGAGACGACGCGTGGACCGATCGGGGTGTAGGCGACGACGCGTGTACCTATCGGGGCTCAGGAGACAGCGCGTGGACCGATCAGGGCTCGGCGACTGCGCGTGGACGTATCGGGGCTCAGGAGACGGCGCGTGGACCGATCGGGGCTCGGGGACGGCGCGTTAACCGATTGGGGCTTAGGAGACCATGCGTGGACCGATCGGGGCTCGAAGACGGCGCGTGGACCGATCGGGTCTCAGGAGGCCGCGCGTGGACAGATCATGACTCGGCGACGGCGCGTGGACCGATCGGGGCTCGGAGACGACGCGTGGACCGATCGGGGCTTGGAGACAGCGCGTGGACCGTCTGGGGCTCAGGCGGTTTCGCGTGGACCAATTGGGGTTCGGCGACGGCGCGTGGTCCGATCGGGGCTTAGGAGACGGCGCGTGCACCGATCGGGGCCCGGAGACGGGTCGTGGACAGATTGGGGATTAGGAGACGGCGCGTCGACCGATCGGGGCTGGGAGACGGCACGTGGACCAATGGTGGCTTAGGAGACGACGCGTCGACCGATCGGGGCTCAGGAGACGGCGCGTGGACCGATCGGGGCTCAGGAGACGGCGCGTTTACCCATTGGGGCTCGAATACGGCGCGTGAACCAATCGGGGCTCAGGAGGCCGCGCGTGGACCGATCGCGGCTCGGCGACGGCGCGTGGACCGATCGGGGCTCAGGAGGCCGCGCGTGGACCGATCATGGCTCGGCGACGGCGCGTGGACCGATCGGGGCTCGGAGACGGCACGTGGACCGATCGTGGCTCGGAGACGGCGCGTGGAGGCATCGGGGTTAAGAAGACGACGCATCGACCGAGCGGGGTTCAGGAGACGGCGCGAGGAGCGATCGGGGCTCAGGAGAAGACGCGTCAATTGATCGGGGCTCAGGACAGGACGCGGCGACGGATCGGGGCTTAGAGACGGCGCGTGGACCGATCGGGGCTTAGGAGACGACGCGTGGACCGATCGGGGCTCAAGAGACGGCGCGTGGACCGATCGGGACTCAGGAGACGGCGCGTGGATCGATTGGGGCGTGGATACGGCGCGTGACGCGACCGGGGCTCAGGAGGCCGCGCGTGGAGCGATCATGGCTCGGCGACGGCGCGTGGAACGATCGGAGCACAGGAGACGGCGCGTGAACCGAGCGGCGCTCGGAGACGGCGCGTGGATCGATCGGGACTTAGGAGACGGCGCGTGGACCGATCGGGGCTCAGGAGACCCCGCGTGGACCGATCGGGGCTCGGCGACTGCGCGTGGACGCATCGGGGCCCAGGAGACGGCGCGTGGACCGATCGGGGTTCGGAGACGGAACGTTAACCGATCGGGGCTTAGGAGACGATGCGTGGACCGATCGCGGCTCGGAGACGGCGTGTGAACCGACCGGGGCTCAGGAGGCCGCGCTTGGACCGATCGAGGCTCGGCGACGGGGCGTGGACCGATCGGGGCTTAGGAGACGGCGCGTGGACCGATCGGGGCTCGGAGACATCGCGTGGAATGATCGGGGCTTAGGAGACGGCGCGTGCACCGATCGGGGCCCGGAGACGGGTCGTGGACAGATTGGGGATTAGGAGAAGGCGCGTGGACCGATCGGGGCTGGGAGACGGCGCGTGGATCAATCGGGGCTTAGGAGACGGCGCGTGGACCGATCGGGGCTTAGGAGACGACGCGTGGATCGACCGGGGCTCGGAGACGGCGCGTGGATGGACCGTGGCTTAGAATGCGGCACGCGGACCGATCGGGGCTCGGAGACGGCGCGTGGAACGATCGGGTCTCAGGAGACGGCGCGTTAAATGATCGGCGCTCGGAGACGCCGCGTGGACCGATTGGGGCTCGGAGACGACGTGTGGACCGATCAGGGCTCGGAGACAGCGCGTGGACCGATCGGGGCTCAGGAGACGACGCGGCGACGGATCGGGGCTTAGGATACGACGCGTGGACCGATTGGGGCTCAGGAGGCCGCGCGTGGACCGATCGCGGCTCGACGCCGCGCGTGGACGGATCAGGGCTCAGGAGACGGCGCGTGGACCGACCGGGGCTTAGGAGAAGGCGCGTGCACCGATCGGGTCCCGGAGACGGGTCGTGGACAGATTGGGGATTAGGAGACGGCGCGTGGACCGATCGGGGCTGGGAGACGGCACGTGGACCGATCGGGGCTCGGAGACAGCGCGTGCACCGATCGGGGCTTAGGAGACGGCGCGTTTACCGACTGGGGCACGAGAGGTTGCGCGTGGACCAATTGGGGTTCGCAGCGGCGTGTGGACCGACCGGAGCTCGGAGACGGCCCGTGGGCAGATCGGGGCTTAGGAGACGGCGCGTGGACTAATTGGGGCTTAGGAGAACATACGTGGACCGATCGGGTCTCGGAGACTGCGCGTTTACCGACTGGGGCACGAGAGGTTGCGCGTGGACCAATTGGGGTTCGCAGCGGCGTGTGGACCGACCGGAGCTCAGTAGACCGCGCGTGGACCGATCGGGGCTCGGCGACTGCGCGTGGATGGATCGGGGCTCAGGAGACAGCGCGTGGACCGATCGGGGTTCACGAAGCGGCGCCTGCACCGATCGTGGCTCGGAGACGGCGCGTGGAGGCATCGGGGCTTAGAAGACGACGCATGGACCGATCGGGGTTCGGAAACGGCGCATGGACCGATCGGAGCTCGGAGACGACGCGTGGAGCGGTCGGGGCTCAGGAGAAGACGCGTGGATCGATCGGTGCTCAGGAGACGACGCGTCGACGGATCGGGGCTTAGGAGACGACGCGTGGACCGATCGGGGCTTAGGAGCCGACGCGTGGACCGATCCGGGCTCAGGAGACGGCGCGTGGACCGATCGGGGCTCGAGGACGGCGCGTGGAACGATCCGGGCTTAGGAGACGGCGCGTGGACTGATCGGGGTTCAGGAAACGACGCGTCGACCGATCGGGGCTCAGGAGACGGCTCGCGGACCGACCGGGGCTCGGATACGGCGCGTGAACCAATCGCTCATCAGGAGGCCGCGCGTGGACCGATCGCGGCTCGGCGACGGCGCGTGGACCGATCGGGGCTCGGAGCGGCGCGTAGAACGATCGCGGCTCGGCGACGGCGCGTGGACCGATCGGGGCTCAGGAGGCTGCGCGTGGATCGATTGGGGCTCAGGAGACGGCGCGTGGAACGCCCGGGGCTCGAAGACGGCGCGTGGAACGATCAGGGCTCAGGAGACGTCACCTGAAATGATCGCCGCTCGGAGACGGCGCGTGGACCGATCGGGGCTCAGGAGAAGGCGCGTGGACCGATCGGGGCTTAAGAGGGGACCCGTCGACCGATCGGGGCTCAGAAGACGACGCGTGGACCGGTCGGTGCTCAGGAAGCGGCGCCTGGACCGATCGGGGCTCCGAGACGACGCGTTAACCGAGCGGGGCTTAGGAGACTATGCGGGGACCGATCGGGGCTCGGAGACAGCGCGTGTACCGACTGGGGCTCAGAAGGTTGCGCGTGGACCAATCGGGGTTCGGCGACGGCGCGTGGACCGACCGGGGCTCAGGAGACCGCGCGTGACCCGATCGAGGCTCGGCGACTGCGCGTGGAGCGATGGGGGCTCAGGAGACGGCGCGTGAATCAATCGGGGCTCCGAGACGGCGCGTGGACCGATCGGGGATGTGGAGAAGGCGCGTGGACCGATCGGGGCTTAGGAGACGGCGCGTAGAAGGATCGGGGCTCGGAGACGGCGCGTGGAACGATCGGGGCTCAGGTGACGGCGCGTGAACCGATCGGCGCTCGGAGACGGCGCGTGGACCGATCGTGGCTCGGAGACGGCGCGTGGAGGCATTCGGGCTAAGAAGACGACGCATGGACCGAGCGGGGTTCAGGAGACGGCGCGAGGAGCGATCGAGGCTCAGAAGATGACGCGTCGACCGATCGGGACTCAGGAGACGGCGCGTGGATCGATCGGGGCTCGGAGACGCCGCGTGGAACGATCGGGGCTCAGGAGACGGCGCTTGAACTTATCGGCGCTCAGAGACGGCCCGTGGACCGATCGGGGCTTAGGATACGGCGCGTGGACCGATCGGGGCTCAGGAAGCGGCGCCTGGACCGATCGTGGCTCGGAGACGGCGCGTGGAGGCATCGGGGCTAAGAAGACGACGCATGGACCGATCGGGGCTCAGGAAACGGCGTATGGACCGATCGGAGCTCGGACACGACGCGTGGACCGATCGGGGCTCAGGAGACGACGCGTCAACCGATCGGGGCTTAGGAGACGACGCGTCGAACGACCGGGGCTTAGTAGACGACGCGTGAACCGATCGGGGCTCGGAGACAGCGCGTGTACCGACTGGGGCTCAGGAGACCGCGCGTGAACCGATCGGGGCTCGGCGACTGCGCGTGGACGGATCGGGGCTCGGAGACGGTGCGTGGATCGATCGGGGCTCGGAGACGGCGCGTGGAACGATCGGGTCTCAGGAGACGGCGCGTGAAATCATCGGCGCCCGAAGACGTCGCGTGGACGAATCGGGGCTTAGGAGACGACGCGTGGACCGATCGGGGCTCCGGAGACGGCGCCTGGACCGATCGTGGCTCGGAGACGGCGCGTGGAGGCATCCGGGCTAAGAAGACGACGCATGGACCGAGCGGGGTTCAGGAGACGGCGCGAGGAGCGATCGAGGCTCAGGAGACGACGCGTCGACGGATCGGGGCTCGGAGACAGCGCGTCGACCGACTGGGGCTCAGGCGGTTGCGCGTGGACCGATCGGGGCTTAGCAGCCTCGCGTGGATCGATCGGGGCCCCGGAGGCGCCGCGTGGACCCATGGGGATGAGGAGACAGTGCGTAGACCGATCGGGGCTCGGAGACGGCGCGTGGACCGATCGGGGCTTAGAAGACGACGCGTGGACCGATCGGGGTGTAGGCGATGACGCGTGTACCTATCGGGGTTCAGGAGACAGCGCGTGGACCGATCAGGGCTCGGCGACTGCGCGTGGACGTATCGGGGCTCAGGAGACATCGCGTGGACCGGTCGGGGCTCGGGGACGGCGCGTTAACCGATTGGGGCTTAGGAGACCATGCGTGGACCGATCGGGGCTCGAAGACGGCGCGTCGACCGATCGGGTCTCAGGAGGCCGCGCGTGGACAGATCATTACTCGGCGACGGCGCGTGGACCGATCGGGGCTCGGAGACTACGCGTGGACCGATCGGGGCTCGGAGACAGCGCGTGGACCGACTGGGGCTCAGGCGGTTTCGCGTGGACCAATTGGGGTTCGGCGACGGCGCGTGGACCGATCGGGGCTTAGGAGACGGCACGTGCACCGATCGGGGCCCGCAGACGGGTCGTGGACAGATTGGGGATTAGGAGACGGCGCGTGGACCGATCGGGGCTGGGAGACGGCACGTGGACCAATGGGGGCTTAGGAGACGACGCGTGGACCGATCGGGGCTCAGGAGACGGCGCGTGGACCGACCGGGGCTCAGGAGACGGCGCGTGAACCAATTGGGGCTCAGGCGGTTTCGCGTGGACCAATTGGGGTTCGGCGACGGCGCGTGGACCGATCGGGGCTTAGGAGGCCGCATGTGGACCGATCGCGGCTCGGCGACGGCGCGTGGACCGATCGGGGCTCAGAAGGCCGCGCGTGGACCGATCGGGGCTCAGGAAACGGCGCGTGGACCGATTGGGGCTCGTATACGGCGCGTGAACCAATCGGGCCTCAGGAGGCCGCACGTGGACCGATCGCGGCTCGGCGACGGCGCGTGGAACGATCGGGGCTCGGAGCGGCGCGTAGAACGATCGCGGCTCGGCGACGGCGCGTGGACCGATCGGGGCTCAGTAGGCTGCGCGTGGATCGATTGGGGCTCAGGAGACGGCGCGTGGACCGCTCGGGGCTCGAAGACGGCGCGTGGAACGATCAGGGCTCAGGAGACGTCACGTGAAATGATCGGCGCTCGGAGTCGGCGCGTGGACCGATCGGGGCTCAGGAGAAGGCGCGTGGACCGATCGGCGCTCGGAGACGGCGCGTGGACTGATCGGGGCTTAGGAGACGGCGCATAGACGGATCGGGGCTCGGAGACGGCGCGTGGAACGATCGGCGCACGGAGACGGCGCGTGGACCGATCGGGGCTTAGCAGAAGGCGCTTGGACCGACCGGGGCTTAGCAGAAGGCGCTTGGACCAATCGGGGCTTAGGAGACGGCGCGTGGACCGATCGAGGCTCGGCGACTGCGCGTGGAGCGATCGGGGCTCAGGAGACGGCGCGTGAATCAATCGGCGCTCCGAGACGGCGTGTGGACCGATCGGGGCTTAGGAGACGGCGCGTAGACCGATCGGGGCTCGGAGACGGCGCGTGGAACGATCGGGGCGCAGGTGACGGCGCGTGAACCGATCGGCGCTCGGAGACGGCGCGTGGACCGATCGGGGCTTAGCAGAAGGCGCTTGGACCGATCGGGGCTTAGCAGAAGGCGCTTGAACCGATCGGGGATTAGGAGACGGCGCGTGGAACAATCGGAGCTCGGAGACAGCGCGTGGAACGATCGGGGCTCAGGAGACGGCGCGTGAACCGATCGGCGCTCGGAGACGGCGCGTGGACCGACTGGGGCACAGGCGATGGCGCGTGGACCAATTGGGGTTCGGCGACGGCGCGTGGACCGATCCGGGCTCAGGAGACGGCGCGTGGACCGATCGGGGCTGGGAGACGGAGCGTGGAGCGATCGGGGCTCAGGAGACGGCGCATGAACTAATCGGCGCTCGGAGACGGCGCGTGGACCGATCGGGGGTGAGGAGAAGGCACGTGGTCCGATCGGGGCTTATGAGACGGCGCGTGGACCGATCGGGGCTCGGAGATGGCGCGTGGACCGATCGGGGCTCGGAGACAGCGCGTCGACCGACTGGGGCTCAGGCGGTTGCGCGTGGACGGATCGGGGCCTAGGAGCCTCGCGTGGATCGATCGGGGCCCCGGAGGCGCCGCGTGGACCCATGGGGATCAGGAGACAGTGCGTGGACCGATCGGGGCTCGGAGGCGGCGCGTGGACCGATCGGGGCTTAGGAGAAATCGCGTGGACCGATCGGGGCTCGGGGACGGCGCGTTAACCGATTGGGGCTTAGGAGATCATGCGTGGACCGATCGGGGCTCGAAGACGGCGCGTGGACGGACCGTGGCTTAGAATGCGTCACGCGGACCGATCGGGGCTCGGATACGGCGTGTGGACGTATCGGGGCTTAGGAGACGATGCGTGAACCGATCGGGGCTCAGGAGACGCCGCGTGGACCGATCGGGGCTCGGAGACGGCGCGTGGAACGATCGGGGCTCAGGAGACGGCGCGTGAAATGATCGGCGCTCTGAGACGGCGCGTGGACCGATTGTGGCTTACGAGACGGCGCGTGGACCGATCGGGGCTCAGGAGCCGATGCGTGAATCGATCGGGGCTCAGGAGGCGGCGCGTGGACCCATCGGGGCTCGGAGACGACGCGTGGACCGATCGGGGCCCGGAGACGGATCGTGGACAGATTGGGGATTAGGAGACGGCGCGTGCACCGATCGGGGCTGGGAGACGGCACGTGGACCAATGGGGGCTTAGGAGACGACGCGTGGACCGATCGGGGTGTAGGCGACAACGCGTGTACCTATCGGGGCTCAGGAGACAGCGCGTGGACCGATCAGGGCTCGGCGACTGCGCGTGGACGTATCGGGGCTCAGGAGACGGCGCGTGGACCGATCGGGGCTCGGGGACGGCGCGTTAACCGATTGGGGCTTAGGAGACCATGCGTGGACCGATCGGGGCTCGAAGACGGCGCGTGGACCGATCGGGTCTCAGGAGGCCGCGCGTGGACAGATCATGACTCGGCGACGGCGCGTGGACCGATCGGGGCTCGGAGACGACGCGTGGACCGATCGGGGCTCGGAGACAGCGCGTGGACCGACTGGGGCTCAGGCGATTTCGCGTGGACCAATTGGGGTTCGGCGACGGCGCGTGGACCGATCGGGGCTTAGGAGACGGCGCGTGCACCGATCGGGGCCCGGAGACGGGTCGTGGACCGATCGGGGCTCAGGAGACGGCGCGTGGACCGATTGGGGCTCGGATACGGCCCGTGAACCAATCGGGGCTCAGGAGGCCGCTCGTGGACCGATCGCGGCTCGGCGACGGCGCGTGGACCGATCGGGGCTCAGGAGGCCGCACGTGGACCGATCATGGCTCGGCGACGGCGCGTGGACCGATCGGGGCTCGGAGACGATGCGTGGACCGATCGAGGTTCGGCTATAGCGCGTGAACCGACTGGGGCTCAGGCTGTTGCGCGTGGACCAATTGGGGTTCGGCGACGGCGCGTGGACCGCTCGGCGCTCGGAGACGGCGCGTTAACCGATCGGGGCTTAGGAGACGATGCGTGAACCGAGCGGGGCACGGAGACGGCGCGTGGGCCGATCGGGGCTTAGGAGGCAACGCGTGGACCGATGGGGGCTCGGAGACGGCGCGTGGACCGACCGGGGCTCAGGAGGACACGCGTGGACCGATCGGGGCTCGGCGACGGCGCGTGGACCGATCGAGTCTCGGAGACGACGCGGCGACCGATCGGGGCTCAGATGACGGCGCGCGGACCGACCGGGGCTCAGGAGACTCGCGTAGATCGATCGGGGCTCCGGAGACGCCGCGTGAAGCGATGGGGATCAGGAGACGGTGCGCGGACCGATCGGGGCTCGGAGACGGCGCGTGGACCGATCGGGGCTTAGGAGACGACGCGTGGACCGATCGGGGCGTAGGACACGACGCGTGTACCTATCGGGGCTCACGAGACAGCGTGTGGACCGATTGGGGCTCAGGAGACGGCGCGTGGACCGATCGGGGCTCGGAGACGGCGCGTTGAACGATCGGAGCTCAGGAGACGGGGCGTGAAATGATCGGCGCTCTGAGACGGCGCGTGGACCGATCGGTGCTCGGAGACGGCGCGTGGACGGACCGCGGCTCAGAATGCAGTACGCGGACCGATCGGGGATCGGACACGGCGTGTGGACCGATCGAGGCTCGGAGACGACGCGATTACGGATCGGGGATCAGGAGACGACGCGTGGAACGATCCGGGATCAGGAGACGAAGCGTGGAATGATCGGGGCTCAGGAGACGGCGCGTGGAATGATCGGGGCTCAGGAGACGGCGCGTGGACCGATCGGGGCTCGGATACGGCGCGTGGAATGATCGGGGCTCAGGAGACGACGCGTGGACCGATCGGGTTGTAGGAGACGACGCGTGTACCTATCGGGGCTCAGGAGACAGCGCGTGGACCGATCGGGGCTCGGCGTCTGCGCGTCGACGTATCGGGGCTCAGGGGACGGCGCGTGGACCGATTGGAGCTTAGGAGACGGCGCGTGGACCGATTGGGGCTCGGATACGGCGCGTGAACCGATCGGGGCTTAGGAGACGACGCGTGGACCGATCGGGGCTCAGGGGACGGCGCGTGGACCGATCGGGGCTTCGGAGAAGGTACGTGGACCGATCGGGGCTCGGAGACGGTACGAGGACCGACCGGAGCTCAGGAGATTCGCGTGGATCGATCAGGGCTCCGGAGGCGGCGCATGGACCGATTGGGGAGCATGAGATGGTGCGTGGACCGATCGGGGCTCGGAGACGGCGCACGGACCGATCGGGGCTTAGGAGACGACGCGTGGACCGATTGGGGCTCAGGAGGCCGCGCGTGGACCGATCGCGGCTCGACGCCGTGCGTAGACGGATCAGGGCTCAGGAGACGGCGCGTGGACCGATCGGGGCGGGGAGACGGCGCGTGAACCGACCGGGGCTCAGGAGGCCGCGCGTGGACTGATCGGGGCTCGGCGACTGCGCGTGGACGTATCGGGGCTCAGGAGACGGCGCGTGGACCGATCGGGGCTCGGAGACGATGCGTGGACCGATCGAGGCTTGGAGACCGCGCGTGGACCGATCGGAGCTCGGAAACGGCCCGTGGGCAGATCGGGGCTTAGGAGACGGCGCGTGGAGGCATCGGGGCTAAGAAGACGACGCATGGACCGAGCGGGGCTCAGGAGACGGCGCGAGGAGCGATCGGGGCTCAGGAGAAGACGCGTCAATTGATCGGGGCTCAGGAGACGACGCGTGGACCGATCGGGGTTCGGCGATGGCGCGTGGACCGATCGGGGCTCGGAGACGACGCGTGTACGGATCGAGGCTTCGAGACGGCGCGTGGACCGATCGGAGCTCGGAGACGGGCCGTGGGCAGATCGGGGCTTAGGAGACGGCGCGTGGACTAATTGGGGCTTAGGAGAACATACGTGGACCGATCGGGGCTCGGAGACAGCGCGATTACCGACTGGGGCTCGAGAGGTTGCGCGTGGACCAATTGGGGTTCGCAGCGACGTGTGGACCGACCGGAGCTCAGTAGACCGCGCGTGGACCGATCGGGGCTCGTCGACTGCGCGTGGATGGATCGGGGCTCAGGAGACAGCGCGGGGACCGATCGGGGTTCACGAAGCGGCGCCTGCACCGATCGTGGCTCGGAGACGGCGCGTGGACGGACCGCGGCTCAGAATGCAGTACGCGGACCGATCGGGGATCGGACACGGCGTGTGGACCGATCGAGGCTCGGAGACGACGCGATTACGGATCGGGGATCAGGAGACGACGCGTGGAACGATCCGGGATCAGGAGACGAAGCGTGGACCGATCGGGGCTCGGAGACGGCGTGTGGAACGATCGGGGCTCGGGTGACGGCGCGTGAACCGATCGGCGCTCGGAGACGGCGCGTGGATCGATCGGGGATCGGGGACGGCGCGTGGAACGATCGCGGGTCGGAGTCGACGCGTTAGCCGATCGGGGCTTAGGAGACGATGCGTGGACCGATCGGGGCTCGGAGACGGCGCGTGGACCGACCGGGCTTTAGGAGAAGGCGCTTGGACCGAACGGGGCTTAGGAGACGGCGCGTGGACGGATCGGGGCTCGGAGACGGCGCGTGGAATGATCGGGGCTCAGGAGACGGCGCGTGGAGCGATCGGGGCGGGGAGACGGCGCGTTAACCGATCGGGGCTTAGGAGACGATGCGTGGACCGATCGGGGCTCGGAGACGGCGCGTGGACCGATCGGGGCTCAGGAAACGGCGTGTGGCGCGATCGGGGCTCAGGAGACGACGCGTGGATCGATCGGGGCTTAGAAGACGACGCGTGTACCTATCGGGGCTCAGGAGACAGCGCGTGGACCGATCAGGGCTCGGCGAATGCGCGTGGACGTATCGGGGCTCAGGAAACGGCGCGTAGACCGATCGGGGCTCGGGGACGGCGCGTGGACCGATCGGGGCTCGGAGACGACGCGTGGACCGATCCGGGCTCAGGAGACGGCGCGTGGAGCGGTCGGGGCTCAGGGGAAGACCCGTGGATCGATCGGGGCTCAGGAGACGACGCGTCGACCGAGCGGAGCTCAGGAGGCTGCGCGTGGACCCTTCGGGGCTCGCAGAAGGCACGAGGACCGACCGGGCTTTAGGAGAAGGCGCTTGGACCGAACGGGGCTTAGGAGACGGCGCGTGGACGGATCGGGGCTCGGAGACGGCGCGTGGAATGATCGGGGCTCAGGAGACGGCGCGTGGAGCGATCGGGGCGGGGAGACGGCGCGTTAACCGATCGGGGCTTAGGAGACGATGCGTGGACCGATCGGGGCTCGGAGACGGCGCGTGGACCGATCGGGGCTCAGGAAACGGCGTGTGGCGCGATCGGGGCTCAGGAGACGACGCGTGGATCGATCGGGGCTTAGAAGACGACGCGTGTACCTATCGGGGCTCAGGAGACAGCGCGTGGACCGATCAGGGCTCGGCGAATGCGCGTGGACGTATCGGGGCTCAGGAAACGGCGCGTAGACCGATCGGGGCTCGGGGACGGCGCGTGGACCGATCGGGGCTCGGAGACGACGCGTGGACCGATCCGGGCTCAGGAGACGGCGCGTGGAGCGGTCGGGGCTCAGGGGAAGACCCGTGGATCGATCGGGGCTCAGGAGACGACGCGTCGACCGAGCGGAGCTCAGGAGGCTGCGCGTGGACCCTTCGGGGCTCGCAGAAGGCACGAGGACCGATCAGGGCTTAGGAGACGACGCGTGGACCGATCGGGGCTCGGAGACGGCGCGTGGAACGATCGGGGCTCAGGAGACGGCGCGTGGACCGATTGGGGCTCGGATACGGCGCGTGGAATGATCGGGGCTCAGGAGACGGCGCGTGGACCGATCGGGGCGGGGAGACGGCGCGTTCACCGATCGGGGCTTAGGAGACGATGGTGGACCGATCGGGGCTCGGAGACGGCGCGTGGACCGATCGGGGCTCGGCGACTGCGCGTGGATGTATCGGGGCTCAGGAGACAGCGCGTGGACCGATCGGTGCTCAGGAAGCGGCGCCTGCACCGATCGTGGCTCGGAGACGGCGCGTCGAGGCATCGGGGCTTAGAAGACGACGCATGGACCGAACGGTGCTCAGAAAACGGCGCGTGGAGCAATCGGGGCTCAGGAGACGGCGCGTGGACCGATCGGAGATCAGGAGACGACGCGTGCACCGATCGGCGCTCGAAGACGGCGCGTGGACCAATCGGGGCTGAGGAGAAGGCGCGTTGACCGATCGGGGCTTAGGAGACGGCGCGTGGACCGATCGGGGCTCGGAGACGGCGCATGGAGGCATCGGGGCTTAGGAGACGACGCGTGGACCGATCGGGGTGTAGGAGACAACGCGTGTACCTATCGGGGCTCAGGAGACAGCGCGTGGACCGATCGGGGCTCGGCGTCTGCGCGTCGACGTATCGGGGCTCAGGGGACGGCGCGTGGACCGATTGGAGCTTAGGAGACGGCGCGTGGACCGATTGGGGCTCGGATACGGCGCGTGAACCGATCGGGGCTTAGGAGACGACGCGTGGACCGATCGGGGCTCAGGGGACGGCGCGTGGACCGATCGGGGCTTCGGAGAAGGTACGTGGACCGATCGGGGCTCGGAGACGGTCGAGGACCGACCGGAGCTCAGGAGATTCGCGTGGATCGATCAGGGCTCCGGAGGCGGCGCATGGACCGATTGGGGAGCATGAGATGGTGCGTGGACCGATTGGGGCTCGGAGACGGCGCACGGACCGATCGGGGCTTAGGAGACGACGCGTGGACCGATTGGGGCTCAGGAGGCCGCGCGTGGACCGATCGCGGCTCGACGCCGTGCGTAGACGGATCAGGGCTCAGGAGACGGCGCGTGGACCGATCGGGGCGGGGAGACGGCGCGTGAACCGACCGGGGCTCAGGAGGCCGCGCGTGGACTGATCGGGGCTCGGCGACTGCGCGTGGACGTATCGGGGCTCAGGAGACCGCGCGTGGACCGATCGGGGCTCAGGAGACGGCGCGTGGACCGATCGGGGCTCGGAGACGATGCGTGGACCGATCGAGGCTTGGAGACCGCGCGTGGACCGATCGGAGCTCGGAAACGGCCCGTGGGCAGATCGGGGCTTAGGAGACGGCGCGTGGAGGCATCGGGGCTAAGAAGACGACGCATGGACCGAGCGGGGCTCAGGAGACGGCGCGAGGAGCGATCGGGGCTCAGGAGAAGACGCGTCAATTGATCGGGGCTCAGGAGACGACGCGTGGACCGATCGGGGTTCGGCGATGGCGCGTGGACCGATCGGGGCTCGGAGACGACGCGTGTACGGATCGAGGCTTCGAGACGGCGCGTGGACCGATCGGAGCTCGGAGACGGGCCGTGGGCAGATCGGGGCTTAGGAGACGGCGCGTGGACTAATTGGGGCTTAGGAGAACATACGTGGACCGATCGGGGCTCGGAGACAGCGCGATTACCGACTGGGGCTCGAGAGGTTGCGCGTGGATCAATTGGGGTTCGCAGCGACGTGTGGACCGACCGGAGCTCAGTAGACCGCGCGTGGACCGATCGGGGCTCGTCGACTGCGCGTGGATGGATCGGGGCTCAGGAGACAGCGCGGGGACCGATCGGGGTTCACGAAGCGGCGCCTGCACCGATCGTGGCTCGGAGACGGCGCGTGGAGGCATCGGGGCTTAGAAGACGACGCATGGACCGATCGGGGCTCGGAGACGGCGCGTGGACCGATCGGGGCTCGGCGACTGCGCGTCGACGTATCGGGGCTCAGGAGACGGCGCGTGGACCGATTGGAGCTTAGGAGACGGCGCGTGGCCCGATTGGGGCTCAGGAGGCCGCGCGTGGACCGATCGCGGCTCGACGCCGCGCGTGGACGGATCAGGGCTCAGGAGACAGTGCGTGGACCGATCGGAGCGGGAAGACGGCGCGTGAACCGATCGGGGCTTAGGAGACGACGCGTGGACCGTTCGGGGCTCAGGAGGCGACGCGTGGACCCATCGCGGCTCGGAGACGACGTGTGGATGTATCGGGGCTTAGGAGACGACGCGTGGACTGATCGGGGCTCAGGAGAAGACGCGTGGACCGATCGGGGCTTAGGAGAGGACCCGTCGACCGATCGGGGCTCAGGAGACGGCGCGTGGACGGATCGGGGCTCAGGAGAAGGCGCGTGGACCGATCGGGGCTTAGGAGACGGCGCGTGGACCGATCGGGGCTCAGGAGACGGCGCGTGGACCGGTCGAGGCTCGGAGACGGCACGTGGACCGATCGGGGCTTAGGAGAAGGCGCGTGGACCGTTCGGGGCTCAGGAGAAGACGCGTCAATTGATCGGGGCTCAGGAGACGACGCGTCGACGGATCGGGGCTTAGGAGACGACGCGTGAACCGATCGGGGCTTAGGAGACGACGCGTGGAACGATCGGGGCTCAGGAGACGGCGCGCAGACCGACCGGGGCTCAGGAGACTCGCGTGGATCGATCGGGGCTCAGGAGGCGACGCGTGGACCCATCGCGGCTCGGAGACGACGTGTGGATGTATCGGGGCTTAGGAGACGACGCGTGGACTGATCGGGGCTCAGGAGAAGACGCGTGGACCGATCGGGGCTTAGGAGAGGACCCGTCGACCGATCGGGGCTCAGGAGACGGCGCGTGGACGGATCGGGGCTCAGGAGAAGGCGCGTGGACCGATCGGGGCTTAGGAGACGGCGCGTGGACCGATCGGAGCTCAGGAGACGGCGCGTGGACCGGTCGAGGCTCGGAGACGGCACGTGGACCGATCGGGGCTTAGGAGAAGGCGCGTGGACCGTTCGGGGCTTAGGAGACGGCGCGTGGACCGATCGGGGCTCGGCGATGGCGCGTGGAACGATCGGGGCTCAGGAGACGGCGCGTGAACCGATCGGCGCGTGGACCGATCGGGGCTTAGGAGACGGCGCGTGGAGGCATGGGGGCTTTCAAGACGACGCGTGGACTGAACGGTGCTCAGAAAACGGCACGTGGAGCGATTGGGGCTCAGGAGACGGCGCGTGGATCGATCGGGGCTCAGGAGACGGTGCGTGGACCGATCGGGGCTTAGGAGACGACGCGTGGACCGATCGGGGCTCGGATACGACGCGTGGACCGATCGTGGCTCGGAGACGGCGCGTGGAGGCATGGGGGCTTTCAAGACGACGCGTGGACTGAACGGTGCTCAGAAAACGGCGCGTGGAGCGATTGGGGCTCAGGAGACGGCGCGTGGATCGATCGGGCTCAGGAGACGGTGCGTGGACCGATCGGGGCTGGGAGACGGCACGTGGACCAATATGGACTTAGGAGACGGCGCGTGGACCGATCGGGGCTTAGGAGACGACGCGTGAATCGAGCGGGGCTCGGAGACGGCGCGTGGATGGACCGTGGCTTAGAATGCGGCACGCGGACCGATCGGGGCTCGGAGACGGCGTGTGGACCGATCGGGGCGCAGGAAGCGGCGCCTGGACCCATCGTGGCTCGGAGACGGCGCGTGGAGGCATCAGGGCTAAGAAGACGACGCATGGACCGAGCGGGGTTCAGGAGATCGCGCGAGGAGCGATCGGGGCTCAGGAGAAGACACGTCAATTGATCGGGGCTCCGGAGACGACGCCTCGACGGAGTGGGGCTCAGGAGGCGGCACGAGAAGCGATCAGGGCTCAGGAGAAGAGGCGTCAATTGATCGGGGCTCAGGAGACGACGCGTCGACGAATCGGGGCTTAGGAGACGACGCGTGGACCGATCGGGGCTCAGGAGGCCGCGCGTGGACCGATCATGGCTCGGCGACGGCGCGTAGACCGATCGGGGCTCGGAGACGACGCGTGCACCGATCAGGGCTCGGAGACAGCGCTTGGACCTATTGGGGCTCGGATACGGCGCGTGAACCAATCGGGGCTCAGGAGGCCGCTCGTGGACCGATCGCGGCTCGGCGACGGCGCGTGGACCGATCGGGTCTCAGGAGGCCGCGCGTGGACAGATCATGACTCGGCGACGGCGCGTGGACCGATCGGGGCTCGGAGACGACGCGTGGACCGATCGGGGCTCGGAGACGGCGCATGAACCGACCGGGGCTCAGGAGACGGCGCGTGGACTGATCGGGGCTCGGAGACGGCGCGTTAACCGATCGGGGCTCAGGAGACGATGCGTGGATCGATCGGGGCTCAGGAGACGGCGCGTAGACCCATTGGGGCTCGGAGACGGCACGTGGACCGATCAGGGCTTAGGAGACGACGCGTGGACCGATCGGGGCTCAGGAGACGGCGCGTGGACCGATCGGTGCTCGGAGACGGCGCGTGGACGGACCGTGGCTTAGAATGCGTCACGCGGAACGATCGGGGCTCGGATACGGCGTGTAGACGTATCGGGGCTTAGGAGACGATGCGTGAACCGATCGGGGCTCAGGAGACGCCGCGTGGACCGATCGGGGCTCGGAGACGGCGCGTGGAACGATCGGGGCTCAGGAAACGGCGCGTGAAATGATCGGCGCTCTGGGACGGCACGTGGACCGATTGTGGCTTACGAGACGGCGCGTGGATCGATCGGGGCTCAGGAAGCGGCGCCTCGACCTATCGTGGCTCGGAGACGGCGCGTGGAGGCATCGGGGCTAAGAGCACGACGCATGGACCGAGCGGGGCTCAGGAGACGGCGCGAGGAGCGATCGGGGCTCAGGAGAAGACGCATCAATTGATCGGGGCTCAGGAGACGACGCGGCGACGGATCGGGTCTTAGGATACGACGCGTGGACCGATTGGGGCTCAGGAGGCCGCGCGTGGACCGATCGCGGCTCGACGCCGCGCGTGGACGGATCAGGGCTCAGGAGACGGCGCGTGGACCGATCGGGGCGGGGAGACGGCGCGTGAACCGACCGGGGCTCAGGAGGCCGCACGTGGACTGTTTGAGGCCCAGGAAACGGCGCGTGGATCGATCGGTGCTCGAAGACGACGCGTGGACCGACCGGGGCTCAGGAGCCGATGCGTGGATCGATCGGGGCTCAGGAGTCGGCGGGTAGACCCATCGGGGCTCGGAGACGGCACGTGGACCGATCAGGGCTTAGGAGACGTCGCGTGGACCGATCGGGACTCAGGAAACGGCGCGTGGACCGATCGGGCCTCGGCGACTGCGCGTGGACGTATCGGGGTTCAGGAGACGGCGCGTGGACCGATTGGGGCTCGGAGACGGCGCGTGGACCGATCGGTGCACGGAGACGGCTCGTGGACCGATCGGGGCTCGGAGACATCGCGTGGAATGATCGGGGCTCAGGAGACGGCGCGTGAACCGATCGGCGCTCGGAGACAGCGCGTGGACCGATCGGGGCTTAGGAGACGACGCGTGGACCGATCGGGGCGTAGGACACGACGCGTGTACCTATCGGGGCTCACGAGACAGCGTGTGGACCGATAGGGGCTCAGGAGACGGCGCGTGGACCGATCGGGGCTCGGAGACGGCGCGTGGAACGATCGGAGCTCAGGAGACGGGGCGTGAAATGATCGGCGCTCTGAGACGGCGCGTGGACCGATCGGTGCTCGGAGACGACGCGGGGACCCATCGGGGCTTGGAGACGGCGTGTGGACGTTATCGGGGCTTAGGAGACGACGCGTGGACTGATCGGAGCTCAGGAGAAGACGCGTGGACCGATCGGGGCTTACGAGAGGACCCGTCGACCGATCGGGGCTCAGGAGACGACGCGTGGACCGATCGAGGTTTAGCAGAGGACGCGTCGACCGATCGGGGCTCAGGAGACAGTGAGTGGACGGATCGGGACTCAGGAGACGGCGCGTGAACCGATCGGCGCTCGGAGACGGGGCGTGGACCGATTGGGGTTTAGCAGAGGACGCGTCGACCGATCGGGGCTCAGGAGACAGCGCGTGGACGGATCGAGTCTCAGGAGACGGCGCGTGAACCAATCGGTGCTCGGAGACGGGGCGTGGACCGATCGGGGCTTAGAATGCGTCACGCGGACCGATCGGGGCTCAGGAGAAGACGCGTCAATTGATCGGGGCTCAGGAGACGACGCGTCGACGGATCGGGGCTTAGGAGACGACGCGTGAACCGATCGGGGCTTAGGAGACGACGCGTGGAACGATCGGGGCTCAGGAGACGGCGCGCAGACCGACCGGGGCTCAGGAGACTCGCGTGGATCGATCGGGGCTCAGGAGACGGCGCGTGAATCAATCGGGGCTCCGAGACGGCGCGTGGACCGATCGGGGATGTGGAGAAGGCGCGTGGACCGATCGGGGCTTAGGAGACGGCGCGTAGAAGGATCGGGGCTCGGAGACGGCGCGTGGAACGATCGGGGCTCAGGTGACGGCGCGTGAACCGATCGGCGCTGGGAGACGGCGCGTGGACCGATCGTGGCTCGGAGACGGCGCGTGGAGGCATCCGGGCTAAGAACACGACGCATGGACCGAGCGGGGTTCAGGAGACGGCGCGAGGAGCGATCGAGGCTCAGAAGACGACGCGTCGACCGATCGGGACTTAGGAGACGGCGCGTGGATCGATCGGGGCTCGGAGACGCCGCGTGGAACGATAGGGGCTCAGGAGACGGCGCTTGAACTTATCGGCGCTCAGAGACGGCCCGTGGACCGATCGGGGCTTAGGATACGGCGCGTGGACCGATCGGGGCTCAGGAAGCGGCGCCTGGACCGATCGTGGCTCGGAGACGGCGCGTGGAGGCATCGGAGCTAAGAAGACGACGCATGGACCGATCGGGGCTCAGGAAACGGCGTATGGACCGATCGGAGCTCGGACACGACGCGTGGACCGATCGGGGCTCAGGAGACGACGCGTCAACCGATCGGGGCTTAGGAGACGACGCGTCGAACGACCGGGGCTTAGTAGACGACGCGTGAACCGATCGGGGCTCGGAGACAGCGCGTGTACCGACTGGGGCTCAGGAGACCGCGCGTGAACCGATCGGGGCTCGGCGACTGCGCGTGGACGGATCGGGGCTCGGAGACGGTGCGTGGATCGATCGGGGCTCGGAGACGGCGCGTGGAACGATCGGGTCTCAGGAGACGGCGCTTGAACTTATCGGCGCTCAGAGACGGCCCGTGGACCGATCGGGGCTTAGGATACGGCGCGTGGACCGATCGGGGCTCAGGAAGCGGCGCCTGGACCGATCGTGGCTCGGAGACGGCGCGTGGAGGCATCGGAGCTAAGAAGACGACGCATGGACCGATCGGGGCTCAGGAAACGGCGTATGGACCGATCGGAGCTCGGACACGACGCGTGGACCGATCGGGGCTCAGGAGACGACGCGTCAACCGATCGGGGCTTAGGAGACGACGCGTCGAACGACCGGGGCTTAGTAGACGACGCGTGAACCGATCGGGGCTCGGAGACAGCGCGTGTACCGACTGGGGCTCAGGAGACCGCGCGTGAACCGATCGGGGCTCGGCGACTGCGCGTGGACGGATCGGGGCTCGGAGACGGTGCGTGGATCGATCGGGGCTCGGAGACGGCGCGTGGAACGATCGGGTCTCAGGAGACGGCGCGTGAAATCATCGGCGCCCGAAGACGTCGCGTGGACGAATCGGGGCTTAGGAGACGACGCGTGGACCGATCGGGGCTCCGGAGACGGCGCCTGGACCGATCGTGGCTCGGAGACGGCGCGTGGAGGCATCCGGGCTAAGAAGACGACGCATGGACCGAGCGGGGTTCAGGAGACGGCGCGAGGAGCGATCGAGGCTCAGGAGACGACGCGTCGACGGATCGGGGCTCGGAGACAGCGCGTCGACCGACTGGGGCTCAGGCGGTTGCGCGTGGACCGATCGGGGCTTAGCAGCCTCGCGTGGATCGATCGGGGCCCCGGAGGCGCCGCGTGGACCCATGGGGATGAGGAGACAGTGCGTGGACCGATCGGGGCTCGGAGACGGCGCGTGGAACGATCGCGGCTCGGAGACGACGCGTTAGCCGATCGGGGCTTAGGAGACGATGCGTGGACCGATAGGGGCTCGGAGACGGCGCTTGGACCGAACGGGGCTTAGGAGACGGCGCGTGGACCGATCAGGGCTCGGAGACGGCGCGTGGACCGATCGGGGCTCACGAGACGACGCGTCGACCGATCGGGGCTTAGGAGACGGCGCGTGGACCGATCGGGGCTCGAAGACGGCGCGTGGACCGATCGGGTTTCAGGAGGCCGCGCGTGGACAGATCATGACTCGGCGACGGCGCGTGGACCGATCGGGGCTCGGAGACTACGCGTGGACCGATCGGGGCTCGGAGACAGCGCGTGGACCGACTGGGGCTCAGGCGGTTGCGCGTGGACCAATTGGGGTTCGGCGACGGCGCGTGGACCGATCGGGGATCGGAGACGGCGCGTTAACTGATTGGGGCTTAGGAGACCATGCGTGACCCGACCGGGGCTCGAAGACGGCGCGTGGACCGATCGGGGCTCGGAGACGACGCGTGGACCGATCGGGGCTCGGAGACAGCGCGTGGACCGACTGGGGCTCAGGCGGTTTCGCGTGGACCAATTGGGGTTCGGCGACGGCGCGTGGACCGATCGGGGCTTAGGAGGCCGCATGTGGACCGATCGCGGGTCGGCGACGGCGCGTGGACCGATCGGGGCTCAGGAGGCCGCGCGTGGACCGATCGGGGCTCAGGAAACGGCGCGTGGACCGATTGGGGCTCGTATACGGCGCGTGAACCAATCGGGCCTCAGGAGGCCGCACGTGGACCGATCGCGGCTCGGCGACGGCGCGTGGAACGATCGGGGCTCGGAGCGGCGCGTAGAACGTTCGCGGCTCGGCGACGGCGCGTGGACCGATCGGGGCTCAGTAGGCTGCGCGTGGATCGATTGGGGCTCAGGAGACGGCGCGTGGACCGCTCGGGGCTCGAAGACGGCGCGTGGAACGATCAGGGCTCAGGAGACGTCACGTGAAATGATCGGCGCTCGGAGTCGGCGCGTGGACCGATCGGGGCTCAGGAGAAGGCGCGTGGACCGATCGGCGCTCGGAGACGGCGCGTGGACCGATGGGGGATGAGGAGAAGGCGCGTGGACTGATCGGGGCTTAGGAGACGGCGCATAGACGGATCGGGGCTCGGAGACGGCGCGTGGAACGATCGGCGCACGGAGACGGCGCGTGGACCGATCGGGGCTTAGCAGAAGGCGCTTGGACCGACCGGGGCTTAGCAGAAGGCGCTTGGACCAATCGGGGCTTAGGAGACGGCGCGTGGACCGATCGAGGCTCGGCGACTGCGCGTGGAGCGATCGGGGCTCAGGAGACGGCGCGTGAACCAATCGGCGCTCCGAGACGGCGTGTGGACCGATCGGGGCTTAGGAGACGGCGCGTAGACCGATCGGGGCTCGGAGACGGCGCGTGGAACGATCGGGGCGCAGGTGACGGCGCGTGAACCGATCGGCGCTCGGAGACGGCGCGTGGACCGATCGGGGCTTAGCAGAAGGCGCTTGGACCGATCGGGGCTTAGCAGAAGGCGCTTGAACCGATCGGGGATTAGGAGACGGCGCGTGGAACGATCGGAGCTCGGAGACGGCGCGTGGAACGATCGGGGCTCAGGAGACGGCGCGTGAACCGATCGGCGCTCGGAGACGGCGCGTGGACCGACTGGGGCACAGGCGATGGCGCGTGGACCAATTGGGGTTCGGCGACGGCGCGTGGACCGATCCGGGCTCAGGAAACGGCGCGTGGACCGATCGGGGCTGGGAGACGGAGCGTGGAGCGATCGGGGCTCAGGAGACGGCGCATGAACTAATCGGCGCTCGGAGACGGCGCGTGGACCGATCGGGGGTGAGGAGAAGGCACGTGGTCCGATCGGGGCTTATGAGACGGCGCGTGGACCGATCGGGGCTCGGAGATGGCGCGTGGACCGATCGGGGCTCGGAGACAGCGCGTCGACCGACTGGGGCTCAGGCGGTTGCGCGTGGACGGATCGGGGCCTAGGAGCCTCGCGTGGATCGATCGGGGCCCCGGAGGCGCCGCGTGGACCCATGGGGATCAGGAGACAGTGCGTGGACCGATCGGGGCTCGGAGGCGGCGCGTGGACCGATCGGGGCTTATGAGACATCGCGTGGACCGATCGGGGCTCGAGGACGGCGCGTTAACCGATTGGGGCTTAGGAGATCATGCGTGGACCGATCGGGGCTCGAAGACGGCGCGTGGACGGACCGTGGCTTAGAATGCGTCACGCGGACCGATCGGGGCTCGGATACGGCGTGTGGACGTATCGGGGCTTAGGAGACGATGCGTGAACCGATCGGGGCTCAGGAGACGCCGCGTGGACCGATTGGGGGTCGGAGACGGCGCGTGGAACGATCGGGGCTCAGGAGACGGCGCGTGAAATGATCGGCGCTCTGAGACGGCGCGTGGACCGATTGTGGCTTACGAGACGGCGCGTGGACCGATCGGGGCTCAGGAGCCGATGCGTGAATCGATCGGGGCTCAGGAGGCGGCGCGTGGACCCATCGGGGCTCGGAGACGACGCGTGGACCGATCGGGGCCCGGAGACGGATCTTGGACAGATTGGGGATTAGGAGACGGCGCGTGGACCGATCGGGGCTGGGAGACGGCACGTGGACCAATGGGGGCTTAGGAGACGACGCGTGGACCGATCGGGGTGTAGGCGACAACGCGTGTACCTATCGGGGCTCAGGAGACAGCGCGTGGACCGATCAGGGCTCGGCGACTGCGCGTGGACGTATCGGGGCTCAGGAGACGGCGCGTGGACCGATCGGGGCTCGGGGACGGCGCGTTAACCGATTGGGGCTTAGGAGACCATGCGTGGACCGATCGGGGCTCGAAGACGGCGCGTGGACCGATCGGGTCTCAGGAGGCCGCGCGTGGACAGATCATGACTCGGCGACGGCGCGTGGACCGATCGGGGCTCGGAGACGACGCGTGGACCGATCGGGGCTCGGAGACAGCGCGTGGACCGACTGGGGCTCAGGCGATTTCGCGTGGACCAATTGGGGTTCGGCGACGGCGCGTGGACCGATCGGGGCTTAGGAGACGGCGCGTGCACCGATCGGGGCCCGGAGACGGGTCGTGGACCGATCGGGGCTCAGGAGACGGCGCGTGGACCGATTGGGGCTCAGGAGGCCGCACGTGGACCGATCATGGCTCGGCGACGGCGCGTGGACCGATCGGGGCTCGGAGACGATGCGTGGACCGATCGAGGTTCGGCTATAGCGCGTGAACCGACTGGGTCTCAGGCGGTTGCGCGTGGACCAATTGGGGTTCGGCGACCGCGCGTGGACCGTTCGGGGCTCGGAGACGGCGCGTTAACCGATCGGGGCTTAGGAGGCGATGCGTGAACCGATCGGGGCTCGGAGAAGGGGCGTGGACCGATCGGGGCCTAGGAGACAACGCGTGGACCGATCGTGGCTCAGGAAGCGGCGCCTGGACCGATCGTGGCCCGGAGACGGCGCGAGAAGGCATCTAGGCTTACAAGACGACGCGTGGATAGAACGGGGCTCGGAGACGGCGCATGAACCGACCGGGGCTCAGGAGACGGCACGTGGACTGATCGGGGCTCGGAGACGGCGCGTTAACCGATCGGGGCTTAGGAGACGGCGTGTGAACGTATCGGGGCTTAGGAGAGGATGCGTTGACCGATCGGGGCTCATGAGACGGCGCGTAGACCGATCGGGGCTCAGGAGACGGCGCGTGGACCGATCGGTGCTCGGAGACGGCGCGTGGACCGATCGGGGCGTAGGACACGGCGCGTGTACCTATCGGGGCTCACGAGACAGCGTGTGGACCGATTGGGGCTCAGGAGACGGCGCGTGGACCGATCGGGGCTCGGAGACGGCGCGTGGAACGATCGGAGCTCAGGAGACGGGGCGTGAAATGATCGGCGCTCTGAGACGGCGCGTGGACCGATCGGTGCTCGGAGACGGCGCGTGGACGGACCGCGGCTCAGAATGCGGTACGCGGACCGATCGGGGATCGGACACGGCGTGTGGACCGATCGAGGCTCGGAGACGACGCGTTTACGGATCGGGGATCAGGAGACGACGCCTGGAACGATCCGGGCTCAGGAGACGGAGCGTGGACCGATCGGGACTCGGATACGGCGTGTGGAACGATCGGGGCTCGGGTGACGGCGCGTGAACCGATCGGCGCTCGGAGACGGCGCGTGGATCGATCGGGGATCGGGGACGGCGCGTGGAACGATCGGGGCTCGGAGTCGACGCGTTAGCCGATCGGGGCTTAGGAGACGATGCGTGGGCCGATCGGGGCTCGGAGACGGCGCGTGGACCGACCGGGGTTTAGGAGAAGACGCTTGGACCGAACGGGGCTTAGGAGACGGCGCGTGGACCGATCGGAGATCAGGAGGTGACGCGTGGACCGATCGGGGTTGTGGAAGCGGCGCACGGACCGATCGTGGCTCGGAGACGGCGCGTGGAGGCATCGGGGCTTTGAAGACGACGCGTGGACCGATCGGGGCTCAGGAAACGGCGTGTGGCGCGATCGGGGCTCAGGAGACGACGCGTGGATCGATCAGGGCTCGGGAGACGACGCGTCGACCAATCGGGGCTCAGGAGACGGCGCGCGGACCGACTGGGGCTCAGGCTGTTGCGCGTGGACCAATTGGGGCTTAGGAGAACATACGTGGACCGATCGGGGCTCGGAGACAGCGCGATTACCGACTGGGGCTCGAGAGGTTGCGCGTGGACCAATTGGGGTTCGCAGCGACGTGTGGACCGACCGGAGCTCAGTAGACCGCGCGTGGACCGATCGGGGCTCGTCGACTGCGCGTGGATGGATCGGGGCTCAGGAGACAGCGCGGGGACCGATCGGGGTTCACGAAGCGGCGCCTGCACCGATCGTGGCTCGGAGACGGCGCGTGGAGGCATCGGGGCTTAGAAGACGACGCATGGACCGATCGGGGCTCGGAGACGGCGCGTGGACCGATCGGGGCTCGGCGACTGCGCGTCGACGTATCGGGGCTCAGGAGACGGCGCGTGGACCGATTGGAGCTTAGGAGACGGCGCGTGGACCGATTGGGGCTCGGATACGGCGCGTGAACCGATCGGGGCTTAGGAGACGATGCGTGGACCGATCGGGGCTCAGGTGACGGCGCGTGGACCGATCGGGGCTTCGGAGACGGTACGTGGACCGATCGGGGCTCGGAGACGGTACGAGGACCGACCGGAACTCAGGAGATTCGCGTGGATCGATCAGGGCTCCGGAGGCGGCGCATGGACCGATTGGGGAGCATGCGATGGTGCGTGGACCGATCGGGGCTCGGAGACGGCGCACGGACCGATCGGGGCTTAGGAGACGACGCGTGGACCGATTGGGGCTCAGGAGGCCGCGCGTGGACCGATCGCGGCTCGACGCCGCGCGTGGACGGATCAGGGCTCAGGAGACAGTGCGTGGACCGATCGGGGCGGGAAGACGGCGCGTGAACCGATCGGGGCTTAGGAGACGACGCGTGGACCGTTCGGGGTGTAGGAGACGGTACGTGGACCGATCGGGGCTCGGAGACGGTACGAGGAATGATCGGGGCTCAGGAGACGGCGCGTGAACCGATCGGCGCTCGGAGACAGCGGGTGGACCGATCGGGGCTCAGGAGACGGCGCGTGAACCGATCGGCGCTCGGAGACAGCGCGTGGACCGATCGGGGCTCAGGAGACGGCGCGTGAACCGATCGGCGCTCGGAGACAGCGCGTGGACCGATCGGGGCTTAGGAGACGACGCGTGGACCGATCGGGGCGTAGGACACGACGCGTGTACCTATCGGGGCTCACGAGACAGCGTGTGGACCGATTGGGGCTCAGGAGACGGCGCGTGGACCGATCGGGGCTCGGAGACGGCGCGTTGAACGATCGGAGCTCAGGAAACGGGGCGTGAAATGATCGGCGCTCTGAGACGGCGCGTGGACCGATCGGTGCTCGGAGACGGCGCGTGGACGGACCGCGGCTCAGAATGCAGTACGCGGACCGATCGGGGATCGGACACGGCGTGTTGACCGATCGAGGCTCGGAGACGACGCGATTACGGATCGGGGATCAGGAGACGACGCGTGGAACGATCCGGGATCAGGAGACGAAGCGTGGACCGATCGGGGCTCGGAGACGGCGTGTGGAACGATCGGGGCTCGGGTGACGGCGCGTGAACCGATCGGCGCTCGGAGACGGCGCGTGGATCGATCGGGGATCGGGGACGGCGCGTGGAACGATCGCGGGTCGGAGTCGACGCGTTAGCCGATCGGGGCTTAGGAGACGATGCGTGGACCGATCGGGGCTCGGAGACGGCGCGTGGACCGACCGGGCTTTAGGAGAAGGCGCTTGGACCGAACGGGGCTTAGGAGACGGCGCGTGGACGGATCGGGGCTCGGAGACGGCGCGTGGAATGATCGGGGCTCAGGAGACGGCGCGTGGAGCGATCGGGGCGGGGAGACGGCGCGTTAACCGATCGGGGCTTAGGAGACGATGGTGGACCGATCGGGGCTCGGAGACGGCGCGTGGACCGATCGGGGCTCGGCGACTGCGCGTGGATGTATCGGGGCTCAGGAGACAGCGCGTGGACCGATCGGTGCTAAGGAAGCGGCGCCTGCACCGATCGTGGCTCGGAGACGGCGCGTGGAGGCATCGGGGCTTAGAAGACGACGCATGGACCGAACGGTGCTCAGAAAACGGCGCGTGGAGCAATCGGGGCTCAGGAGACGGCGCGTGGACCGATCGGAGATCAGGAGACGACGCGTGCACCGATCGGCGCTCGAAGACGGCGCGTGGACCAATCGGGGCTGAGGAGAAGGCGCGTTGACCGATCGGGGCTTAGGAGACGGCGCGTGGACCGATCGGGGCTCGGAGACGGCGCATGGCGGCATCGGGGCTTAGGAGACGACGCGTGGACCGATCGGGGTGTAGGAGACGACGCGTGTACCTATCGGGGCTCAGGAGACACCGCGTGGACCGATCGGGGCTCGGCGTCTGCGCGTCGACGTATCGGGGCTCAGGGGACGGCGCGTGGACCGATTGGAGCTTAGGAGACGGCGCGTGGACCGATTGGGGCTCGGATACGGCGCGTGAACCGATCGGGGCTTAGGAGACGACGCGTGGACCGATCGGGGCTCAGGGGACGGCGCGTGGACCGATCGGGGCTTCGGAGAAGGTACGTGGACCGATCGGGGCTCGGAGACGGTCGAGGACCGACCGGAGCTCAGGAGATTCGCGTGGATCGATCAGGGCTCCGGAGGCGGCGCATGGACCGATTGGGGAGCATGAGATGGTGCGTGGACCGATTGGGGCTCGGAGACGGCGCACGGACCGATCGGGGCTTAGGAGACGACGCGTGGACCGATTGGGGCTCAGGAGGCCGCGCGTGGACCGATCGCGGCTCGACGCCGTGCGTAGACGGATCAGGGCTCAGGAGACGGCGCGTGGACCGATCGGGGCGGGGAGACGGCGCGTGAACCGACCGGGGCTCAGGAGGCCGCGCGTGGACTGATCGGGGCTCGGCGACTGCGCGTGGACGTATCGGGGCTCAGGAGACCGCGCGTGGACCGATCGGGGCTCAGGAGACGGCGCGTGGACCGATCGGGGCTCGGAGACGATGCGTGGACCGATCGAGGCTTGGAGACCGCGCGTGGACCGATCGGAGCTCGGCGACTGCGCGTCGACGTATCGGGGCCCAGGAGACGGCGCGTGGACCGATTGGAGCTTAGGAGACGGCGCGTGGCCCGATTGGGGCTCAGGAGGCCGCGCGTGGACCGATCGCGGCTCGACGCCGCGCGTGGACGGATCAGGGCTCAGGAGACAGTGCGTGGACCGATCGGGGCGGGAAGACGGCGCGTGAACCGATCGGGGCTTAGGAGACGACGCGTGGACCGTTCGGGGCTCAGGAGGCGACGCGTGGACCCATCGCGGCTCGGAGACGACGTGTGGATGTATCGGGGCTTAGGAGACGACGCGTGGACTGATCGGGGCTCAGGAGAAGACGCGTGGACCGATCGGGGCTTAGGAGAGGACCCGTCGACCGATCGGGGCTCAGGAGACGGCGCGTGGACGGATCGGGGCTCAGGAGAAGGCGCGTGGACCGATCGGGGCTTAGGAGACGGCGCGTGGACCGATCGGGGCTCAGGAGACGGCGCGTGGACCGGTCGAGGCTCGGAGACGGCACGTGGACCGATCGGGGCTTAGGAGAAGGCGCGTGGACCGTTCGGGGCTTAGGAGACGGCGCGTGGACCGATCGGGGCTCGGAGATGGCGCGTGGAACGATCGGGGCTCAGGAGACGGCGCGTGAACCGATCGGCGCGTGGACCGATCGGGGCTTAGGAGACGGCGCGTGGAGGCATGGGGGCTTTCAAGACGACGCGTGGACTGAACGGTGCTCAGAAAACGGCACGTGGAGCGATTGGGGCTCAGGAGACGGCGCGTGGATCGATCGGGGCTCAGGAGACGGTGCGTGGACCGATCGGGGCTTAGGAGACGACGCGTGAACCGATCGGGGCTCGGATACGACGCGTGGACCGATCGTGGCTCGGAGACGGCGCGTGGAGGCATGGGGGCTTTCAAGACGACGCGTGGACTGAACGGTGCTCAGAAAACGGCGCGTGGAGCGATTGGGGCTCAGGAGACGGCGCGTGGATCGATCGGGGCTCAGGAGACGGTGCGTGGACCGATCGGGGCTTAGGAGACGACGCGTGGACCGATCGGGGCTCGGAGACGACGCGTGGACCAATCGGGGCTCGGAGACGGGTCGTGGACAGATTGGGGCTTAGGAGACGGCGCGTGGACCGATCGGGGCTGGGAGACGGCACGTGGACCAATATGGACTTAGGAGACGGCGCGTGGACCGATCGGGGCTTAGGAGACGACGCGTGAATCGAGCGGGGCTCGGAGACGGCGCGTGGATGGACCGTGGCTTAGAATGCGGCACGCGGACCGATCGGGGCTCGGAGACGGCGTGTGGACCGATCGGGGCGCAGGAAGCGGCGCCTGGACCCATCGTGGCTCGGAGACGGCGCGTGGAGGCATCAGGGCTAAGAAGACGACGCATGGACCGAGCGGGGTTCAGGAGATCGCGCGAGGAGCGATCGGGGCTCAGGAGAAGACACGTCAATTGATCGGGGCTCCGGAGACGACGCCTCGACGGAGTGGGGCTCAGGAGGCGGCACGAGAAGCGATCAGGGCTCAGGAGAAGACGCGTCAATTGATCGGGGCTCAGGAGACGACGCGTCGACGAATCGGGGCTTAGGAGACGACGCGTGGACCGATCGGGGCTCAGGAGGCCGCGCGTGGACCGATCATGGCTCGGCGACGGCGCGTAGACCGATCGGGGCTCGGAGACGACGCGTGCACCGATCAGGGCTCGGAGACAGCGCTTGGACCTATTGGGGCTCGGATACGGCGCGTGAACCAATCGGGGCTCAGGAGGCCGCTCGTGGACCGATCGCGGCTCGGCGACGGCGCGTGGACCGATCGGGTCTCAGGAGGCCGCGCGTGGACAGATCATGACTCGGCGACGGCGCGTGGACCGATCGGGGCTCGGAGACGACGCGTGGACCGATCGGGGCTCGGAGACGGCGCATGAACCGACCGGGGCTCAGGAGACGGCGCGTGGACTGATCGGGGCTCGGAGACGGCGCGTTAACCGATCGGGGCTCAGGAGACGATGCGTGGATCGATCGGGGCTCAGGAGACGGCGCGTAGACCCATCGGGGCTCGGAGACGGCACGTGGACCGATCAGGGCTTAGGAGACGACGCGTGGACCGATCGGGGCTCAGGAGACGGTGCGTGGACCGATCGGTGCTCGGAGACGGCGCGTGGACGGACCGTGGCTTAGAATGCGTCACGCGGAACGATCGGGGCTCGGATACGGCGTGTAGACGTATCGGGGCTTAGGAGACGATGCGTGAACCGATCGGGGCTCAGGAGACGCCGCGTGGACCGATCGGGGCTCGGAGACGGCGCGTGGAACGATCGGGGCTCAGGAAACGGCGCGTGAAATGATCGGCGCTCTGGGACGGCACGTGGACCGATTGTGGCTTACGAGACGGCGCGTGGATCGATCGGGGCTCAGGAAGCGGCGCCTCGACCTATCGTGGCTCGGAGACGGCGCGTGGAGGCATCGGGGCTAAGAGCACGACGCATGGACCGAGCGGGGCTCAGGAGACGGCGCGAGGAGCGATCGGGGCTCAGGAGAAGACGCATCAATTGATCGGGGCTCAGGAGACGACGCGGCGACGGATCGGGGCTTAGGATACGACGCGTGGACCGATTGGGGCTCAGGAGGCCGCGCGTGGACCGATCGCGGCTCGACGCCGCGCGTGGACGGATCAGGGCTCAGGAGACGGCGCGTGGACCGATCGGGGCGGGGAGAGGGCGCGTGAACCGACCGGGGCTCAGGAGGCCGCACGTGGACTGTTTGAGGCCCAGGAAACGGCGCGTGGATCGATCGGTGCTCGAAGACGACGCGTGGACCGACCGGGGCTCAGGAGCCGATGCGTGGATCGATCGGGGCTCAGGAGTCGGCGGGTAGACCCATCGGGGCTCGGAGACGGCACGTGGACCGATCAGGGCTTAGGAGACGTCGCGTGGACCGATCGGGACTCAGGAGACGGCGCGAGGACCGATCGGGCCTCGGCGACTGCGCGTGGACGTATCGGGGTTCAGGAGACGGCGCGTGGACCGATTGGGGCTCGGAGACGGCGCGTGGACCGATCGGTGCACGGAGACGGCTCGTGGACCGATCGGGGCTCGGAGACATCGCGTGGAATGATCGGGGCTCAGGAGACGGCGCGTGAACCGATCGGCGCTCGGAGACAGCGCGTGGACCGATCGGGGCTTAGGAGACGACGCGTGGACCGATCGGGGCGTAGGACACGACGCGTGTACCTATCGGGGCTCACGAGACAGCGTGTGGACCGATTGGGGCTCAGGAGACGGCGCGTGGACCGATCGGGGCTCGGAGACGGCGCGTGGAACGATCGGAGCTCAGGAGACGGGGCGTGAAATGATCGGCGCTCTGAGACGGCGCGTGGACCGATCGGTGCTCGGAGACGACGCGGGGACCCATCGGGGCTTGGAGACGGCGTGTGGACGTTATCGGGGCTTAGGAGACGACGCGTGGACTGATCGGAGCTCAGGAGAAGACGCTTGGACCGATCGGGGCTTAGGAGAGGACCCGTCGACCGATCGGGGCTCAGGAGACGACGCGTGGACCGATCGAGGTTTAGCAGAGGACGCGTCGACCGATCGGGGCTCAGGAGACAGTGAGTGGACGGATCGGGACTCAGGAGACGGCGCGTGAACCGATCGGCGCTCGGAGACGGGGCGTGGACCGATTGGGGTTTAGCAGAGGACGCGTCGACCGATCGGGGCTCAGGAGACAGCGCGTGGACGGATCGAGTCTCAGGAGACGGCGCGTGAACCAATCGGTGCTCGGAGACGGGGCGTGGACCGATCGGGGCTTAGAATGCGTCACGCGGACCGATCGGGGCTCAGGAGAAGACGCGTCAATTGATCGGGGCTCAGGAGACGACGCGTCGACGGATCGGGGCTTAGGAGACGACGCGTGAACCGATCGGGGCTTAGGAGACGACGCGTGGAACGATCGGGGCTCAGGAGACGGCGCGCAGACCGACCGGGGCTCAGGAGACTCGCGTGGATCGATCGGGGCTCAGGAGGCGACGCGTGGACCCATCGCGGCTCGGAGACGACGTGTGGATGTATCGGGGCTTAGGAGACGACGCGTGGACTGATCGGGGCTCAGGAGAAGACGCGTGGACCGATCGGGGCTTAGGAGAGGACCCGTCGACCGATCGGGGCTTAGGAGACGGCGCGTGGACCGATCGGGGCTCAGGAGACGGCGCGTGGACCGGTCGAGGCTCGGAGACGGCACGTGGACCGATCGGGGCTTAGGAGAAGGCGCGTGGACCGATCGGGGCTTCGGAGACGGCGCGTGGACCGATCGGGGCTCGGAGATGGCGCGTGGAACGATCGGGGCTCAGGAGACGGCGCGTGAACCGATCGGCGCGTGGACCGATCGGGGCTTAGGAGACGGCGCGTGGAGGCATGGGGGCTTTCAAGACGACGCGTGGACTGAACGGTGCTCAGAAAACGGCACGTGGAGCGATTGGGGCTCAGGAGACGGCGCGTGGATCGATCGGGGCTCAGGAGACGGTGCGTGGACCGATCGGGGCTTAGGAGACGACGCGTGGACCGATCGGGGCTCGGATACGACGCGTGGACCGATCGTGGCTCGGAGACGGCGCGTGGAGGCATGGGGGCTTTCAAGACGACGCGTGGACTGAACGGTGCTCAGAAAACGGCGCGTGGAGCGATTGGGGCTCAGCAGACGGCGCGTGGATCGATCGGGGCTCAGGAGACGGTGCGTGGACCGATCGGGGCTTAGGAGACGACGCGTGGACCGATCGGGGCTCGGAGACGACGCGTGGACCAATCGGGGCTCGGAGACGGGTCGTGGACAGATTGGGGCTTAGGAGACGGCGCGTGGACCGATCGGGGCTGGGAGACGGCACGTGGACCAATATGGACTTAGGAGACGGCGCGTGGACCGATCGGGGCTTAGGAGACGACGCGTGAATCGAGCGGGGCTCGGAGACGGCGCGTGGATGGACCGTGGCTTAGAATGCGGCACGCGGACCGATCGGGGCTCGGAGACGGCGTGTGAACCGATCGGGGCGCAGGAAGCGGCGCCTGGACCCATCGTGGCTCGGAGACGGCGCGTGGAGGCATCAGGGCTAAGAAGACGACGCATGGACCGAGCGGGGTTCAGGAGATCTCGCGAGGAGCGATCGGGGCTCAGGAGAAGACACGTCAATTGATCGGGGCTCCGGAGACGACGCCTCGACGGAGTGGGGCTCAGGAGGCGGCACGAGAAGCGATCAGGGCTCAGGAGAAGACGCGTCAATTGATCGGGGCTCAGGAGACGACGCGTCGACGAATCGGGGCTTAGGAGACGACGCGTGGACCGATCGGGGCTCAGGAGACGGCGCGTCGACCGACCGGAGCTCAGGAGATTCGCGTGGATCGATCGGGGCTCCGTAGGCGGCGCGTGGACCGACCGGGGCTCAGGAGGCAGCGCGAGAACCGTTCGCGGCTCGGCGACGGCGCGTGGACCGATCGGGGCTCAGGAGGCCGCGCGTGGACCGATCATGGCTCGGCGACGGCGCGTAGACCGATCGGGGCTCGGAGACGGCGCATGAACCGACCGGGGCTCAGGAGACGGCGCGTAGACTGATCGGGGCTCGGAGACGGCGCGTTAACCGATCGGGGCTCAGGAGACGATGCGTGGATCGATCGGGGCTCAGGAGACGGCGCGTAGACCCATCGGGGCTCGGAGACGGCACGTGGACCGATCAGGGCTTAGGAGACGACGCGTGGACCGATCGGGGCTCAGGAGACGGCGCGTGGACCGATCGGTGCTCGGAGACGGCGCGTGGACGGACCGTGGCTTAGAATGCGTCACGAGGAACGATCGGGGCTCGGATACGGCGTGTAGACGTATCGGGGCTTAGGAGACGATGCGTGAACCGATCGGGGCTCAGGAGACGCCGCGTGGACCGATCGGGGCTCGGAGACGGCGCGTGGAACGATCGGGGCTCAGGAAACGGCGCGTGAAATGATCGGCGCTCTGAGACGGCGCGTGGACCGATTGTGGCTTACGAGACGGCGCGTGGATCGATCGGGGCTCAGGAAGCGGCGCCTCGACCTATCGTGGCTCGGAGACGGCGCGTGGAGGCATCGGGGCTAAGAGCACGACGCATGGACCGAGCGGGGCTCAGGAGACGGCGCGTGGACCGATCGGGGCGGGGAGACGGCGCGTGAACCGACCGGGGCTCAGGAGGCCGCACGTGGACTGTTTGAGGCCCAGGAAACGGCGCGTGGATCGATCGGTGCTCGAAGACGACGCGTGGACCGACCGGGGCTCAGGAGCCGATGCGTGGATCGATCGGGGCTCAGGAGTCGGCGGGTAGACCCATCGGCGCTCGGATACGGCGCGTGCACCGATCGGGGCTTAGGAGACGGCGCGTGGATCGATCGGGGCTCAGGAGACGACGCGTCGACCGTTCGGGGCTCAGGAGACGGCGCGCGGACCGGCCGGGGCTCAGGAGCCTAGCGTGGATCGATCGGGGCCCGGAGACGGCGCGTGGACCGATCGGGGCTTAGGAGACGACGCGTGGAGGCATCGGGGCTAAGAAGACGACGCATGGACCGAGCGGGGCTCAGGAGACGGCGCGTGGACCGATCGGTGCTCAGAGACGGCGCGTGGACGGACCGTGGCTTAGAATGCGTCACGCGGACCGATCGGGGCTCGGATACGGCGTGTGGACCGATCGGGGCTCGGAGACGGCGCGTGGAACGATCGGAGCTCATGAGACGGGGCGTGAAATGATCGGCGCTCTGAGACGGCGCGTGGACCGATCGGTGCTCGGAGACGGCGCGTGGAACGATCGGGGCTCGGAGTCGACGCGTTAGCCGATCGGGGCGTAGGAGACGATGCGTGGGCCGATCGGGGCTCGGAGACGGCGCGTGGACCGACCGGGGCTCAGGAGACGGCGCGTCAACCGATCGGCGCTCGGAGACGGCGCGCGGACCGACTGGGGCTCAGGAGACTCGCGTGGATCGATCGGGGTGTAGGCGACGACGCGTGTACCTATCGGGGCTCAGGAGACAGCGCGTGGACCGATCGGGGCTTAGGAGACGACGCGTGGACCGATCGGGGTGTAGGCGACGACGCGTGTACCTATCGGGGCTCAGGAGACAGCGCGTGGACCGATCAGGGCTCGGGGACAGCGCGTGGACCGACTGGGGGTCAGGCGGTTTCGCATGGACCAATTGGGGTTCGGCGACGGCGCGTGGACCGATCGGGGCTTAGGAGACGGCGCGTGCACCGATCGGGGCCCGGAGACGGGTCGTGGACAGATTGGGGATTAGGAGACGGCGCGTGGACCGATCGGGGCTGGGAGACGGCACGTGGACCAATGGTGGCTTAGGAGACGACGCGTGGACCGATCGGGGCTTAGGAGGCGGCGCGTGGAACGATCGGGGCTCAGGAGACGGCGCGTGGACCGATCGGGGCTCGGAGACGGCGCGTGGAACGATCGGAGCACAGGAGACGGCGCCTGAACCGAGCGGCGCTCGGAGACGGCGCGTGGATCGATCGGGGCTTAGGAGACGGCGCGTGGACCGATCGGGGCTCAGGAGACCCCGCGTGGACCGATCGGGGCTCGGCGACTGCGCGTGGACGCATCGGGGCCCAGGAGACGGCGCGTGGACCGATCGCGGCTCAGGAAGCGGCGCCTGGACCGATCGTGGCTCGGAGACGGCGCGTGGAGGTATCGGGGCTTAAAAGACGATGGATGGACCGATCGGGGCTCAGGAAACGGCGCGTGGAACGAACGGTGCTCGGAGACGACACGTAGACCGATCGGGGCTCGGAGACGGCGCGTGGACCGACCGGGGCTAAGGAGGCCGCGCGTGGACCTATCGAGGCTTAGGAGCCGACGCGTGGACCGATCGGGGCTCAGGAAGCGGCGCATGGACCGATCGTGGCTCGGAGACGGCGCGTGGAGGTATCGGGGCTTAAAAGACGACGGATGGACCGATCGGGGCTCAGGAAACGGCGCGTGGAACGAACGGTGCTCGGAGACGACGCGTGGACCGATCGGGGCTCGGAGACGGCGCGTGTACGGATCGAGGCTTGGAGACCGCGCGTGGACCGATCGGCGCTCGGAGACGGCGCGTGGACCGATCGGGGCTTAGGAGACGGCGCGTGGACCGATCGGGGCTCAGGAGACCCCGCGTGGACCGATCGGGGCTCGGCGACTGCGCGTGGACGCATCGGGGCCCAGGAGACGGCGCGTGGACCGATCGCGGCTCAGGAAGCGGCGCCTGGACCGATCGTGGCTCGGAGACGGCGCGTGGAGGTATCGGGGCTTAAAAGACGACGGATGGACCGATCGGGGCTCAGGAAAAGGCGCGTGGAACGAACGGTGCTCGGAGACGACACGTAGACCGATCGGGGCTCGGAGACGGCGCGTGGACCGACCGGGGCTTAGGAGACGGCGCGTGGACCGATCGGGGCTCAGGAGACCCCGCGTGGACCGATCGGGGCTCGGCGACTGCGCGTGGACGCATCGGGGCCCAGGAGACGGCGCGTGGACCGATCGCGGCTCAGGAAGCGGCGCCTGGACCGATCGTGGCTCGGAGACGGCGCGTGGAGGTATCGGGGCTTAAAAGACGACGGATGGACCGATCGGGGCTCAGGAAAAGGCGCGTGGAACGAACGGTGCTCGGAGACGACACGTAGACCGATCGGGGCTCGGAGACGGCGCGTGGACCGACCGGGGCTTAGGAGACGGCGCGTGGACCGATCGGGGCTCAGGAGACCCCGCGTGGACCGATCGGGGCTCGGCGACTGCGCGTGGACGCATCGGGGCCCAGGAGACGGCGCGTGGACCGATCGGGGCTCAGGAAGCGGCGCACGGACCGATCGTGGCTCGGAGACGGCGCGTGGAGGCATCGGGGCTTTGAAGACGACGCGTGGACCGAACGGTGCTCAGAAAACGGCTCGTGGACCGATCGGGGCTCGGAGACATCGCGTGGAATGATCGGGTCTCAGGAGACGGCGCGTGAACCGACTGGCGCTCGGAGACGGCGCGTGCACCGATCGTGGCTTAGGAGACGGCGCGTGTTCCGATCGGGACTTAGGAGACGACGCGTGGACCGATCGGGGTGTAGGCGACGACGCCTGTACCTATCGGGGCTCAGGAGACAGCGCGTGGACCGATCGGGGCTTAGGAGACGACGCGTGGACCGATCGGAGTGTAGGCGACGACGCGTGTACCTATCGGGGCTCAGGAGACAGCGCGTGGACCGATCAGGGCTCGGCGACTGCGCGTGGACGTATCGGCGCTCAGGAGACGGCGCGTGGACCGATCGGGCCTCGGGGACGGCGCGTTAACCGATTGGGGCTTAGGAGACCATGCGTGGACCGATCGGGGCTCGAAGATGGCGCGTGGACCGATCGGGTCTCAGGAGGCCGCGCGTGGACAGATCATGACTCGGCGACGGCGCGTGGACCGATCGGGGCTCGGAGACGACGCGTGGACCGATCGGGACTCGGAGACAGCGCGTGGACCGACTGGGGCTCAGGCGGTTTCGCGTGGACCAATTGGGGTTCGGCGACGGCGCGTGGACCGATCGGGGCTTAGGAGACGGCGCGTTCACCGATCGGGGCCCGGAGACGGGTCGTGGACAGATTGGGGATTAGGAGACGGCGCGTGGACCGATCGGGGCTGGGAGACGGCACGTGGACCAATGGTGGCTTAGGAGACGACGCGTGGACCGATCGGGGCTTAGGAGGCGGCGCGTGGAACGATCGGGGCTCAGGAGACGGCGCGTGGACCGATCGGGGCTCGGAGACGGCGCGTGGAACGATCGGAGCACAGGAGACGGCGCGTGAACCGAGCGGCGCTCGGAGACGGCGCGTGGTTCGATCGGGGCTTAGGAGACGGCGCGTGGACCGATCGGGGCTCAGGAGACCCCGCGTGGACCGATCGGGGCTCGGCGACTGCGCGTGGACGCATCGGGGCCCAGGAGACGGCGCGTGGACCGATCGCGGCTCAGGAGGCGGCGCCTGGACCGATCGTGGCTCGGAGACGGCGCGTGGAGGTATCGGGGCTTAAAAGACGACGGATGGACCGATCGGGGCTCAGGAAACGGCGCGTGGAACGAACGGTGCTCGGAGACGACACGTAGACCGATCGGAGCTCGGAGACGGCGCGTGGACCGACCGGGGCTAAGGAGGCCGCGCGTGGACCTATCGAGGCTTACGAGCCGACCCGTGGACCGATCGGGGCTCAGGAAGCGGCGCATGGACCGATCGTGGCTCGGAGACGGCGCGTGGAGGTATCGGGGCTTAAAAGACGACGGATGGACCGATCGGGGCTCAGGAAACGGCGCGTGGAACGAACGGTGCTCGGAGACGACGCGTGGACCGATCGGGGCTCGGAGACGGCGCGTGTACGGATCGAGGCTTGGAAACCGCGCGTGGACCGATCGGCGCTCGGAGACGGCGCGTGGACCGATCGGGGCTTAGGAGACGGCGCGTGGACCGATCGGGGCTCGGAGACATCGCGTGGAATGATCGGGGCTCAGGAGACGGCGCATGAAACGATCGGCGCTCGGAGACGGCGCGTGCACCGATCGGGGCTTAGGAGACGGCGCGTGGACCGATCGGAGATCAGGAGAGGACGCCTGGACTGATAGGGCTTTGGAAGCGGCGCACGGACCGATCGTGGCTCGGAGACGGCGCGTGGAGGCATCGGGGCTTTGAAGACGACGCGTGGACCGAACGGTGCTCAGAAAACGGCTCGTGGACCGATCGGGGCTCGGAGACATCGCGTGGAATGATCGGGGCTCAGGAGACGGCACGTGAACCGATCGGCGCTCGGAGACGGCGCGTGCACCGATCGGGGCTTAGGAGACGGCGCGTGGATCGATCGGGGCTCAGGAGACGACGCGGCGACGGATCGGGGCTTAGGAGACGACGCGTGGACCGATCGGGGTTCACGAATCGGCGCCTGCACCGATCATGGCTCGGAGACGGCGCGTGGAGGCATCGGGGCTTAGAAGACGACGCATGGACCGATCGGGGCTCGGAAACAGCGCGTCGACCGATCGGGGCTCAGGAGACGGCTCGCGGACCGACCGGGGCTCAGGAGCCTCGCGTGGGCCGATCACGGCTCGGCGACGGCGCGTGGACCGATCGGGGCTCGGAGACGACGCGTGGACCGATGGGGGCTCGGATACGGCGCGTGAACCAAGCGGGGCTCAGGAGGCCGCGCGTGGACCGATCATGGCTCGGCGACGGCGCGTGGACCGATCGGGTTTCGGATACGACGCGTGGACCGATCGTGGCTCGGAGACGGCGCGTGGAGGCATCGGGGCTTTCAAGACGACGCGTGGATCGAACGGTGCTCAGAAAACGGCGCGTGGAGCGATTGGGGCTCAGGAGACGGCGCGTGGATCGATCGGGGCTCAGGAGACGGTGCGTGGACCGATCGGGGCTCGGCGACTGCGCGTGGACGTATCGGCGCTCAGGAGACGGCGCGTGGACCGATCGGGGCTCGGGGACGGCGCGTTAACCGATTGGGGCTTAGGAGACCATGCGTGGACCGATCGGGGCTCGAAGATGGCGCGTGGACCGATCGGGTCTCAGGAGGCCGCGCGTGGACAGATCATGACTCGGCGACGGCGCGTGGACCGATCGGGGCTCGGAGACGACGCGTGGACCGATCGGGACTCGGAGACAGCGCGTGGACCGACTGGGGCTCAGGCGGTTTCGCGTGGACCAATTGGGGTTCGGCGACGGCGCGTGGACCGATCGGGGCTTAGGAGACGGCGCGTTCACCGATCGGGGCCCGGAGACGGGTCGTGGACAGATTGGGGATTAGGAGACGGCGCGTGGACCGATCGGGGCTGGGAGACGGCACGTGGACCAATGGTGGCTTAGGAGACGACGCGTGGATCGATCGGGGCTTAGGAGGCGGCGCGTGGAACGATCGGGGCTCAGGAGACGGCGCGTGGACCGATCGGGGCTCGGAGACGGCGCGTGGAACGATCGGAGCACAGGAGACGGCGCGTGAACCGAGCGGCGCTCGGAGACGGCGCGTGGATCGATCGTGGCTCGGAGACGGCGCGTGGAGGTATCGGGGCTTAAAAGACGACGGATGGACCGATCGGGGCTCAGGAAACGGCGCGTGGAACGAACGGTGCTCGGAGACGACGCGTGGACCGATCGGGGCTCGGAGACGGCGCGTGTACGGATCGAGGCTTGGAGACCGCGCGTGGACCGATCGGCGCTCGGAGACGGCGCGTGGACCGATCGGGGCTTAGGAGACGGCGCGTGGACCGATCGGGGCTCGGAGACATCGCGTGGAATGATCGGGGCTCAGGAGACGGCGCATGAAACGATCGGCGCTCGGAGACGGCGCGTGCACCGATCGGGGCTTAGGAGACGGCGCGTGGACCGATCGGAGATCAGGAGAGGACGCCTGGACTGATAGGGCTTTGGAAGCGGCGCACGGACCGATCGTGGCTCGGAGACGGCGCGTGGAGGCATCGGGGCTTTGAAGACGACGCGTGGACCGAACGGTGCTCAGAAAACGGCTCGTGGACCGATCGGGGCTCGGAGACATCGCGTGGAATGATCGGGGCTCAGGAGACGGCGCGTGAACCGATCGGCGCTCGGAGACGGCGCGTGCACCGATCGGGGCTTAGGAGACGGCGCGTGGATCGATCGGGGCTCAGGAGACGACGCGGCGACGGATCGGGGCTTAGGAGACGACGCGTGGACCGATCGGGGTTCACGAATCGGCGCCTGCACCGATCATGGCTCGGAGACGGCGCGTGGAGGCATCGGGGCTTAGAAGACGACGCATGGACCGATCGGGGCTCGGAAACAGCGCGTCGACCGATCGGGGCTCAGGAGACGGCTCGCGGACCGACCGGGGCTCAGGAGCCTCGCGTGGGCCGATCACGGCTCGGCGACGGCGCGTGGACCGATCGGGGCTCGGAGACGACGCGTGGACCGATGGGGGCTCGGATACGGCGCGTGAACCAAGCGGGGCTCAGGAGGCCGCGCGTGGACCGATCATGCCTCGGCGACGGCGCGTGGACCGATCGGGTTTCGGATACGACGCGTGGACCGATCGTGGCTCGGAGACGGCGCGTGGAGGCATCGGGGCTTTCAAGACGACGCGTGGATCGAACGGTGCTCAGAAAACGGCGCGTGGAGCGATTGGGGCTCAGGAGACGGCGCGTGGATCGATCGGGGCTCAGGAGATGGTGCGTGGACCGATCGGGGCTTAGGAGACGACGCGTGGACCGATCGGGGCTCGGAGACGACGCGTGGACCGATCGGGGCTCGGAGACAGTGCGTGGACCGACTGGGGCTCAGGCGGTTACGCGTGGACCAATTGGGGTTCGGCGACGGCGCGTGGACCGATTGGGGCTCGGAGACGGCGCGTGGACCAATAGGGACTTAGGAGACGGCGCGTGGACCGATCGGGGCTTAGGAGACGACGCGTGAATCGAGCGGGGCTCGGAGACGGCGCGTGGATGGACCGTGGCTTAGAATGCGGCACGCGGACCGATCGGGGCTCGGAGACGGCGTGTGGACCGATCGGGGGGCAGGAAGCGGCGCCTGGACCCATCGTGGCTCGGAGACGGTGCGTGGAGGCATCAGGGCTAAGAAGACGACGCATGGACCGAGCGGGGTTCAGGAGATGGCGCGAGGAGCGATCGGGGCTCGGAGACGGCGCGTGGACCGATCGGGTCTCAGGAGGCCGCGCGTGGACAGATCATGACTCGGCGACGGCGCGTGGACCGATCGGGGCTCGGAGACGACGCGTGCACCGATCAGGGCTCGGAGACAGCGCTTGGACCGATTGGGGCTCGGATACGGCGCGTGAACCAATCGGGGCTCAGGAGGCCGCTCGTGGACAGATCATGACTCGGCGACGGCGCGTGGACCGATCGGGGCTCGGAGACGACGCGTGGACCGATCGGGGCTCGGAGACGGCGCGTGGACCGATCGGGTCTCAGGAGGCCGCGCGTGGACAGATCATGACTCGGCGACGGCGCGTGGACCGATCGGGGGTCGGAGACGACGCGTGGACCGATCGGGGCTCGGAGACGGCGCGTGGACCGATCGGGTCTCAGGAGGCCGCGCGTGGACAGATCATGACTCGGCGACGGCGCGTGGACCGATCGGGGGTCGGAGACGACGCGTGGACCGATCGGGGCTCGGAGACGGCGCATGAACCGACCGGGGCTCAGGAGACGGCGCGTGGACTGATCGGGGCTCGGAGACGGCGCGTTAACCGATCGGGGCTCAGGAGACGATGCGTGGATCGATCGGGTCTCGGAGACAGCGCGTGGACCGCCTGGGGCTAAGGCGGTTTCGCGTGGACCAATTGGGGTTCGGCGACGGCGCGTGGACCGATCGGGGCTTAGGAGACGGCGCGTGCACCGATCGGGGCCCGGAGACGGGTCGTGGACCGATCGGGGCTCAGGAGACGGCGCGTGGACCGATTGGGGCTCGGATACGGCGCGTGAACCAATCGGGGCTCAGGAGGCCGCGCGTGGACCGATCGCGGCTCGGCGACGGCGCGTGGACCGATCGGGGCTCAGGAGGCCGCGCGTGGACCGATCGCGGCTCGGCGACGGCGCGTGGACCGATCGGGGCTCGGAGACGATGCGTGGACCGATCGAGGTTCGGCGACAGCGCGTGAACCGACTGGGTCTCAGGCGGTTGTGCGTGGTACAATTAGGGGTCGGCGACCGCGCGTGGACCGTTCGGGGCTCGGAGACAGCGCGTTAACCGATCGGGGCTTAGGAGACGATGCGTGAACCGATCGGGGCTCGGAGAAGGCGCGTGGACCGATCGGGGCCTAGGAGACAACGCGTGGACCGATCGTGGCTCAGGAAGCGGCGCCTGGACCGATCGTGGCCCGGAGACGGCGCGAGAAGGCATCGGGGCTTACAGGACGACGCGTGGATCGACCGGGGGCTCGGAGACGGCGCATGAACCGACCGGGGCTCATGAGACGGCGCGTGGACTGATCGGGGCTCGGAGACGGCGCGTTAACCAATCGGGGCTTAGGAGACGGCGTGTGAACGTATCGGGGCTTAGGAAAGGATGCGTTGACCGATCGGGGCTCATGAGACGGCGCGTAGACCGATCGGAGCTCAGGAGACGGCGCGTGGACCGATCGGTGCTCGGAGACGGCGCGTGGACGGACCGTGGCTTAGAATGCGTCACGCGGACCGATCGGGGCTCGGATACGGCGTGTGGACCGATCGGGGCTCGGAGACGCAGCGTGGACCGATCGGGGCTTGGGAGACGACGCGTGGACCGATCGGGGCGTAGGACACGGCGCGTGTACCTATCGGGGCTCACGAGACAGCGTGTGGACCGATTGGGGCTCAGGAGACGGCGCGTGGACCGATCGGGCCTCGGAGACGGCGCGTGGACGGACCGCGGCTCAGAATGCGGTACGCGGACCGATCGGGGATCGGACACGGCGTGTGGACCGATCGAGGCTCGGAGACGACGCGTTTACGGATCGGGGATCAGGAGACGACGCGTGGAACGATCCGGGCTCAGGAGACGGAGCGTGGACCGATTGGGACTCGGAGACGGCGTGTGGAACGATCGGGGCTAGGGTGACGGCGCGTGAACCGATCGGCGCTCGGAGACGGCGCGTGGATCGATCGGGGATCGGGGACGGCGCGTGGAATGATCGGGGCTCGGAGTCGACGCTTTAGCCGATCGGGGCTTAGGAGACGATGCGTGGGCCGATCGGGGCTCGGAGACGGCGCGTGGATCGACCGGGGTTTTGGAGAAGACGCTTGGACCGAACGGGGCTTAGGAGACGGCGCTTGGACCGATCGGGCTCAGGAGACGGCGCGCGGACCGACTGGGGCTCAGGAGACTCGCGTGGATCGATCGGGGCTCCGGAGGCGCCGCGTGGACCGATTGGGATCAGGAGACGGTGCGTGAACCGTTCGGGGCTCGGAGACGGAGCATGTACGGATCGGGGATTCGGCGATGACGCGTGGACCGATCCGGGCTCAGGAGACGGCGCGTGGACGGATCGGGGCTCGGAGACGGCGCGTGGAACGATCGGGGCTCAGGAGACGGCGCGTGAACCGATCGGCGCTCGGAGACGGCGCGTGGACCGATAGGGGCTTAGGAGACGGCGCGTGGACCGATCGGGGCTCGGAGACGGGGCGTGGAATGATCGGGGCTCACGAGACGGCGCGTGAAATGATCGGCACTCTGAGACGGCGCGTAGACCGATTGGGGCTTAGGAGACGACGCGTCGAACGATCGGGGCTTAGGAGACGACGCGTGGACCGATCGGGGCTCGGCGACAGGGCGTGTACCGACTGGGGCTCAGGAGACCGCGCGTGAACCGATCGGGGCTCGGCGACTGCGCGTGGACGGATCGGGGCTCGGAGACGGTGCGTAGAACGATCGGGGCTCAGGAGACGGCGCGTTAACCGATTGGGGCTTAGGAGACGTTGCGTGGACCGATCGGCGCTCGAAGACGGCGCGTGGACCGATCGGGGCTCGGACACAGTGCGTCGACCGACTGGGGCTCAGGCGGTTGCGCGTGGACCGAGCGGGGTTCAGGAGACGGCGCGAGGAGCGATCGGGGCTCAGGAGAAGACACGTCAATTGATCGGAGCCCCGGAGACGACGCCTCGATGGAGTGGGGCTCAGGAGGCGGCACGAGAAGCGATCGGGGCTCAGGAGAAGACACGTCAATTGATGGGGGCTCAGGAGACGACGCGTCGACGAATCGGGGCTTAGCAGACGACGCGTGGACCGATCGGGGCTCAGGAGACGGCGCGTCGACCGACCGGAGCTCAGGAGATTCGCGTGGATCGATCGGGGCTCCGTAGGCGGCGCGTGGACCGACCGGAGCTCAGGAGGCCGCGCGAGAACCGATCGCGGCTCGGCGACGGCGTGTGGACCGATCGGGTCTCAGGAGGCCGCGCGTGGACAGATCATGACTCGGCGACGGCGCGTGGACCGATCGGGGCTCGGAGACGACGCGTGGACCGATCGGGGCTCGGAGACGGCGCGTGGACCGATCGGGTCTCAGGAGGCCGCGCGTGGACAGATCATGACTCGGCGACGGCGCGTGGACCGATCGGGGCTCGGAGACGACGCGTGGACCGATCGGGGCTCGGAGACGGCGCATGAACCGACCGGGGCTCAGGAGACGGCGCGTGGACTGATCGGGGCTCGGAGACGGCGCGTTAACCGATCGGGGCTCAGGAGACGATGCGTGGATCGATCGGGGCTCAGGAGGCGGCGCGTAGACCCATCGGGGCTCGGAGACGGCACGTGGACCGATCAGGGCTTAGGAGACGACGCGTGGACCGATCGGGGCTCAGGAGACGGCGCGTGGACCGATCGGTGCTCGGAGACGGCGCGTGGACGGACCGTGGCTTAGAATGCGTCACGCGGACCGATCGGGGCTCGGATACGGCGTGTAGACGTATCGGGGCTTAGGAGACGATGCGTGAACCGATCGGGGCTCAGGAGACGCCGCGTGGACCGATCGGGGCTCGGAGACGGCGCGTGGAACGATCGGGGCTCAGGAAACGGCGCGTGAAATGATCGGCGCGCTGAGACGGCGCGTGGACCGATTGTGGCTTACGAGACGGCGCGTGGATCGATCGGGGCTCAGGAAGCGGCGCCTCGACCTATCGTGGCTCGGAGACGGCGCGTGGAGGCATCGGGGCTAAGAACACGACGCATGGACCGAGCGGGGCTCAGAAGACGGCGCGAGGAGCGATCGGGGCTCAGGAGAAGACGCGTCAATTGATCGGGGCTCAGGAGACGACGCGGCGACGGATCGGGGCTTAGGATACGACGCGTGGACCGATTGGGGCTCAGGAGGCCGCGCGTGGACCGATCGCGGCTCGACGCCGCGCGTGGACGGATCGGGGCTCGGAGACGGTGCGTAGAACGATCGGGGCTCAGGAGACGGCGCGTTAACCGATTGGGGCTTAGGAGACGTTGCGTGGACCGATCGGCGCTCGAAGACGGCGCGTGGACCGATCGGGGCTCGGACACAGTGCGTCGACCGACTGGGGCTCAGGCGGTTGCGCGTGGACCGAGCGGGGTTCAGGAGACGGCGCGAGGAGCGATCGGGGCTCAGGAGAAGACACGTCAATTGATCGGAGCCCCGGAGACGACGCCTCGATGGAGTGGGGCTCAGGAGGCGGCACGAGAAGCGATCGGGGCTCAGGAGAAGACACGTCAATTGATGGGGGCTCAGGAGACGACGCGTCGACGAATCGGGGCTTAGCAGACGACGCGTGGACCGATCGGGGCTCAGGAGACGGCGCGTCGACCGACCGGAGCTCAGGAGATTCGCGTGGATCGATCGGGGCTCCGTAGGCGGCGCGTGGACCGACCGGAGCTCAGGAGGCCGCGCGAGAACCGATCGCGGCTCGGCGACGGCGTGTGGACCGATCGGGTCTCAGGAGGCCGCGCGTGGACAGATCATGACTCGGCGACGGCGCGTGGACCGATCGGGGCTCGGAGACGACGCGTGGACCGATCGGGGCTCGGAGACGGCGCGTGGACCGATCGGGTCTCAGGAGGCCGCGCGTGGACAGATCATGACTCGGCGACGGCGCGTGGACCGATCGGGGCTCGGAGACGACGCGTGGACCGATCGGGGCTCGGAGACGGCGCATGAACCGACCGGGGCTCAGGAGACGGCGCGTGGACTGATCGGGGCTCGGAGACGGCGCGTTAACCGATCGGGGCTCAGGAGACGATGCGTGGATCGATCGGGGCTCAGGAGGCGGCGCGTAGACCCATCGGGGCTCGGAGACGGCACGTGGACCGATCAGGGCTTAGGAGACGACGCGTGGACCGATCGGGGCTCAGGAGACGGCGCGTGGACCGATCGGTGCTCGGAGACGGCGCGTGGACGGACCGTGGCTTAGAATGCGTCACGCGGACCGATCGGGGCTCGGATACGGCGTGTAGACGTATCGGGGCTTAGGAGACGATGCGTGAACCGATCGGGGCTCAGGAGACGCCGCGTGGACCGATCGGGGCTCGGAGACGGCGCGTGGAACGATCGGGGCTCAGGAAACGGCGCGTGAAATGATCGGCGCGCTGAGACGGCGCGTGGACCGATTGTGGCTTACGAGACGGCGCGTGGATCGATCGGGGCTCAGGAAGCGGCGCCTCGACCTATCGTGGCTCGGAGACGGCGCGTGGAGGCATCGGGGCTAAGAACACGACGCATGGACCGAGCGGGGCTCAGAAGACGGCGCGAGGAGCGATCGGGGCTCAGGAGAAGACGCGTCAATTGATCGGGGCTCAGGAGACGACGCGGCGACGGATCGGGGCTTAGGATACGACGCGTGGACCGATTGGGGCTCAGGAGGCCGCGCGTGGACCGATCGCGGCTCGACGCCGCGCGTGGACGGATCAGGGCTCAGGAGACGGCGCGTGGACCGATCGGGGCGGGGAGATGGCGCGTGAACCAACCGGGGCTCAGGAGGCCGCGCGTGGACTGATTGGGGACCAGGAAACGGCGCGTGGATCGATCGGTGCTCGAAGACGACGCGTGGACCGACCGGGGCTCAGGAGCCGATGCGTGGATCGATCGGGGCTCAGGAGTCGGCGCGTAGACCCATCGGGGCTCGGAGACGGCACGTGGACCGATCAGAGCTTAGGAGACGACGCGTGGACCGATCGGGGCTCAGGAGACGGCGCGTGGACCGATCGGGCCTCGGCGACTGCGCGTGGACGTATCGGGGTTCAGGAGACGGCGCGTGGACCGATTGGGGCTTGGAGACGGCGCGTTAACCGATCGGGGCTTAGGAGACGACGCGTGGACCGATCGGGCCTCAGGAGACGGCGCGTGGACCGATCGGTGCTCGGAGACGGCGCGTGGAACGATCGGGGCTCAGGAGACGGCGCGTGAAATGATCGGCGCTCTGAGACGGCGCGTGGACCGATTGTGGCTTACGAGACGGCGCGTGGATCGATCGGGGCTCAGGAAGCGGCGCCTCGACCTATCGTGGCTCGGAGACGGCGCGTGGAGGCATCGGGGCTAAGAACACGATGCATGGACCGAGCGGGGCTCAGGAGACGGCGCGAGGAGCGATCGGGGCTCAGGAGAAGACGCGTCAATTGATCGGGGCTCAGGAGACGACGCGGCGACGGATCGGGGCTTAGGATACGACGCGTGGACCGATTGGGGCTCAGGAGGCCGCGCGTGGACCGATCGCGGCTCGACGCCGCGCGTGGACGGATTAGGGCTCAGGAGACGGCGCGTGGACCGATCGGGGCGGGGAGACGGCGCGTGACCCGACCGGGGCTTAGGAGGCCGCGCGTGGACTGATTGGGGCTCGGCGACTGCGCGTGGACGTATCGGGGCTCAGGAGATGGCGCGTGGACCGATCACGGCGGGGAGACGGCGCGTTAACCGATCGGGGCTTAGGAGACGATGCGTGGACCGATCGCGGCTCGGAGACGGCGCGTGGACCGACCGGGGCTAAGGAGGCCGCGCGTGGACCTATCGAGGCTTAGGAGCCGACGCGTGGACCGATCGGGGCTCAGGAATCGGCGCGTGGACCGAACGGTGCTCGGAGACGACGCGTGGACCGATCGGGGCTCGGAGACGGCGCGTGTACGGATCGAGGCTTGGAGACCGCGCGGAGACCGATCGGGGCTCAGGAGACGACGCGTCGACGAATCGGGGCTTAGGAGACGACGCGTGGACCGATCGGGGCTCAGGAGACGGCGCGTCGACCGACCGGAGCTCAGGAGATTCGCGTGGATCGATCTGGGCTCCGTAGGCGGCGCGTGGACCGACCGGGGCTCAGGAGGCCGCGCGAGAACCGATCGCCGCTCGGCGACGGCGCGTGGACCGATCGGGGCTCAGGAGGCCGCGCGTGGACCGATCATGGCTCGGCGACGGCGCGTAGACCGATCGGGGCTCGGAGACGACGCGTGCACCGATCAGGGCTCGGAGACAGCGCTTGGACCGATTGGGGCTCGGATACGGCGCGTGAACCAATCGGGGCTCAGGAGGCCGCTCGTGGACCGATCGCGGCTCGGCGACGGCGCGTGGACCGATCGGGTCTCAGGAGGCCGCGCGTGGATAGATCATGACTCGGCGACGGCGCGTGGACCGATCGGGGCTCGGAGACGACGCGTGGACCGATCGGGGCTCGGAGACGGCGCATGAACCGACCGGGGCTCAGGAGACGGCGCGTGGACTGATCGGGGCTCGGAGACGGCGCGTTAACCGATCGGGGCTCAGGAGACGATGCGTGGATCGATCGGGGCTCAGGAGGCGGCGCGTAGACCCATCGGGGCTCGGAGACGGCACGTGGACCGATCAGGGCTTAGGAGACGACGCGTGGACCGATCGGGGCTCAGGAGACGGCGCGTGGACCGATCGGGCCTCGGCGACTGCGCGTGGACGTATCGGGGTTCAGGAGACGGCGCGTGGACCGATTGGGGCTCGGAGACGGCGCGTTAACCGATCGGGGCTTAGGAGACGACGCGTGGACCGATCGGGCCTCAGGAGACGGCGCGTGGACCGATCGGTGCTCGGAGACGGCTCGTGGAACGATCGGGGCTCAGGAGACGGCGCGTGAAATGATCGGCGCTCTGAGACGGCGCGTGGACCGATTGTGGCTTACGAGACGGCGCGTGGATCGATCGGGGCTCAGGAAGCGGCGCCTCGACCTATCGTGGCTCGGAGACGGCGCGTGGAGGCATCGGGGCTAAGAACACGACGCATGGACCGAGCGGGGCTCAGGAGACGGCGCGTGGACCGATCGGTGCTCAGAGACGGCGCGTGGAACGATCGGAGCTCAGGAGACGGGGCGTGAAATGGTCGGCGCTCTGAGACGGCGCGTGGAACGATCGGGGCTCGGAGTCGACGCGTTAGCCGATCGGGGCGTAGGAGACGATGCGTGGGCCGATCGGGTCTCGGAGACGGCGCGTGGATCGACCGGGGCTCAGGAGAAGGCGCGTCAACCGATCGGCGCTCGGAGACGGCGCGCGGACCGACTGGGGCTCAGGAGACTCGCGTGGATCGATCGGGGCTCCGGAGGCGCCGCGTGGACCGATTGGGATCAGGAGACGACGCGTGGACCGATCGGGCGTAGGAGACGACGCGTGTACCTATCGGGGCTCACGACACAGCGTGTGGACCGATTGGGGCTCAGGAGACGGCGCGTGGAACGATCGGGGCTCAGGAGACGGCGCGTCAACCGATCGGCGCTCGGAGACGGCGCATGGACCGATCGGGGCTTAGGAGACGGTGCGTGGACCGATCGGAGATCAGGAGATGACGCGTGGACCGATCGGGGTTGTGGAAGCGGCGCACGGACCGATCGTGGCTCGGAGACGGCGCGTGGAGGCATCGGGGCGTTGAAGACGACGCGTGGACCGATCGGGGCTCAGGAAACGGCGTGTGGCGCGATCGGAGCTCAGGAAACGACGCGTGGATCGATCAGGGCTCAGGAGACGACGCGGCGACCAATCAGGGCTCAGGCGACGGCGCGCGGACCGACTGGGGCTCAGGAGACTCGCGTGGATCGATCGGGGCTGCGGAGGCGCCGCGTGGACCGATTGGGATCAGGAGACGGTGCGTGAACCGTTCGGGGCTCGGAGACGGCGTGTGGACCGATCGGGGCTCAGGAGACGGCGCGTGGATCGATCGCGGCTCGGAGACGGCGAGTGGAACGATCGGGGCTCAGGAGACGACGCGTGGACCGATCGGGCGTAGGAGACGACGCGTGTACCTATCGGGGCTCACGACACAGCGTGTGGACCGATTGGGGCTCAGGAGACGCCGCGTGGAACGATCGTGGCTCGGAGACGGCGCGTGGACCGATCGAGGCTCGGCGACGGCGCGTGGACCGATCGGGGCTCGGAGACGACGCGTGTACAGATCAGGGCTTGGTGACGGCGCGTTTACCGATAGCAGCTCGAAGACGGCCCGTGGACGGATCGCGGCTTAGGAGACTGCGCGTGGACCGATCGAGGCTCGGAGACGACGCGTGTGCGGATCGGGGATTCGAGGACGACGGGTGGACCGATCCGGGCTCAGGAGACGACGCGTCGTCCGATCGGGGCTCAGGATGCGGCGCGTGGACCCATCAGGGCTCGGAGACCGCACGTGGACCGATCAAGGCTTAGGACACGACGCGTTGACCGATCGGGACTCAGGAGGCGGCGCGTGGACCGATCGCGGTTCGGCGACGGCGCGTGGACCGATCGGGGCTCAGGAGGCCGCGCGTGGACCGATCGGGGCTCAGGAGACGGCGCGTGGACCGATTGGGGCTCGGATACGGCGCGTGAACCAATCGGGCCTCAGGAGGCCGCGCGTGGACCGATCGCGGCTCGGCGACGGCGCGTGGACCGATCGGGGCTCAGGAGGCCGCGCGTGGACCGATCACAGCTCGGCGACGGCGCGTGGACCGATCGGGGCTTAGTAGAAGGCGCTTGGACCGATCGGGGCTTAGGAGACGACGCGTGGACCGATCGGAGCTCGGAGACGGCGCGTGGAACGATCGGGGCTCAGAGGACGGCGCGTGAACCGATCGGCGCTCGGAGACGGCGCGTGGACCGATCTGGGCTCGGAGACAGCGCGTGGACCGACTGGGGCACATGCGGTGGCGCGTGGACCAATTGGGGTTCGGCGACGGCGCGTGGACCGATCCGGGCTCAGGAGACGGCGCGTGGACCGATCGGGGCTGGGAGACGGAGCGTGGAGCGATGGGGGCTCAGGAGACGGCGCGTGGACCGATCGGGTGTCAGGAGGCTGCGCGTGGACAGATCATGACTCGGCGACGGCGCGTGGACCGATCGGGGCTCGGAGACGACGCGTGGACCGATCGGGTCTCGGAGACAGCGCGTGGACCGCCTGGGGCTAAGGCGGTTTCGCGTGGACCAATTGGGGTTCGGCGACGGCGCGTGGACCGATCGGGGCTTAGGAGACGGCGCGTGCACCGATCGGGGCCCGGAGACGGGTCGTGGACCGATCGGGGCTCAGGAGACGGCGCGTGGACCGATTGGGGCTCGGATACGGCGCGTGAACCAATCGGGGCTCAGGAGGCCGCGCGTGGACCGATCGCGGCTCGGCGACGGCGCGTGGACCGATCGGGGCTCAGGAGGCCGCGCGTGGACCGATCGCGGCTCGGCGACGGCGCGTGGACCGATCGGGGCTCGGAGACGATGCGTGGACCGATCGAGGTTCGGCGACAGCGCGTGAACCGACTGGGTCTCAGGCGGTTGTGCGTGGACCAATTAGGGGTCGGCGACCGCGCGTGGACCGTTCGGGGCTCGGAGACGGCGCGTTAACCGATCGGGGCTTAGGAGACGGCGTGTGAACGTATCGGGGCTTAGGAAAGGATGCGTTGACCGATCGGGGCTCATGAGACGGCGCGTAGACCGATCGGAGCTCAGGACACGGCGTGTGGACCGATCGGGGCTCGGAGACGCAGCGTGGACCGATCGGGGCTTGGGAGACGACGCGTGGACCGATCGGGGCGTAGGACTCGGCGCGTGTACCTATCGGGGCTCGCGAGACAGCGTGTGGACCGATTGGGGCTCAGGAGACGGCGCGTGGACCGATCGGGGCTCGGAGACGGCGCGTGGACGGACCGCGGCTCAGAATGCGGTACGCGGACCGATCGGGGATCGGACACGGCGTGTGGACCGATCGAGGCTCGGAGACGACGCGTTTACGGATCGGGGATCAGGAGACGACGCGTGGAACGATCCGGGCTCAGGAGACGGAGCGTGGACCGATCAGGGCTTAGGAGACTCACGTTGATCGATTGGGGCTCCGGAGGCGACGCGTGGACCGATCGGGGCTTAGGAGACGGCGCGCGGACCGGCCGGGGCTCAGGAGCCTAGCGTGGAGCGATCGGGGCCCGGAGACGGCGCGTGGACCGATCGGGGCTTAGGAGACGACGCGTGGAGGCATCGGGGCTAAGAAGACGACGCATGGACCGAGCGGGGCTCAGGAGACGGCGCGTGGACCGATCGGTGCTCAGAGACGGCGCGTGGACGGACCGTGGCTTAGAATGCGTCACGCGGACCGATCGGGGCTCGGATACGGCGTGTGGACCGATCGCGGCTCGCAGACGGCGCGTGGAACGATCGGAGCTCAGGAGACGGGGCGTGAAATGATCGGCACTCTGAGACGGCGCGTGGACCGATCGGTGCTCGGAGACGGCGCGTGGAACGATCGGGGCTCAGGAGACCCCGCGTGGACCGATCGGGGCTCGGCGACTGCGCGTGGACGCATCGGGGCCCAGGAGACGGCGTGTGGACCGATCGCGGCTCGGAGACGGCGTGTGAACCGACCGGGGCTCAGGAGGCCGCGCGTGGACCGATCGAGGCTCGGCGACGGGGCGTGGAGCGATCGAGTCTCGGAGACGACGCGTCGACCGATTGGGGCTCAGATGATGGTGCGCGGACCGACCGGGGCTCAGGAGACTCGTGGGGATCGATCGGGGCTCCGGAGACGCCGCGAGGAGCGATGGGGATCAGGAGACGGTGCACGGACTGATCGGGGCTCGGAGACGGCGCGTGGACCGATCGGGGCTTAGGAGACGACGCGTGAATCGAGCGGGGCTCGGAGACGGCGCGTGGATGGACCGTGGCTTAGAATGCGGCACGCGGACCGATCGGGGCTCGGAGACGGCGTGTGGACCGATCGGGGATCAGGAAACGGTGCGTGGAGCGATCGGGGCTAAGGAGGCCGCGCGTGGACCGATCGAGGCTCTGCGACGGCGCATGAACCGACCGGGGCTCATGAGACGGCGCGTAGACCGATCGGGGCTCCGGCGGCGACGCGTGGACCGATCGGGACCCAGGAAACGGCGCGTGGATCGATCGGTGCTCGAAGACGACGCGTGGACCGACCGGGGCTCAGGAGCCGATGCGTGGATCGATCGGGGCTCAGGAGGCGGCGCGTAGACCTATCGGGGCTCGGAGACGGCACGTGGACCGATCAGGGCTTAGGAGACAACGCGTGGACCGATCGGGGCTCAGGAGACGGCGCGTGGACCGATCGGTGCTCGGAGACGGCGCGTGGACGGACCGTGGCTTAGAATGCGTCACGCGGACCGATCGGGGCTCGGATACGGCGCGTGGAGCGATCGGGGCTCAGGAGACGGCGCGTGAACCGATCGGCGCTCGGAGACGGCGCGTGGACGGATCAGGGCTCAGGAGACGGCGCGTGAACCAATCGGCGCTCGGAGACGGCGCGTGGACCGATCGGGGCTTAGGAGACGGCGAGTGCACCGATCGGGGCCCGGAGACGGGTCGTGGACAGATTGGGGCTTAGGAGACGGCGCGTGGACCGATCGGGGCTGGGAGACGGCACGTGGACCAATAGGGGCTTAGGAGACGGCGCGTGGACCGATCGGGGCTTAGGAGACGACGCGTGAATCGAGCGGGGCTCGGAGACGGCGCGTGGATGGACCGTGGCTTAGAATGCGGCACGCGGACCGATCGGGGCTCGGAGACGGCGTGTGGACCGATTGGGGCGCAGGAAGCGGCGCCTGGACCCATCGTGGCTCGGAGACCTCGCGTGGAGGCATCAGGGCTAAGAAGACGACGCATGGACCGAGCGGGGTTCAGGAGATGGCGCGAAGAGCGATCGGGGCTCAGGAGAAGACACGTCAATTGATCGGGGCTCCGGAGACGACGCCTCGACGGAGTGGGGCTCAGGAGGCGGCACGAGAAGCGATCAGGGCTCAGGAGAAGACGCGTCAATTGATCGGGGCTCAGGAGACGACGCGTCGACGAATCGGGGCTTAGGAGACGACGCGTGGACCGATCGGGGCTCAGGAGACGGCGCGTCGACCGACCGGAGCTCAGGAGATTCGCGTGGATCGATCTGGGCTCCGTAGGCGGCGCGTGGACCGACCGGGGCTCAGGAGGCCGCGCGAGAACCGATCGCGGCTCGGCGACGGCGCGTGGACCGATCGGGGCTCAGGAGGCCGCGCGTGGACCGATCATGGCTCGGCGACGGCGCGTAGACCGATCGGGGCTCGGAGACGACGCGTGCACCGATCAGGGCTCGGAGACAGCGCTTGGACCGATTGGGGCTCGGATACGGCGCGTGAACCAATCGGGGCTCAGGAGGCCGCTCGTGGACCGATCGCGGCTCGGCGACGGCGCGTGGACCGATCGGGTCTCAGGAGGCCGCGCGTGGACAGATCATGACTCGGCGACGGCGCGTGGACCGATCGGGGCTCGGAGACGACGCGTGGACCGATCGGGTCTCGGAGACAGCGCGTGGACCGCCTGGGGCTAAGGCGGTTTCGCGTGGACCAATTGGGGTTCGGCGACGGCGCGTGGACCGATCGGGGCTTAGGAGACGGCGCGTGCACCGATCGGGGCCCGGAGACGGGTCGTGGACCGATCGGGGCTCAGGAGACGGCGCGTGGACCGATTGGGGCTCGGATACGGCGCGTGAACCAATCGGGGCTCAGGAGGCCGCGCGTGGACCGATCGCGGCTCGGCGACGGCGCGTGGACCGATCGGGGCTCAGGAGGCCGCGCGTGGACCGATCGCGGCTCGGCGACGGCGCGTAGACCGATCGGGGCTCGGAGACGATGCGTGGACCGATCGAGGTTCGGCGACAGCGCGTGAACCGACTGGGTCTCAGGCGGTTGTGCGTGGACCAATTAGGGGTCGGCGACCGCGCGTGGACCGTTCGGGGCTCGGAGACGGCGCGTTAACCGATCGGGGCTTAGGAGACAGCGTGTGAACGTATCGGGGCTTAGGAAAGGATGCGTTGACCGATCGGGGCTCATGAGACGGCGCGTAGACCGATCGGAGCTCAGGACACGGCGTGTGGACCGATCGGGGCTCGGAGACGCAGCGTGGACCGATCGGGGCTTGGGAGACGACGCGTGGACCGATCGGGGCGTAGGACACGGCGCGTGTACCTATCGGGGCTCACGAGACAGCGTGTGGACCGATTGGGGCTCAGGAGACGGCGCGTGGACCGATCGGGGCTCGGAGACGGCGCGTGGACGGACCGCGGCTCAGAATGCGGTACGCGGACCGATCGGGTATCGGACACGGCGTGTGGGCCGATCGAGGCTCGGAGACGACGCGTTTACGGATCGGGGATCAGGAGACGACGCGTGGAACGATCCGGGCTCAGGAGATGGAGCGTGGACCGATCAGGGCTTAGGAGACTCACGTTGATCGATTGGGGCTCCGGAGGCGACGCGTGGACCGATCGGGGCTTAGGAGACTACACGTGTACCTATCGGGGCTCAGGAGACTGCGCGTGGACCGATTGGGCATCAGGAGACGGCGCGTCTATGGATCGGGGCTTGGGGAACGACGCGTGGACCGATCGGGGCTCAGGAGACAGCGCGTGGATCGATCGGGGCTCGGATACGGCGCGTGGAACGATCGGGACTCAGGAGACAGTGCGTGAAATGATCGGCGTTCGGAGACCGCGCGTGGACAGATTGGGGCTTAGGAGACGGCGCGTGGACCGACTGTGGCTCAGGAGGTTGCGCGTGGACGAATTGGGGTTCGGCGACGGCGCGTGGACCGACCGGGGCTCAGGAGACGGCGCGTGGATGGACCGTGGCTTAGAATGCGGTATGCGGACCGATCGGGGCTTGGAGACGGCGTGTGGACCAATCGGGGCTCGGAGACGGCGCGTTAACCGATCGGGGCTTAGGAGACGATGCGTGGACCGATCGGGCCTCGGAGACGGCGCGTGGAACGATCGGAGCAAAGGAGACGGCGCGTGAACAGATCGGCGCTCGGAGACGGCGCGTGGATCGATCGGGGCTTAGGAGACGGCGCGTGGACCGATTGGGGCTTAGGAGACGGCGCGAGGACCGATCGGGGATCTGGAAGCGACGCATAGACCGATCGTGGCTCGGAGACGGCGCGTGGAGGCATCGGGGCTAAGAAGACGACGCAGGGACCGAGCGGGGCTCAGGAGACGGCGCGAGGAGCGATCGGGGCTCAGGAGAAGACGCGTCAATTGATCGGGGCTCAGAAATCGGCGCGTGGAGCGATCGGGGCTCAGGAGACGACGCGTGGATCGATCGGGGCTCAGGAAACGACGCGTCGACCGATCGGGGCTTAGGAGACGGCGCGTGGGCCGATCGGAGCTCGGAGACGGCGCGTGCACCGATCGGGTCTTAGGAGACGGCGCGTCGACCGATCGGGGCTCAGGATGCGGCGCGTGGACCCATCGGGGCTCGGAGACGGTCCGTGGAGCGATAGGGGCTTAGGAGACGGCGCGTTGACTGATCGGGGCTCGGGAAGCGGCGCCTGAACCGATCTGGCTCGGAGACGGCGCGTGGAGGCATCGGGGCTTAGAAGACGACGCATGGATCGATCGGGGCTCACGAAACGGCGCGTGGACCGATTGGAGCTCGGAGACGACGCGTGGACCGACTGGGGCTCAGGTGGTTGCCCGTGGACCAATTGGGGTTCGGCGACGGCGGGTGGACCGATCGCGGCTCGGAGACGGCGCGTTAACCGATCGGGGCTTAGCAGACGATGCGTGAACCGATCGGGGCTCGGAGACGGCGCGTTAACCGATCGGGGCTTAGGAGACGATGCGAGGAGGCATCTGGGTTTACAAGACGACGCGTGGATCGATCGGGGCTCGGAGACGGCGCGTGAACCGACCGGGGCTCAGGAGGCCGCACGTGGACCGATCGAGGCTCGGCGACGGCGTGTGGACCGATCGGGGCTCGGCGACTGCGTGTGGGCGTATCGGGGTTCAGGAGAGGGCGCGTGGACCGATCGGGGCTCGTAGACGGCACGTGGACCGATCAGGGCTTTGGAGACGACGCGTGGACCGATCGGGGCTCAGGAGACGACGCGTGGACCGATCGGTGCTCGGAGACGGCGCGTTGGACGATCGGGGCTTAGGAGACGGCGCGTGCACCGATCGGGGCCCGGAGACGGGTCGTGGACAGATTGGGGATTAGGAGACGGCGCGTCGACCGATCGGGGCTGGGAGACGGCACGTGGACCAATGGTGGCTTAGGAGACGACGCGTCGACCGATCGGGGCTCAGGAGACGGCGCGTGGACCGATCGGGGCTCAGGAGACGGCGCGTTTACCCATTGGGGCTCGAATACGGCGCGTGAACCAATCGGGGCTCAGGAGGCCGCGCGTGGACCGATCGCGGCTCGGCGACGGCGCGTGGACCGATCGGGGCTCAGGAGGCCGCGCGTGGACCGATCATGGCTCGGCGACGGCGCGTGGACCGATCGGGGCTCGGAGACGGCACGTGGACCGATCGTGGCTCGGAGACGGCGCGTGGAGGCATCGGGGTTAAGAAGACGACGCATCGACCGAGCGGGGTTCAGGAGACGGCGCGAGGAGCGATCGGGGCTCAGGAGAAGACGCGACAATTGATCGGGGCTCAGGACAGGACGCGGCGACGGATCGGGGCTTAGAGACGGCGCGTGGACCGATCGGGGCTTAGGAGACGACGCGTGGACCGATCGGGGCTCAAGAGACGGCGCGTGGACCGATCGGGACTCAGGAGACGGCGCGTGGATCGATTGGGGCGTGGATACGGCGCGTGACGCGACCGGGGCTCAGGAGGCCGCGCGTGGAGCGATCATGGCTCGGCGACGGCGCGTGGAACGATCGGAGCACAGGAGACGGCGCGTGAACCGAGCGGCGCTCGCAGACGGCGCGTGGATCGATCGGGACTTAGGAGACGGCGCGTGGACCGATCGGGGCTCAGGAGACCCCGCGTGGACCGATCGGGGCTCGGCGACTGCGCGTGGACGCATCGGGGCCCAGGAGACGGCGCGTGGGCCGATCGGGGTTCGGAGACGGAACGTTAACCGATCGGGGCTTAGGAGACGATGCTTGGACCGATCGCGGCTCGGAGACGGCGTGTGAACCGACCGGGGCTCAGGAGGCCGCGCTTGGACCGATCGAGGCTCGGCGACGGGGCGTGGACCGATCGGGGCTTAGGAGACGGCGCGTGGACCGATCGGGGCTCGGAGACATCGCGTGGAATGATCGGGGCTTAGGAGACGGCGCGTGCACCGATCGGGGCCCGGAGACGGGTCGTGGACAGATTGGGGATTAGGAGAAGGCGCGTGGACCGATCGGGGCTGGGAGACGGCGCGTGGATCAATCGGGGCTTAGGAGACGGCGCGTGGACCGATCGGGGCTTAGGAGACGACGCGTGGATCGACCGGGGCTCGGAGACGGCGCGTGGATGGACCGTGGCTTAGAATGCGGCACGCGGACCGATCGGGGCTCGGAGACGGCGCGTGGAACGATCGGGTATCAGGAGACGGCGCGTTAAATGATCGGCGCTCGGAGACGCCGCGTGGACCGATTGGGGCTTAGGAGACGGCGCGTGGACCGATCGGGGCGCAGGAAGCGGCGCCTGGACCCATCGTGGCTCGGAGACGGTGCGTGGAGGCATCCGGGCTAAGAAGACGACGCATGGACCGAGCGGGGTTCAGGAGACGGCGCGAGGAGCGATCGGGGCTCAGGAGAAGACGCGTCAATTGATGGGGGCTCAGGAGACGACGCGTCGACGAATCGGGGCTTAGCAGACGACGCGTGGACCGATCGGGGCTCAGGAGACGGCGCGTCGACCGACCGGAGCTCAGGAGATTCGCGTGGATCGATCGGGGCTCCGTAGGCGGCGCGTGGACCGACCGGAGCTCAGGAGGCCGCGCGAGAACCGATCGCGGCTCGGCGACGGCGCGTGGACCGATCGGGGCTGAGGAGGCCGCGCGTGGACCCATCATGGCTCGGCGACGGCGCGTAGACCGATCGGGGCTCGGAGACGACGTGTGGACCGATCAGGGCTCGGAGACAGCGCGTGGACCGATTGGGGCTCGGATACGGCGCGTGAACCAATCGGGGCTCAGGAGGCCGCGCGTGGACCGATCGCGGCTCGGCGACGGCGCGTGGACCGATCGGGTCTCAGGAGGCCGCGCGTGGACAGATCATGACTCGGCGACGGTGCGTGGACCGATCGGGGCTCGGAGACGACGCGTGGACCGATCGGGGCTCGGAGACAGCGCGTGGGCCGACTGGGGCTCAGGCGGTTTCGCGTGGACCAATTGGGGTTCGGCGACGGCGCGTGGACCGATCGGGGCTTAGGAGACGGCGCGTGCACCGATCGGGGCCCGGAGACGGGTCGTGGACAGATTGGGGATTAGGAGAAGGCGCGTGGACCGATCGGGGCTGGGAGACGGCACGTGAACCGATCGGGGCTCGGAGACAGCGCGTGGACCGACTGGGGCTCAGGCGGTTTCGCATGGACCAATTGGGGTTCGGCGACGGCGCGTGGACCGATCGGGGCTCAGGAGACGGCGCGTGGACCGATCGGGGCTCAGGAGACGACGCGTGGACCGATCGGGGCTCAGGAGACGGCGCGTGCACCGATCGGGGCTCGGAGAAGGCGCGTGGACCGATCGTGGCTCAGGAAGCGGCGCCTGGACCGATCGTGGGCCGGAGACGGCGCGAGAAGGCATCTGGGCTTACAAGACGACGCGTGGACCGATCGGGGCCCAGGAAACGGCGCGTGGATCGATCGGTGCTCGAAGACGACGCGTGGACCGACCGGGGCTCAGGAGCCGATGCGTGGATCGATCGGGGCTCAGGAGGCGGCGCGTAGACCCATCGGGGCTCGGAGACGGCACGTGGACCGATCAGGGCTTAGGAGACGACGCGTGGACCGATCGGGGCTCAGTAGACGGCGCGTGGACCGATCGGTGCTCGGAGACGGCGCGTGGACCGATTGTGGCTTACGAGACGGCGCGTGGATCGATCGGGGCTCAGGAAGCGGCGCCTGGACCTATCGTGGCTCGGAGACGGGGCGTGGAGACATCGGGGCTAAGAACACGACGCATGGACCGATCGGGGCTTAGGAGACGACGCGTGGACCGATTGGGGCGTAGGACGCGACGCGTGTACCTATCGGGGCTCACGAGACGGCGCGTGGAACGATCGGGGCTCAGGAGACAGCGCCTGGACCGGTCGGGGCTTAGGAGACGACGCCTAGACCGATCGGGGCTTAGGAGGCGGCGTGTGGAACGATCGGGGATCAGGAGACGGCGCGTGCACCGATCGGCGCTCGGAGACGACGCGTCGACCGATCGGGGCTGAGGAGACGACGCGTGGACCGATCGGGGCTTAGGAGAAAACGCGTGGACCGATCGGGGCTCAGGAAGCGGCGCCTGCACCGATCGTGGTTGGGAGACGGCGTAAGGAGGCATCTGGGCTTAGAAGACGACGCGTGGACCGATCGGGGCTCACGAAACGGCGTGTGGACCGACCGAGGCTCAGGCGGCCACGCCTGGACCGATCGTGGCTCGGAGACGGCGCGTGGAGGTATCGGGGTTTAAAAGACGACGGATGGACCGATCGGGGCCCAGGAAACGGCGCGTGGACCGAACGGTGCTCGGAGACGACACGTGGACCGATCGGCGCTCAGGAGACGGCGCGTGGAGCGATCGGGGCTCAGGAGACGACGCGTTAACAGAGCGGGGTTTAGGAGACGATGCGTAGACCGATCGGTGCTCGGAGACAGCGCGTGGACCGACTGGGGCTCAGGAGGTGGCGCGTGGACCAATTGGGATTCGGCGACGGCGCGTGGACCGACCGGGGATTAGGAGACGACGCGTGGGCCGATCGGGGCTTAGGAGCCGGCGCGTGGACCCATCGGGGCTCGGAGACGGCGCGTTAACCGATCGGGGCTTAGGAGACGACGCGTGGACCGATCGGGGCTCAGGAGACGGCGCGTGGACCGATCGGGGCTCAGGAAGCGGCGCCTGCACCGATCGTGGCTCGGAGACGGCGCGTGGAGGCATCGGGGCTTCGAAGACGACGCATGGACCAATCGGGGCTCGGAAACGGCGCCTGGACCGATCGGAGCTCGGAGACGACGCGGGGAGCGGTCGGGGCTCAGGAGAAGACGCGTGGATCGATCGGGGCTCAGGAGACGACACGTCGACGGATCGGGGCTTAGGAGACGACGCGTGGACCGATCGGGACTTAGGAGCCGACGCGTGGACCGATCCGGGCTCAGGAGACGGCGTGTGGACCGATCGGGGCTCGAGGAAGGCGCGTGAAACGATCGGGGCTTAGGAGACGGCGCGTGGACCGATCGGGGCTCAGGAGACGGCGCGCGGACCGACCGGGGCTCAGGAGCCTCGCGTGGACCGATTATGGCTCGGCGACGGCGCGTGGACGGATCGGGGCTCGGAGACGACGCGTGGACCGATTGGGGCTCGGAGACGGCGCGTTAACCGATCGGGGCTTAGGAGACGACGCGTGGACCGATCGGGCCTCAGGAGACGGCGCGTGGACCGATCGGTGCTCGGAGACGGCGCGTGGACGGACCGTGGCTTAGAATGCGTCACGCGGATCGATCGGGGCTCGGATACGGCGTGTGGACGTATCGGGGCTTAGGAGCCGATGCGTGAACCGATCGGGGCTCAGGAGACGCCGCGTGGACCGATCGGGTCTCGGAGACGGCGCGTGGAACGATCAGGGCTCAGGAGACGGCGCGTGAAATGATCGGCGCTCTGAGACGGCGCGTGGACCGATTGTGGCTTACGAGACGGCGCGTGGATCGATCGGGGCTCAGGAAGCGGCGCCTTGACCTATCGTGGCTCGGAGACGGCGCGTGGAGGCATCGGGGCTAAGAACACGACGCATGGACCGAGCGGGGCTCAGGAGACGGCGCGAGGAGCGATCGGGGCTCCGGAGAAGACGCGTCAATTGATCGGGGCTCAGGAGACAACGCGGCGACGGATCGGGGCTTAGGAGACGACGGATGGACCGATCAGGGCTCAGGAAACGGCGCGTGGACCGAACGGTGCTCGGAGACGACGCGTGGACCGATCGGCGCTCAGGAGACGGCGCGTGGAGCGATCGGAGTGCAGGAGACGACGCGATAACAGAGCAGTGTTTAGGAGACGATGCGTGGACCGATCGGTGCTCGGAGACAGCGCGTGGACCGATTGGGGCTCAGGAGGTGGCTCGTGGACCAATTGGGGTTCGGCGACGGCGCGTGGACCGATCGGGGCTTAGGAGACGACCCGTCGACCGATCGGGACTTAGGAGACGACGCGAGGACCGATCGGGGCTTAGGAGGCGGCGCGTGGACCGATCGGTGCTCGGAGACGGCGCGTGGACGACCGTGACTTAGAATGCGTCACGCGGACCGATCGGAGCTCGGATACGGCGTGTGGACGTATCGGGGCTTAGGAGACGATGCGTGAACCGATCGGGGCTCAGGAGACGGCGCGTGGAATGATCGGGGCTTAGGAGACGGCGCGTGGACCGAACGGGGCTTAGGAGACGGCGCGTGGACTGATCGGAGCTCGGGAAGCGGCGCCTGAACCGATCTGGCTCGGAGACGGCGCGTGGACCGATCGGGGTTCGGATACGACGCGTGGATCGATCGGGGCTCGGAAACAGCGCGTGGACCAACCTGGGCTCAGGCGGTTGTGCGTGGACCAATTGGGGTTCGGCGACGGCGCGTGGACCGATCCGGGCTCAGGAGACGGCGCGTGAACCGATCGGCGCACGGAGACGGCGCGTGGACCGATCGGGGCTCAGGAGGATACGCCTGGACCGATCGGGGTTCGGCGACGGCGCGTGGACCGATCGGGGCTCAGGAGACGGCGCGTGGGCCGATCGGAGCTCGGAGACGGCGTGTGGAACGATCGGGGCTCCGAGTCGGCGCGTTAACCGATCGGGGCTCGGAGACGGCGCTGACCGATCGTGGCTTAGGAGAAGGCACGTGGAACGATCGGGGCTCGGAGACGGCGAGTGGAACGATCGGGGCTCCGAGTCGGCGCGTTAACCGATCGGGGCTTAGGAGACGATGCGGGGACCGATCGGGGCTCGGAGACGGCGCGTGGAACGATCGGGGCTCAGGTGACGGCGCGTGAACCGATCCGCGCTCGGAGACGGCCCGTGGACCGATCGGGGCTTAGGAGAAGGCGCTTCGACCGATCGGGGCTTAGGAGACGGCGCGTGGGCCGATCGGAGCTCGGAGACGGCGCGTGGAACGATCGGGGCTCAGGAGACGGCGCGTGAACCGATCGGCGCTCGGAGACGGCGCGTGGACCGATTGGGGCTTAAGAGACGATGGGTGGACCGATCGGGGCTTAGGAGACGGCACGTGAATCGATCGGGGCACAGGAGACGGCGCGTGAGCCGGTCGGGGCTTCGGAGACGACGCCTGGACCGATCGAGGTTTAGGGGGCGGCGTGTGGAACGATCGAGGCTTAGGAGACGGCGGGTGGACTGATCGGAGCTCGGGAAGCGGCGCCTGAACCGATCTGGCTCGGAGACGGCGCGTGGAAGCATCCGGGCTAAGAAGACGACGCATGGACCGAGCGGGGTTCAGGAGACGGAGCGTGGAGCGATCGGGGCTCAGGAGAAGACACGTCAATTGATCGGGGCTCCGGAGACTACGCCTCGACGGATCGGGGCTCAGGAGGCGGCACGAGAAGCGATCGGGGCTCAGGAGAAGACGCGTCAATTGATCGGGGCTCAGGAGACGACGCGTCGACGAATCGGGGCTTAGGAGACGACGCGTGGACCGATCGGGGTTCGGCGACCGCGCGTGAACCGACTGGGGCTCAGGCGGTTGCGCGTGGACCAATTGGGGTTCGGCGACGGCGCGTGGACCGTTCGGGGCTCGGAGACGGCGCGTTAACCGATCGGGGCTTAGGAGACGATGCGTGGACCGATCGGGGCTCGGAGACGGCGCGTGGACCGATCGGGGCTCGGCGACGGCGCGTGGACAGATCAAGGCTTGGAGACGACGCGTGTACGGATCGGGGCTTTGAAGACGACGCGTGGACCGATCGTGGCTCAAGAAACGGCGTGTGGAGCGATCGGGGCTCAGGAGACGACGCGTCGACCGATCAGGGCTCAGGTGACGGCGCGTGGACCGACCGGGGCTCAGGAGACAGCGCGTGAAATGATCGGCGCTCGGAGATGGCGCGTGGACCGATTGGGGCTTAAGAGACGACGGGTGGACCGATCGGGGCTTAGGAGACGGTACGTGAATCGATCGGGGCACAGGAGACGGCGCGTGAGCCGGTCGGGGCTTAGGAGACGGCGCGTGGACCGATCGGGGCGCAGGAAGCGGCGCCTGGACCTATCGTGGCTCGGAGACGGCGCGTGGAGGCATCGGGGCTAAGAACACGACGCATGGACCGAGCGGGGCTCAGGAGACGGCGCGAGGAGCAATCGAGGCTCAGGAGAAGACGCGTCAATTGATCGGGGCTCAGGAGACGACGCGGCGACGGATCGGGGCTTAGGAGACGACGCGTGGACCGATCGGGGCTCGGAGACGGTAGGAGGACCGACCGGAGCTCAGGAGATTCGCGTGGATCGATCAGGGCTCCGGAGGCGGCGCATGGACCGATTGGGGAGCATGCGATGGTGCGTGGACCGATCGGGGCTCGGAGACGGCGCACGGACCGATCGGGGCTTAGGAGACGACGCGTGGACCGATTGGGGCTCAGGAGGCCGCGCGTGGACCGATCGGGGTGTAGGAGACGACGCGTGTACCTATCGGGGCTCAGGAGACAGCGCGTGGACCGATCGGGGCTCGGCGACTGCGCGTCGACGTATCGGGGCTCAGGAGACGGCGCGTGGACCGATTGGAGCTTATGAGACGGCGCGTGGACCGATTGGGGCTCGGATACGGCGCGTGAACCGATCGGGGCTTCGGAGACGACGCGTGGACCGATCGGGGCTCAGGTGACAGCGCGTGGACCGATCGGGGCTTCGGAGACGGTACGTGGACCGATCGGGGCTCGGAGACGGTACGAGGACCGACCGGAGCTCAGGAGATTCGCGTGGATAGATCAGGGCTCCGGAGGCGGCGCATGGACCGATTGGGGAGCATGCGATGGTGCGTGGACCGATCGGGGCTCGGAGACGGCGCACGGACCGATCGGGGCTTAGGAGACGACGCGTGGACCGATCGGGGCTCGGAGACGGCGCGTGGACCGACCGGGGCTAAGGAGGCCGCGCATGGACCTATCGAGGCTTAGGAGCCGACGCGTGGACCGATCGGGGCTGAGGAGACGGCGCGTGGACCGAACGGGCCTCGGAGACGGCGCGTGGAACGATCGGAGCACAGGAGACGGCGCGTGAACCGATCGGCGCTCGGAGACGGCGCGTGGACCGACCGGGGCTAAGCAGGCCGCGCGTGGACCGATAGAGGCTTAGGAGCCGACGCGTGGACCGATCGGGGCTCAGGTGACGGGGCGTGAAATGATCGGCGCTCTGAGACGGCGCGTCGACCGATCGGTGCTCGGAGACGGCGCGTGGACGGACCGCGGCTCAGAATGCGGTACGCGGACCGACCGGGGATCGGACACGGCGTGTGGACCGATCGAGGCTCGGAGACGACGCGTTTAAGGATCGGGAATCAGGAGACGACGCGTGGAACGATCCGGGCTCAGGAGACGAAGCGTGGACCGATCGGGGCTCGGAGACGCCGTGTGGAACGATCGGCACTCGGAGACGGCGCGTGGATCGATCGGGGATCGGGGACGGCGCGTGGAACGATCGCGGCTCGGAGTCGACGCGTTAGCCGATCGGGGCTTAGGAGACGATGCGTGGACCGATCGGGGCTCGGAGACGGCGCGTGGACCGATCGGGGCTCAGGAGACGGCGCGTCAACCGATCGGCGCTCGGAGACGGCGCGTGGACCGATCGGGGCTTAGGAGACGGCGCGTGGACCGATCGGAGATCAGGAGATGACGCTTGGACCGATCGGGGTTGTGGAAGCAGCGTACGGACCGATCGTGGCTCGGAGACGGCGCGTGGAGGCATCGGGGCTCAGGAAACGGCGTGTGGTGCGATCGGGGCTCAGGAGACGACGCGTGGATCGATCGGGGCTCACGAGACGACGCGTGGAACAATCGGGGCTCAGGAGATGGCGCGCGGACCGACTGGGGCTCAGGAGACTCGCGTGGATCGATCGGGGCTCCAGAGGCGCCGCGTGGACCGATTGGGACCAGGAGACGGTGCGTGAACCGTTCGGGGCTCGGAGACGATGCGTGGACTGATAGTGCTCTGGAAGCGGCGCACGGACCGATCGTGGCTCGGAGACGGCGCATGGAGGCATCGGGGCTTTGAAGACGACGCGTGGACCGAACGGTGCTCAGAAAACGGCGCGTGGAGCGATCGAGGCTCAGGAGACGACGCGTGGACCGATCGGGGCTCGGAGACGGCGCGTGGTATGATCGGGGCTCAGGAGACGGCGCGTGAACCGATCGGCGCTCGGAGACAGCGCGTGGACCGATCGGGGCTTAGGAGACGGCGCGTGGACCGATCGGAGATGAGGAGACGATGCGTGGACCGATAGTTCTCTGGAAACGGCGCACGTACCGATCGAGGATCGGCGACGGCCTGTGGACCGATTGGGGCTCAGGAGGCCGCGCGTGGACCGATCATGGCTCGGCGACGGCGCGTGGACCGATCGGGGCTCGGAGACGGCGCGTGGACCGACTGGGACTCAGGCGGTTGCGCGTGGACCAATTGGGGTTCGGCGACGGCGCGTGGACCGCTCGGCGCTCGGAGACGGCACGTTAACTGATCGGGGCTTAGGAGACGATGCGTGAACCGATCGGGGCTCGGAGACGGCGCGTGGACCGATCGGGGCTTAGGAGACAACGCGTGGACCGATGGGGGCTCGGAGACGGCGCGTGGACGGACTGGGGCTCAGGAGACTCGCGTGGATCGATCGGGGGTTCGGAGACGCCGCGTGGAGCGATGGGGATCAGGAGACGGTGCGCGGACCGATCGGGGCTCGGAGACGGCGCGTGGACCGATCGGGGCTTAGGAGACGACGCGTGGACCGCTCGGGGATTAGGACACGACGCGTGTACCTATCGGGGCTCACGAGACAGCGTGTGGACCGATTGGGGCTCAGGAGACGGCGCGTGGACCGATCGGGGCTCAGGAGAAGACGCGTCAATTGATCGGGGCTCAGGAGAGGACGCGTCAACGCATCGGGGCTCAGGAGACGGCGCATGGACCGACCGGGGCTCAGGAGGCCGGGCGTGGACCGATCACGGCTCGGCACCAGCGCGTGGACGGATCGGGGCTCAGGACACGGCGGTGGACAGATCGGGGCTCGGAGACGGCATGTCAACAGCTAGGGGCTTAGGAGACGATACGTGGACCGATCGGGGCTCGGATACGGCGCGTGAACCGACCGGGGCTCAGGAGGCCGCGCATCGACTGATGGGGATCGGATATGACGGGTGGAACGATCGGAGCTCAGGAGACGGCGCGTGAACCGATCGGCGCTCGGAGACGGCGCTTGGACCGATCGGGGCTTAGGAGACAGCGCGTGGACCGATTGGGGCTCACGCGACGGCGCGTGGACCGCTCGGGGCTCGGAGACGGCGCGTGGAACGATAGGGGCTCCGGAGGCGCCGTGTGGACCGATGGGGAGCAGGAGACGGTGCGTGGACCGATCGGGGCTCGGAGACGGCGCGTAGACCGATCGGGGCTTAGGAGATGACGCGTGGACCGATCGGGGCTCAGGAGACGGGGCGCGGAGTGACCGGGGCTCAGGTGACTCGCGTGGATCGATCGGGGCTCCGGAGGCGCCGTGTGGACCGATGGGGACCAGGAGACGGTGCCTGGACCGATCGGGGCTCGGAGCCGGCGCGTGGACCGGTCGGGGCTTAGGAGACGACGTGTGGACCGATCGGGACTCAGGAGACGACGCGTGGACCGATCGGGGTTTAGCAGAGGACGCGTCGACCGATCGGGCCTCAGGACACGGTGCGTAGACCGATCGGGGCTTAGGACACGACGCGTGGACCGATCGGTGCTCAGGAAGTGGCGCCTGGACCGATCGTGGATCGGGGACGGCGCCTTGGGGCATCTGGGCTTAGAAGACGACGCGTGGACCGATCGGGGCTCAGGAAACGGCGTGTGAACCGATCGGCGCTCGGAGACGGCGCTTGGACCGATCGGGGCTTAGGAGACAGCGCGTGGACCGATTGGGGCTCACGCGACGGCGCGTGGACCGCTCGGGGCTCGGAGACGGCGCGTGGAACGATAGGGGCTCCGGAGGCGCCGTGTGGACCGATGGGGAGCAGGAGACGGTGCGTGGACCGATCGGGGCTCGGAGACGGCGCGTAGACCGATCGGGGCTTAGGAGATGACGCGTGGACCGATCGGGGCTCAGGAGACGGGGCGCGGAGTGACCGGGGCTCAGGTGACTCGCGTGGATCGATCGGGGCTCCGGAGGCGCCGTGTGGACCGATGGGGACCAGGAGACGGTGCCTGGACCGATCGGGGCTCGGAGCCGGCGCGTGGACGGGTCGGGGCTTAGGAGACGACGCGTGGACCGATCGGGACTCAGGAGACGACGCGTGGACCGATCGGGGTTTAGCAGAGGACGCGTCGACCGATCGGGCCTCAGGACACGGTGCGTAGACCGATCGGGGCTTAGAAGACGACGCGTGGACCGATCGGGGCTCAGGAAACGGCGTGTGAACCGATCGGGGCTCAGGATACGGCGTGTGGACCGATCGGGGCTTCGGAGACGGTACGTGGACCGATCGGGGCTCTGAGACGGCGCGAGGACCGACCGGGGCTCAGGAGACGGCGCGTGGACCGACCGGAGCTCAGGAGATTCGTGTGGATCGATCGGGGCTCCGGAGACGGCGCGTGGACCGATTGGGGAGCAGGAGATGGGCCGTGGACCGATCGGGGTTCGGCGACGTTGCGTGAACCGATCGGGACTTAGGAGACGACGCGTGGACCGTCCGGGGTTAGGAAACGACGCGTGAACCTATGGGGCTTAGGAAGCGACGCGTGGACCGATCGAGGCTCAGGAAACGGCGCGTGGACCGATTGGGGCTCAGGAGGCCGCGCGTGGACCGATAACGGCTCGGCACCAGCGCGTGGACGGATCGGGGCTCAGGAGACGGCGGTGGACCGATCGGGGCTCGGAGACGGCATGTTAAAAGATCGGGGCTTAGGAGACGATACTTCGACCGATAGGGGTCGGATACGGCGCGTGAACCGACCGGGGCTCCGGAGGCCGCGCGTTGACTGATCGGGGCTCGGAGATGACCGGTGGAACGATCGGGGCTCAGGAGACGGCGCGTGAACCGATCGTCGCTCGGAGACGGCGCTTGGACCGATCGGGGCTTAGAAGACGACGTGTGGAGCGATTGGGGCTCAGGAGACGGCGCGTGGACCGCTCGGGGCTCGGAGACGGCGCGTGGAACGATCGGGGCTCCGGAGGCGCCGTGTGGACCGATGGGGATCAGGAGACGGTGCGTGGACCGATCAGGGCTCGGAGACGGCGCGTAGACCGATCGGGGCTTAGGAGATGACGCGTGGACCGATCGGGGCTCGGAGACGGCGCGTGGACCACCCGGGGCTCAGGAGGCCACGCCTGGACCGATCGGGGCTCGACGACGGCGCGTTGACCGATCGAGGCTCGGAGACGACGCGTGTACGGATCGAGGCTTGGAGACGGCGCGTGGACCGACCGGAGCTGGGACACGGCCCGTGGACGGATTGGGGCTTAGGAGACGGCGCGTGGACTAATTGGGGCTCAGGAGACGACGCGTAGATCGATCGGGGCTCGGAAACAACGCGTTAGCCGAGCGGGGCTTAGGAGACGACGCGTGGACCGATCGGGGCTCAGGAGACGGCGCGTGAAGTTATCAGCGCTCAGAGACGGCGCGTGGACCGATCGGGGCTTAGGATACGGCGCGTGGACCGATCGGGGTTCAGGAAGCGGCGCCTGGACCGATCGTGGCTCGGAGAGGACGCGTGGAGGCATCGGGGCTAAGAAGACGACGGATGGACCGATCGGGGTTCAGGAAACGGCGTGTGGACCGATCAGAGCTCGGAGACGACGCGTGGACCGATCGGAGCTTAGGAGACTACGCGTGTACCTATCGGGGCTCAGGAGACAGCGCGTGGACCGATCGGGGCTCAGGAGGCGGCGCGTGGATCGATCGGGGCTCGGAGACGGCGCGTGGAACGATCGGGTCTCAGGAGACGGCGCGTGAAATGATCGGCGCTCGGAGTCGCCGCGTGGACCGATTGGGGTTTAGGAGACGGCGCGTGGACCGATCGGGGCGCAGGAAGCGGCGCCTGGACCGATCGTGGCTCGGAGACGGCGCGTGGAAGCATCCGGGCTAAGAAGACGACGCATGGACCGAGCGGGGTTCAGGAGACGGAGCGAGGAGCGATCGGGGCTCAGGAGAAGACACGTCAATTGATCGGGGCTCCGGAGACGACGCCTCGACGGATCGGGGCTCAGGAGGCGGCACGAGAAGCGATCGGGGCTCAGGAGAAGACGCGTCAATTGATCGGGGCTCAGGAGACGACGCGTCGACGAATCGGGGCTTAGGAGACGACGCGTGGACCGATCGGGGTTCGGCGACCGCGCGTGAACCGACTGGGGCTCAGGCGGTTGCGCGTGGACCAATTGGGGTTCGGCGACGGCGCGTGGACCGTTCGGGGCTCGGAGACGGCGCGTTAACCGATCGGGGCTTAGGAGACGATGCGTGGACCGATCGGGGCTCGGAGACGGCGCGTGGACCGATCGGGGCTCGGCGACGGCGCGTGGACAGATCAAGGCTCGGAGACGACGCGTGTACGGATCGGGGCTTTGAAGACGACGCGTGGACCGATCGTGGCTCAAGAAACGGCGTGTGGAGCGATCGGGGCTCAGGAGACGACCCGTCGACCGATCAGGGCTCAGGTGACGGCGCGTGGACGGACCGCGGCTCAGAATGCGGTACGCGGACCGACCGGGGATCGGACACGGCGTGTGGACCGATCGAGGCTCGGAGACGACGCGTTTAAGGATCGGGAATCAGGAGACGACGCGTGGAACGATCCGGGCTCAGGAGACGAAGCGTGGACCGATCGGGGCTCGGAGACGCCGTGTGGAACGATCGGCACTCGGAGACGGCGCGTGGATCGATCGGGGATCGGGGACGGCGCGTGGAACGATCGCGGCTCGGAGTCGACGCGTTAGCCGATCGGGACTTAGGAGACGATGCGTGGACCGATCGGGGCTCGGAGACGGCGCGTGGACCGATCGGGGCTCAGGAGACGGCGCGTCAACCGATCGGCGCTCGGAGACGGCGCGTGGACCGATCGGGGCTTAGGAGACGGCGCGTGGACCGATCGGAGATCAGGAGATGACGCTTGGACCGATCGGGGTTGTGGAAGCAGCGCACGGACCGATCGTGGCTCGGAGACGGCGCGTGGAGGCATCGGGGCTCAGGAAACGGCGTGTGGTGCGATCGGGGCTCAGGAGACGACGCGTGGATCGATCGGGGCTCACGAGACGACGCGTGGAACAATCGGGGCTCGGAGACGGCGCGTGGTATGATCGGGGCTCAGGAGACGGCGCGTGAACCGATCGGCGCTCGGAGACAGCGCGTGGACCGATCGGGGCTTAGGAGACGGCGCGTGGACCGATCGGAGATGAGGAGACGATGCGTGGACCGATAGTTCTCTGGAAACGGCGCACGTACCGATCGAGGATCGGCGACGGCCTGTGGACCGATTGGGGCTCAGGAGGCCGCGCGTGGACCGATCATGGCTCGGCGACGGCGCGTGGACCGATCGGGGCTCGGAGACGGCGCGTGGACCGATAGGGCTCTGGAAACGGCGCACGGACCGATCGTGGATCGGCGACGGCCCGTGGACTGATTGGGGCTCAGGAGGCCGCGCGTTGACCGATCATGGCTCGGCGACGGCGCGTGGAACGATCGGGGCTCAGGAGACGACGCGTGGACCGATCGGGCGTAAGAGACGATGCGTGTACCTATCGGGGCTCCCGACACAGCGTGTGGACCGATTGGGGCTCAGGAGACGCCGCGTGGAACGATCGGGGCTCGGAGACGGCGCGTGGACCGATCGGGGCTAAGGCGACAACGCGTGGACCGATCGGGGCTCGGAGACAGCGCGTGGACTGATCGGGGCTGAGGAGACGGCGCGTGAACCGATCGGCGCTAGGAGACGGTGCGTGGACCGATCGGGGCTCAGGAGACGGCGCGTGAACCGATCGGCGCTCGGAGACAGTGCGTGGACCGATCGGGGCTTAGGAGACGGCGCGTGGACCGTTCGGAGATCAGGAGACGATGCGTGGACCGATAGGGCTCTGGAAACGGCGCACGGACCGATCGTGGATCGGCGACGGCCCGTGGACTGATTGGGGCTCAGGAGGCCGCGCGTTGACCGATCATGGCTCGGCGACGGCGCGTGGAACGATCGGGGCTCAGGGACGACGCGTGGACCGATCGGGGCTAAGGCGACAACGCGTGGACCGATCGGGGCTCGGAGACAGCGCGTGGACTGATCGGGGTTGAGGAGACGGCGCGTGAACCGATCGGCGCTCGGAGACGGTGCGTGGACCGATCGGGGCTTTGGAGACGGCGCGTGGACCGTTCGGAGATCAGGAGACGATGCGTGGACCGATGGGGCCTCGGATACGGCGCGTGAACCAACCGGGGGTCAGGAGGCCGCGCGTGGACCGATCATGGCTCGGCGACGGCGCGTGGACCGATCGGCGCTCGGAGACGATGCGTGGACCGATGGGGGCTCGGATACGGCGCGTGAACCAACCGGGGCTCAGGAGACGAGGCGTGGATCGATCGGGGCTCAGGAAACGACGCGTCGACCGATGGGGGCTCGGATACGGCGCGTGAACCAACCGGGGCTCAGGAGGTCGCGCGTGGGCCGATCGCGGCTCGGTGACGGCGCGTGGACCGATCGGGGCTCAGGAGGCCGCGCGTGGAACGATCGCGGCTCGGTGGCGGCGCGTGGACCGATCGGGGCTCAGGAGGCTGCGCGTGGACCGATCATGCCTCGGCGACGGCGCGTGGACCGATCGGTGCTCGGAGACGACGCGTGGACCGATCGGGGCTCAGGCGGTTGCGCGTGGACCATTTGGGGTTCGGCGACGGCGCGTGGACCGCTCGGCGCTCGGAGACGGCGCGTGGAGTGATCGGGGCTAAGGAGACAACGCGTGGACCAATCGTAGCTCGGAGACGGCGCGTGGAATGATCGGGGCTCAGGAGACGGCGCGTGAACCGATCGGCGCTCGGAGACAGTGCGTGGACCGATCGGGGCTTAGGAGACGGCACGTGGACCGATCGGAGATCAGGAGACGATGCGTGGACCGATAGGGCTCTGGAAACGGCGCACGGACCGATCGTGGATCGGCGACGGCCCGTGGACCGATGGGGGCTGAGGAGGCCGCGCGTGGACCGATCATGGCTCGGCGACGGCGCGTGGACCGATCGGGGCTCGGAGACAGCGCGTGGACCGACTGGGACTCAGGCGGTTGCGCGTGGACCAATTGGGGTTCGGCGACGGCGCGTGGACCGCTGGCGCTCGGAGACGGCGCGTTAACCGATCGGGGCTTAGGAGACGATGCGTGAACCGATCGGGGCTCGGGGACGGCGCGTGGACCGATCGGGGCTTAGGAGACAACGCGTGGACCGATGGGGGCTCAGATGACGGCGCGCGGACCGACCGGGGCTCAGGAGACTCGCGTGGATCGATCGGGGATCAGGCGGTTGCGCGTGGACCATTTGGGGTTCGGCGACGGCGCGTGGACCGCTCGGCGCTCGGAGACGGCGCGTGGAGCGATTGGGTCTAAGGAGACAACGCGTGGACCGATCGGGGCTCGGAGACGGCGCGTGGAATGATCGGGGCTCAGGAGACGGCGCGTGAACCGGTCGGCGCTCGGAGACAGTGCGTGGACCGATCGGGGCTTAGGAGACGGCACGTGGACCGATCGGAGATCAGGAGACGATGCGTGGACCGATAGGGCTCTGGAAACGGCGCACGGACCGATCGTGGATCGGCGACGGCCCGTGGACCGATTGGGGCTCAGGAGGCCGCGCGTGGACCGATCATGGCTCGGCGACGGCGCGTGGACCGATCGGGGCTCAGGAGACAGCGCGTGGACCGACCGGGGCTCAGGAGGCGACGCGTGGACCCATCGGGGCTCGGAGACGGCGTGTGGACCGATCGGGGCTTAGGAGACGACGCGTGGACCGATCGGAGTTTAGGAGACGGCGCGTGGACCGATCGGGGCTGGGAGACGGCGCGCGGAACGATCGGAGCTTAGGAGACAGCCCGTGGACCGATCGGAGATCAGGAGACGGCGCGTGGACCGATCGGGGCTTAGGAGACGACGCGTGGACCGATCGGGGCTGAGGAGACGGTGCGTGGACCGATCGGGTCTCAGGAGACGGCGCGTGGACCGATTGGGGCTCGGGAGACTGCGCGTGGATGGATCGGGGCTTAGGGGACGACGCGTGGACCGATCGGGGCTCAGGAGACGGCGCGTGGACCGATCGGGGCTCAGGAGACGGCGCGTGGACCGATTGGGGCTCGGATACGGCGTGTGAACCGACCGGGGCTCAGGAGGCCGCGCGTGGACCGATCGCGACTCGGCGATGGCGCGTGGTTCGATCGTGGCTCAGGAGGCCGCATGTGGAACGATCATGGCTCGGCGACGCCGCGTGGACCGATCGGGGCTCGGAGACGACGCGTGGACCGATCGGGGCTCGGAGCCCGCGCGTGGCCCGACTGGGGCTCAGGTGGTTGCGCGAGGACCAATTGGGGCTCAGGCGGTTGCGCGTGGACCGATCGGGGCTCGGAGACAACGCGTGCACCGATAGGGGCTCAGGAAGCGGCGCCTGGACCGATCAGGGCTTAGGAGACGACGCGTGGACCGGTCGGGGCTTAGGAGACTCGCGTGGATCTATCGGGGCTCCGGAGGCGGCGCGTGAACCGATCGGGGATCAGGAGACGGCGCGCGGACCGACTGGGGCTCAGGAGACTCGCGTGGATTGATCGGGGCTCCGGAGGCGCCGCGTGGACCGATTGGGACCAGGAGACGGTGCGTGAACCGTTCGGGGCTTGGAGATGGCGCGTGGACCGATCGGGGCTCAGGAGACGGCGCGTGGACCGATCGCGGCTCGGAGACGGCGCGTGGAACGATCGGGGCTCAGGATACGACGCGTGGACCGATCGGGCGTAGGAGACGAGGCGTGTACCTATCGGGGCTCACGACACAGCGTGTGGACCAATTGGGGCTCAGGAGACGACGCGTCGACCGATCGCAGCTCAGGAGGCTGCGCGTGGACCCTACGGAGCTCGCAGAAGGCACGAGGACCGATCAGGGCTTAGGAGACGACGCGTGGACCGATCGGGGCTCGGAGACGGCGCGTGGACCGATAGGGCTCTGGAAACGGCGCACGGACCGATCGTGGATCGGCGACGGCCCGTGGACTGATTGGGGCTCAGGAGGCCGCGCGTTGACCGATCATGGCTCGGCGACGGCGCGTGGAACGATCGGGGCTCAGGAGACGACGCGTGGACCGATCGGGCGTAAGAGACGATGCGTGTACCTATCGGGGCTCCCGACACAGCGTGTGGACCGATTGGGGCTCAGGAGACGCCGCGTGGAACGATCGGGGCTCGGAGACGGCGCGTGGACCGATCGGGGCTAAGGCGACAACGCGTGGACCGATCGGGGCTCGGAGACAGCGCGTGGACTGATCGGGGCTGAGGAGACGGCGCGTGAACCGATCGGCGCTCGGAGACGGTGCGTGGACCGATCGGGGCTCAGGAGACGGCGCGTGAACCGATCGGCGCTCGGAGACAGTGCGTGGACCGATCGGGGCTTAGGAGACGGCGCGTGGACCGTTCGGAGATCAGGAGACGATGCGTGGACCGATAGGGCTCTGGAAACGGCGCACGGACCGATCGTGGATCGGCGACGGCCCGTGGACTGATTGGGGCTCAGGAGGCCGCGCGTTGACCGATCATGGGTCGGCGACGGCGCGTGGAACGATCGGGGCTCAGGGACGACGCGTGGACCGATCGGGGCTAAGGCGACAACGCGTGGACCGATCGGGGCTCGGAGACAGCGCGTGGACTGATCGGGGTTGAGGAGACGGCGCGTGAACCGATCGGCGCTCGGAGACGGTGCGTGGACCGATCGGGGCTTTGGAGACGGCGCGTGGACCGTTCGGAGATCAGGAGACGATGCGTGGACCGATGGGGCCTCGGATACGGCGCGTGAACCAACCGGGGGTCAGGAGGCCGCGCGTGGACCGATCATGGCTCGGCGACGGCGCGTGGACCGATCGGCGCTCGGAGACGATGCGTGGACCGATGGGGGCTCGGATACGGCGCGTGAACCAACCGGGGCTCAGGAGACGACGCGTGGATCGATCGGGGCTCAGGAAACGACGCGTCGACCGTTGGGGGCTCGGATACGGCGCGTGAACCAACCGGGGCTCAGGAGGTCGCGCGTGGGCCGATCGCGGCTCGGTGACGGCGCGTGGACCGATCGGGGCTCAGGAGGCCGCGCGTGGAACGATCGCGGCTCGGCGGCGGCGCGTGGACCGATCGGGGCTCAGGAGGCTGCGCGTGGACCGATCATGCCTCGGCGACGGCGCGTGGACCGATCGGTGCTCGGAGACGACGCGTGGACCGATCGGGGCTCAGGCGGTTGCGCGTGGACCATTTGGGGTTCGGCGACGGCGCGTGGACCGATCGGCGCTCGGAGACGGCGCGTGGAGTGATCGGGGCTAAGGAGACAACGCGTGGACCAATCGTAGCTCGGAGACGGCGCGTGGAATGATCGGGGCTCAGGAGACGGCGCGTGAACCGATCGGCGCTCGGAGACAGTGCGTGGACCGATCGGGGCTTAGGAGACGGCACGTGGACCGATCGGAGATCAGGAGACGATGCGTGGACCGATAGGGCTCTGGAAACGGCGCACGGACCGATCGTGGATCGGCGACGGCCCGTGGACCGATGGGGGCTGAGGAGGCCGCGCGTGGACCGATCATGGCTCGGCGACGGCGCGTGGACCGATCGGGGCTCGGAGACAGCGCGTGGACCGACTGGGACTCAGGCGGTTGCGCGTGGACCAATTGGGGTTCGGCGACGGCGCGTGGACCGCTGGCGCTCGGAGACGGCGCGTTAACCGATCGGGGCTTAGGAGACGATGCGTGAACCGATCGGGGCTCGGGGACGGCGCGTGGACCGATCGGGGCTTAGGAGACAACGCGTGGACCGATGGGGGCTCAGATGACGGCGCGCGGACCGACCGGGGCTCAGGAGACTCGCGTGGATCGATCGGGGATCAGGCGGTTGCGCGTGGACCATTTGGGGTTCGGCGACGGCGTGTAGACCGCTCGGCGCTCGGAGACGGCGCGTGGAGCGATTGGGGCTAAGGAGACAACGCGTGGACCGATCGGGGCTCGGAGACGGCGCGTGGAATGATCGGGGCTCAGGAGACGGCGCGTGAACCGATCGGCGCTCGGAGACAGTGCGTGGACCGATCGGGGCTTAGGAGACGGCACGTGGACCGATCGGAGATCAGGAGACGATGCGTGGACCGATAGGGCTCTGGAAACGGCGCACGGACCGATCGTGGATCGGCGACGGCCCGTGGACCGATTGGGGCTCAGGAGGCCGCGCGTGGACCGATCATGGCTCGGCGACGGCGCGTGGACCGATCGGGGCTCGGAGACAGCGCGTGGACCGACTGGGACTCAGGCGGTTGCGCGTGGACCAATTGGGGTTCGGCGACGGCGCGTGGACCGCTCGGCGCTCGGAGACGGCGCGTTAACCGATCGGGGCTTAGGAGACGATGCGTGAACCGATCGGGGCTCGGAGACGGCGCGTGGACCGATCGGGGCTTAGGAGACAATGCGTGGACCGATGGGGGCTCAGATGACGGCGCGCGGACCGACCGGGGCTCAGGAGACTCGCGTGGATCGATCGGGGCTCAGGCGGTTGCGCGTGGACCATTTGGGGTTCGGCGACGGCGCGTGGACCGCTCGGCGCTCGGAGACGGCGCGTGGAGCGATTGGGTCTAAGGAGACAACGCGTGGACCGATCGGGGCTCGGAGACGGCGTGTGGACCGATCGGGGCTTAGGAGACGACGCGTGGACCGATCGGAGTTTAGGAGACGGCGCGTGGACCGATCGGGGCTGGGAGACGGCGCGCGGAACGATCGGAGCTTAGGAGACAGCCCGTGGACCGATCGGAGATCAGGAGACGGCGCGTGGACCGATCGGGGCTTAGGAGACGACGCGTGGACCGATCGGGGCTGAGGAGACGGTGCGTGGACCGATCGGGTCTCAGGAGACGGCGCGTGGACCGATTGGGGCTCGGGAGACTGCGCGTGGATGGATCGGGGCTTAGGGGACGACGCGTGGACCGATCGGGGCTCAGGAGACGGCGCGTGGACCGATCGGGGCTCAGGAGACGGCGCGTGGACCGATTGGGGCTCAGGAAACGGCGCCTGGACCGATCGTGGCTCGGAGACGGCGCGAGGAGGCATCTGGGCTTAGAAGACGACGCGTGGATCGATGGAGGCTCAGGAGACGGCTCGTCGACCGATCGGAGCTTAGGAGACGGCGCGTGGGCCGAACGGGGCTCAGGAAACGGCGCGTGGACCGACCGGAGCTCAGCAGATTTCGCGTGGATCGATCGGGGCGCCGGAGGCGGCGCGTGGACCGATTGGGGAGCAGGAGATGGTGCGTGGACCGATCGGGGCTCGGAAAACGGCGCGTGGACCGATCGGGGCTTAGAAGACGACGCGTGGACCGTCCGGGGTTAGAAGGCCATGCGTGGACCGATGGGGGCTCAGGAGCCGGCGCGTGGAACGATCGGGGCTCAGGAGACGGCGCGTGAAATGATCTGCGCTCGGAGACGGCGCGTGGACCGATCGGTGCTCGGAGACAGCGCGTGGACCGACTGGGGCTCGGAGACGGCGCGTGGATCGATCGGGGCTCAGGGGACGGCGCGTGGACCGGTCGAGGCTTAGGAGATTCGCGTGGATCTACCGGGGCTCCGGAGACGGCGCGTGAACCGATCGGGGCTTAGGAGACGTCGCGTGGACCGATCGGGGCTCAGTAAGCGGCGCCTGCACCGATCGGGGCACGGAGACGGCGCGTGGAGGCATCGGGGCTTAGAAGACGACGCATGGATCGATCGGGGCTCGGAAACGGCGCGTGGACCGATCGGGGCTGAGGAGAAGGCGCGTGGTCCGATCGGGGCTTATGAGACGGCGCGTGGACCGATCGGGGGTCGGAGACGGCGCGTGGAACGATCGGGGCTCAAGAGACGGCGCGTGAACCGATCGGCGCTCGGAGACGGTGCGTGGACCGATCGGGGCTCAGGAGACGGCGCGTGAACCGATCGGCGCTCGGAGACAGTGCGTGGACCGATCGGGGCTTAGGAGACGGCGCGTGGACCGTTCGGAGATCAGGAGACGATGCGTGGACCGATAGGGCTCTGGAAACGGCGCACGGACCGATCGTGGATCGGCGACGGCCCGTGGACTGATTGGGGCTCAGGAGGCCGCGCGTTGACCGATCATGGGTCGGCGACGGCGCGTGGAACGATCGGGGCTCAGGGACGACGCGTGGACCGATCGGGGCTAAGGCGACAACGCGTGGACCGATCGGGGCTCGGAGACAGCGCGTGGACTGATCGGGGTTGAGGAGACGGCGCGTGAACCGATCGGCGCTCGGAGACGGTGCGTGGACCGATCGGGGCTTTGGAGACGGCGCGTGGACCGTTCGGAGATCAGGAGACGATGCGTGGACCGATGGGGCCTCGGATACGGCGCGTGAACCAACCGGGGGTCAGGAGGCCGCGCGTGGACCGATCATGGCTCGGCGACGGCGCGTGGACCGATCGGCGCTCGGAGACGATGCGTGGACCGATGGGGGCTCGGATACGGCGCGTGAACCAACCGGGGCTCAGGAGACGACGCGTGGATCGATCGGGGCTCAGGAAACGACGCGTCGACCGATGGGGGCTCGGATACGGCGCGTGAACCAACCGGGGCTCAGGAGGTCGCGCGTGGGCCGATCGCGGCTCGGTGACGGCGCGTGGACCGATCGGGGCTCAGGAGGCCGCGCGTGGAACGATCGCGGCTCGGCGGCGGCGCGTGGACCGATCGGGGCTCAGGAGGCTGCGCGTGGACCGATCATGCCTCGGCGACGGCGCGTGGACCGATCGGTGCTCGGAGACGACGCGTGGACCGATCGGGGCTCAGGCGGTTGCGCGTGGACCATTTGGGGTTCGGCGACGGCGCGTGGACCGATCGGCGCTCGGAGACGGCGCGTGGAGTGATCGGGGCTAAGGAGACAACGCGTGGACCAATCGTAGCTCGGAGACGGCGCGTGGAATGATCGGGGCTCAGGAGACGGCGCGTGAACCGATCGGCGCTCGGAGACAGTGCGTGGACCGATCGGGGCTTAGGAGACGGCACGTGGACCGATGGGAGATCAGGAGACGATGCGTGGACCGATAGGGCTCTGGAAACGGCGCACGGACCGATCGTGGATCGGCGACGGCCCGTGGACCGATGGGGGCTGAGGAGGCCGCGCGTGGACCGATCATGGCTCGGCGACGGCGCGTGGACCGATCGGGGCTCGGAGACAGCGCGTGGACCGACTGGGACTCAGGCGGTTGCGCGTGGACCAATTGGGGTTCGGCGACGGCGCGTGGACCGCTGGCGCTCGGAGACGGCGCGTTAACCGATCGGGGCTTAGGAGACGATGCGTGAACCGATCGGGGCTCGGGGACGGCGCGTGGACCGATCGGGGCTTAGGAGACAACGCGTGGACCGATGGGGGCTCAGATGACGGCGCGCGGACCGACCGGGGCTCAGGAGACTCGCGTGGATCGATCGGGGATCAGGCGGTTGCGCGTGGACCATTTGGGGTTCGGCGACGGCGTGTAGACCGCTCGGCGCTCGGAGACGGCGCGTGGAGCGATCGGGGATAAGGAGACAACGCGTGGACCGATCGGGGCTCGGAGACGGCGCGTGGAATGATCGGGGCTCAGGAGACGGCGCGTGAACCGATCGGCGCTCGGAGACAGTGCGTGGACCGATCGGGGCTTAGGAGACGGCACGTGGACCGATCGGAGATCAGGAGACGATGCGTGGACCGATAGGGCTCTGGAAACGGCGCACGGACCGATCGTGGATCGGCGACGGCCCGTGGACCGATTGGGGCTCAGGAGGCCGCGCGTGGACCGATCATGGCACGGCGACGGCGCGTGGACCGATCAGGGCTCGGAGACAGCGCGTGGACCGACTGGGACTCAGGCGGTTGCGCGTGGACCAATTGGGGTTTGGCGACGGCGCGTGGACCGCTCGGCGCTCGGAGACGGCGCGTTAACCGATCGGGGCTTAGGAGACGATGCGTGAACCGATCGGGGCTCGGAGACGGCGCGTGGACCGATCGGGGCTTAGGAGACAATGCGTGGACCGATGGGGGCTCAGATGACGGCGCGCGGACCGACCGGGGCTCAGGAGACTCGCGTGGATCGATCGGGGCTCAGGCGGTTGCGCGTGGACCATTTGGGGTTCGGCGACGGCGCGTGGACCGCTCGGCGCTCGGAGACGGCGCGTGGAGCGATTGGGTCTAAGGAGACAACGCGTGGACCGATCGGGGCTCGGAGACGGCGTGTGGACCGATCGGGGCTTAGGAGACGACGCGTGGACCGATCGGAGTTTAGGAGACGGCGCGTGGACCGATCGGGGCTGGGAGACGGCGCGCGGAACGATCGGAGCTTAGGAGACAGCCCGTGGACCGATCGGAGATCAGGAGACGGCGCGTGGACCGATCGGGGCTTAGGAGACGACGCGTGGACCGATCGGGGCTGAGGAGACGGTGCGTGGACCGATCGGGTCTCAGGAGACGGCGCGTGGACCGATTGGGGCTCGGGAGACTGCGCGTGGATGGATCGGGGCTTAGGGGACGACGCGTGGACCGATCGGGGCTCAGGAGACGGCGCGTGGACCGATCGGGGCTCAGGAGACGGCGCGTGGACCGATTGGGGCTCAGGAAACGGCGCCTGGACCGATCGTGGCTCGGAGACGGCGCGAGGAGGCATCTGGGCTTAGAAGACGACGCGTGGATCGATGGAGGCTCAGGAGACGGCTCGTCGACCGATCGGGGCTTAGGAGACGGCGCGTGGGCCGAACGGGGCTCAGGAAACGGCGCGTGGACCGACCGGAGCTCAGCAGATTTCGCGTGGATCGATCGGGGCGCCGGAGGCGGCGCGTGGACCGATTGGGGAGCAGGAGATGGTGCGTGGACCGATCGGGGCTCGGAAAACGGCGCGTGGACCGATCGGGGCTTAGAAGACGACGCGTGGACCGTCCGGGGTTAGAAGGCCATGCGTGGACCGATGGGGGCTCAGGAGCCGGCGCGTGGAACGATCGGGGCTCAGGAGACGGCGCGTGAAATGATCTGCGCTCGGAGACGGCGCGTGGACCGATCGGTGCTCGGAGACAGCGCGTGGACCGACTGGGGCTCGGAGACGGCGCGTGGATCGATCGGGGCTCAGGGGACGGCGCGTGGACCGGTCGAGGCTTAGGAGATTCGCGTGGATCTACCGGGGCTCCGGAGACGGCGCGTGAACCGATCGGGGCTTAGGAGACGTCGCGTGGACCGATCGGGGCTCAGTAAGCGGCGCCTGCACCGATCGGGGCACGGAGACGGCGCGTGGAGGCATCGGGGCTTAGAAGACGACGCATGGATCGATCGGGGCTCGGAAACGGCGCGTGGACCGATCGGGGCTGAGGAGAAGGCGCGTGGTCCGATCGGGGCTTATGAGACGGCGCGTGGACCGATCGGGGGTCGGAGACGGCGCGTGGAACGATCGGGGCTCAAGAGACGGCGCGTGAACCGATCGGCGCTCGGAGACGGCGCGTGGACCGATAGGGGCTTAGGAGACGGCGCGTGGACCGATCGGGGCTCGGAGGCGGGGCGTGGAATGATCGGGGTCAGGAGACGGCGCGTGAAATGATCGGCGCTCTGAGACGGCGCGTTGACCGATGGGGGCTTAGGATACGGCGCATGGACCGATGGGGGCTCGGAAGCGGCGCCTGGACCGATCGTATCTCGGAGACGGCGCGTGGAGGCATCGGGACTAAGAAGACGACGCATGGATCGAGCGGGGCTCAGGACACGGCGCGAGGAGCGATCGGGGCTCGGAGACGGCGCGTGGAGGCATCGGGGCTTTGAAGAAGACGCGTGGACCGAACGGTGCTCAGAAAACGGCGCGTGGACCGATCGGTGCTCGGAGACGATGCGTGGACCGATCGGGGCTCAGGAAACGGCGTGTGGAGCGGTTGGGGCTCAGGAGACGACGCGTGGATCGATCGGGGCTCGGAGACGCCGCGTGGAACGATCGGGGCTCAGGAGACGGCGCTTGAACTTATCGGCGCTCGGAGACGGCGCGTTGACCGATCGGGGCTTAGGATACGGCGCATGGACCGATGGGGGCTCGGAAGCGGCGCCTGGACCGATCGTATCTCGGAGACGGCGCGTGGAGGCATCGAGACTAAGAAGACGACGCATGGACCGATCGGGGCTCAGGAGACGGCGCGTGGACCGACCGGGGCTCAGGAGGCGACGCGTGGACCCATCGGGGCTCGGAGACGGCGTGTGGACCGATCGGGGCTTAGGAGACGACGCGTGGACCGATCGGGGTTTAGGAGACGGCGCGTGGACCGATCGGGGCTGGGAGACGGCGCGCGGAACGATCGGAGCTTAGGAGACAGCGCGTGGACCGATCGGAGATCAGGAGACGACGCGTGGATCGATCGGGGCTCAGGAGACGACGCGTCGACCGATCGGGGCTCAGGAGAGGGCGCGCGGACCAACCGGGGCTCAGGAGATTCGCGTAGATCAATCGGGGCTGAGCAGGCGCCGCGTAAACGGATGGGGCTCCGGAGACGGCGCGTGGACCGATCGGCGCTCGGAGACGGCGCGTGGACCGATTGGGGCTTAGAAGACGGCGCGTGGACCGATCGGGGCTCAGGAAGCGGCGCCTAGACCGATCGTGGCTCGGAGACGGCGCGTGGAGGCATCGGGTCTAAGAAGACGACGCATGGACCGAGCGGGGCTCGGGAGACGGCGCGAGGAGCGATCGAGGCTCAGGAGAAGACGCGTCAATTGATCGGGTTCAGGAGACGACGCGTCGACGGATCGGGTCTTCGGAGACGACGCGTGAACCGACCGGGGATTAGGAGACGACGCGTCGACCGATCGGGGCTTAGGAGACGACGCGTGGACTGATCGGGGCTGAGGAGAAGACGCGTGGACCGATTGGGGCTCGGATACGGCGTGTGAACCGACCGGGGCTCAGGAGGCCGCGCGTGGACCGATCGCGACTCGGCGATGGCGCGTGGTTCGATCGTGGCTCAGGAGGCCGCATGTGGAACGATCATGGCTCGGCGACGGCGCGTGGACCGATCGGGGCTCGGAGACGAGGCGTGGACCGATCGGGGCTCGGAGCCCGCGCGTGTCCCGACTGGGGCTCAGGTGGTTGCGCGAGGACCAATTGGGGCTCAGGCGGTTGCGCGTGGACCGATCGGGGCTCGGAGACAACGCGTGCACCGATAGGGGCTCAGGAAGCGGCGCCTGGACCGATCAGGGCTTAGGAGACGACGCGTGGACCGGTCGGGGCTTAGGAGACTCGCGTGGATCTATCGGGGCTCCGGAGGCGGCGCGTGAACCGATCGGGGATCAGGAGACGGTGCGTGGAGCGATCGGGCCTTAGGACACGGCGCGAATACCGATCGGGGCTGTCGAAGCGGCGCCAGGACCGATCGTAGCTCGGAGACGGAGAGTGGAGGCATCGGGGTTTAGAGGACGACGCATGGACCGATCGGGGCTCAGGAAACGGCGCGTGGACCGATCGGAGCTCGGAGACGACGCGTGGACCGATCGGGGCTCAGGAGACGGCGCGTGGAGCGATCGGGGCTCAGGAGACGGCGCGTGGACCGGTCGGGGCTTAGGAGACGATGCCTGGACCGATCGAGGCTTAGGAGGCGGCGCGTGGAACGATCGGGGCTCAGCAGGCGACACGTCGACGGATCGGGGCTCAGGAGACGGTGCGTGAACCGATCGGGGCTCGGCGACTGCGCGTGAACCGATCGGGGCTAAGGAGACGGCGCGTGAACCGATCGGGGATGAGGAGACGGTGCGTGGAGCGATCGGGCCTTAGGAGACGGCGTGAAGACCGATCGGGGCTGTCGAAGCGGCGCTAGGACCGATCGTGGCTCGGAGACGGAGCGTGGAGGCATCGGAGCTTAGAAGACGACGCATGGACCGATCGGGGCTCAGGAAACGGCGCGTGGACCGATCGGAGCTCGGAGACGACGCGTGGACCGATCAGGGCTCAGGAGACGGCGCGTGGAGCGATCGGGGCTCAGGAGACCGCGCGTGAACCGATCGGGGCTCGGCGACTGCGCGTGGACCGATCGGGGCTAAGGAGACGACGTGTGGACCGATCGGGGCATAGGAGACGACGCGTGTACCTATCGGGGCTCAGGAGACAGCGCGTGGTCCGATTGGGCCTCACGAGACGGCGCGTGGACAGATCGGGGCTCGGAGACGACGCGTGTACGGATCGGGGATTCGGGGACGAGGCGTGGACCGATCGGGGCTCAGGAGACGACACGTCGACGCATCGGGGCTTAGGAGACGACGCGTGGACCGATCGGGGCTTAGGAGACGACGCGTGGACCGATCGGTGCTCAGGAAGCGGCGCCTAGACCGATCGTGGCTCGGAGACGGCGCGTGGAGGCATCGGGCCTAAGAAGACGACGCATGGACCGAGCGGGGCGCAGGAGACGGCGCGAGGAGCGATCGGGGCTGAGGAGAAGACGCGTGGGCCGATCGGGGCTCAGGAGACGGCGCGTAGACCGATCGGGGCTCGGAAACGACGCGTTAACCGAGCGGGGCTTAGGAGACTATGCGTGGACCGATCGGGGCTCGGAGACAGCGCGTGTACCGACTGGGGCTCAGGAGGTTGCGCGTGGACCAATTGGGGTTCGGCGACGGCGCGTGGACCGACCGGGGCTCAGGAGACCGCGCGTGAACCGATCGGGGCTCGGCGACTGCGCGTGGACCGATCGGGGCTAAGGAGACGACGTGTGGACCGATCGGGGCATAGGAGACGACGCGTGTACCTATCGGGGCTCAGGAGACAGCGCGTGATCCGATTGGGCCTCACGAGACGGCGCGTGGACAGATCGGGGCTCGGAGACGACGCGTGTACGGATCGGGGATTCGGGGACGAGGCGTGGACCGATCGGGGCTTAGGAGACGACGCGTGGACCGATCGGGGCGTAGGAGACGACGCGTGGACCGATTGGGGCTTAGGAGACGGCGCGTGGACCGATCGGGGCTCAGGAAGCGGCGCCTGAACCGATCGTGGCTCGGAGACGGCGCGTGGAGGCATGGGGCCTAAGAAGACGACGCATGGACCGAGCGGGGCTCAGGAGACGGCGCGAGGAGCGATCGGGGCTCAGGAGAAGACGCGTCAATTGATCGGGGCTCAGGAGACGACGCGTCGACGCATCGGGGCTTAGGAGACGACGCGTGGACCGATCGGGGCTTAGGAGACGACGCGTGGACCTATCGGGGCTCAGGAAGCGGCGCCTAGACCGATCGTGGCTCGGAGACGGCGCGTGGAGGCATCGGGCCTAAGAAGACGACGCATGGACCGAGCGGGGCGCAGGAGACGGCGCGAGGAGCGATCGGGGCTCAGGAGAAGACGCGTCAATTGATCGGGGCTCAGCAGAAGACGCGTCGACGCATCGGGGCTCAGGAGACGGCGCGTGGACCGACCGGGGCTCAGGAGACTCGCGTGGATCGATCGGGGCTCAGGAGGCGACGCGTGGACCCATCGTGGCTCGGAGACGGCGTGTGGACGTATCGGGGCTTAGGAGACGACGCGTGGACGGATCGGGGCTCAGGAGAAGGCGCGTGAACTGATCGGCGCTCGGAGACGGCGTGTGGACCGATCGGGGCTTAGGAGACGATGCGCGGACCGATCGGGGCTCGGCGACGGCGCGTGGACCGACCGGGGCTCAGGAGGCCACGCCTGGACCGATCGGGTCTCGGCGACGGCGCGTGGACCGATCGAGGCTCGGAGACGCCGCGTGGACCGATCGGGGTTTAGCAGAGGACGCGTCGACCGATCGGGGCTCAGGACACGGCGCGTAGACCGATCGGGGCTTAGGACAAGACGCGTGGACCGATCGGTGCTCAGGAAGTGGCGCCTGGACCGATCGTGACTCGGGGACGGCGCCTTGGGGCATCTGGGCTTAGAAGACGACGCGTGGACCGATCGGGGCTCAGGAAACGGCGCGTGAACCGATCGGGGCTCAGGAGACGGCGTGTGGACCGATCGGTGCTCGGAGACTGCGCGTGGACGGACCGCGGCTTAGAATGCGGCACGCGGACCGATCGGGGATCGGAGACGGCGTGTGGACGTATCGGAGCTTAGGAGACGATGCGTGGACCGATCGGGGCTCAGGAGACGGCGCGTGGACCGGTCGGGGCTTAGGAGACGACGCCTGGACAGATCGGAGCTTAGGAGGCGGCGTGTGGAACGATCGGTGCTCAGGAGACGGCGCGTGCACCAATCGGCGCTCGGAGACGGCGCGTGGAGCGATCGGGGCTCGGAGACGGCACGTGGAACGATCGGGGCCCAGGAGACGGTGCGTGGAGGCATCGGGGCTTAGAAGACCACGCATGGACCGAGCGGGGCTCAGGAGACGGCGCGGGGAGCGATCGGGGCTCAGGAGAAGACGCGTCAATTGATCGGGACTCAGGAGACGACGCGGCGACGGATTGGGGCTTAGGAGACGACGCGTGGCTCGATTGGGGCTTAGGAGACGACGTGTGGACCGATCGGGGCTTAGGAGACGGCACGTGAATCGATCGGTGCACAGGAGACGGAGGGTGAACCGGTCGGGTCGAAGGAGACGACGCGTCGACCGATCGGGGCTCAGGGGAAGGGGTGTGGACCGATCGGGGCTCAGGAGACGGCGCCTGGACCGACCGGGGCTCGGCGACTGCGCGTGGACGGATCGAGGCTCAGGAGACGGCGCGTGGGCCGATCGGGGCTCGGAGACGGCGCGTTAACCGATCGGGGCTCGGACCCGACGCTTGTACGGATCGGGGCTTGGTGACGGAGTGTTGACCGATCGCGGTTTACAGACGGCCCGTGGACGGATCTGGGCTTAGGAGACGGCGTGTGGACCGATCGGGGCTCAGGATACGGCGCGTACACCGATCGCGGCTCGTAAATGACGCGTCAACCGATCGGGACTTAGGAGACGATGCGGGGATCGATCGGGGCTCGGCGACTGCGCGTGGACCGACTGGAGCTCAGGAGGTTGCTCGTGGACCAATGGGGGTTCGGGCGACGGCGCGTGGACCAATTGGGGTTCGGGCGACGGCGCGTGGACCAATTGGGGTTCGGGCGACGGCGCGTGGACCAATCGGTGCTCGGAGACGGCGCGTGGACCGATCGGGGCGTAGGAGACGACGCGTGGACCGATCGGGGCTCAGGAGACGGCGCGCGGACCGACCGGGGCTCAGGCGACTCGCGTGGAACGACCGGAGCTTTGGAGGCGGCGCGTGAACCGATCGGGGCTTGATGACATCGCGTTTACCGATCGCGGTTCGGGGACGGCCCGTGGACAGATCGGGGCTTAGGAGACGGCGCGTGGACCTAACGGGGCTGAGGAGACGGCGCGTGGACCGGTCGAGGCTTAGGAGACGACGCCTGGACCGATCGGGGCTTAGGAGGCGGCGTGTGGAACGATAGGTGCTCAGGGGACGGCGCGTGCACCAATCGGCGCTCGGAGACGGCGCGTCGAGCGATCGGGGCTCAGGAGACGACGCGTGGACGGACCGTGGCTTAGAATGCGTCAGGCGGACCGATCGGCGATCGGATACGGCGTGTGGACGTATCGGGGCTTAGGAGACGATGCGTGGACCGATCGGGGCTCAGGAGACGATGCGTGGATCGATCGGGGCTCAGGAGGCGGCGCGTAGACCCATCGGGGCTCGGAGGCGGCACGTGGACCGATCAGGGCTTAGGAGACGACGCGTGGACCGATCGGGGCTCAGGAGACGGCGCGTGGACCGATCGGTGCTCGGTGACGGTGCGTGGACGGACCGTGGCTTAGAATGCGTCACGCGGACCGATCGGGGCTCGGATACGGCGTGTAGACGTATCGGGGCTTAGGAGACGATGCGTGAACCGATCGGGGCTCAGGAGACGCCGCGTGGACCGATCGGGGCTCGGAGACGGCGCGTGGAACGATCGGGGCTCAGGAAACGGCGCGTGAAATGATCGGCGCTCTGAGACGGCGCGTGGACCTATTGTGGCTTACGAGACGGCGCGTGGATCGATCGGGGCTCAGGAAGCGGCAACTCGACCTATCGTGGCTCGGAGACGGCGCGTGGAGGCATCGGGGCTAAGAACCCGACGCATGGACCGAGCGGGGCTCAGGAGACGGCGCGAGGAGCGATCGGGGCTCAGGAGAAGACGCGTCAATTGATCGGGGCTCAGGAGACGACGCGGCGACGGATCGGGGCTTAGGATACGACGCGTGGACCGATTGGGGCTCAGGAGGCCGCGCGTGGACCGATCGCGGCTCGACGCCGCGCGTGGACGGATCAGGGCTCAGGAGTCGGCGCGTGGACCGATCGGGGCGGGGAGACGGCGCGTGAACGGACCGGGGCTCAGGAGGGCGCGCGTGGACTGATTGGGGGCCCGGAAACGGCGCGTGGATCGATCGGTGCTCGAAGACGACGCGTGGACCGACCGGGGCTCAGGAGCCGATGCGTGGATCGATCGGGGCTCAGGAGTCGGCGCGTAGACCCATCGGGGCTCGGAGACGGCACGTGGACCGATCAGGGCTTAGGAGACGACGCGTGGACCGATCGGGGCTCAGGAGACGGCGCGTGGACCGATCGGTGCTCGGAGACGGCGCGTGGACGGACCGTGGCTTAGAATGCGTCACGCGGACCGATCGGGGCTCGGATACGGCGTGTAGACGTATCGGGGCTTAGGAGACGATGCGTGAACCGATCGGGGCCCAGGAGACGCCGCGTGGACCGATCGGGGCTCGGAGACGGCGCGTGGAACGATCGGGGCTCAGGAGACGGCGCGTGAAATGATCATCGCTCTGAGACGGCGCGTGGACCGATTGTGGCTTACGAGACGGGGCGTGGATCGATCGGGGCTCAGGAAGCGGCGCCTCGACCTATCGTGGCTCGGAGACGGCGCGTGGAGGCATCGGGGCTAAGAACACGACGCATGGACCGAGCGGGGCTCAGGAGACAGCGCGAGGAGCGATCGGGGCTCAGGAGAAGACGCGTCAATTGATCGGGGCTCAGGAGACGACGCGGCGACGGATCAGGGCTCAGGAGACGGCGCCTGCACCGATCGTGGCTCGGAGAAGGCGCGTGGAGGCATCGGGGCTTCGAAGACGACGCATGGACCAATCGGGGCTCGGAAACGGCACCTGGATCGATCGGAGCTCGGAGACGACGGGTGGAGCGGTCGGGGCTCAGGAGAAGACGCGTGGATCGATCGGGACTCAGGAGACGACGCGTCAACGGATCGGCGCTTAGGAGACGACGCGTCGGCCGATCGGGGCTCAGGAGACGGCGCGTGGACCGATCGGGGCTCAGGAGACGCCGCGTGGACCGATCGGGGCTCGGAGATGGCGCGTGGAACGATCGGGGCTCAGGAGACGGCGCGTGAAATGATCGGCGCTCTGAGACGGCCCGTGGACCGATTGTGGCTTACGAGACGGCGCGTGGATCGATCGGGGCTCAGGAAGCGGCGCCTGGACCTATCGTGGCTCGGAGACGGCGCGTGGAGGCATCGGGGCTAAGAACACGACGCATGGACCGAGCGGGGCTCAGGAGACGGCGCGAGGAGCAATCGAGGCTCAGGAGAAGACGCGTCAATTGATCGGGGCTCAGGAGACGACGCGGCGATGGATCGGGGCTTAGGAGACGACGCGTGGACCGATCGGGGCTCGGAGACGGTAGGAGGACCGACCGGAGCTCAGGAGATTCGCGTGGATCGATCAGGGCTCCGGAGGCGGCGCATGGACCGATTGGGGAGCATGCGATGGTGCGTGGACCGATCGGGGCTCGGAGACGGCGCACGGACCGATCGGGGCTTAGGAGACGACGCGTGGACCGATTGGGGCTCAGGAGGCCGCGCGTGGACCGATCGGGGTGTAGGAGACGACGCGTGTACCTATCGGGGCTCAGGAGACAGCGCGTGGACCGATCGGGGCTCGGCGACTGCGCGTCGACGTATCGGGGCTCAGGAGACGGCGCGTGGACCGATTGGAGCTTATGAGACGGCGCGTGGACCGATTGGGGCTCGGATACGGCGCGTGAACCGATCGGGGCTTAGGAGACGACGCGTGGACCGATCGGGGCTCGGAGACGGCGCGTGGACCGACCGGGGCTAAGGAGGCCGCGCGTGGACCTATCGAGGCCTAGGAGCCGACGCGTGGACCGATCGGGGCTGAGGAGACGGCGCGTGGATCGAACGGGGCTCGGAGACGGCGCGTGGAACGATCGGAGCACAGGAGACGGCGCGTGAACCGATCGGCGCTCGGAGACGGCGCGTGGACCGACCGGGGCTAAGCAGGCCGCGCGTGGACCGATAGAGGCTTAGGAGCCGACGCGTGGACCGATCGGGGCTCAGGTGACGGGGCGTGAAATGATCGGCGCTCTGAGACGGCGCGTCGACCGATCGGTGCTCGGAGACGGCGCGTGGACGGACCGCGGCTCAGAATGCGGTACGCGGACCGACCGGGGATCGGACACGGCGTGTGGACCGATCGAGGCTCGGAGACGACGCGTTTAAGGATCGGGAATCAGGAGACGACGCGTGGAACGATCCGGGCTCAGGAGACGAAGCGTGGACCGATCGGGGCTCGGAGACGCCGTGTGGAACGATCGGCACTCGGAGACGGCGCGTGGATCGATCGGGGATCGGGGACGGCGCGTGGAACGATCGCGGCTCGGAGTCGACGCGTTAGCCGATCGGGGCTTAGGAGACGATGCGTGGACCGATCGGGGCTCGGAGACGGCGCGTGGACCGATCGGGGCTCAGGAGACGGCGCGTCAACCGATCGGCGCTCGGAGACGGCGCGTGGACCGATCGGGGCTTAGGAGACGGCGCGTGGACCGATCGGAGATCAGGAGATGACGCGTGGACCGATCGGGGTTGTGGAAGCAGCGCACGGACCGATCGTGGCTCGGAGACGGCGCGTGGAGGCATCGGGGCTTTGAAGACGACGCGTGGACCGATCGGGGCTCAGGAAACGGCGTGTGGTGCGATCGGGGCTCAGGAGACGACGCGTGGATCGATCGGGGCTCACGAGACGACGCGTGGAACAATCGGGGCTCAGGAGATGGCGCGCGGACCGACTGGGGCTCAGGAGACTCGCGTGGATCGATCGGGGCTCCAGAGGCGCCGCGTGGACCGATTGGGACCAGGAGACGGTGCGTGAACCGTTCGGGGCTCGGAGACGATGCGTGGACTGATAGTGCTCTGGAAGCGGCGCACGGACCGATCGTGGCTCGGAGACGGCGCATGGAGGCATCGGGGCTTTGAAGACGACGCGTGGACCGAACGGTGCTCAGAAAACGGCGCGTGGAGCGATCGAGGCTCAGGAGACGACGCGTGGACCGATCGGGGCTCGGAGACGGCGCGTGGTATGATCGGGGCTCAGGAGACTGCGCGTCAACCGATCGGCGCTCGGAGACAGCGCGTGGACCGATCGGGGCTTAGGAGACGGCGCGTGGACCGATCGGAGATGAGGAGACGATGCGTGGACCGATAGGGCTCTGGAAACGGCGCACGTACCGATCGAGGATCGGCGACGGCCTGTGGACCGATTGGGGCTCAGGAGGCCGCGCGTGGACCGATCGGGGCTTAGGAGACAACGCGTGGACCGATGGGGGCTCGGAGACGGCGCGTGGACGGACTGGGGCTCAGGAGACTCGCGTGGATCGATCGGGGGTTCGGAGACGCCGCGTGGAGCGATGGGGATCAGGAGACGGTGCGCGGACCGATCGGGGCTCGGAGACGGCGCGTGGACCGATCGGGGCTTAGGAGACGACGCGTGGACCGATCGGGGATTAGGACACGACGCGTGTACCTATCGGGGCTCACGAGACAGCGTGTGGACCGATTGGGGCTCAGGAGACGGCGCGTGGACCGATCGGGGCTCAGGAGAAGACGCGTCAATTGATCGGGGCTCAGGAGAGGACGCGTCGACGCATCGGGGCTCAGGAAACGGCGCGTGGACCGACCGGGGCTCAGGAGACGACGCGTGGACGGATCGGGGCTCAGGAGAAGGCGCGTGAACCGATCGGCGCTCGGAGACGGCGCGTGGACCGATCGGGGCTCAGGAAACGGCGCGTGAACCGATCGGGGCTTAGGAGACGACACGCGGACCGTCCGGGGTTAGGAGACGACGCGTGGACCGATGGGGCTTAGGAAGCGACGCGTGGACCGATCGGGGCTCAGGAAACGGCGCGTGGACCGATTGGGGCTCAGGAGGCCGGGCGTGGACCCATCACGGCTCGGCACCAGTGCGTGGACGGATCGGGGCTCAGGACACGGCGGTGGACAGATCGGGGCTCGGAGACGGCATGTCAACAGCTAGGGGCTTAGCAGACGATACGTGGACCGATCGGGGCTCGGATACGGCGCGTGAACCGACCGGGGCTCAGGAGGCCGCGCATCGACTGATGGGGATCGGATATGACGGGTGGAACGATCGGAGCTCAGGAGACGGCGCGTGAACCGATCGGCGCTCGGAGACGGCGCTTGGACCGATCGGGGCTTAGGAGACAGCGCGTGGACCGATTGGGGCTCACGCGACGGCGCGTGGACCGCTCGGGGCTCGGAGACGGCGCGTGGAACGATAGGGGCTCCGGAGGCGCCGTGTGGACCGATGGGGAGCAGGAGACGGTGCGTGGACCGATCGGGGCTCGGAGACGGCGCGTAGACCGATCGGGGCTTAGGAGATGACGCGTGGACCGATCGGGGCTCAGGAGACGGGGCGCGGACTGACCGGGGCTCAGGTGACTCGCGTGGATCGATCGGGGCTCCGGAGGCGCCGTGTGGACCCATGGGGACCAGGAGACGGTGCCTGGACCGATCGGGGCTCGGAGCCGGCGCGTGGACCGGTCGGGGCTTAGGAGACGACGCGTGGACCGATCGGGACTCAGGAGACGACGCGTGGACCGATCGGGGTTTAGCAGAGGACGCGTCGACCGATCGGGCCTCAGGACACGGCGCGTAGACCGAACCGGGCTTAGGACACGACGCGTGGACCGATCGGTGCTCAGGAAGTGGCGCCTGGACCGATCGTGGATCGGGGACGGCGCCTTGGGGCATCTGGGCTTAGAAGACGACGCGTTGACCGATCGGGGCTCAGGAAACGGCGTGTGAACCGATCGGGGCTCAGGATACGGCGTGTGGACCGATCGGGGCTTCGGAGACGGTACGTGGACCGATCACGGCTCGGAGACGGCGCGAGGACCGACCGGGGCTCAGGAGACGGCGCGTGGACCGACCGGAGCTCAGGAGATTCGTGTGGATCGATCGGGGCTCCGGAGACGGCGCGTGGACCGATTGGGGAGCAGGAGATGGGCCGTGGACCGATCGGGGTTCGGCGACGTTGCGTGAACCGATCGGGACTTAGGAGACGACGCGTGGACCGTCCGGGGTTAGGAAACGACGCGTGAACCTATGGGGCTTAGGAAGCGACGCGTGGACCGATCGAGGCTCAGGAAACGGCGCGTGGACCGATTGGGGCTCAGGAGGCCGCGCGTGGACCGATAACGGCTCGGCACCAGCGCGTGGACGGATCGGGGCTCAGGAGACGGCGGTGGACCGATCGGGGCTCGGAGACGGCATGTTAAAAGATCGGGGCTTAGGAGACGATACTTCGACCGATAGGGGTCGGATACGGCGCGTGTACCGACCGGGGCTCAGGAGGCCGCGCGTTGACTGATCGGGGCTCGGAGATGACCGGTGGAACGATCGGGGCTCAGGAGACGGCGCGTGAACCGATCGTCGCTCGGAGACGGCGCTTGGACCGATCGGGGCTTAGAAGACGACGTGTGGAGCGATTGGGGCTCAGGAGACGGCGCGTGGACCGTTCGGGGCTCGGAGACTGCGCGTGGAACGATCGGGGCTCCGGAGGCGCTGTGTGGACCGATGGGGATCAGGAGACGGTGCGTGGACCGATCAGGGCTCGGAGACGGCGCGTAGACCGATCGGGGCTTAGGAGATGACGCGTGGACCGATCGGGGCTCGGAGACAACGCGTGGACCACCCGGGGCTCAGGAGGCCACGCCTGGACCGATCGGGGCTCGGCGACGGCGCGTTGACCGATCGAGGCTCGGAGACGACGCGTGTACGGATCGGGGATTCGGGGACGACGCGTGGACCGATCGGGGCTTAGGAGACGACGCATGTACCTATCGGGGCTTAGGAGAAAATCCGTGGACGGATTGGCGCTCAGGAAGCGGCGCCTGGACCGATCGTGGTTCGGAGACGGCGCGAGGAGGCATCTGGGCTAAGAAGACGACGTGTGGATCGATCGGGGCTCAGGAAGCGGCGACTTCACCGATCGTGGCTCGGAGACGATGCGTGGACCGATCGGGGCTCAGGAGACGGCGCGTGGAGCGATCGGGGCTCAGGAGACGGCGCGTGGACCGGTCGGGGCTTAGGAGACGATGCCTGGACCGATCGAGGCTTAGGAGGCGGCGCGTGGAACGATCGGGGCTCAGCAGGCGACACGTTGACGGATCGGGGCTCAGGAGACGGTGCGTGAACCGATCGGGGCTCGGCGACTGCGCGTGGACCGATCGGGGCTAAGGAGACGGCGCGTGAACCGATCGGGGATGAGGAGACGGTGCGTGGAGCGATCGGGCCTTAGGAGACGGCGCGAAGACCGATCGGGGCTGTCGAAGCGGCGCTAGGACCGATCGTGGCTCGGAGACGGAGCGTGGAGGCATCGGGGCTTAGAAGACGACGCATGGACCGATCGGGGCTCAGGAAACGGCGCGTGGACCGATCGGAGCTCGGAGACGACGCGTGGACCGATCGGGGCTCAGGAGACGGCGCGTGGAGCGATCGGGGCTCAGGAGACGGCGCGTGGACCGGTCGGGGCTTAGGAGACGATGCCTGGACCGATCGGGGCTTAGGAGGCGGCGCGTGGAACGATCGGGGCTCAGGAGGCGACACGTCGACGGATCGGGGCTCGGAGACGGCGCGTGGACCGACTGGGGCTCAGGAGGTTGCGCGTGGACCAATTGGGGTTCGGCGACGGCGCGTGGACCGACAGGGGCTCAGGAGACCGCGCGTGAACCGATCGGGGCTCGGCGACTGCGCGTGGACCGATCGGGGCTAAGGAGACGACGTGTGGACCGATCGGGGCATAGGAGACGACGCGTGTACCTATCGGGGCTCAGGAGACAGCGCGTGGTCCGATTGGGCCTCACGAGACGGCGCGTGGACAGATCGGGGCTCGGAGACGACGCGTGTACGGATCGGGGATTCGGGGACGAGGCGTGGACCGATCGGGGCTTAGGGGACGACGCGTGGACCGATCGGGGCGTAGGAGACGACGCGTGGACCGATTGGGGCTTAGGAGACTGCGCGTGGACCGATCGGGGCTCAGGAAGCGGCGCCTGAACCGATCGTGGCTCGGAGACGGCGCGTGGAGGCATCGGGCCTAAGAAGACGACGCATGGACCGAGCGGGGCGCAGGAGACGGCGCGAGGAGCGATCGGGGCTCAGGAGAAGACGCGTCAATTGATCGGGGCTCAGGAGAGGACGCGTCGACGCATCGGGGCTCAGGAGACGGCGCGTGGACCGACCGGGGCTCAGGAGACTCGCGTGGATCGATCGGGGCTCAGGAGGCGACGCGTGGACCCATCGGGGCTCGGAGACGGCGTGTGGACGTATCGGGGCTTAGGAGACGACGCGTGGACGGATCGGGGCTCAGGAGAAGGCGCGTGAACCGATCGGCGCTCGGAGACGGCGCGTGGACCGATCGGGGCTTAGGAGACGATGCGCGGACCGATCGGGGCTCGGCGACGGCGCGTGGACCGACCGGGGCTCAGGAGGCCACGCCTGGACCGATCGGGTCTCGGCGACGGCGCGTAGACCGATCGAGGCTCGGAGACGACGCGTTGACCGATCGGGGCTCAGGAGACGGCGCGTGGACCGATCGGGGCTCAGGAGACGGCGCGTGGACCGATTGGGGCTCGGGAGACTGCGCGTGGATGGATCGGGGCTTAGGGAACGACGCGTGGACCGATCGGGGCTCAGGAGACGGCGCGTGGACCGATCGGGGCTCGGAGACGGCGCGTAGAACGATTGGGGCTTAGGAGAAGGCGCGTGGAGCGATCGGGGCTCAGGAGACGGCGCGTGAACCGATCGGGGCTCAGGAGACGGCGTGTGGACCGATCGGGGCTTCGGAGACGGTACGTGGACCGATCGGGGCTCGGAGACGGCGCGAGGACCGACCGGGGCTCAGGAGACGGCGCGTGGACCGACCGGAGCTCAGGAGATTCGCGTGGATCGATCCGGGCTCCGGAGGCGGCGCGTGGACCGATTGGGGAGCAGGAGATGGGCCGTGGACGGATCGGGGCTCAGGAGACGGCGGTGGACCGATCGGGGCTCGGAGACGGCATGTTAACCGATCGGAGCTCAGGAGACGGCGCGTGAACCGATCGGCGCTCGGAGACGGAGCTTGGACCGATCGGGGCTTAGGAGACGACGCGTGGACCGATTGGGGCTCGGAGACGGCGCGAGGAGGCATCTGGGCTAAGAAGACGACGAGTGGATCGATCGGGGCTCAGGAAACAGCTCGTGGAGCGATCGGGGCTCAGGAGACGATGCGTGGATCGGTCGGGGCTCAGGAAGCGGCGCCTGCACCGATCGTGGCTCGGAGACGACGCGTGGAGGCATCGGGGCTTAGAAGACGAAGCATGGACCGATCGGGGCTCGGAAACGGCGCGTGGACCGATCGGGGCTCAGGAGACGGCGCGTGGACCGATCGGGGCATAGGAGACGACGCGTGTACCTATCGGGGCTCAGGAGACAGCGCGTGGTCCGATTGGGCCTCACGAGACGGCGCGTGGACAGATCGGGGCTTAGGAGACGATGCCTGGACCGATCGGGGCTTAGGAGGCGGCGCGTGGAACGATCGGGGCTCGGAGACAGCGCGTGTACCGCCTGGAGCTCAGGAGGTTGCGCGTGGACCAATTGGGGTTCAGCGACGGCGCGTGGACCGACCGGGGCTCAGGAGACCGCGCGTGAACCGATCGGGGCTCGGCGACTGCGCGTGGACCGATCGGGGCTAAGGAGACGACGTGTGGACCGATCGGGGCATAGGAGACGACGCGTGTACCTATCGGGGCTCAGGAGACAGCGCGTGGTCCGATTGGGCCTCACGAGACGGCGCGTGGACAGATCGGGGCTCGGAGACGACGCGTGTACGGATCGGGGATTCGGGGACGAGGCGTGGACCGATCGGGGCTCAGGAGACGACACGTCGACGCATCGGGGCTTAGGAGACGACGCGTGGACCGATCGGGGCTTAGGAGACGACGCGTGGAACGATCGGTGCTCAGGAAGCGGCGCCTAGACCGATCGTGGCTCGGAGACGGCGCGTGGAGGCATCGGGCCTAAGAAGACGACGCATGGACCGAGCGGGGCGCAGGAGACGGCGCGAGGAGCGATCGGGGCTGAGGAGAAGACGCGTGGACCGACCGGGGCTCAGGAGGCCACGCCTGGACCGATCGGGTCTCGGCGACGGCGCGTCGACCGATCGAGGCTCGGAGACGCCGCGTGGACCGATCGGGGTTTAGCAGAGGACGCGTCGACCGATCGGGGCTCAGGACACGGCGCGTAGACCGATCGGGGCTTAGGACACGACGCGTGGACCGATCGGTGCTCAGGAAGTGGCGCCTGGACCGATCGTGACTCGGGGACGGCGCCTTGGGGCATCTGGGCTTAGAAGACGACGCGTGGACCGATCGGGGCTCAGGAAACGGCGCGTGAACCGATCGGGGCTCAGGAGACGGCGTGTGGACCGATCGGGGCTTCGGAGACGGTACGTGGACCGATCGGGGCTCGGAGACGGCGCGAGGACCGACCGGGGCTCAGGAGCCGGCGCGTGGACCGACCGGAGCTCAGGAGATTCGCGTGGATCGATCCGGGCTCCGGAGGCGGTGCGTGGACCGATTGGGGAGCAGGAGATGGGCCGTGGACGGATCGGGGCTCAGGAGATGGCGGTGGACCGATAGGGGCTTAGGAGACGGCGCGTGGACCGATCGGGGCTCGGAGACGGGGCGTGGAATGATCGTGGCTCACGAGATGGCGCGTGGACGGGTCGGGGCTTAGGAGACTCGCGTAGATCGATCGTGGCTCCGGAGGCGGCACGTGGACCGATCGGGGCTCGGAGACGGGGCGTGGAATGATCGTGGCTCACGAGATGGCGCGTGAAATGATCGGCGCTCTGAGACGGCGCGTAGACCGATTGGGGCTTACGAGACGGCGCGTGGACCGAACGGGGCTCGGAGACGACGCATGGACCGATCGGGGCTCGGAAACGGCGCGTGGACCGATCGGGGCTTAGGAGACGGCGCGTGGACCGATCGGGGCTTAGGAGCCGACGCGTGGACCGATCGTGGCTCAGGAGACGTCGCGTGGACCGATCGGTGCTCGGAGACTGCGCGTGGACGGACCGCGGCTTAGAATGCGGCACGCGGACCGATCGGGGATCGGAGACGGCGTGTGGACGTATCGGAGCTTAGGAGACGATGCGTGGACCGATCGGGGCTCAGGAGACGGCGCGTGGACCGGTCGGGGCTTAGGAGACGACGCCTGGACAGATCGGAGCTTAGGAGGCGGCGTGTGGAACGATCGGTGCTCAGGAGACGGCGCGTGCACCAATCGGCGCTCGGAGACGGCGCGTGGAGCGATCGGGGCTCGGAGACGGCACGTGGAACGATCGGGGCCCAGGAGACGGTGCGTGGAGGCATCGGGGCTTAGAAGACCACGCATGGACCGAGCGGGGCTCAGGAGACGGCGCGGGGAGCGATCGGGGCTCAGGAGAAGACGCGTCAATTGATCGGGACTCAGGAGACGGCGCGCGGACCGACCGGGGCTCAGGCGACTCGCGTGGAACGACCGGAGCTTTGGAGGCGGCGCGTGAACCGATCGGGGCTTAGGAGGCGGCGTGTGGAACGATAGGTGCTCAGGGGACGGCGCGTGCACCAATCGGCGCTCGGAGACGGCGCGTCGAGCGATCGGGGCTCAGGAGACGACGCGTGGACGGACCGTGGCTTAGAATGCGTCACGCGGACCGATCGGCGATCGGATACGGCGCGTCGAGCGATCGGGGCTCAGGAGACGACGCGTGGACGGACCGTGGCTTAGAATGCGTCAGGCGGACCGATCGGCGATCGGATACGGCGTGTGGACGTATCGGGGCTTAGGAGACGATGCGTGGACCGATCGGGGCTCAGGAGCCGGCGGGTGATCCGGTCGGGTCTTAGGAGACGACGCGTCGACCGATCGGGGCTCAGGGAAAGGCGTGTGGACCGATCGAGGCTCGGAGACGGAGCGTGGAGCGATCGGGGCTGAGGAGAAGGCGCGTGGTCCGATCGGGGCTTATGAGACGGCGCGTGGACCGATCGGGGCTCGGAGATGTCGCGTGGAATGATCGGGGCTTAGCAGATGGCGTGTGAACCGATCGGAGATCAGGAGACGACGCGTGGACCGAGAGGGCTCTGGAACTGGCGCACGAACGGATCGTGGCTCGGAGACGGCGCGTGGATCGATCGGTGCTCGAAGACGACGCGTGGACCGACCGGGGCTCAGGAGCCGATGCGTGGATCGATCGGGGCTCAGGAGTCGGCGCGTAGACCCATCGGGGCTCGGAGACGGCACGTGGACCGATCAGGGCTTAGGAGACGACGCGTGGACCGATCGGGGCTCAGGAGACGGCGCGTGGACCGATCGGTGCTCGGAGACGGCGCGTGGACGGACCGTGGCTTAGAATGCGTCACGCGGACCGATCGGGGCTCGGATACGGCGTGTAGACGTATCGGGGCTTAGGAGACGATGCGTGAACCGATCGGGGCCCAGGAGACGCCGCGTGGACCGATCGGGGCTCGGAGACGGCGCGTGGAACGATCGGGGCTCAGGAGACGGCGCGTGAAATGATCATCGCTCTGAGACGGCGCGTGGACCGATTGTGGCTTACGAGACGGGGCGTGGATCGATCGGGGCTCAGGAAGCGGCGCGTGGACCGATCGTGGCTCGGAGACGGCGCGTGGAGGCATCGGGGTTAAGAAGACGACGCATCGACCGAGCGGGGTTCAGGAGACGGCGCAAGGAGCGATCGGGGCTTAGGAGACGACGCGTGGACCGATCGGGACTCAGGAGACGGCGCGTGGACCAATCAGGGCTCAGGAGACGGCGCGCGGACCGACTGGGGCTCAGGAGACTCGCGTGGATCGATCGGGGCTCCGCAGGCGCCGCGTGGACCGATTGGGATCAGGAGACGGTGCGTGAACCGTTCGGTGCTCGGAGACAGCGCGTGGACCGATCGGGGCTCGGAGACGACGCGTAGACCAATCGGTGCTCGGAGACAGCGCGTGGACCGACTGGGGCTGGGAGACGGCGCGTGGACCGATCGTGGCTTAGGAGAAGGCGCGTGGAATGATCGGGGCTCAGGAGACGGCGCGTGGACCGATCGTGGCTCGGAGACGGCGCGTCGAGGCATCGGGGTTAAGAAGACGACGCATCGCCCGAGCGGGGTTCAGGAGACGGCGCGAGGAGCGATCGGGGCTCGGAGACGGCGCGTCGACCGCTCGGGGTTTGGAGACGGCGCCTGGACCGTCCGGGGTCAGGACGCGATGCGTGGACCGATCGGGGCTCAGGAGACTGCGCGTGGATGGATCGGAGCTTCGGGAACGACGCGTGGACCGATCGGGGCTCAGGAGACGGCGCGTGAATCGATCGGCGCGCGGAGATGGCACGTGGAACGATCGGGGCTTAGGAGACGGCGCGTGGACTAATAGGAGATCAGGAGAGGACGCGTGGACCGATAGGGCTGTGGAAGCGGCGCACGGACCGATCGTGGCTCGGAGACGGCGCGTGGACCGATCGAGGCTCGGCGACGGCGCGTGGACCAATCGGGGCTCGGAGACGACGCGTGTACAGATCAGGGCTTGGTGACGGCGCGTTTACCGATAGCAGCTCGAAGACGGTCCGTGGACGGATCGCGGCTTAGGAAACGGCGCGTGGACCGATCGAGGCTCGGAGACGACGCGTGTGCGGATCGGGGATTCGAGGACGACGGGTGGACCGATCCGGGCTCAGGAGACGACGCGTCGTCCGATCGGGGCTCAGGATGCGGCGCGTGGACCCATCGGGGCTCGGAGACGGCACGTGGACCGATCAAGGCTTAGGACACGACGCGTTGACCGATCGGGACTCAGGAGGCGGCGCGTGGACCGATCGCGGTTCGGCGACGGCGCGTGGACCGATCGGGGCTCAGGAGACCGCGCGTGGACCGATCGGGGCTCAGGAGACGGCGCGTGGACCGATTGGGGCTCGGATACGGCGCGTGAACCAATCGGGCCTCAGGAGGCCGCGCGTGGACCGATCGCGGCTCGGCGACGGCGCGTGGACCGATCGGGGCTCAGGAGGCCGCGCGTGGACCGATCATAGCTCGGCGACGGCGCGTGGACCGATCGGGGCTCGGAGCGGCGCGTAGAACGATCGCGGCTCGGCGACGGCGCGTGGAACAATCGGGGCTCAGGAGGCTGCGCGTGGATCGATTGGGGCTCATGGAGACGGCGCGTGGACCGCTCCGGGCTCGAAGACGGCGCGTGGAACGATCAGGGCTCAGGAGACGTCACGTGAAATGATCGGCGCTCGGAGACGGCGCGTGGACCGATCGGGGCTCAGGAGAAGGCGCGTGGACCGATCGGGGCTTAGGAGGGGACCCGTCGACCGATCGGGGCTCAGGAGACGACGCGTGGACCGGTCGGTGCTCGGAGACGGCGCGTGGACCGATCGGGGCTTAGTAGAAGGCGCTTGGACCGATCGGGGCTTAGGAGACGACGCGTGGACCGATCGGAGCTCGGAGACGGCGCGTGGAACGATCGGGGCTCAGAAGACGGCGCGTGAACCAATCGGCGCTCGAAGACGGCGCGTGGACCGATCGGGGATGAGGAGAAGGCGCGTGGACCGATCGGGGCTTAGGAGACGGTGCGTAGACCGATCGGGGCTCGGAGACGGCGCGTGGAACGATCGGGGCTCAGGAGACGGCGCGTGAACCGATCGGCGCTCGGAGACGGCGCGTGGACCGATCGGGGCTTAGTAGAAGGCGCTTGGACCGATCGGGGCTTAGGAGACGACGCGTGGACCGATCGGAGCTCGGAGACGGCGCGTGAAACGATCGGGGCTCAGCAGACGGCGCGTGAACCGATCGGCGCTCGGAGACGGCGCGTGGACCGATCTGGGCTCGGAGACAGCGCGTGGACCGACTGGGGCACATGCGGTGGCGCGTGGACCAATTGGGGTTCGGCGACGGCGCGTGGACCGATCCGGGCTCAGGAGACGGCGCGTGGACCGATCGGGTCTCAGGAGGCCGCGCGTGGACAGATCATGACTCGGCGACGGCGCGTGGACCGATCGGAGCTCGGAGACGACGCGTGGACCGATCGGGGCTCGGAGACAGCGCGTGGACCGACTGGGGCTCATGCGGTTTCGCGTGGACCAATTGGGGTTCGGCGACGGCGCGTGGACCGATCGGGGCTTAGGAGACGGCGCGTGGACCGATCGGGGCTTAGGAGACGGCGCATGCACCGATCGGGGCCCCGAGACGGCGCTAGAAGGCATCTGGGCTTACAGGACGACGCGTGGATCGAACAAGGGCTCGGAGACGGCGCATGAACCGACCGGGGTTCATGAGACGGCGCGTGGACTGATCGGGGCTCGGAGACGGCGCGTTAACCGATCGGGGCTTAGGAGACGGCGTGTGAACGTATCGGGGCTTAGGAAAGGATGCGTTGACCGATCGGGGCTCATGAGACGGCGCGTAGACCGATCGGGGCTCAGGAGACGGCGCGTGGACCGATCGGTGCTCGTAGACGGCGCGTGGACGGACCGTGGCTTAGAATGCGTCATGCGGACCGATCAGCGCTCGGATACGGCGTGTGGACCGATCGGGGCTCGGAGACGCAGCGTGGACCGATCGGGGCTTGGGAGACGACGCGTGGACCGATCGGGGCGTAGGACACGGCGCGTGTACCTATCGGGGCTCACGAGACAGCGTGTGGACCGATTGGGGCTCAGGAGACGGCGCGTGGACCGATCGGGGCTCGGAGACGGCGCGTGGACGGACCGCGGCTCAGAATGCGGTACGCGGACCGATCGGGGATCGGACACGGCGTGTGGACCGTTCGAGGCTCGGAGACGACGCGTTTACGGATCGGGGATCAGGAGACGACGCGTGGAACGATCCGGGCTCAGGAGACGGAGCGTGGACCGATCGGGACTCGGAGTCGGCGTGTGGAACGATCGGGGCTCGGGTGACGGCGCGTGAACCGATCGGCGCTCGGAGACGGCGCGTGGATCGATCGGGGATCGGGGACGGCGCGTGGAATGATCGGGGCTCGGAGTCGACGCGTTAGCCGATCGGGGCTTAGGAGACGATGCGTGGGCCGATCGGGGCTCGGAGACGGCGCGTGGGCCGACCGGGGTTTTGGAGAAGACGCGTGGACCGAACGGGGCTTAGGAGACGGCGCTTGGACCGATCGGGCTCAGGAGACGGCGCGCGGACCGACTTGGGCTCAGGAGACTCGCGTGGATCGATCGGGGCTCCGGAGGCGCCGCGTGGACCGATTGGGATCAGGAGACGGCGCGTGGACGGATCGGGGCTCGGAGACGGCGCGTGGAACGATCGGGGCTCGGAGACAGGGCATGTACCGACTGGGGCTCAGGAGACCGTGCGTGAACCGATCGGGGCTCGGCGACTGCGCGTGGACGGATCGGGGCTCGGAGATGGTGCGTAGAACGATCAGGGCTCATGAGACGGCGCGTTAACCGATTGGGGCTTAGGAGACGTTGCGTGGACCGATCGGCGCTCGAAGACGGCGCGTGGACCGATCGGGGCTCGGACACAGTGCGTGGACCGACTGGGGCTCAGGCGGTTGCGCGTGGACCAATTGGGGTTCGGCGACGGCGCGTGGACCGATCGGGGCTCAGGAGGCGGCGCGTGGATCGATCGGGGCTGGGAGACGGCGCGTGGACCGTCCGGGGCTCAGGAGGGGATGCGTGTACCGATCGCGGTTCTGGAGACTGCGCGTGGATCGATCGGGGCTTAGGGAACGACGCGTGGACCGATCGGGGCTCAGGAGACGGCGCATGAACCGACCGGGGCTCAGGAGACCGCGCGTGGACCGATCGGGGCTCGGAGACGACGCGTGGACCGATCGGGGCTCGGAGACAGCGCGTCGACCGACTGGGGCTCAGGCGGTTGCGCGTGGACCGATCGGGGCTTAGGAGCCTCGCGTGGATCGATCGGGGCCCCGGAGGCGCCGCGTGGACCCATGGGGATCAGGAGACACTGCGTGAACCGATCGGGGCTCGGAGACGGCGCGTGGACCGATCGGGGCTCAGGAGGCCGCGCGTGGACCGATCATGGCTCGGCGACGGCGCGTGGACCGATCGGGGCTCGGAGACGACGCGTGGACCGATCGGGGCTCAGGAGGCCGCGCGTGGATCGATCATGGCTCGGCGACGGCGCGTGGACCGATCGTGGCTCAGGAAGCGGCGCCTGGACCGATCGTGGCCCGGAGACGGCGCGAGAAGGCATCTGGGCTTACAAGACGACGCGTGGATCGATCGAGGCTCGGAGACCGCGCATGAACCGACCGGGGCTCAGGAGACGGCGCGTGGACTGATCGGGGCTCGGAGACGGCGCGTTAACCGATCGGGGCTTAGGAGGCCGCGCGTGGACCGATCGAGGCTCGGCGACGGCGCGTGGACCGATCGGGACTCGGAGACGGCGTGTGAACGTATCGGGGCTTAGGAGACGATGCGTTGACCGACCGGGGCTCAGGAGCCGATGCGTGGATCGATCGGGGCTCAGGAGGCGGCGCGTAGACCCATCGGGGCTCGGAGACGGCACGTGGACCGATCAGGGCTTAGGAGACGACGCGTGGACCGATCGGGGCTTAGGAGACGGCGCGTGGACCGATCGGTGCTCGGAGACGACGCACGGACTGATCGGGGCTTAGGATACGACGCGTGGACCGATTCGGGCTCAGGAGGCCGCGCGTGGACCGATCGCGGCTCGTGCGACGGCGCGTGCACCGATCGGCGCTCGGAGACGGCGCTGACCGATCGTGGCTTAGGAGAAGGCGCGTGGAACGATCGGGGTTCAGGAGACGGCGCGTGGACCGATTGGGGCTCGGAGACGGCGCGTTAGCCGATTGGGGCTTAGGAGACGATGCGTGGATCGATCGGGGCTCAGGATCCTCGCGTGGATCGATCGGGGCTCCGGAGGCGCCGCGTGGACCCATGGGGATCAGGAGACAGTGCGTGGACCCATCGGGGCTCGGAGACTGCGCGTGGACTGATCGCGGCTTAGGAGACGACGCGTGGACCGTTCGGGGTGTAGGAGACGACGCGTGTACCTACCGGGGCTCAGGAGATAGCGCGTGGAACGATCGGGGCTCGGCGACTGCGCGTCGACGTATCGGGGCTCAGGAGACGGCGCGTGGACCGATTGGAGCTTAGGAGACGGCGCGTGGACCGATTGGGCCTCGGATACGGCGCGTGAACCGATCGGGGCTTAGGAGACGACGCGTGGACCGATCGGGGCTCAGGAGACGGCGCGTGGAGCGATCGGGGCTCGGAGACGGTACGAGGACCGACCGGAGCTCAGGAGATTCGCGTGGATCGATCAGGGCTCCGGAGGCGGCGCACGGACCGATTGGGGAGCATGAGATGGTGCGTGGACCGATCGGGGCTCGGAGACGGCGCACGGACCGATCGGGGCTTAGGAGAAGACGCGTGGATCGATCGGGGCTCAGGAGACGACGCGACGACGGATCGGGGCTTAGGAGACGACGCGTGGACCGATCGGGGCTCGGCGACGGCGCGTGGACCGATCGGGGCTCGGAGACGACGCGTGGACCGATGGGGGCTCGGATACGGCGCGTGAACCAACCGGGGCTCAGGAGGCCGCGCGTGGATCGATCATGGCTCGGCGACGGCGCGTGGACCGATCCGGGCTCAGGATACGGCGCGTGGACCGATCGGGGCTCGGAGACGGCGCGTGGAGCGATCGGGGCTCAGGAGACGGTGCGTGGACCCATCGGGGCTCGGAGACTGCGCGTGGACTGATCGCGGCTTAGGAGACGACGCGTGGACCGTTCGGGGTGTAGGAGACGACGCGTGTACCTACCGGGGCTCAGGAGATAGCGCGTGGAACGATCGGGGCTCGGCGACTGCGCGTCGACGTATCGGGGCTCAGGAGACGGCGCGTGGACCGATTGGAGCTTAGGAGACGGCGCGTGGACCGATTGGGCCTCGGATACGGCGCGTGAACCGATCGGGGCTTAGGAGACGACGCGTGGACCGATCGGGGCTCAGGAGACGGCGCGTGGAGCGATCGGGGCTCGGAGACGGTACGAGGACCGACCGGAGCTCAGGAGATTCGCGTGGATCGATCAGGGCTCCGGAGGCGGCGCACGGACCGATTGGGGAGCATGAGATGGTGCGTGGACCGATCGGGGCTCGGAGACGGCGCACGGACCGATCGGGGCTTAGGAGAAGACGCGTGGATCGATCGGGGCTCAGGAGACGACGCGACGACGGATCGGGGCTTAGGAGACGACGCGTGGACCGATCGGGGCTCGGCGACGGCGCGTGGACCGATCGGGGCTCGGAGACGACGCGTGGACCGATGGGGGCTCGGATACGGCGCGTGAACCAACCGGGGCTCAGGAGGCCGCGCGTGGATCGATCATGGCTCGGCGACGGCGCGTGGACCGATCCGGGCTCAGGATACGGCGCGTGGACCGATCGGGGCTCGGAGACGGCGCGTGGAGCGATCGGGGCTCAGGAGACGGTGCGTGGACCGATTGGGCCTCGGATACGGCGCGTGAAGCATCCGGGGCTCAGGAGGCCGCGCGTGGACCGATCGCGGCTCAGGAGACGACGCGTGGAGCGGTCGGGGCTCAGGAGAAGACGCGTGGATCGATCGGGGTTCAGGAGACGACGCGACGACGGATCGGGGCTTAGGAGACGACGCGTGGACCGATCGGGGCTCGGCGACGGCGCGTGGACCGATCGGGGCTCGGAGACGACGCGTGGACCGATGGGGGCTCGGATACGGCGCGTGAACCAACCGGGGCTCAGGAGGCCGCGCGTGGATCGATCATGGCTCGGCGACGGCGCGTGGACCGATCCGGGCTCAGGATACGGCGCGTGGACCGATCGGGGCTCGGAGACGGCGCGTGGAGCGATCGGGGCTCAGGAGACGGTGCGTGGACCGATTGGGCCTCGGATACGGCGCGTGAAGCATCCGGGGCTCAGGAGGCCGCGCGTGGACCGATCGCGGCTCGTGCGACGGCGCGTGGACCGATCCGGGCTCAGGATACGGCGCGTGGACCGATCGGGGCTCGGAGACGGCGCGTGGAGCGATCGGGGTTCAGGAGACGGCGCGTGGACCGATTGGGGCTCGGAGACGGCGCGTTAACCGATTGGGGCTTAGGAGACGATGCGTGGATCGATCGGGGCTCAGGATCCTCGCGTGGATCGATCGGGGCTCCGGAGGCGCCTCGTGGACCCATGGGGATCAGGAGACAGTGCGTGGACCCATCGGGGCTCGGAGACGGCGCGTGGACTGATCGGGGCTTAGGAGACAACGCGTGGACCGTTCGGGGTGTAGGAGACGACGCGTGTACCTATCGGGGCTCAGGAGACAGCGCGTGGACCGATCGGGGCTCGGCGACTGCGCGTCGACGTATCGGGGCTCAGGAGACGGCGCGTGGACCGATTGGAGCTTAGGAGACGGCGCGTGGACCGTTCGGAGCTCAGGAGACGGCGCGTGGACCGATCGGGGCTCGGAGACGACGCGTAGACCGATCGGTGCTCAGAGACAGCGCGTGGACCGACTGGGGCTCGGAGACGGCGCGTGGACCGATCGGAGCTCGGAGACGGCCCGTGGGCAGATCGGGGCTTAGGAGACGGCGCGTGGACTAATTGGGGCTTAGGAGAACATACATGGACCGATCGGGGCTCGGCGACGGCGCGTGGACCGATCGGGGCCCAGGAGACAGCGCGTGGACCGATTGGGGCTCGGAGACGGCATGTTAAAAGATCGGGGCTTAGGAGACGATACTTCGACCGATAGGGGTCGGATACGGCGCGTGAACCGACCGGGGCTCAGGAGGCCGCGCGTTGACTGATCGGGGCTCGGAGATGACCGGTGGAACGATCGGGGCTCAGGAGACGGCGCGTGAACCGATCGTCGCTCGGAGACGGCGCTTGGACCGATCGGGGCTTAGAAGACGACGTGTGGAGCGATTGGGGCTCAGGAGACGGCGCGTGGACCGTTCGGGGCTCGGAGACGGCGCGTGGAACGATCGGGGCTCCGGAGGCGCCGTGTGGACCGATGGGGATCAGGAGACGGTGCGTGGACCGATCAGGGCTCGGAGACGGCGCGTAGACCGATCGGGGCTTAGGAGATGACGCGTGGACCGATCGGGGCTCGGAGACAACGCGTGGACCACCCGGGGCTCAGGAGGCCACGCCTGGACCGATCGGGGCTCGGCGACGGCGCGTTGACCGATCGAGGCTCGGAGACGACGCGTGTACGGATCGGGGATTTGGGGACGACCCGTGGACCGATCGGGGCTTAGGAGACGACGCATGTACCTATCGGGGCTTAGGAGAAAATCCGTGGACGGATTGGCGCTCAGGAAGCGGCGCCTGGACCGATCGTGGTTCGGAGACGGCGCGAGGAGGCATCTGGGCTAAGAAGACGACGTGTGGATCGATCGGGGCTCAGGAAGCGGCGACTTCACCGATCGTGGCTCGGAGACGACGCGTGGACCGATCGGGGCTCAGGAGACGGCGCGTGGAGCGATCGGGGCTCAGGAGACGGCGCGTGGACCGGTCGGGGCTTAGGAGACGATGCCTGGACCGATCGATGCTTAGGAGGCGGCGCGTGGAACGATCGGGGCTCAGCAGGCGACACGTCGACGGATCGGGGCTCAGGAGACGGTGCGTGAACCGATCGGGGCTCGGCGACTGCGCGTGGACCGATCGGGGCTAAGGAGACGGCGCGTGAACCGATCGGGGATGAGGAGACGGTGCGTGGAGCGATCGGGCCTTAGGAGACGGCGCGAAGACCGATCGGGGCTGTCGAAGCGGCGCTAGGACCGATCGTGGCTCGGAGACGGAGCGTGGAGGCATCGGGGCTTAGAAGACGACGCATGGACCGATCGGGGCTCAGGAAACGGCGCGTGGACCGATCGGAGCTCGGAGACGACGCGTGGACCGATCGGGGCTCAGGAGACGGCGCGTGGAGCGATCGGGGCTCAGGAGACGGCGCGTGGACCGGTCGGGGCTTAGGAGACGATGCCTGGACCGATCGGGGCTTAGGAGGCGGCGCGTGGAACGATCGGGGCTCAGGAGGCGACACGTCGACGGATCGGGGCTCGGAGACGGCGCGTGGACCGACTGGGGCTCAGGAGGTTGCGCGTGGACCAATTGGGGTTCGGCGACGGCGCGTGGACCGACAGGGGCTCAGGAGACCGCGCGTGAACCGATCGGGGCTCGGCGACTGCGCGTGGACCGATCTGGGCTAAGGAGACGACGTGTGGACCGATCGGGGCATAGGAGACGACGCGTGTACCTATCGGGGCTCAGGAGACAGCGCGTGGTCCGATTGGGCCTCACGAGACGGCGCGTGGACAGATCGGGGCTCGGAGACGACGCGTGTACGGATCGGGGATTCGGGGACGAGGCGTGGACCGATCGGGGCTTAGGAGACGACGCGTGGACCGATCGGGGCGTAGGAGACGACGCGTGGACCGATTGGGGCTTAGGAGACTGCGCGTGGACCGATCGGGGCTCAGGAAGCGGCGCCTGAACCGATCGTGGCTCGGAGACGGCGCGTGGAGGCATCGGGCCTAAGAAGACGACGCATGGACCGAGCGGGGCGCAGGAGACGGCGCGAGGAGCGATCGGGGCTCAGGAGAAGACGCGTCAATTGATCGGGGCTCAGGAGAGGACGCGTCGACGCATCGGGGCTCAGGAGACGGCGCGTGGACCGACCGGGGCTCAGGAGACTCGCGTGGATCGATCGGGGCTCAGGAGGCGACGCGTGGACCCATCGGGGCTCGGAGACGGCGTGTGGACATATCGGGGCTTAGGAGACGACGCGTGGACGGATCGGGGCTCAGGAGAAGGCGCGTGAACCGATCGGCGCTCGGAGACGGCGCGTGGACCGATCGGGGCTTAGGAGACGATGCGCGGACCGATCGGGGCTCGGCGACGGCGCGTGGACCGACCGGGGCTCAGGAGGCCACGCCTGGACCGATCGGGTCTCGGCGACGGCGCGTAGACCGATCGAGGCTCGGAGACGACGCGTTGACCGATCGGGGCTCAGGAGACGGCGCGTGGACCGATCGGGGCTCAGGAGACGGCGCGTGGACCGATTGGGGCTCGGGAGACTGCGCGTGGATGGATCGGGGCTTAGGGAACGACGCGTGGACCGATCGGGGCTCAGGAGACGGCGCGTGGACCGATCGGGGCTCGGAGACGGCGCGTAGAACGATTGGGGCTTAGGAGAAGGCGCGTGGAGCGATCGGGGCTCAGGAGACGGCGCGTGAACCGATCGGGGCTCAGGAGACGGCGTGTGGACCGATCGGGGCTTCGGAGACGGTACGTGGACCGATCGGGGCTCGGAGACGGCGCGAGGACCGACCGGGGCTCAGGAGACGGCGCGTGGACCGACCGGAGCTCAGGAGATTCGCGTGGATCGATCCGGGCTCCGGAGGCGGCGCGTGGACCGATTGGGGAGCAGGAGATGGGCCGTGGACGGATCGGGGCTCAGGAGACGGCGGTGGACCGATCGGGGCTCGGAGACGGCATGTTAACCGATCGGGGCTTAGGAGACGATACGTGGACCGATCGGGGCTCGGATACGGCGCGTGAACCGACCGGGGCTCAGGAGGCCGCGCATCGACTGATGGGGCTCGGAAATGACGGGTGGAACGATCGGAGCTCAGGAGACGGCGCGTGAACCGATCGGCGCTCGGAGACGGAGCTTGGACCGATCGGGGCTTAGGAGACGACGCGTGGACCGATTGGGGCTCGGAGACGGCGCGAGGAGGCATCTGGGCTAAGAAGACGACGAGTGGATCGATCGGGGCTCAGGAAACAGCTCGTGGAGCGATCGGGGCTCAGGAGACGATGCGTGGATCGGTCGGGGCTCAGGAAGCGGCGCCTGCACCGATCGTGGCTCGGAGACGACGCGTGGAGGCATCGGGGCTTAGAAGACGAAGCATGGACCGATCGGGGCTCGGAAACGGCGCGTGGACCGATCGGGGCTCAGGAGACGGCGCGTTGACCGATCGGGGCTTAGGAGCCGACGCGTGGACCGATTGGGGCTCGGAGACGGCGTGTGGACCGATCGGGGCTCGGCGACGGTGCGTGGACCGATCGAGGCTCGGTGACGACGCGTGTACGGATCGGGGATTAGGGGACGACACGTGAACCGATCGGGGCTCAGGACACGGCGTGTGGACTGATCGGGGATCGGAAACGATGCGGTAACCGAGCGGGTCTTATGAGATGACGCGTGGACCGATCGGGGCTCTGGAGACAGCGCGTGAACCGATCGTCGCTCGGAGACGGCGCTTGGACCGATCGGGGCTTAGAAGACGACTCGTGGACCGATTGGGGCTTAGGACACGTCTCGTGGACCGATCGGGGCTAAGGAGATAGCGCGTGGACCGATCGGGGCTTAGGAGACGACGCGTGGACCGATCGGGGCTCAGGAAGCGGCGCCTAGACCGATCGTGGCTCGGAGACGGCGCGTGGAGGCATCGGGCCTAAGAAGACGACGCATGGACCGAGCGGGGCGCAGGAGACGGCGCGAGGAGCGATCGGGGCTGAGGAGAAGACGCGTGGGCCGATCGGGGCTCAGGAGACGGCGCGTAGACCGATCGGGGCTCGGAAACGACGCGTTAACCGAGCGGGGCTTAGGAGACTATGCGTGGACCGATCGGGGCTCGGAGACTGCGCGTGTACCGACTGGGGCTCAGGAGGTTGCGCGTGGACCAATTGGGGTTCGGCGACGGCGCGTGGACCGACCGGGGCTCAGGAGACCACGCGTGAACCGATCGGGGCTCGGCGACTGCGCGTGGACCGATCGGGGCTAAGGAGACGACGTGTGGACCGATCGGGGCATAGGAGACGACGCGTGTACCTATCGGGGCTCAGGAGACAGCGCGTGGTCCGATTGGGCCTCACGAGACGGCGCGTGGACAGATCGGGGCTCGGAGATGACGCGTGTACGGATCGGGGATTCGGGGACGAGGCGTGGACCGATCGGGGCTTAGGAGACGACGCGTGGACCGATCGGGGCTCAGGAGACGGCGCGTGGACCGATTGGGGCTCGGGAGACTGCGCGTGGATGGATCGGGGCTTAGGGAACGACGCGTGGACCGAGCGGGGCTCAGGAGACGGCGCGTGGACCGATCGGGGCTCGGAGACGGCGCGTAGAACGATTGGGGCTTAGGAGAAGGCGCGTGGAGCGATCGGGGCTCAGGAGACGGCGCGTGAACCGATCGGGGCTCAGGAGACGGCGTGTGGACCGATCGGGGCTTCGGAGACGGTACGTGGACCGATCGGGGCTCGGAGACGGCGCGAGGACCGACCGGGGCTCAGGAGACGGCGCGTGGACCGACCGGAGCTCAGGAGATTCGCGTGGATCGATCCGGGCTCCGGAGGCGGCGCGTGGACCGATTGGGGAGCAGGAGATGGGCCGTGGACGGATCGGGGCTCAGGAGACGGCGGTGGACCGATCGGGGCTCGGAGACGGCATGTTAACCGATCGGGGCTTAGGAGACGATACGTGGACCGATCGGGGCTCGGATACGGCGCGTGAACCGACCGGGGCTCAGGAGGCCGCGCATCGACTGATGGGGCTCGGAAATGACGGGTGGAACGATCGGAGCTCAGGAGACGGCGCGTGAACCGATCGGCGCTCGGAGACGACGCGTGGACCGATTGGGGCTCGGAGACGGCGCGAGGAGGCATCTGGGCTAAGAAGACGACGAGTGGATCGATCGGGGCTCAGGAAACAGCTCGTGGAGCGATCGGGGCTCAGGAGACGATGCGTGGATCGGTCGGGGCTCAGGAAGCGGCGCCTGCACCGATCGTGGCTCGGAGACGACGCGTGGAGGCATCGGGGCTTAGAAGACGAAGCATGGACCGATCGGGGCTCGGAAACGGCGCGTGGACCGATCGGGGCTCAGGAGACGGCGCGTGGACCGATCGGGGCTTAGGAGCCGACGCGTGGACCGATTGGGGCTCGGAGACGGCGTGTGGACCGATCGGGGCTCGGCGACGGTGCGTGGACCGATCGAGGCTCGGTGACGACGCGTGTACGGATCGGGGATTAGGGGACGACACGTGAACCGATCGGGGCTCAGGACACGGCGTGTGGACTGATCGGGGATCGGAAACGATGCGGTAACCGAGCGGGTCTTATGAGATGACGCGTGGACCGATCGGGGCTCTGGAGACAGCGCGTGAACCGATCGTCGCTCGGAGACGGCGCTTGGACCGATCGGGGCTTAGAAGACGACTCGTGGACCGATTGGGGCTTAGGACACGTCTCGTGGACCGATCGGGGCTAAGGAGATAGCGCGTGGACCGATCGGGGCTTAGGAGACGACGCGTGGACCGATCGGGGCTCAGGAAGCGGCGCCTAGACCGATCGTGGCTCGGAGACGGCGCGTGGAGGCATCGGGCCTAAGAAGACGACGCATGGACCGAGCGGGGCGCAGGAGACGGCGCGAGGAGCGATCGGGGCTGAGGAGAAGACGCGTGGGCCGATCGGGGCTCAGGAGACGGCGCGTAGACCGATCGGGGCTCGGAAACGACGCGTTAACCGAGCGGGGCTTAGGAGACTATGCGTGGACCGATCGGGGCTCGGAGACTGCGCGTGTACCGACTGGGGCTCAGGAGGTTGCGCGTGGACCAATTGGGGTTCGGCGACGGCGCGTGGACCGATCGGGGCTAAGGAGACGACGTGTGGACCGATCGGGGCATAGGAGACGACGCGTGTACCTATCGGGGCTCAGGAGACAGCGCGTGGTCCGATTGGGCCTCACGAGACGGCGCGTGGACAGATCGGGGCTCGGAGATGACGCGTGTACGGATCGGGGATTCGGGGACGAGGCGTGGACCGATCGGGGCTTAGGAGACGACGCGTGGACCGATCGGGGCGTAGGAGACGACGCGTGGACCGATTGGGGCTTAGGAGACGGCGCGTGGACCGATCGGGGCTCAGGAAGCGGCGCCTGAACCGATCGTGGCTAGGAGACGGCGCGTGGAGGCATCGGGCCTAAGAAGACGACGCATGGACCGAGCGGGGCTCAGGAGACGGCGCGAGGAGCGATCGGGGCTCAGGAGAAGACGCGTCAATTGATCGGGGCTCAGGAGACGACGCGTCGACGCATCGGGGCTTAGGAGACGACGCGTGGACCGATCGAGGCTCGGAGAAGCCGCGTGGACCGATCGGGGTTTAGCAGAGGATCGGGCTCAGGACACGGCGCGTAGACCGATCGGGGCTTAGGACACGACGCGTGGACCGATCGGTGCTCAGGAAGTGGCGCCTGGACCGATCGTGGATCGGGGACGGCGCCTTGGGGCATCTGGGCTTAGAAGACGACGAGTGGATCGATCGGGGCTCAGGAAACAGCTCGTGGAGCGATCGGGGCTCAGGAGACGATGCGTGGATCGGTCGGGGCTCAGGAAGCGGCGCCTGCACCGATCGGGGCTCGGAAACGGCGCGTGGACCGATCGGGGCTCAGGAGACGGCGCGTGGACCGATCGGGGCTTGGGAGCCGACGCGTGGACCGATTGGGGCTCGGAGACGGCGTGTGGACCGATCGGGGCTCGGCGACGGTGCGTGGACCGATCGAGGCTCGGTGACGACGCGTGTACGGATCGGGGATTAGGGGACGACACGTGAACCGATCGGGGCTCAGGAGACGGCGTGTAGACTGATCGGGGATCGGAAACGATGCGGTAACCGAGCGGGTCTTATGAGACGATGCGTGGGCCGATCGGGGCTCGGAGACAGCACGTGGACCGATCGGGGCTCGGAGCCGGCGCGGGAAACGATCGGGGCTCAGGAGACGACGCGTCGCCCGATCGGAGGTCAGGAGGCGGCGCGTGGACCCATCGGGGCTCGGAGACGGCACGTGGACCGATCAGGGCTTAGGAGACGACTCGTGGACCGATCGGGGCTCAGGAGATAGCGCGTGGACCGGTCGGGGCTTAGGAGACTCGCGTGGATCTAACGGACCTTCGGAGGCGGCGTGTGAACCGATCGGGGAGTAGGAGACGGTGCGTGGAGCGATCGGGGCGTAGGAGACGGCGCGTGGACCGATCGGGGCTGGTGAAGCGGCGCCTGGACCGATCGAGGCTCGGCGACGGCGAGTGGACCCATCGGGGCTCGGAGACGACGCGTGTACGGATCGGGGCTTGATGACGGCGGCTTTATCCATCGCGGCTCGGAGACGGCCCGCGAATCGATCGGCGCTCGGAGACGGCGCGTGGACCGATCGGGGCTTATGAGACGGCGCGTGGACCGATCGGAGATCAGGAGAAGACGCGTGCACCGATCGGGGCTCTCGAAGCGGCGCACGGACCGATCGTGGCTCGGAGACGGCGCGTGGAGGCATCGGGGCTTTGAAGACGACGCGTGGACCGAACGGTGCTCAGAAAACGCCGCGTGGACCGATGGGGATCAGGAGACGGTGCGTGGAGCGATCGGGGCTCGGAGACGCCGCTTGGACCGATCGGGGCTTAGGGGACGGCGCGTGGACCGATTGGGGCTTAGGAGACGGCGCGTGGACCGATCGGGGCTCAGGAAGCGGCGCCTAGACTGATCGGGGCTCGGAGACGGTGCGTGGAGGTACTGGGGCTAAGAAGACGACGCATGGACCGAGCGGCGCTCAGGAGACGGCGCGAGGAGCGATCGGGGCTCAGGAGAAGAGGCGTCAATTGATCGGGGCTCAGAAATCGGCGCGTGGAGCGATCGGGGCTCAGGAGACGACCCGTGGATCGATCGGGGCTCAGGAAACAACGCGTCGACCGATCGGGGCTCAGGAGACGGCGCGCGGACCGACCGGGGCTCAGGAGCCTCGCGTGGACCGATCCTGGCTCGGCGACGGCGCGTGGACGGATCGGGGCTCGGAGACGACGCGTGGACCGATGGGGGCTCGGATACGGCGCGTGAACCAACCGGGGTTCAGGAGGTCGCGCGTGGACCGATCGCGGTTCGGTGACGGCGCGTGGACCGATCGGGGCTCAGGAGGCCGCGCGTGGACCGATCGCGGCTCGGCGGCGGCGCGTGGACCGATCGGGGCTCAGGAGGCCGCGCGTGGACCGATCATGGCTCGGCGACGGCGCGTGGACCGATCGGGTCTCAGGAGGCCGCGCGTGGACCGATCATGACACGGCGACGGCGCGTGGACCGATCGGGGCTCAGAGACGACGCGTCGACCGATCGGGGCTCGGAGACAGCGCGTGGACCGACTGGGGCTCAGGCGGTTTCGCGTGGACCAATTGGGGTTCGGCGACGGCCCGTGGACCGATCGGGTCTTGGGAGACGGCGCGTGCACCGATCGGGGCCCGGAGACGGGTCGTAGACAGATTGGGGATTAGGAGACGGCGCGTGGACCGATCGGGGCTGGGAGACGGCACGTGGACCGATCGGGGCTCGGAGACAGCGCGTGGACCGACTGGGGCTCAAGCAGTTTCGCGTGAACCAATTGGGGTTCGGCGACGGCGCGTGGACCGATCGGGGCTCAGGAGACGGCGCGTGGACCGATCGGGGCTCATGAGGCCGCGCGTGGACCGATCGAGGCTCGGCGACGGCGCGTGGACCCATCGGGGCGTAGGACACGGCGCGTGCACCGATCGGGGCCCGGAGACGGGTCGTGGACAGATTGGGGATTAGGAGACGGCGCGTGGACCGATCGGGGCTGGGAGACGGCACGTGGACCGATCGGGGCTCGGAGACAGCGCGTGGACCGACTGGGGCTCAGGCGGTTTCGCGTGGACCAATTGGGGTTCGGCGACGGCGCGTGGACCGATCGGGGCTCAGGAGACGGCGCGTGGACCGATCGGGGCTCAGGAGGCCGCGCGTGGACCGATCGAGGCTCGGCGACGGCGCGTGGACCCATCGGGGCTCGGAGACGACGCGTGTACGGATCGGGGCTTGATGACGGCGGCTTTACCGATCGCGGCTCGCAGACAGCCCGTGGACAGATCGGGGCTTGGGAGACGACGCCTGGACCGATCGGGGCTTAGGAGGCGGCGTGTGGAACGATCGGGGCTCAGGAGACGGCGCGTGGAACGATCGGGGCTGAGGAGACGGCGCGTGAAATGATCGGCGCTTTGAGACGGCGCGTGGACTGATCGGTGATCGGAGACGGCGCGTGGACGGACCGCGGCTTAAAATGCGGCACGCGGACCGGTCGGGGATCGGACACGGCGTGTGGACCGATCGAGGCTGGGAGACGACGCGTTTACGGATCGGGGATCAGGAGACGACGCGTGGAACGATCCGGGCTCAGGAGACGGAGCGTGGACCGATCGGGGCTCGGAGACGGCGCGGGGACCGACCGGGGCTCGGAGACGGCGTGTGAACGTATCGGGGCTTAGGAGACGATGCGATGACCGATCGGGGCTCAGGAGGCGGCGCGTGGACCCACCGGGGCTCAGGAGACGGCGCGCGGACCGATCGGGGCTCGGAAACGGCGCGTGGACCGATCCGAAGTCGGAGACGACGTATGGAGCGATCGGGGCTCGGAAACGGCGTGGACCGATCGGAGCTCGGAGACGTGGCGTGGACCGATCCGGGCTCAGGAGACAGCGCGTGAAATGATCGGCGCTTTGAGACGGCGCGTGGACCGATCGGTGCTCGGAGACGGCGCGTGGACGGACCGCCGCTTAGAATGCGGCACGCGGACCGGTCGGGGATCGGACACGGCGTGTGGACCGATCGAGGCTCGGAGACGACGCGTTTACGGATCGGGGATCAGGAGACGACGCGTGGAACGATCCGGGCTCTGGAGACGGAGCGTGGACCGATCGGGGCTCGGAGACGGCGCGTGGAACGATCGGGGCTCACGAGACGGCACGTGAACCGATGGGGGCTCGGAGACGGAGCGTGCACCGATCGGCGCTCGGAGACGGCGCGTGGATCGATCGGGGCTCCGGAGGCGCCGCGTGGACCGATGGGGATCAGGAGACGCTGCGCAGACCGATCGGGGCTTAGGAGACGACGCGTGGACCGATCGGGGCGTAGGACACGACGCGTGTACCTATCGGGGCTCACGAGACAGCGTGTGGACCGATTGGGGCTCAGGAGACGGCGCGTAGACCGATCGGTGCTCAGAGACGGCGCGTGGAACGTTCGGGGCTGAGGGGACGGCGCGTGAAATGATCGGCGCTTTGAGACGGCGCGTGGACTGATCGGTGATCGGAGACGGCGCGTGGACGGACCGCGGCTTAAAATGCGGTACGCGGACCGGTCGGGGATCGGACACGGCGTGTGGACCGATCGAGGCTCGGAGACGACGCGTTTACGGATCGGGGATCAGGAGACGACGCGTGGAACGATCCGGGCTCAGGAGACGGAGCGTGGACCGATCGGGGCTCGGAGACGGCGCGTGGACCGACCGGGGCTACAGAGGCCGCGCGTGGACCGATCGAGGCTCGGCGACGGCGCGTGGACCGATCGGGGCTCGGAGACGGCGTGTGAACGTATCGGGGCTTAGGAGACGATGCGTTGACCGATCGGGGCTCAGGAGGCGGCGCGTGGACCCACCGGGGCTCAGGAGACGGCGCGCGGACCGATCGGGGCTCACGAGACGGCACGTGAACCGATCAAGGCTCGGAGACGGCGCGTGGACCGATCGGGGCTTAGGAGACGGCGCGTGAACCGATCGGCGCTCGGAGACGGCGCGTGGACCGATCGGGGCTTAGGGGACGGCGCGTGGACCGATCGGTGCTCGGAGACGATGCGTGGACCGATCGGGGCTCAGGAAAGGGCGTGTGGAGCGGTCAGGGCTCAGGAGACGATGCGTGGGTCGATCGGGGCTCAGAAGCCGACGTGTCGACCGATCGGGGCTCAGGTGACGGCGCGTGGACCGATCGGAGCTCGGAGACGGCGCGTGAAATGATCGGCGCTCGGAGACGGCGCGTGGACCGATCGTGGCTCAGGAGAAGGCGCGTGGAACGATCGGGGCTCAGGAGACGGCGCGTGGAGCGATCGGGGCTCAGGAGACGGCGCGTGAACCAATCGGCGCTCCGAGACGGCGCGTGGACCGATCGGGGATGAGGAGACGGCGCGTGGACCGATCGGGGCTCGGAGACGGGGCGTGGAACGATCGGGGCTCAGGTGACGGCGCGTGAACCGATCCGGGCTCTGGAGACGGAGCGTGGACCGATCGGGGCTCGGAGACGGCGCGTGGAACGATCGGGGCTCACGAGACGGCACGTGAACCGATCGGGGCTCGGAGACGGCGCGTGGACCGAGCGGGGCTTAGGAGACGGCGCGTGGACCGATCGGTGCTCAGGAAGTGGCGCCTGGACCGATCGTGACTCGGGGACGCCGCCTTGGGGCATCTGGGCTTAGAAGACGACGCGTGGACCGATCGGGGCTCAGGAAACGGCGCGTGAATCAATCGGGGCTCCGAGACGGCGCGTGGACCGATCGGGGATGAGGAGAAGGCGCGTGGACCGATCGGGGCTTAGGAGAGGGCGCGTAGAAGGATCGGGGCTCGGAGACGGCGCGTGGAACGATCGGGGCTCAGGTGACAGCGCGTGAACCGATCGGCGCTCGGAGACGGCGCGTGGACCGATCGGGGCTTAGCAGAAGGCGCTTGGACCGATCGGGGCTTAGCAGAAGGCGCTTGGACCGATCGGGGCTTAGCAGAAGGCGCTTGGACCGATCGGGGCTTAGGAGTCGGCGCGTCGACCGATCGGAGCTCAGGAGGAGGTGCGTGGATCGATCGGGGCTCGGAGACAGCCCGTGGACCAACTGGGGCTCAGGAGACGACGCGTCGAACGATCGGGGCTTAGGAGACGACGCGTGGACCGATCGGGGCTCGGCGACTGCGCGTGGACGCATCGGGGCTCAGGAGACGGCGCGTCGACCGATCGGGGCTCAGGAGACGGCGCGTGGATCGATCGGGGCTCAGAGACGCCGCGTGGAACTATCGGGGCTCAGGAGACGGCGCTTGAACTTATCGGCGCTCAGAGACGGCCCGTGTACCGATCGGGGCTTAGGATACGGCGCGTGGACCGATCGGGGCTCAGGAAACGGCGTATGGACCGATCGGAGCTCGGACACGACGCGTGGACCGATCGGGGCTCAGGAGACGGCGCGCGGAGCGATCGGGCTCAGGAGAAGACGCGTCAATTGATCGTGGCTCAGGAGACGACGCGTCGACGGATTGGGGCTTAGGAGACGACGCGTGGACCGATCGGGGCTTAGGAGACGACGCGTGGACCGATCGGGGCTCAGGAGACGGCGCGTGGACCGACCGGGGCTCAGGAGGCGACGCGTGGACCGATCGGTGCTCGGAGACGGCACGTTGGACGATCGGGGCTCAGGAGACGGCGCGTGGACGGATCGGGGCTTAGGAGTCGGCGCGTCGACCGATCGGAGCTCAGGAGGCAGTGCGTGGATCGATCGGGGCTCGGAGACAGCCCGTGGACCAACTGGGGCTCAGGAGACGACGCGTCGACCGATCGGGGCTTAGGAGACGACGCGTCGAACGATCGGGGCTTAGGAGACGACGCGTGGACCGATCGGGGCTCGGAGACAGCGCGTGAACCGATCGGGGCTCGGCGACTGCGCGTGGACGGATCGGGGCTCGGAGACGGTGCGTAGAACGATCGGGGCTCAGGAGACGGCGCGTTAACCGATTGGGGGTTACGAGACGTTGCGTGGACCGATCGGCGCTCGAAGGCGGCGCGTGGACCGATCGGGGCTCGGACACAGTGCGTGGACCGACTGGGGCTCAGGCGGTTGCGCGTGGACCAATTGGGGTTCGGCGACGGCGCGTGGACCGATCGGGGCTCAGGAGGCGGCGCGTGGATCGATCGGGGCTCGGAGACGGCGCGTGGAACGATCGGGTCTCAGGAGACGGCGCGTGAAATCATCGGCGCCCGGAGACGCCGCGTGGACGAATCGGGGCTTAGGAGACGACGCGTGGACCGATCGGGGCTCCGGAGACGGCGCCTGGACCGATCGTGGCTCGGAGACGGCGCGTGGAGGCATCCGGGCTAAGAAGACGACGCATGGACCGAGCGGGGTTCAGGAGACGGCGCGAGGAGCGATCGGGCTCAGGAGAAGACGCGTCAATTGATCGTGGCTCGGGAGACGACGCGTCGACGGATCGGGGCTTAGGAGACGGCGCGTGGACCGATCGGGGCTCAGGAAACGGCGTATGGACCGATCGGAGCTCGGACACGACGCGTGGACCGATCGGGGCTCAGGAGACGGCGCGCGGAGCGATTGGGCTCAGGAGAAGACGCGTCAATTGATCGTGGCTCAGGAGACGACGCGTCGACGGATTGGGGCTTAGGAGACGACGCGTGGACCGATCGGGGCTTAGGAGACGACGCGTGGACCGATCGGGGCTCAGGAGACGGCGCGTAGACGGACCGGGGCTCAGGAGGCGACGCGTGGACCGATCGGTGCTCGGAGACGGCACGTTGGACGATCGGGGCTCAGGAGACGGCGCGTGGACGGATCGGGGCTTAGGAGTCGGCGCGTCGACCGATCGGAGCTCAGGAGGCAGTGCGTGGATCGATCGGGGCTCGGAGACAGCCCGTGGACCAACTGGGGCTCAGGAGACGACGCGTCGACCGATCGGGGCTTAGGAGACGACGCGTCGAACGATCGGGGCTTAGGAGACGACGCGTGGACCGATCGGGGCTCGGAGACAGCGCGTGTACCGACTGGGGCTCAGGAGACCGCGCGTGAACCGATCGGGGCTCGGCGACTGCGCGTGGACGGATCGGGGCTCGGAGACGGTGCGTAGAACGATCGGGGCTCAGGAGACGGCGCGTTAACCGATTGGGGGTTACGAGACGTTGCGTGGACCGATCGGCGCTCGAAGGCGGCGCGTGGACCGATTGGGGCTCGGACACAGTGCGTGGACCGACTGGGGCTCAGGCGGTTGCGCGTGGACCAATTGGGGTTTGGCGACGGCGCGTGGACCGATCGGGGCTCAGGAGGCGGCGCGTGGATCGATCGGGGCTCGGAGACGGCGCGTGGAACGATCGGGTCTCAGGAGACGGCGCGTGAAATCATCGGCGCCCGGAGACGCCGCGTGGACGAATCGGGGCTTAGGAGACGACGCGTGGACCGATCGGGGCTCCGGAGAAGACGCGTCAATTGATCGTGACTCGGGAGACGACGCGTCGACGGATCAGGGCTTAGGAGACGACGCGTGGACCGATCGGGGCTTAGGAGACGACGCGTGGACCGATCGGGGCTCAGGAGATGGCGCGTGGACCGACCGGGGCTCAGGAGGCGACGCGTGGACCGATCGGTGCTCGGAGACGGCACGTTGGACGATCGGGGCTCAGGAGACGGCGCGTGGACGGATCGGGGCTTAGGAGTCGGCGCGTCGACCGATGGGAGCTCAGGAGGCGGTGCGTGGATCGATCGGGGCTCGGAGACAGCCCGTGGACCAACTGGGGCTCAGGAGACGACGCGTCAACCGATGGGGCTTAGGAGACGACGCGTCGAACGACCGGGGCTTAGTAGACGACGCGTGGACCGATCGGGGCTCGGAGACAGCGCGTGTACCGACTGGGGCTCAGGAGACCGCGCGTGAACCGATCGGGGCTCGGCGACTGCGCGTGGACGGATCGGGGCTCGGAGACGGTGCGTAGAACGATCGGGGCTCAGGAGACGGCGCGTTAACCGATTGGGGCTTAGGAGACGTTGCGTGGACCGATCGGCGCTCGAAGACGGCGCGTGGACCGATCGGGGCTCGGACACAGTGCGTGGACCGACTGGGGCTCAGGCGGTTGCGCGTGGACCAATTGGGGTTCGGCGACGGCGCGTGGACCGATCGGGGCTCAGGAGGCGGCGCGTGGATCGATCGGGGCTCCGAGACGGCGCGTGGAACGATCGGGTCTCAGGAGACGGCGCGTGAAATCATCGGCGCCCGGAGACGCCGCGTGGACGAATCGGGGCTTAGGAGACGACGCGTGGACCGATCGGGGCTCCGGAGAAGACGCGTCAATTGATCGTGGCTCGGGAGACGACGCGTCGACGGATCAGGGCTTAGGAGACGACGCGTGGACCGATCGGGGCTTAGGAGACGACGCGTGGACCGATCGGGGCTCAGGAGATGGCGCGTGGACCGACCGGGGCTCAGGAGGCGACGCGTGGACCGATCGGTGCTCGGAGACGGCACGTTGGACGATCGGGGCTCAGGAGACGGCGCGTGGACGGATCGGGGCTTAGGAGTCGGCGCGTCGACCGATGGGAGCTCAGGAGGCGGTGCGTGGATCGATCGGGGCTCGGAGACAGCCCGTGGACCAACTGGGGCTCAGGAGACGACGCGTCAACCGATGGGGGCTTAGGAGACGACGCGTCGAACGACCGGGGCTTAGTAGACGACGCGTGGACCGATCGGGGCTCGGAGACAGCGCGTGTACCGACTGGGGCTCAGGAGACCGCGCGTGAACCGATCGGGGCTCGGCGACTGCGCGTGGACGGATCGGGGCTCGGAGACGGTGCGTAGAACGATCGGGGCTCAGGAGACGGCGCGTTAACCGATTGGGGCTTAGGAGACGTTGCGTGGACCGATCGGCGCTCGAAGACGGCGCGTGGACCGATCGGGGCTCGGACACAGTGCGTGGACCGACTGGGGCTCAGGCGGTTGCGCGTGGACCAATTGGGGTTCGGCGACGGCGCGTGGACCGATCGGGGCTCAGGAGGCGGCGCGTGGATCGATCGGGGCTCGGAGACGGCGCGTGGAACGATCGGGTCTCAGGAGACGGCGCGTGAAATCATCGGCGCCCGGAGACGTCGCGTGGACGAATCGGAGCTTAGGAGACGACGCGTGGACCGATCGGGGCTCCGGAGACGGCGCCTGGACCGATCGTGGCTCGGAGACGGCGCGTGGAGGCATCCGGGCTAAGAAGCCGACGCATGGACCGAGCGGGGTTCAGGAGACGGCGCGAGGAGCGATCGAGGCTCAGAAGACGACGCGTCGACCGTTCGGGACTCAGGAGACGGCGCGTGGATCGATCGGGGCTCGGAGACGCCGCGTGGAACGATCGGGGCTCAGGAGACGGCGCTTGAACTTATCGGCGCTCAGAGACGGCCCGTGGACCGATCGGGGCTTAGGATACGGCGCGTGGACCGATCGGGGCTCAGGAAGCGGCGCCTGGACCGATCGTGGCTCGGAGACGGCGCGTGGAGGCATCGGGGCTAAGAAGACGACGCATGGACCGATCGGGGCTCAGGAAACGGCGTATGGACCGATCGGAGCTCGGACACGACGCGTGGACCGATCGGGGCTCAGGAGACGGCGCGTGAAATCATCGGCGCCCGGATACGCCGCGTGGACGAATCGGGGCTTAGGAGACGATGCGAGGACCGATCGGGGCTCCGGAGACGGCGCCTGGACCGATCGTGGCTCGGAGACGGCGCGTGGAGGCATCCGGGCTAAGAAGACGACGCATGGACTGAGCGGGGTTCAGGAGACGGCGCGAGGCGCGATCGGGGCACAGGAGAAGACACGTCAATTGATCGGGGCTCCGGAGACGATGCCTCGACGGATCGGGGCTCAGGAGGCGGCACGAGAAGCGATCGGGGCTCAGGAGAAGACGCGTCAATTGATCAGGGCTCAGGAGACGACGCGTCGACGAATCGGGGCTTAGGAGACGACGCGTGGACCGATCGGGGCTTAGGAGACGACGCGTGGACCGGTCGGGGCTCAGGAGAGAGCGCATGGACTGATCGGGGCGCGGAGACGGCGCGTTAACCGATCGGCGCTCGAAGACGGCGAGTCGACCGATCGGGGTTCGGTGACGGCGCGTGGACCGTCCGGGGCTCAGGAGGGGATGCGTGGACCGATCGCGGCTCTGGAGACTGCGCGTGGATCGATCGGGGCTTAGGGAACGACGCGTGGACCGATCGGGGCTCAGGAGACGGCGCGTGAACCGACCGGGGCTCAGGAGACCGCGCGTGGACCGATCGCGGCTCGGCGACGGTGCGTGGACCGAACGGGGCTCAGGAGGCCGCGCGTGGACCGATCGTGGCTCGGCGACGGCGCGTGGACCGATCAGGTCTCAGGAAACGGCGCGTGGACCGACTGGAGCTCGGAGACGACGCGTGGATCGACTGGGGGTCAGGCGGTTGCGCGTGGACCAATTGGGGTTCGGCGACGGCGCGTGGACCGATCGCGGCTCGGAGACGGCGCGTTAACCGATCGGGGCTTAGGAGACGGCACGTGATTCGATCGGTGCACAGGAGACGGCGCGTGAACCGGTCGGGGCTTAGGAGACGACGCGCCGGCCGATCGGGGCTCAGGACAAGGGGTGTGGACCGTTCGGTGCTCAGGAGACGGCGCGTGGACCGATCGGGGTTCGCCGATGGCGCGTGGACCGATCGGGGCTCGGAGACGACGCGTGTACCTATCGGGGCTCACGAGACAGCGTGTGGACCGATTGGGGCTCAGGAGACGGCGCGTGGACCGATCGGGGCTCGGAGACGGCGCGTGGAACGATCGGAGGTCAGGTGACGGGGCGTGAAATGATCGGCGCTCTGAGACGGCGCTTCGGCCGATCGGTGCTCGGAGACGGCGCGTGGACGGACCGCGGCTCAGAATGCGGTACGCGGACCGATCGGGGATCGGACGCGGCGTGTGGACCGATCGAGGCTCGGAGACGACGCGTTTAAGGATCGGGAATCAGGAGACGACGCGTGGAACGATCCGGGCTCAGGAGACGAAACGTGTACAGATCAGGGCTTGGTGACGGCGCGTGGACCGATCGGGGCTCGGAGACGACGCGTGTACAGATCAGGGCTTGGTGACGGCGCGTGGACCGATTGGGGCTCGGGAGACTGCGCGTGGATGGATCGGGGCTTAGGGAACGACGCGTGGACCGATCGGGGCTCGGAGACGGCGCGTGGACCGATCGGGGCTCACGAGACGGCGCGTCGACCGATCGGGGCTCAGGAGACGGCGCGTGGACGGATCGTTCTCAGGAGACGGCGCGTGAACCGATCGGCGCTCGGAGACGGGGCCTGGACCGATCGGGACTTAGGAGACAGCGCGTGGATGGATCGGGGCTTCGGGAACGACGCGTGGATCGATCGGGGCTCAGGAGACGGCGCGTGGACCGATCGGGGCTCGAAGAAGGCGCGTGGACCGATCGGGTCTCAGGAGGCCGCGCGTGGACAGATCATGACTCGGCGACGGCGCGTGGACCGATCGGGGCTCGGAGACTACGCGTGGACCGATCGGGGCTCGGAGACAGCGCGTGGACCGACTGGGGCTCAGGCGGTTGCGCGTGGACCAATTGGGGTTCGGCGACGGCGCGTGGACCGATCGGGGCTCGGAGACGGCGCTATAACCGATTGGGGCTTAGGAGACCATGCGTGACCCGACCGGGGCTCGAAGACGGCGCGTGGACCGATCAGGGCTCGGAGACGACGCGTGGACCGATCGGGGCTCGGAGACAGCGCGTGGACCGACTGGGGCTCAGTCGGTTTCGCGTGGACCAATTGGGGTTCGGCGACGGCGCGTGGACCGATCGGGGCTTAGGAGGCCGCATGTGGACCGATCGCGGCTCGGCGACCGCGCGTGGACCGATCGGGGCTCAGGAGGCTGCGCGTGGACCGATCGGAGCTCAGGAAACGGCGCGTGGACCGACTGGGGCTCGTATACGGCGCGTGAACCAATCGGGCCTCAGGAGGCCGCACGTGGACCGATCGCGGCTCGGCGACGGCGCGTGGTCCGATCGGGGCTCAGGAGGCCGCGCGTGGACCGATCATAGCTCGGCGACGGGGCGTGGAACGATCGGGGCTCGGAGCGGCGCGTAGAACGATCGCGGCTCGGCGACGGCGCGTGGACCGATCGGGGCTCAGGAGGCTGCGCGTGGATCGATTGGGGCTCAGGAGACAGCGCGTGGACCGCTCGGGGCTCGAAGACGGCGCGTGGAACGATCAGGGCTCAGGAGACGTCACGTGAAATGATCGGCGCTCGGAGACGGCGCGTGGACCGATCGGGGCTCAGGAGAAGGCGCGTGGACCGATCGGGGCTTAGTAGAAGGCGCTTGGACCGATCGGGGCTTAGGAGACGACGCGTGGACCGATCGGAGATCGGAGACGGTGCGTGGAACGATCGGGGCTCAGGAGACGGCGCGTGAACCGATCGGCGCTCGGAGACGGCGCGTGGACCGATCTGGGCTCGGAGACAGCGCGTGGACCGACTGGGGCACAGGCGGTGGCGCGTGGACCAATTGGGGTTCGGCGACGGCGCGTGGACCGATCCGGGCTCAGGAGACGGCGCGTGGACCGATCAGGGCTGGGAGACGGAGCGTGGAGCGATCGCGGCTCAGGAGACGGCGCGTGAACTAATCGGCGCTCGGAGACGGCGCGTGGACCGATCGGGGCTGAGGAGAAGGCGCGTGGTCCGATCGGGGCTTATGAGACGGCGCGTGGACCGATCGGGGCTCGGAGATGGCGCGTGGAATGATCGGGGCTTAGGAGATGGCGTGTGGACCGATCGGAGTACAGGAGACGACGCGTGGACCGAGAGGGCTCTGGAAGCGGCGCACGGACGGATCGTGGCTCGCAGACGGCGCGTGGAGGCATCGGCGCTTTGAAGACGACGCGTGGACCAAACGGTGCTCAGAAAACGGTGCGTGGAGCGATCGGGGCTCAGGGGACGGCGCGTGGACCGATCGGGGCTCAGGAGCCGGCGCGTGGACCGATTGGGGCTCGGATACGGCGCGTGAACCAACCGGGACTCAGAAGCCCGCGCGTGGACCGATCCCGGCTCGGCGACGGCGTGTGGACCGATGGGGCTCAGGAGCCGCGCGTGGACCGATCATGGTTCGGTGACGGCGCGTGGACCGATCGGGGCTTAGGTGACGATGCGTGGACCGATTGGGCTCAGGAAGCAGCGCCTGGACCGATCGTGGCTCGGAGACGGCGCGAGGAGGCATCTGGGCTTCGAAGACGACGCGTGGATCGATCGGAGCTCGGAGACGGCGCGTGAACCGACCGGGGCTCAGGAGGCCGCGCGTGGACCGATCGAGGCTCAGGAGGCCACGCCTGGACTGATCGGGGCTCCGCGACGGCGCGTGGACCGATCGAGGCTCGGAGACGACGCGTGTACGGATCGGGGATTCGGCGATGACGCGTGGACCGATCCGGGCTCAGGAGACGGCGCGTGGACGGATCGGGGCTCGGAGACGGCGCGTGGAACGATCGGAGCTCAGGAGACGGCGCGTGAACCGATCGGCGCTCGTAGACGGCGCGTGGACCGATGGGGGATGAGGAGAAGGCGCGTGGACTGATCGGGGCTTAGGAGACGGCGCATAGACCGATCGGGGCTCGGAGACGGCGCGTGGAACGATCGGGGCTCAGGTGACGGCGCGTGAACCGATCGGCGCTCGGAGACGGCGCGTGGACCGATCGGGGCTTAGCAGAAGGCGCTTGGACCGATCGGGGCTTAGCAGAAGGCGCTTGGACCAATCGGGGCTTAGGAGACGGCGCGTGGATGGATCGGGGCTTAGGGAACGACGCGTGGACCGATCGGGGCTCAGGAGGCGGCGCGTGGACCGACCGGGGCTCAGGAGACAGTGAGTGGACGGATCGGGACTCAGGAGACAGCGCGTGAACCGATCGGCGCTCGGAGACGGGGCGTGGACCGATTGGGGTTTAACAGAGGACGCGTCGACCGATCGGCGCTCAGGAGACAGCGCGTGGACGGATCGAGTCTCAGGAGACGGTGCGTGAACCAATCGGTGCTCGGAGACGGGGCGTGGACCGATCGGGGCTTAGGAGACGGTGCGTGCACCGATCGGGGCTCGCGAGACTGCGCGTGGATGGATCGGGGCTTCGGGAACGACGCGTCGACCGATCGGGGCTCGGAGACGGCGCGTGGACCGATCGGGGCTCACGAGACGGCGCGTCGACCGATCGGGGCTCAGGAGACGGCGCGTGGACGGATCGTTCTCAGGAGACGGCGCGTGAACCGATCGGCGCTCGGAGACGGGGCCTGGACCGATCGGGACTTAGGAGACAGCGCGTGGATGGATCGGGGCTTAGGGAACGACGCGTGGATCGATCGGGGCTCAGGAGACGGCGCGTGGACCGATCGGGGCTCGAAGACGGCGCGTGGACCGATCGGGTCTCAGGAGGCCGCGCGTGGACAGATCATGACTCGGCGACGGCGCGTGGACCGATCGGGGCTCGGAGACTACGCGTGGACCGATCGGGTCTCGGAGACAGCGCGTGGACCGACTGGGGCTCAGGCGGTTGCGCGTGGACCAATTGGGGTTCGGCGACGGCGCGTGGACCGATCGGGGCTCGGAGACGGCGCGTTAACCGACTGGGGCTTAGGAGACCATGCGTGACCCGACCGGGGCTCGAAGACGGCGCGTGGACCGATCGGGGCTCGGAGACGACGCGTGGACCGATCGGGGCTCGGAGACAGCGTGTGGACCGACTGGGGCTCAGGCGGTTTCGCGTGGACCAATTGGGGTTCGGCGACGGCGCGTGGACCGATCGGGGCTTAGGAGGCCGCATGTGGACCGATCGCGGCTCGGCGACGGCGCGTGGACCGATCGGGGCTCAGGAGGCCGCGCGTGGACCGATCGGGGCTCAGGAAACGGCGCGTGGACCGATTGGGGCTCGTATACGGCGCGTGAACCAATCGGGCCTCAGGAGGCCGCACGTGGACCGATCGCGGCTCGGCGACGGCGCGTGGACCGATCGGGGCTCAGGAGGCCGCGCGTGGACCGATCATAGCTCGGCGACGGCGCGTGGAACGATCGGGGCTCGGAGCGGCGCGTAGAACGATCGCGGCTCGGCGACGGCGCGTGGACCGATCGGGGCTCAGGAGGCTGCGCGTGGATCGATTGGGGCTCAGGAGACGGCGCGTGGACCGCTCGGGGCTCGAAGACGGCGCGTGGAACCATCAGGGCTCAGGAGACGTCACGTGAAATGATCGGCGCTCGGAGACGGCGCGTGGACCGATCGGGGCTGAGAAGAAGGCGCGTGGTCCGATCGGGGCTTATGAGACGGCGCGTGGGCCGATCGGGGCTCGGAGATGGCGCGTGGAATGATCGGGGTTTAGGAGATGGCGTGTGGACCGATCGGAGTACAGGAGACGACGCGTGGACCGACAGGGCTCTGGAAGCGGCGCACGGACGGATCGTGGCTCGCAGACGGCGCGTGGAGGCATCGGCGCTTTGAAGACGACGCGTGGACCAAACGGTGCTCAGAAAACGGTGCGTGGAGCGATCGGGGCTCAGGAGACGGCGCGTGGACCGATCGGGGCTCAGGAGCCGGCGCGTGGACCGATTGGGGCTCGGATACGGCGCGTGAACCAACCGGGACTCAGGAGACCGCGCGTGGACCGATCGAGGCTCGGAGACGACGCGTGTACGGATCGGGGATTCGGCGATGACGCGTGGATCGATCCGGGCTCAGGAGACGGCGCGTGGACGGATCGGGGCTCGGAGACGGCGCGTGGAACGATCGGAGCTCAGGAGACGGCGCGTGAACCGACTGGGGCTCAGGCGGTTTCGCGTGGACCAATTGGGGTTCGGCGACGGCGCGTGGACCGATCGGGGCTCAGGAGGCCGCGCGTGGACCGATCGGGGCTCAGGAAACGGCGCGTGGACCGATTGGGGCTCGTATACGGCGCGTGAACCAATCGGGCCTCAGGAGGCCGCACGTGGACCGATCGCGGCTCGGCGACGGCGCGTGGACCGATCGGGGCTCAGGAGGCCGCGCGTGGACCGATCATAGCTCGGCGACGGCGCGTGGAACGATCGGGGCTCGGAGCGGCGCGTAGAACGATCGCGGCTCGGCGACGGCGCGTGGACCGATCGGGGCTCAGGAGGCTGCGCGTGGATCGATTGGGGCTCAGGAGACGGCGCGTGGACCGCTCGGGGCTCGAAGACGGCGCGTGGAACGATCAGGGCTCAGGAGACGTCACGTGAAATGATCGGCGCTCGGAGACGGCGCGTGGACCGATCGGGGCTTAGGAGACGACGCGTGGACCGATCGGAGATCGGAGACGGTGCGTGGAACGATCGGAGCTCAGGAGACGGCGCGTGAACCGATCGGCGCTCGGAGACGGCGCGTGGACCGATCTGGGCTCGGAGACAGCGCGTGGACCGACTGGGGCACAGGCGGTGGCGCGTGGACCAATTGGGGTTCGGCGACGGCGCGTGGACCGATCCGGGCTCAGGAGACGGCGCGTGGACCGATCGGGGCTCGGAGACAGCGCGTCAACCGACTGGGGCTCAGGCGGTTGCGCGTGGACCGATCGGGGCCTAGGAACCTCGCGTGGATCGATCGGGGCCCCGGAGGCGCCGCGTGGACCCATGGGGATCAGGAGACAGTGCGTGGACCGATCGGGGCTCGGAGGCGGCGCGTGGACCGATCGGGGCTTAGGAGACATCGCGTGGACCGATCGGGGCTCGGGGACGGCGCGTTAACCGATTGGGGCTTAGGAGACCATGCGGGGACCGATCGGGGCTCGAAGACGGCGCGTGGACGGACCGTGGCTTAGAATGCGTCACGCGGACCGATCGGGGCTCGGATACGGCGTGTGGACGTATCGGGGCTTAGGAGACGATGCGTGAACCGATCGGGGCTCAGGAGACGCCGCGTGGACCGATCGGGGCTCGGAGACGGCGCGTGGAACGATCGGGGCTCAGGAGACGGCGCGTGAAATGATCGGCGCTCTGAGACGGCGCGTGGACCGATTGTGGCTTACGAGACGGCGCGTGGATCGATCCGGGCTCGAAGACGACGCGTGGACCGATCGGGGCTCAGGAGCCGATGCGTGAATCGATCCGGGCTCAGGAGGCGGCGCGTGGACCCATCGGGGCTCGGAGACGACGCGTGGACCGATCGGGGCTCGGAGACAGCGCGTGGACCGACTGGGGCTCAGGCGGTTTCGCGTGGACCAATTGGGGTTCGGCGACGGCGCGTTGACCGATCGGGGCTTAGGAGACGGCGCGTGTACCGATCGGGGCCCGGAGACGGATCGTGGACAGATTGGGGATTAGGAGACGGCGCGTGGACCGATCGGGGCTGGGAGACGGCACGTCGACCAATGGGGGCTTAGGAGACGACGCGTGGACCGATCGGGGTGTAGGCGACAACGCGTGTACCTATCGGGGCTCAGGAGACAGCGCGTGGACCGATCAGGTCTCGGCGACTGCGCGTGGAGGCATCGGGGCTTTGAAGACGACGCGTGGACCGATCGGGGCTCAGGAAACGGCGTGTGGCGCGATCGGGGCTCAGGAGACGACGCGTGGATCGATCAGGGCTCAGGAGACGACGCGTCGACCAATCGGGGCTCAGGAGACGGCGCGCGGACCGACTGGGGCTCAGGTGATGGCGCGCGGACCGACCGGGGCTCAGGAGACGGCGCGTCAACCGATCGGCGCTCGGAGACGGCGCGTGGACCGATCGGGGCTTAGGAGACGGCGCGTGGACCGATCGGAGATCAGGAGGTGACGCGTGGACCGATCGGGGTTGTGGAAGCGGCGCACGGACCGATCGTGGCTCGGAGACGGCGCGTGGAGGCATCGGGGCTTTGAAGACGACGCGTGGACCGATCGGGGCTCAGGAAACGGCGTGTGGCGCGATCGGGGCTCAGGAGACGACGCGTGGATCGATCAGGGCTCAGGAGACGACGCGTCGACCAATCGGGGCTCAGGAGACGGCGCGCGGACCGACTGGGGCTCAGGAGACTCGCGTGGATCGATCGGGGCTCCGGATGCGCCGCGTGGACCGATTGGGATCAGGAGACGGTGCGTGAACCGTTCGGGGCTCGGAGACGGCGCGTGGACCGATCGGGGCTCAGGTGACGGCGCGCGGACCGATCGGGGCTCAGGTGATGGCGCGCGGACCGACCGGGGCTCAGGAGACGGCGCGTGCACCGGTCGGGGCTTAGGAGACGACGCGTCCACCGATCGGGGCTCAGGAGAAGGGGTTTGGACCGATCGGGGCTCAGGAGACGGCACGTGGACCGATCGGGGCTCGGCGATGGCGCGTGGACCGATCGGCGCTCGGCGATGGCGCGTGGACCGATCAGGGCTCGGAGACGACGCGTGTACGGATCGAGGTTTGGAGACGGCGCGTGAACCGATCGGACCTCGGACACGGCCCGTGGACGGATCAGGGCTTAGGAGACGGCGCGTGGACTAATTGGGTCTCAGGAGACGACGCGTGGACCGATCGGGGCTCGGAATCGACGCGTTAACCGAGCAGGGCTTAGGAGACGACGCGTGGACCGATCGGGGCGTAGGAGACGTCGCGTGTACCTATCGGGGCTCACGAGACAGAGTGTGGACCGATTTGGGCTCAGGAGACGGCGCGTGGATCGATCGGGGCTCGGAGACGACGCGTGGGTCGATCGGGGCTCAGAAGACGACGCGTCGAGCGATCGGGGCTCAGGTGACGGCGCGCGGACCGAGCGGGCCCCAGGAGACGGCGCGTGAAATGATCGGCGCTCGGAGAGGGCGCGTAGACCGATTGGGGCTTAAGAGCCGACGGGTGGACCGATCGGGGCTTAGAAGACGGCACGTGAATCGATCGGGGCACAGGAGACGGCGCGTGCACCGGCCGGGGCTTAGGAGACGACGCGTCGACAGATCGGGGCGCAGGAGAAGGGGTGTGGACCGATCGGGGCTCGGCGATGGCGCGTGGACCGATCGGGGTTCGGCGATGGCGCGTGGACCGATCAGGGCTCGGAGACGACACGAGGACCGATCGGAGCTCGGACACGGCCAGTGGACGGATCGGGGTTTAGGAGACGGCGCATGGACTAATTGGGGCTCAGGAGACGACGCGTGGACCGATCGGGGCTCGGAGACGTCGCGTGGACCGATCGGGGCTTAGGAGACGACGCGTGGACCGATCGGGGCTCAGGAGACGGCGCGTGGACCGATCGGGGCTCAGGAGACGGAGCGTGAAATGATCGGCGCTCGGAGAGGGCGCGTGGACCGATTGGGACTTAAGAGACGACGGGTGAACCGATCGGGGCTTAGGAGACGGCACGTGAATCGATCGGTGCTCAGGAGAAGGGGTGTGGACCGATCGGGGCTCAGGAGATGGCGCGTGAAATGATCGGCGCTCGGAGAGGGCGCGTGGACCGATCGGGGCTCGGCGATGGCGCGTGGACCGATCAGGGCTCGGAGACGACGCGTGTACGGATCGAGGTTTGGAGACGGCGCGTGAACCGATCGGAGCTCGGACACGGCCCGTGGACGCATCAGGGCTTAGGAGACGGCGCGTGCACCAATCGGCGCTCGGAGACGGCGCGTGGAGCGACCGGGGCTCAGGAGACTCGTGTGGATCGGTCGGGGCTCCGGAGGCGCCGCGTGGACCGATCGGGTCTCAGGAGGCCGCGCGTGGACAGATCATGACTCGGCGACGGCGCGTAGACCGATCGGGGCTCGGAGACGACGCGTGGACCCATCGGGACTCGGAGACAGCGCGTGGACCGACTGGGGCTCAGGCGGTTTCGCGTGGACCAATTGGGGTTCGGCGACGGCGCGTGGACCGATCGAGGCTCGGAGACGACGCGTGTACGGATCGGGGATTCGGGGACGACGCGTGGAACGATCCGGGCTCAGGAGACGGCGCGTGGACCGATCGGGGCTCGGAGACGGCGCTTCGAATGATCGGGGCTCAGGTGACGGGGCGTGAACCGATCGGCGCTCGGGGACGGCGCGTGGACCGATCGGGGCTTATGAGAAGGCGCTTGGACCGATCGGGGCTTAGGAGACGGCGCGTGGGCCGATCAGAGCTCGGAGACGGCGCGTGGAACAATCGGGGCTCAGGCGACGGCGCGTGGACCGATCGGGGCTTAGGAGACGGCGCGTCGACCGACCGGAGATCGGGAGATGACGCGTGGACCGATCGGGGCTCTGGAAGCGGCGCACGGACCGATCGTGGCTCGGAGACGACGCGTGTACGGATCGGGGATTCGGGGACGACGCGTGGAACGATCCGGGCTCAGGAGACGGCGCGTGGACCGATCGGGGCTCGGAAGACGACGCGTCGACCGATCGGGGCTCAGGTGACGGCGCGCGGCCCGACCGGGGCTCAGGAGACGGCGCGTGAAATGATCGGCGCTCGGAGAGGGCGCGTGGACCGATTGGGGCTTAAGAGACGACGGGTGGACCGATCGGGGCTTAGGAGACGGCACGTGAATCGATCGGGGCACAGGAGACGGCGCGTGCACCGGTCGGGGCTTAGGAGACGACGCGTCGACAGATCGGGGCTCAGGAGAAGGGGTGTGGACCGATCGGGTCTCGGCGATGGCGCGTGGACCGATCAGGGCTCGGAGACGACGCGTGGACCGATCGGAGCTCGGACACGGCCCGTGGACGGATCGAGGCTTAGGAGACGGCGCATGGACTAATTGGGGCTCAGGAGACGACGCGTGGACCGATCGGGGCTCGGAAACGACGCGTTAACCGAGCGGGGTTTAGGAGACTACGCGTGGACCGATCGGGGCGTAGGAGACGACGCCTGTACCTATCGGGGCTCACGAGACAGCGTGTGGACCGATTTGGGCTCAGGAGACGGCGCGTGTATCGATCGGGGCTCGGACACGGCGCGTGGAACGATCGGGGCTCAGGAGACGGCGCGTAAAGTTATCGGCGCTCGGAGACGGCGCGTGCACCGATCGGGGCTTAGGAGACGACGCGTGGACCGATCGGGGCTTAGAAGACGACGGGTGGACCGATCGGGGCTCAGGAGACGGCGCGTGGACCGACCGGGGCTCAGGAGGCGACGCGTGGACCCATCGGGGCTCGCAGACGGCGTGGGGACCGATCGGGGCTTAGGAGACGATACGTGGACCGATCGGGTCTTAGGAGACGACGCGTGGACCGATCGGGGCTCGGAGACGGCGCTTGGACCGATCGGTGATTAGGAGACGGCGCGTGGGCCGATCGGAGCTCGGAGTCGGCGCGTGGAACGATCGGGGCTCAGGAGACGGCGCGTGAACCGATTGGCGCTCGGAGACGATGCGTGGACCGATCGGGGCTCAGGAAAGGGCGTGTGGAGCGGTCGGGGCTCAGGAGACGACGCGTGGGTCGATCGGGGCTCAGAAGACGACGCGTCGACCGATCGGGGCTCAGGTGACGGCGCGCGGACCGACCGGGGCTCAGGAGACGGCGCGTGAAATGATCGGCGCTCGGAGGGGGCGCGTGGACCGATTGGGACTTAAGAGACGACGGGTGAACCGATCGGGGCTTAGGAGACGGCACGTGAATCGATCGGGCCTCAGGAGAAGTGGTGTGGACCGATCGGGGCTCAGGAGACGGAGCGTGAAATGATCGGCGCTCGGAGAGGGTGCGTGGACCGATCGGGGCTCGGCGATGGCGCGTGGACCGATCGGGGCTCGGCGATGGCGCGTGGACCGATCAGGGCTCGGAGACGACGCGTGTACGGATCGAGGTTTGGCGACGGCGCATGAACAGATCGGAGCTCGGACACGGCCCGTGGACGGATCAGGGCTTAGGAGACGGCGCGTGGATTAATTGGGGCTCAGGAGACGACGCGTGGACCGATCGGGGCTCGGAAACGACGCGTTAACCGAGCAGGGCTTAGGAGACGACGCGTGGACCGATCGGGGCGTAGGAGACGTCGCGTGTACCTATCGGGGCTCACGAGACAGCGTGTGGACAATTTGGGCTCAGGAGACGGCGCGTGCACCGGTCGGGGCTTAGGAGACGACGCGTCGACAGATCGGGGCTCGGGAGAAGAGGTGTGGACAGATCGGGGCTCAGGAGACGGCGCGTGGACCGATCGGGGCTCGGCGATGGCGCGTGGACCGATCGGGGCTCGGCGATGGCGCGTGGACCGATCAGGGCTCGGAGACGACGCGTGGACCGATCGGAGCTCGGACACGGCCCGTGGACGGATCGGGGCTTAGGAGACGGCGCATGGACTAATTGGGGCTCAGGAGACGACGCGTGGACCGATCGGGGCTCGGAAACGACGCGTTAACCAAGCGGGGGTTAGGAGACTACGCGTGGACCGATCGGGTCTTAGAAGACGACGCGTGTACCTATCGGGGCTCAGGAGACAGCGCGTGGACCGATCAGGGCTCGGCGACTGCGCGTGGACGTATCGGGGCTCAGGAAACGGCGCGTGGACCGATCGGGGCTCGGGGACGGCGCGTGGACCGATCGGGGCTCGGAGACGACGCGTGGACCGATCCGGGCTCAGGAGACGGCGCGAGGAGGCATCTGGGCTTAGAAGACGACGCGTGGATCGATCGGGGCTCGGAGACGGCGCGTGAACCGACCGCGGCTCAGGAGACGGCGCGTGGACCGATCGGGGCTCGGAGACGGCACGTGGACTGATCAGGGCTTTGGAGACGACGCGTGGACCGATCGGGGCTCAGGAGACGGCGCGTGGACCGATCGGTGCTCGGAGACGGCGCGTTGGACGATCGGGCTCAGGAGACGGCGCGTGGACGGATCGGGGCTCAGGAGACGGCGCGTGGGCCGATCGAGGCTCAGGAGTCGGCGGGCGGACCGACCGGGGCTCAGGAGCCTCGTGTGGATCGATCGGGGCTCCGGAGGCGCTGCGTGGACCGATCGGGGCTCAGGAGACGGCGCGTGGACCGATCGGTGCTCGGAGACGGCGCATGGACGGATCGGGGCTCAGGAGACGGCGCGTGGACGGATCGGGGCTCAGGAGACGGCGCGTGGGCCGATCGAGGCTCAGGAGTCGGCGGGCGGACCGACCGGGGCTCAGGAGCCTCGTGAGGATCGATCGGGGCTCCGGAGGCGCCGCGTGGACCGATCGGGGCTCAGGAGACGGCGCGTGAACCGATCGGCGCTCGGAGACGGCGCGTGGACCGATCGGGGCTCGGAGACGGAGCGTGGAGCGATCGGGGCTCAGGAGACGGCGCGTGGTCCGATCGGGGCTTAGGTGACGATGCGTGAACCGATCGGGGCTCGGAGACGGCGCGTGGACCGATCGGGGCTTAGGTGACAACGCGTGGACCGATTGGGGCTCAGGAGGCAGCGCGTGGACCGATCATGGCTCGGCGACGACGCGGCGACCGATCGGGGCTCAGATGACAACGCGCGGAACGACCGGGGCTCAGGAGACTCGCGTAGATCGATCGGGGCTCCGGAGACGCCGCGTGAAGCGATGGGGATCAGGAGACGGTGCGCGGACCGATCGGGGCTCGGAGACGGCGCGTGGACCGATCGGGGCTTAGGAGACGACGCGTGGACCGATCGGGGCGTAGGACACGACGCGTGTACCTATCGGGGCTCACGAGACAGCGTGTGGACCGATTGGGGCTCAGGAGACGGCGCGTGGACCGATCGGGGCTCAGAGACGGCGCGTTGAACGATCGGAGCTCAGGAGACGGGGCGTGAAATGATCGGCGCTCTGAGACGGCGCGTGGACCGATCGGTGCTCGGAGACGGCGCGTGGACGGACCGCGGCTCAGAATGCGGTACGCGGACCGATCGGGGATCGGACACGGCGTGTGGACCGATCGAGGCTCGGAGACGACGCGATTACGGATCGGGGATCAGGAGACGACGCGTGGAACGATCCGGGATCAGGAGACAAAGCGTGGACCGATCGGGGCTCGGAGACGGCGTGTGGAACGATCGGGGCTCGGGTGACGGCGCGTGAACCTATCGGCGCTCGGAGACGGCGCGTGGATCGATCGGGGATCGGGGACGGCGCGTGGAACGATCGCGGCTCGGAGTCGACGCGTTAGCCGATCGGGGCTTAGGAGACGATGCGTGGACCGATCGGGGCTCGGAGACGGCGCGTGGACCGATCGGTGCTCGGAGACGGCGCGTGGACGGACCGCGGCTCAGAATGCGGTACGCGGACCGATCGGGGATCGGACACGGCGCGTGGACCGATCGGTGCTCGGAGACGGCGCGTTGGACGATCGGGCTCAGGAGACGGCGCGTGGACGGATCGGGGCTCAGGAGACGGCGCGTGGGCCGATCGAGGCTCAGGAGTCGGCGGGCGGACCGACCGGGGCTCAGGAGCCTCGTGTGGATCGATCGGGGCTCCGGAGGCGCTGCGTGGACCGATCGGGGCTCAGGAGACGGCGCGTGGACCGATCGGTGCTCGGAGACGGCGCGTGGACGGATCGGGGCTCAGGAGACGGCGCGTGGACGGATCGGGGCTCAGGAGACGGCGCGTGGGCCGATCGAGGCTCAGGAGTCGGCGGGCGGACCGACCGGGGCTCAGGAGCCTCGTGAGGATCGATCGGGGCTCCGGAGGCGCCGCGTGGACCGATCGGGGCTCAGGAGACGGCGCGTGAACCGATCGGCGCTCGGAGACGGCGCGTGGACCGATCGGGGCTCGGAGACGGAGCGTGGAGCGATCGGGGCTCAGGAGACGGCGCGTGGTCCGATCGGGGCTTAGGTGACGATGCGTGAACCGATCGGGGCTCGGAGACGGCGCGTGGACCGATCGGGGCTTAGGTGACAACGCGTGGACCGATTGGGGCTCAGGAGGCAGCGCGTGGACCGATCATGGCTCGGCGACGACGCGGCGACCGATCGGGGCTCAGATGACAACGCGCGGAACGACCGGGGCTCAGGAGACTCGCGTAGATCGATCGGGGCTCCGGAGACGCCGCGTGAAGCGATGGGGATCAGGAGACGGTGCGCGGACCGATCGGGGCTCGGAGACGGCGCGTGGACCGATCGGGGCTTAGGAGACGACGCGTGGACCGATCGGGGCGTAGGACACGACGCGTGTACCTATCGGGGCTCACGAGACAGCGTGTGGACCGATTGGGGCTCAGGAGACGGCGCGTGGACCGATCGGGGCTCAGAGACGGCGCGTTGAACGATCGGAGCTCAGGAGACGGGGCGTGAAATGATCGGCGCTCTGAGACGGCGCGTGGACCGATCGGTGCTCGGAGACGGCGCGTGGACGGACCGCGGCTCAGAATGCGGTACGCGGACCGATCGGGGATCGGACACGACGTGTGGACCGATCGAGGCTCGGAGACGACGCGATTACGGATCGGGGATCAGGAGACGACGCGTGGAACGATCCGGGATCAGGAGACAAAGCGTGGACCGATCGGGGCTCGGAGACGGCGTGTGGAACGATCGGGGCTCGGGTGACGGCGCGTGAACCTATCGGCGCTCGGAGACGGCGCGTGGATCGATCGGGGATCGGGGACGGCGCGTGGAACGATCGCGGCTCGGAGTCGACGCGTTAGCCGATCGGGGCTTAGGAGACGATGCGTGGACCGATCGGGGCTCGGAGACGGCGCGTGGACCGATCGGCGCTCGAAGACGGCGCGTGGACCGATCGGGGCTCGGACACAGTGCGTGGACCGACTGGGGCTCAGGCGGTTGCGCGTGGACCAATTGGGGTTCGGCGACGGCGCGTGGACCGATCGGGGCTCAGGAGGCGGCGCGTGGATCGATCGGGGCTCGGAGACGGCGCCTGGACCGAGCGTGGCTCGGAGACGGCGCGTGGAGGCATCCGGGCTAAGAAGACGACGCATGGACCGAGCGGGGTTCAGGAGACGGCGCGAGGAGCGATCGAGGCTCAGAAGACGACGCGTCGACCGTTCGGGAGTCAGGAGACGGCGCGTGGATCGATCGGGGCTCAGGAGACGGCGCGAGGAGCGATCGGGCTCAGGAGAAGACGCGTCAATTGATCGTGGCTCAGGAGACGACGCGTCGACGGATCGGGGCTTAGGAGACGACGCGTGGACCGATCGGGGCTTAGGAGACGAAGCGTGAACCGATCGGGGCTCAGGACACGGCGTGTGGACCGACCGGGGCTCAGGAGGCGACGCGTGGACCGATCGCCGCTCGGAGACGGCGCGTGGACCGATCGGGGCTCAGGAGAAGGCGCGTGGACCGATCGGGGCTTAGGAGGGGACCCGTCGACCGATCGGGGCTCAGAAGACGACGCGTGGACCGGTCGGTGCTCAGGAAGCGGCGCCTGGACCGATCGGGGCTCCGAGACGACGCGTTAACCGAGCGGGGCTTAGGAGACTATGCGGGGACCGATCGGGGTTCGGCGACGGCGCGTGGACCGACCGGGGCTCAGGAGACCGCGCGTGACCCGATCGAGGCTCGGCGACTGCGCGTGGAGCGATCGGGGCTCAGGAGACGGCGCGTGAATCAATCGGGGCTCCGAGACGGCGCGTGGACCGATCGGGGATGTGGAGAAGGCGCGTGGACCGATCGGGGCTTAGGAGACGGCGCGTAGAAGGATCGGGGCTCGGAGACGGCGCGTGGAACGATCGGGGCTCAGGTGACGGCGCGTCAACCGATCGGCGCTCGGAGACGGCGCGTGGACCGATCGGGGCTTAGCAGAAGGCGCTTGGACCGATCGGGGCTTAGCAGAAGGCGCTTGGACCGATCGGGGCTTAGGAGTCGGCGCGTCGACCGATCGGAGCTCAGGAGGAGGTGCGTGGATCGATCGGGGCTCGGAGACAGCCCGTGGACCAACTGGGGCTCAGGAGACGACGCGTCGACCGATCGGGGCTTAGGAGACGACGCGTCGAACGATCGGGGCTTAGTAGACGACGCGTGGACCGATCGGGGCTCGGAGACAGCGCGTGTACCGACTGGGGCTCAGGAGACCGCGCGTGAACCGATCGGGGCTCGGCGACTGCGCGTGGACGGATCGGGGCTCGGAGACGGTGCGTAGAACGATCGGGGCTCAGGAGACGGCGCGTTAACCGATTGGGGCTTAGGAGACGTTGCGTGGACCGATCGGCGCTCGAAGACGGCGCGTGGACCGATCGGGGCTCGGACACAGTGCGTGGACCGACTGGGGCTCAGGCGGTTGCGCGTGGACCAATTGGGGTTCGGCGACGGCGCGTGGACCGATCGGGGCTCAGGAGGCGGCGCGTGGATCGATCGGGGCTCGGAGACGGCGCGTGGAACGATCGGGTCTCAGGAGACGGCGCGTGAAATCATCGGCGCCCGGATACGCCGCGTGGACGAATCGGGGCTTAGGAGACGACGCGTGGACCGATCGGGGCTCCGGAGACGGCGCCTGGACCGATCGTGGCTCGGAGACGGCGCGTGGAGGCATCCGGGCTAAGAAGACGACGCATGGACCGAGCGGGGTTCAGGAGACGGCGCGAGGCGCGATCGGGGCACAGGAGAAGACACGTCAATTGATCGGGGCTCCGGAGACGATGCCTCGACGGATCGGGGCTCAGGAGGCGGCACGAGAAGCGATCGGGGCTCAGGAGAAGACGCGTCAATTGATCGGGGCTCAGGAGACGACGCGTCGACGAATCGGGGCTTAGGAGACGACGCGTGGACCGATCGGGGCTTAGGAGATGACGCGTGGACCGGTCGGGGCTCAGGAGAGAGCGCGTGGACTGATCGGGGCGCGGAGACGGCGCGTTAACCGATCGGCGCTCGAAGACGGCGAGTCGACCGATCGGGGTTCGGTGACGGCGCGTGGACCGTCCGGGGCTCAGGAGGGGATGCGTGGAACGATCGTGGCTCTGGAGACTGCGCGTGGATCGATCGGGGCTTAGGGAACGACGCGTGGACCGATCGGGGCTCAGGAGACGGCGCGTGAACCGACCGGGGCTCAGGAGACCGCGCGTGGACCGATCGCGGCTCGGCGACGGCGCGTGGACCGATCGGGGCTCAGGAGGCCGCGCGTGGACCGATCGTGGCTCGGCGACGGCGCGTGGACCGATCGGGGCTCGGAGACGACGCGTGGACCGATCGGGGCTCGGAGACAGCGCGTCGACCGACTGGGGCTCAGGCGGTTGCGCGTGGACCGATCTGGGCTTAGGAGCCTCGCGTGGATCGATCGGGGCCCCGGAGGCGCCGCGTGGACCCATGGGGATGAGGAGACAGTGCGTGGACCGATCGGGGCTCGGAGACGGCGCGTGGACCGATCGGGGCTTAGGAGACGACGCGTGGACCGATCGGGGCTCGGGGACGGCGCGTTAACCGATTGGGGCTTAGGAGACCATGCGTGGACCGATCGGGGCTCGAAGACGGCGCGTCGACCGATCGGGTCTCAGGAGGCCGCGCGTGGACAGATCATTACTCGGCGACGGCGCGTGGACCGATCGGGGCTCGGAGACGACGCGTGGACCGATCGGGGCTCGGAGACAGCGCGTGGACCGACTGGGGCTCAGGCGGTTTCGCGTGGACCAATTGGGGTTCGGCGACGGCGCGTGGACCGATCGGGGCTTAGGAGACGGCACGTGCACCGATCGGAGCCCGCAGACGGGTCGTGGACAGATTGGGGATTAGGAGACGGCGCGTGGACCGATCGGGGCTGGGAGACGGCACGTGGACCAATGGGGGCTTAGGAGACGACGCGTGGACCGATCGGGGCTCAGGAGACGGCGCGTGGACCGACCGGGGCTCAGGAGACGGCGCGTGGACCAATTGGGGCTCGGCGACGGCGCGTGGACCGATCGGGGCTCGGAGACGACGCGTGGACCGATCGGGGTTCGGCGACAGCGCGGGAACCGACTGGGGCTCAGGCGGTTGCGCGTGGACCAATTGGGGTTCGGCGACGGCGCGTGGGCCGTTCGGGGCTCGGAGACGGCGCGTTAACCGATCGGGGCTTAGGAGACGATGCGTGAACCGATCGGGGCTCGGAGAAGGCGCGTGGACCGATCGGGGCTCGGAAACGGCGCGTGGAATGATCGGGGCTTAGGAGACGGCGCGTGGACCGAACGGGGCTTAGGAGACAACGCGTGGACCGACCGGGGCTCAGGAAGCGGCGCCTGGACCCGTCATGGCTCGGAGACGGCGCGAGGAGGCATCTGGGCTTAGTAGACGACGCGTGGACCGATCGGGGCTCAGGAAACGGCCCGTGGAGCAATCGGGGTTCAGGAGACGACGCGTGGATCGATCAAGGCTCAGGAGACGACGCGTCGTCCGATCGGGGCTCAGGAGACGACGCGTGGATCGATCAAGGCTCAGGAGACGACGCGTCGTCCGATCGGGGCTCAGGATGTGGCACGTGGACCAATCGGGGCTCGGAGACGGCACGTGGACCGATCAGGGGTTAGGACACGACGCGTTGACCGATCGGGACTCAGGAGGCGGCGCGTGGACCGATCGGGGATCAGGAAACGGTCCGTGGAGCGATCGGGGGTCAGGAGACGACACGTGGACTGATCGGGGCTCGGGAAGCGGCGCCTGAACCGGTCGTGGCTCGGAGACGGCGCGTTAACCGATCGGGGCTTAGGAGACGGCACATGATTCGATCGGTGCACAGGAGACTACGCGTCGGCCGATCGGGGCTCACGAGACAGCGTGTGGACCGATTGGGGCTCAGGAGACGGCGCGTGGACCGATCGGGGCTGGGAGACGGCGCGTGGAACGATCGGAGGTCAGGTGACGGGGCGTGAAATGATCGGCGCTCTGAGACGGCGCGTCGACCGATCGGTGCTCGGAGACGGCGCGTGGACGGACCGCGGCTCAGAATGCGGTACGCGGACCGATCGGGGATCGGACACGGCGTGTGGACCGATCGAGGCTCGGAGACGACGCGTTTAAGGATCGGGAATCAGGAGACGACGCGTGGAACGATCCGGGCTCAGGAGACGAAACGTGGACCGATCGGGGCTCGGAGACGCCGTGTGGAACGATCGGGGCTCGGGTGACGGCGCGTGAACCGATCGGCGCTCGGACACGGCGCGTGGAACGATCGCGGCTCCGAGTCGACGCGTTAGCCAATCGGGGCTTAGGAGACGATGCGTGGACCGATAGGGGCTCGGAGACGGCGCTTGGACCGAACGGGGCTTAGGAGACGGCGCGTGGACCGATCGGGGCTCGGAGACGGCGCGTGGACCGATCGGGGCTCACGAGACGACGCGTCGACCGATCGGGGCTTAGGAGACGGCGCGTGGACCGATCGGGGCTCGAAGACGGCGCGTGGACCGATCGGGTCTCAGGAGGCCGCGCGTGGACAGATCATGACTCGGCGACGGCGCGTGGACCGATCGGGGCTCGGAGACTTCGCGTGGACCGATCGGGGCTCGGAGACAGCGGGTGGACCGACTGGGGCTCAGGCGGTTGCGCGTGGACCAATTGGGGTTCGGCGACGGCGCGTGGACCGATCGGGGCTCGGAGACGGCGCGTTAACCGATTGGGGCTTAGGAGACCATGCGTGACCCGACCGAGGCTCGAAGACGGCGCGTGGACCGATCGGGGCTCGGAGACGACGCGTGGACCGATCGGGGCTCGGAGACAGCGCGTGGACCGACTGGGGCTCAGGCGGTTTCGCGTGGACCAATTGGGGTTCGGCGACGGCGCATGGACCGATCGGGGCTTAGGAGGCCGCATGTGGACCGATCGCGGCTCGGCGACGGCGCGTGGACCGATCGGGGCTCAGTAGGCTGCGCGTGGATCGATTGGGGCTCAGGAGACGGCGCGTGGACCGCTCGGGGCTCGAAGACGGCGCGTGGAACGATCAGGGCTCAGGAGACGTCACGTGAAATGATCGGCGCTCGGAGTCGGCGCGTGGACCGATCGGGGCTCAGGAGAAGGCGCGTTGACCGATCGGGGCTTAGTAGAAGGCGCTTGGACCGATCGGGGCTTAGGAGACGACGCGTGGACCGATCGGAGATCGGAGACGATGCGTGGAACGATCGGGGCTCAGGAGACGGCGCGTGAACCGATCGGCGCTCGGAGACGGCGCGTGGACCGATCTGGGCTCGGAGACAGCGCGTGGACCGACTGGGGCACAGGCGGTGGCGCGTGGACCAATTGGGGTTCGGCGACGGCGCGTGGACCGATCCGGGCTTAGGAGACGGCGCGTGGACCGATCAGGGCTGGGAGACGGAGCGTGGAGCGATCGGGGCTCAGGAGACGGCGCGTAAACTAATCGGCGCTCGGAGACGGCGCGTGGACCGATCGGGGCTCGGAGATGGCGCGTGGAATGATCGGGGCTTAGGAGATGGCGTGTGGACCGATCGGAGTACAGGAGACGACGCGTGGACCGAGAGGGCTCTGGAAGCGGCGCACGGACGGATCGTGGCTCGCAGACGGCGCGTGGAGGCATCGGCGCTTTGAAGACGACGCGTGGACCAAACGGTGCTCAGAAAACGGTGCGTGGAGCGATCGGGGCTCAGGAGACGGCGCGTGGACCGATCGGGGCTCATGAGCCGGCGCGTGGACCGATTGGGGCTCGGATACGGCGCGTGAACCAACCGGGACTCAGAAGCCCGCGCGTGGACCGATCCCGGCTCGGCGACGGCGTGTGGACCGATGGGGCTCAGGAGCCGCGCGTGGACCGATCATGGCTCGGTGACGGCGCGTGGACCGATCGGGGCTTAGGTGACGATGCGTGGACCGATTGGGCTCAGGAAGCAGCGCCTGGACCGATCGTGGCTCGGAGACGGCGCGAGGAGGCATCTGGGCTTCGAAGACGACGCGTGGATCGATCGGAGCTCGGAGACGGCGCGTGAACAGACCGGGGCTCAGGAGGCCGCGCGTGGACCGATCGAGGCTCAGGAGGCCACGCCTGGACTGATCGGGGCTCCGCGACGGCGCGTGGACCGATCGAGGCTCGGAGACGACGCGTGTACGGATCGGGGATTCGGCGATGACGCGTGGACCGATCCGGGCTCAGGAGACGGCGCGTGGACGGAGCGGGGCTTAGCAGAAGGCGCTTGGACCGATCGGGGCTTAGCAGAAGGCGCTTGGACCAATCGGGGCTTAGGAGACGGCGCGTGGACCGATCGAGGCTCGGCGACTGCGCGTGGAGCGATCGGGGCTCAGGAGACGGCGCGTAGACCGATCGGCGCTCGGAGACGGCGCGTGGACCGATCGGGGCTTAGCAGAAGGCGCTTGGACCGATCGGGGCTTAGCAGAAGGCGCTTGGACCAATCGGGGCTTAGGAGACGGCGCGTGGACCGATCGAAACTCGGCGACTGCGCGTGGAGCGATCGGGGCTCAGGAGACGGCGCGTGAACCAATCGGCGCTCCGAGACGGCGTGTGGACCGATCGGGGCTTAGGAGACGGCGCGTAGACCGATCGGGGCGCAGGTGACGGCGCGTGAACCGATCGGCGCTCGGAGACGGCGCGTGGACCGATCGGGGCTTAGCAGAAGGCGCTTGGACCGATCGGGGTTTAGCAGAAGGCGCTTGAACCGATCGGGGATTAGGAGACGGCGCGTGGACCGATCGGGGCTCGGAGACAGCGCGTGGACCGACTGGGGCTCAGGCGATTTCGCGTGGACCAATTGGGGTTCGGCGACGGCGCGTGGACCGATCGGGGCTTAGGAGACGGCGCGTGCACCGATCGGGGCCCGGAGACGGGTCGTGGACCGATCGGGGCTCAGGAGACGGCGCGTGGACCGATTGGGGCTCGGATACGGCGCGTGAACCAATCGGGGCTCAGGAGGCCGCTCGTGGACCGATCGCGGCTCGGCGACGGCGCGTGGACCGATCGGGGCTCAGGAGGCCGCACGTGGACCGATCATGGCTCGGCGACGGCGCGTGGACCGATCGGGGCTCGGAGACGATGCGTGGACCGATCGAGGTTCGGCTACAGCGCGTGAACCGACTGGGTCTCAGGCGGTTGCGCGTGGACCAATTGGGGTTCGGCGACCGCGCGTGGACCGTTCGGGGCTCGGAGACGGCGCGTTAACCGATCGGGGCTTAGGAGGCGATGCGTGAACCGATCGGGGCTTGGAGAAGGGGCGTGGACCGATCGGGGCCTAGGAGACAACGCGTGGACCGATCGTGGCTCAGGAAGCGGCGCCTGGACCGATCGTGGCCCGGAGACGGCGCGAGAAGGCATCTGGGCTTACAAGACGACGCGTGGATAGAACGGGGCTCGGATACGACGCATGAACCGACCGGGGCTCAGGAGACGGCGCGTGGACTGATCGGGGCTCGGAGACGGCGCGTTAACCGATCGGGTTTAGGAGACGGCGTGTGAACGTATCGGGGCTTAGGAGAGGATGCGTTGACCGATCGGGGCACATGAGACGGCGCGTAGACCGATCGGGGCTCAGGAGACGGCGCGTGGACCGATAGGTGCTCGGAGACGGCGCGTGGACCGATCGGGGCGTAGGACACGGCGCGTGTACCTATCGGGGCTCACGAGACAGCGTGTGGACCGATTGGGGTTCAGGAGACGGCGCGTGGACCGATCGGGGCTCGGAGACGGCGCGTGGAACGATCGGAGCTCGGGTGACGGCGCGTGAACCGATCGGCGCTCGGAGACGGCGCGTGGATCGATCGGGGATCGGGGACGGCGCGTGGAACGATCGGGGCTCGGAGTCGACGCGTTAGCCGATCGGGGCTTAGGAGACGATGCGTGGGCCGATCGGGGCTCGGAGACGGCGCGTGGACCGACCGGGGTTTAGGAGAAGACGCTTGGACCGAACGGGGCTTAGGAGACGGCGCGTGGACCGATCGGAGATCAGGAGGTGACGCGTGGACCGATCGGGGTTGTGGAAGCGGCGCACGGACCGATCGTGGCTCGGAGACGGCGCGTGGAGGCATCGGGGCTTTGAAGACGACGCGTGGACCGATCGGGGCTCAGGAAACGGCGTGTGGCGCGATCGGGGCTCAGGAGACGACGCGTGGATCGATCAGGGCTCAGGAGACGACGCGTCGACCAATCGGGGCTCAGGAGACGGCGCGCGGACCGACTGGGGCTCAGGCGGTTGCGCGTGGACCAATTGGGGTTCGGCGACGGCGCGTGGACCGCTCGGCGCTCGGAGACGGCGCGTTAACCGATCGGGGCTTAGGAGACGATGCGTGAACCGAGCGGGGCACGGAGACGGCGCGTGGACCGACCGGGGCTCGGGTGACGGCGCGTGAACCGATCGGCGCTCGGAGACGGCGCGTGGATCGATCGGGGATCGGGGACGGCGCGTGGAACGATCGCGGCTCGGAGTCGACGCGTTAGCCGATCGGGGCTTAGGAGACGATGCGTGGACCGATCGGGGCTCGGAGACGGCGCGTGGACCGACCGGGCTTTAGGAGAAGGCGCTTGGACCGAACGGGGCTTAGGAGACGGCGCGTGGACCGATCGGGACTCGGATACGGCGTGTGGAACGATCGGGGCTCGGGTGACGGCGCGTGAACCGATCGGCCCTCGGAGACGGCGCGTGGATCGATCGGGGATCGGGGACGGCGCGTGGAACGATCGGGGCTCGGAGTCGACGCGTTAGCCGATCGGGGCTTAGGAGACGATGCGTGGGCCGATCGGGGCTCGGAGACAGCGCGTGGACCGACCGGGGTTTAGGAGAAGACGCTTGGACCGAACGGGGCTTAGGAGACGGCGCGTGGACCGATCGGAGATCAGGAGGTGACGCGTGGACCGATCGGGGTTGTGGAAGCGGCGCACGGACCGATCGTGGCTCGGAGACGGCGCGTGGAGGCATCGGGGCTTTGAAGACGACGCGTGGACCGATCGGGGCTCAGGAAACGGCGTGTGGCGCGATCGGGGCTCAGGAGACGACGCGTAGACCGATCGGGGCGCAGGTGACGGCGCGTGAACCGATCGGCGCTCGGAGACGGCGCGTGGACCGATCGGGGCTTAGCAGAAGGCGCTTGGACCGATCGGGGTTTAGCAGAAGGCGCTTGAACCGATCGGGGATTAGGAGACGGCGCGTGGACCGATCGGAGCTCGGAGACGGCGCGTGGAACGATCGGGGCTCAGGAGACGGCGCGTGAACCGATCGGCGCTCGGAGACGGCGCGTGGACCGACTGGGGCACAGGCGATGGCGCGTGGACCAATTTTGGTTCGGCGACGGCGCGTGGACCGATCCGGGCTCAGGAGACGGCGCGTGGACCGATCGGGGCTGGGAAACGGAGCGTGGAGCGATCGGGGCTCAGGAGACGGCGCATGAACTAATCGGCGCTCGGAGACGGCGCGTGGACCGATCGGGGCTGAGGAGAAGGCACGTGGTCCGATCGGGGCTTATGAGACGGCGCGTGGACCGATCGGGGCTCGGAGATGGCGCGTGGAATGATCGGGGCTTAGGAGATGGCGTGTGGACCGATCGGAGATCAGGAGACGACGCGTGGACCGAGAGGGCTCTGGAAGCGGCGCACGGACGGATCGTGGCTCGGAGACGGCGCGTGGAGGCATCGGGGCTTTGAAGACGACGCGTGGACCAAACGGTGCTCAGAAAACGGTGCGTGGAGCGATCGGGGCTCAGGAGACGGCGCGTGGACCGATCGGGGCTCAGGAGCCGGCGCGTGGACCGATTGGGGCTCGGATACGGCGCGTGAACCAACCGGGACTCAGGAGACCGCGCGTGGACCGATCGCGGCTCGGCGACGGCGCGTGGACCGATCGGGGCTCAAGAGGCCGCGCGTGGACCGATCGTGGCTCGGCGATGACGCGTGGACCGATCGGGGCTCGGAGACGACGCGTGGACCGATCGGGGCTCGGAGACAGCGCGTCGACCGACTGGGGCTCAGGCGGTTGCGCGTGGACCGATCGGGGCCTAGGAGCCTCGCGTGGATCGATCGGGGCCCCGGAGGCGCCGCGTGGACCCATGGGGATCAGGAGACAGTGCGTGGACCGATCGGGGCTCGGAGGCGGCGCGTGGACCGATCGGGGCTTAGGAGACATCGCGTGGACCGATCGGGGCTCGGGGACGGCGCGTTAACCGATTGGGGCTTAGGAGACCATGCGTGGAACGATCGGGGCTCAGGAGACGGCGCGTGAAATGATCGGCGCTCTGAGACGGCGCGTGGACCGATTGTGGCTTACGAGACGGCGCGTGGATCGATCCGGGCTCGAAGACGACGCGTGGACCGATCGGGGCTCAGGAGCCGATGCGTGAATCGATCGGGGCTCAGGAGGCGGCGCGTGGACCCATCGGGGCTCGGAGACGACGCGTGGACCGATCGGGGCCCGGAGACGGATCGTGGACAGATTGGGGATTAGGAGACGGCGCGTGGACCGATCGGGGCTGGGAGACGGCACGTGGACCAATGGGGGCTTAGGAGACGACGCGTGGACCGATCGGGGTGTAGGCGACAACGCGTGTACCTATCGGGGCTCAGGAGACAGCGCGTGGACCGATCAGGGCTCGGCGACTGCGCGTGGACGTATCGAGGCTCAGGAGACGGCGCGTGGACCGATCGGGGCTCGGGGACGGCGCGTTAACCGATTGGGGCTTAGGAGACCATGCGTGGACCGATCGGGGCTCGAAGACGGCGCGTGGACCGATCGGGTCTCAGGAGGCCGCGCGTGGACAGATCATGACTCGGCAACGGCGCGTGGACCGATCGGGGCTCGGAGACGACGCGTGGACCGATCGGGGCTCGGAGACAGCGCGTGGACCGACTGGGGCTCAGGCGATTTCGCGTGGACCAATTGGGGTTCGGCGACGGCGCGTGGACCGATCGAGGCTTAGGAGACGGCGCGTGCACCGATCGGGGCCCGGAGACGGGTCGTGGACCGATCGGGGCTCAGGAGACGGCGCGTGGACCGATTGGGGCTCGGATACGGCGCGTGAACCAATCGGGGCTCAGGAGGCCGCTCGTGGACCAATCGCGGCTCGGCGACGGCGCGTGGACCGATCGGGGCTCAGGAGGCCGCACGTGGACCGATCATGGCTCGGCGACGGCGCGTGGACCGATCGGGGCTCGGAGACGATGCGTGGACCGATCGAGGTTCGGCTACAGCGCGTGAACCGACTGGGTCTCAGGCGGTTGCGCGTGGACCAATTGGGGTTCGGCGACCGCGCGTGGACCGTTCGGGGCTCGGAGACGGCGCGTTAACCGATCGGGGCTTAGGAGGCGATGCGTGAACCGATCGGGGCTTGGAGAAGGGGCGTGGACCGATCGGGGCCTAGGAGACAACGCGTGGACCGATCGTGGCTCAGGAAGCGGCGCCTGGACCGATCGTGGCCCGGAGACGGCGCGAGAAGGCATCTGGGCTTACAAGACGACGCGTGGATAGAACGGGGCTCGGAGACGACGCATGAACCGACCGGGGCTCAGGAGACGGCGCGTGGACTGATCGGGGCTCGGAGACGGCGCGTTAACCGATCGGGGCTTAGGAGACGGCGTGTGAACGTATCGGGGCTTAGGAGAGGATGCGTTGACCGATCGGGGCACATGAGACGGCGCGTAGACCGATCGGGGCTCAGGAGACGGCGCGTGGACCGATAGGTGCTCGGAGACGGCGCGTGGACCGATCGGGGCGTAGGACACGGCGCGTGTACCTATCGGGGCTCACGAGACAGCGTGTGGACCGATTGGGGTTCAGGAGACGGCGCGTGGACCGATCGGGGCTCGGAGACGGCGCGTGGAACGATCGGAGCTCGGGTGACGGCGCGTGAACCGATCGGCGCTCGGAGACGGCGCGTGGATCGATCGGGGATCGGGGACGGCGCGTGGAACGATCGGGGCTCGGAGTCGACGCGTTAGCCGATCGGGGCTTAGGAGACGATGCGTGGGCCGATCGGGGCTCGGAGACGGCGCGTGGACCGACCGGGGTTTAGGAGAAGACGCTTGGACCGAACGGGGCTTAGGAGACGGCGCGTGGACCGATCGGAGATCAGGAGGTGACGCGTGGACCGATCGGGGTTGTGGAAGCGGCGCACGGACCGATCGTGGCTCGGAGACGGCGCGTGGAGGCATCGGGGCTTTGAAGACGACGCGTGGACCGATCGGGGCTCAGGAAACGGCGTGTGGCGCGATCGGGGCTCAGGAGACGACGCGTGGATCGATCAGGGCTCAGGAGACGACGCGTCGACCAATCGGGGCTCAGGAGACGGCGCGCGGACCGACTGGGGCTCAGGCGGTTGCGCGTGGACCAATTGGGGTTCGGCGACGGCGCGTGGACCGCTCGGCGCTCGGAGACGGCGCGTTAACCGATCGGGGCTTAGGAGACGATGCGTGAACCGAGCGGGGCACGGAGACGGCGCGTGGACCGACCGGGGCTCGGGTGACGGCGCGTGAACCGATCGGCGCTCGGAGACGGCGCGTGGATCGATCGGGGATCGGGGACGGCGCGTGGAACGATCGCGGCTCGGAGTCGACGCGTTAGCCGATCGGGGCTTAGGAGACGATGCGTGGACCGATCGGGGCTCGGAGACGGCGCGTGGACCGACCGGGCTTTAGGAGAAGGCGCTTGGACCGAACGGGGCTTAGGAGACGGCGCGTGGACCGATCGGGACTCGGATACGGCGTGTGGAACGATCGGGGCTCGGGTGACGGCGCGTGAACCGATCGGCCCTCGGAGACGGCGCGTGGATCGATCGGGGATCGGGGACGGCGCGTGGAACGATCGGGGCTCGGAGTCGACGCGTTAGCCGATCGGGGCTTAGGAGACGATGCGTGGGCCGATCGGGGCTCGGAGACAGCGCGTGGACCGACCGGGGTTTAGGAGAAGACGCTTGGACCGAACGGGGCTTAGGAGACGGCGCGTGGACCGATCGGAGATCAGGAGGTGACGCGTGGACCGATCGGGGTTGTGGAAGCGGCGCACGGACCGATCGTGGCTCGGAGACGGCGCGTGGAGGCATCGGGGCTTTGAAGACGACGCGTGGACCGATCGGGGCTCAGGAAACGGCGTGTGGCGCGATCGGGGCTCAGGAGACGACGCGTGGATCGATCAGGGCTCAGGAGACGACGCGTCGACCAATCGGGGCTCAGGAGACGGCGCGCGGACCGACTGGGGCTCAGGCGGTTGCGCGTGGACCAATTGGGGTTCGGCGACGGCGCGTGGACCGCTCGGCGCTCGGAGACGGCGCGTTAACCGATCGGGGCTTAGGAGACGATGCGTGAACCGAGCGGGGCACGGAGACGGCGCGTGGGCCGATCGGGGCTTAGGAGACAACGCGTGGACCGATGTGGGCTCGGAGACGGCGCGTGGACCGACCGGGGCTCAGGAGGACACGCGTGGACCGATCGGGGCTCGGCGACGGCGCGTGGACCGATCGAGTCTCGGAGACGACGCGGCGACCGATCGGGGCTCAGATGACGGCGCGCGGACCGACCGGGGCTCAGGAGACTCGCGTAGATCGATCGGGGCTCCGGAGACGCGGCGTGAAGCGATGGGGATCAGGAGACGGTGCGCGGACCGATCGGGGCTCGGAGACGGCGCGTGGACCGATCGGGGCTCGGAGACGACGCGATTACGGATCGGGGATCAGGAGACGACGCGTGGAACGATCCGGGATCAGGAGACGAAGCGTGGACCGATCGGGGCTCGGAGACGGCGTGTGGAACGATCGGGGCTCGGGTGACGGCGCGTGAACCGATCGGCGCTCGGAGACGGCACGTGGATCGATCGGGGATCGGGGACGGCGCGTGGAACGATCGCGGCTCGGAGTCGACGCGTTAGCCGATCGGGGCTTAGGAGACGATGCGTGGACCGATCGGGGCTCGGAGACGGCGCGTGGACCGACCGGGCTTTAGGAGAAGGCGCTTGGACCGAACGGGGCTTAGGAGACGGCGCGTGGACGGATCGGGGCTCGGAGACGGCGCGTGGAATGATCGGGGCTCAGGAGACGGCGCGTGGAGCGATCGGGGCGGGGAGACGGCGCGTTAACCGATCGGGGCTTAGGAGACGATGCGTGGACCGATCGGGGCTCGGAGACGGCGCGTGGACCGACCGGGGCTCGGGTGACGGCGCGTGAACCGATCGGCGCTCGGAGACGGCGTGTGGATCGATCGGGGATCGGGGACGGCGCGTGGAACGATCGCGGCTCGGAGTCGACGCGTTAGCCGATCGGGGCTTAGGAGACGATGCGTGGACCGATCGGGGCTCGGAGACGGCGCGTGGACCGATCGGGGCTCAGGAGCCGGCGCGTGGACCGATTGGGGCTCGGATACGGCGCGTGAACCAACCGGGACTCAGGAGACCGCGCGTGGACCGATCGCGGCTCGGCGACGGCGCGTGGACCGATCGGGGCTCAAGAGGCCGCGCGTGGACCGATCGTGGCTCGGCGATGGCGCGTGGATCGATCGGGGCTCGGAGACGACGCGTGGACCGATCGGGGCTCGGAGACAGCGCGTCGACCGACTGGGGCTCAGGCGGTTGCGCGTGGACCGATCGGGGCCTAGGAGCCTCGCGTGGATCGATCGGGGCCCCGGAGGCGCCGCGTGGACCCATGGGGATCAGGAGACAGTGCGTGGACCGATCGGGGCTCGGAGGCGGTGCGTGGACCGATCGGGGCTTAGGAGACATCGCGTGGACCGATCGGGGCTCGGGGACGGCGCGTGGACCGATCGGGGCTTAGGAGACGACGCGTGGACCGATCGGGGCGTAGGACACGACGCGTGTACCTATCGGGGCTCACGAGACAGCGTGTGGACCGATTGGGGCTCAGGAGACGGCGCGTGGACCGATCGGGGCTCAGAGACGGCGCGTTGAACGATCGGAGCTCAGGAGACGGGGCGTGAAATGATCGGCGCTCTGAGACGGCGCGTGGACCGATCGGTGCTCGGAGACGGCGCGTGGACGGACCGCGGCTCAGAATGCGGTACGCGGACCGATCGGGGATCGGACACGACGTGTGGACCGATCGAGGCTCGGAGACGACGCGATTACGGATCGGGGATCAGGAGACGACGCGTGGAACGATCCGGGATCAGGAGACAAAGCGTGGACCGATCGGGGCTCGGAGACGGCGTGTGGAACGATCGGGGCTCGGGTGACGGCGCGTGAACCTATCGGCGCTCGGAGACGGCGCGTGGATCGATCGGGGATCGGGGACGGCGCGTGGAACGATCGCGGCTCGGAGTCGACGCGTTAGCCGATCGGGGCTTAGGAGACGATGCGTGGACCGATCGGGGCTCGGAGACGGCGCGTGGACCGATCGGCGCTCGAAGACGGCGCGTGGACCGATCGGGGCTCGGACACAGTGCGTGGACCGACTGGGGCTCAGGCGGTTGCGCGTGGACCAATTGGGGTTCGGCGACGGCGCGTGGACCGATCGGGGCTCAGGAGGCGGCGCGTGGATCGATCGGGGCTCGGAGACGGCGCCTGGACCGAGCGTGGCTCGGAGACGGCGCGTGGAGGCATCCGGGCTAAGAAGACGACGCATGGACCGAGCGGGGTTCAGGAGACGGCGCGAGGAGCGATCGAGGCTCAGAAGACGACGCGTCGACCGTTCGGGAGTCAGGAGACGGCGCGTGGATCGATCGGGGCTCAGGAGACGGCGCGAGGAGCGATCGGGCTCAGGAGAAGACGCGTCAATTGATCGTGGCTCAGGAGACGACGCGTCGACGGATCGGGGCTTAGGAGACGACGCGTGGACCGATCGGGGCTTAGGAGACGAAGCGTGAACCGATCGGGGCTCAGGACACGGCGTGTGGACCGACCGGGGCTCAGGAGGCGACGCGTGGACCGATCGCCGCTCGGAGACGGCGCGTGGACCGATCGGGGCTCAGGAGAAGGCGCGTGGACCGATCGGGGCTTAGGAGGGGACCCGTCGACCGATCGGGGCTCAGAAGACGACGCGTGGACCGGTCGGTGCTCAGGAAGCGGCGCCTGGACCGATCGGGGCTCCGAGACGACGCGTTAACCGAGCGGGGCTTAGGAGACTATGCGGGGACCGATCGGGGTTCGGCGACGGCGCGTGGACCGACCGGGGCTCAGGAGACCGCGCGTGACCCGATCGAGGCTCGGCGACTGCGCGTGGAGCGATCGGGGCTCAGGAGACGGCGCGTGAATCAATCGGGGCTCCGAGACGGCGCGTGGACCGATCGGGGATGTGGAGAAGGCGCGTGGACCGATCGGGGCTTAGGAGACGGCGCGTAGAAGGATCGGGGCTCGGAGACGGCGCGTGGAACGATCGGGGCTCAGGTGACGGCGCGTCAACCGATCGGCGCTCGGAGACGGCGCGTGGACCGATCGGGGCTTAGCAGAAGGCGCTTGGACCGATCGGGGCTTAGCAGAAGGCGCTTGGACCGATCGGGGCTTAGGAGTCGGCGCGTCGACCGATCGGAGCTCAGGAGGAGGTGCGTGGATCGATCGGGGCTCGGAGACAGCCCGTGGACCAACTGGGGCTCAGGAGACGACGCGTCGACCGATCGGGGCTTAGGAGACGACGCGTCGAACGATCGGGGCTTAGTAGACGACGCGTGGACCGATCGGGGCTCGGAGACAGCGCGTGTACCGACTGGGGCTCAGGAGACCGCGCGTGAACCGATCGGGGCTCGGCGACTGCGCGTGGACGGATCGGGGCTCGGAGACGGTGCGTAGAACGATCGGGGCTCAGGAGACGGCGCGTTAACCGATTGGGGCTTAGGAGACGTTGCGTGGACCGATCGGCGCTCGAAGACGGCGCGTGGACCGATCGGGGCTCGGACACAGTGCGTGGACCGACTGGGGCTCAGGCGGTTGCGCGTGGACCAATTGGGGTTCGGCGACGGCGCGTGGACCGATCGGGGCTCAGGAGGCGGCGCGTGGATCGATCGGGGCTCGGAGACGGCGCGTGGAACGATCGGGTCTCAGGAGACGGCGCGTGAAATCATCGGCGCCCGGATACGCCGCGTGGACGAATCGGGGCTTAGGAGACGACGCGTGGACCGATCGGGGCTCCGGAGACGGCGCCTGGACCGATCGTGGCTCGGAGACGGCGCGTGGAGGCATCAGGGCTAAGAAGACGACGCATGGACCGAGCGGGGTTCAGGAGACGGCGCGAGGCGCGATCGGGGCACAGGAGAAGACACGTCAATTGATCGGGGCTCCGGAGACGATGCCTCGACGGATCGGGGCTCAGGAGGCGGCACGAGAAGCGATCGGGGCTCAGGAGAAGACGCGTCAATTGATCGGGGCTCAGGAGACGACGCGTCGACGAATCGGGGCTTAGGAGACGACGCGTGGACCGATCGGGGCTTAGGAGATGACGCGTGGACCGGTCGGGGCTCAGGAGAGAGCGCGTGGACTGATCGGGGCGCGGAGACGGCGCGTTAACCGATCGGCGCTCGAAGACGGCGAGTCGACCGATCGGGGTTCGGTGACGGCGCGTGGACCGTCCGGGGCTCAGGAGGGGATGCGTGGAACGATCGTGGCTCTGGAGACTGCGCGTGGATCGATCGGGGCTTAGGGAACGACGCGTGGACCGATCGGGGCTCAGGAGACGGCGCGTGAACCGACCGGGGCTCAGGAGACCGCGCGTGGACCGATCGCGGCTCGGCGACGGCGCGTGGACCGATCGGGGCTCAGGAGGCCGCGCGTGGACCGATCGTGGCTCGGCGACGGCGCGTGGACCGATCGGGGCTCGGAGACGACGCGTGGACCGATCGGGGCTCGGAGACAGCGCGTCGACCGACTGGGGCTCAGGCGGTTGCGCGTGGACCGATCTGGGCTTAGGAGCCTCGCGTGGATCGATCGGGGCCCCGGAGGCGCCGCGTGGACCCATGGGGATGAGGAGACAGTGCGTGGACCGATCGGGGCTCGGAGACGGCGCGTGGACCGATCGGGGCTTAGGAGACGACGCGTGGACCGATCGGGGCTCGGGGACGGCGCGTTAACCGATTGGGGCTTAGGAGACCATGCGTGGACCGATCGGGGCTCGAAGACGGCGCGTCGACCGATCGGGTCTCAGGAGGCCGCGCGTGGACAGATCATTACTCGGCGACGGCGCGTGGACCGATCGGGGCTCGGAGACGACGCGTGGACCGATCGGGGCTCGGAGACAGCGCGTGGACCGACTGGGGCTCAGGCGGTTTCGCGTGGACCAATTGGGGTTCGGCGACGGCGCGTGGACCGATCGGGGCTTAGGAGACGGCACGTGCACCGATCGGAGCCCGCAGACGGGTCGTGGACAGATTGGGGATTAGGAGACGGCGCGTGGACCGATCGGGGCTGGGAGACGGCACGTGGACCAATGGGGGCTTAGGAGACGACGCGTGGACCGATCGGGGCTCAGGAGACGGCGCGTGGACCGACCGGGGCTCAGGAGACGGCGCGTGGACCAATTGGGGCTCGGCGACGGCGCGTGGACCGATCGGGGCTCGGAGACGACGCGTGGACCGATCGGGGTTCGGCGACAGCGCGGGAACCGACTGGGGCTCAGGCGGTTGCGCGTGGACCAATTGGGGTTCGGCGACGGCGCGTGGGCCGTTCGGGGCTCGGAGACGGCGCGTTAACCGATCGGGGCTTAGGAGACGATGCGTGAACCGATCGGGGCTCGGAGAAGGCGCGTGGACCGATCGGGGCTCGGAAACGGCGCGTGGAATGATCGGGGCTTAGGAGACGGCGCGTGGACCGAACGGGGCTTAGGAGACAACGCGTGGACCGACCGGGGCTCAGGAAGCGGCGCCTGGACCCGTCATGGCTCGGAGACGGCGCGAGGAGGCATCTGGGCTTAGTAGACGACGCGTGGACCGATCGGGGCTCAGGAAACGGCCCGTGGAGCAATCGGGGTTCAGGAGACGACGCGTGGATCGATCAAGGCTCAGGAGACGACGCGTCGTCCGATCGGGGCTCAGGAGACGACGCGTGGATCGATCAAGGCTCAGGAGACGACGCGTCGTCCGATCGGGGCTCAGGATGTGGCACGTGGACCAATCGGGGCTCGGAGACGGCACGTGGACCGATCAGGGGTTAGGACACGACGCGTTGACCGATCGGGACTCAGGAGGCGGCGCGTGGACCGATCGGGGATCAGGAAACGGTCCGTGGAGCGATCGGGGGTCAGGAGACGACACGTGGACTGATCGGGGCTCGGGAAGCGGCGCCTGAACCGGTCGTGGCTCGGAGACGGCGCGTTAACCGATCGGGGCTTAGGAGACGGCACATGATTCGATCGGTGCACAGGAGACTACGCGTCGGCCGATCGGGGCTCACGAGACAGCGTGTGGACCGATTGGGGCTCAGGAGACGGCGCGTGGACCGATCGGGGCTGGGAGACGGCGCGTGGAACGATCGGAGGTCAGGTGACGGGGCGTGAAATGATCGGCGCTCTGAGACGGCGCGTCGACCGATCGGTGCTCGGAGACGGCGCGTGGACGGACCGCGGCTCAGAATGCGGTACGCGGACCGATCGGGGATCGGACACGGCGTGTGGACCGATCGAGGCTCGGAGACGACGCGTTTAAGGATCGGGAATCAGGAGACGACGCGTGGAACGATCCGGGCTCAGGAGACGAAACGTGGACCGATCGGGGCTCGGAGACGCCGTGTGGAACGATCGGGGCTCGGGTGACGGCGCGTGAACCGATCGGCGCTCGGACACGGCGCGTGGAACGATCGCGGCTCCGAGTCGACGCGTTAGCCAATCGGGGCTTAGGAGACGATGCGTGGACCGATAGGGGCTCGGAGACGGCGCTTGGACCGAACGGGGCTTAGGAGACGGCGCGTGGACCGATCGGGGCTCGGAGACGGCGCGTGGACCGATCGGGGCTCACGAGACGACGCGTCGACCGATCGGGGCTTAGGAGACGGCGCGTGGACCGATCGGGGCTCGAAGACGGCGCGTGGACCGATCGGGTCTCAGGAGGCCGCGCGTGGACAGATCATGACTCGGCGACGGCGCGTGGACCGATCGGGGCTCGGAGACTTCGCGTGGACCGATCGGGGCTCGGAGACAGCGGGTGGACCGACTGGGGCTCAGGCGGTTGCGCGTGGACCAATTGGGGTTCGGCGACGGCGCGTGGACCGATCGGGGCTCGGAGACGGCGCGTTAACCGATTGGGGCTTAGGAGACCATGCGTGACCCGACCGAGGCTCGAAGACGGCGCGTGGACCGATCGGGGCTCGGAGACGACGCGTGGACCGATCGGGGCTCGGAGACAGCGCGTGGACCGACTGGGGCTCAGGCGGTTTCGCGTGGACCAATTGGGGTTCGGCGACGGCGCATGGACCGATCGGGGCTTAGGAGGCCGCATGTGGACCGATCGCGGCTCGGCGACGGCGCGTGGACCGATCGGGGCTCAGTAGGCTGCGCGTGGATCGATTGGGGCTCAGGAGACGGCGCGTGGACCGCTCGGGGCTCGAAGACGGCGCGTGGAACGATCAGGGCTCAGGAGACGTCACGTGAAATGATCGGCGCTCGGAGTCGGCGCGTGGACCGATCGGGGCTCAGGAGAAGGCGCGTTGACCGATCGGGGCTTAGTAGAAGGCGCTTGGACCGATCGGGGCTTAGGAGACGACGCGTGGACCGATCGGAGATCGGAGACGATGCGTGGAACGATCGGGGCTCAGGAGACGGCGCGTGAACCGATCGGCGCTCGGAGACGGCGCGTGGACCGATCTGGGCTCGGAGACAGCGCGTGGACCGACTGGGGCACAGGCGGTGGCGCGTGGACCAATTGGGGTTCGGCGACGGCGCGTGGACCGATCCGGGCTTAGGAGACGGCGCGTGGACCGATCAGGGCTGGGAGACGGAGCGTGGAGCGATCGGGGCTCAGGAGACGGCGCGTAAACTAATCGGCGCTCGGAGACGGCGCGTGGACCGATCGGGGCTCGGAGATGGCGCGTGGAATGATCGGGGCTTAGGAGATGGCGTGTGGACCGATCGGAGTACAGGAGACGACGCGTGGACCGAGAGGGCTCTGGAAGCGGCGCACGGACGGATCGTGGCTCGCAGACGGCGCGTGGAGGCATCGGCGCTTTGAAGACGACGCGTGGACCAAACGGTGCTCAGAAAACGGTGCGTGGAGCGATCGGGGCTCAGGAGACGGCGCGTGGACCGATCGGGGCTCATGAGCCGGCGCGTGGACCGATTGGGGCTCGGATACGGCGCGTGAACCAACCGGGACTCAGAAGCCCGCGCGTGGACCGATCCCGGCTCGGCGACGGCGTGTGGACCGATGGGGCTCAGGAGCCGCGCGTGGACCGATCATGGCTCGGTGACGGCGCGTGGACCGATCGGGGCTTAGGTGACGATGCGTGGACCGATTGGGCTCAGGAAGCAGCGCCTGGACCGATCGTGGCTCGGAGACGGCGCGAGGAGGCATCTGGGCTTCGAAGACGACGCGTGGATCGATCGGAGCTCGGAGACGGCGCGTGAACAGACCGGGGCTCAGGAGGCCGCGCGTGGACCGATCGAGGCTCAGGAGGCCACGCCTGGACTGATCGGGGCTCCGCGACGGCGCGTGGACCGATCGAGGCTCGGAGACGACGCGTGTACGGATCGGGGATTCGGCGATGACGCGTGGACCGATCCGGGCTCAGGAGACGGCGCGTGGACGGAGCGGGGCTTAGCAGAAGGCGCTTGGACCGATCGGGGCTTAGCAGAAGGCGCTTGGACCAATCGGGGCTTAGGAGACGGCGCGTGGACCGATCGAGGCTCGGCGACTGCGCGTGGAGCGATCGGGGCTCAGGAGACGGCGCGTAGACCGATCGGCGCTCGGAGACGGCGCGTGGACCGATCGGGGCTTAGCAGAAGGCGCTTGGACCGATCGGGGCTTAGCAGAAGGCGCTTGGACCAATCGGGGCTTAGGAGACGGCGCGTGGACCGATCGAAACTCGGCGACTGCGCGTGGAGCGATCGGGGCTCAGGAGACGGCGCGTGAACCAATCGGCGCTCCGAGACGGCGTGTGGACCGATCGGGGCTTAGGAGACGGCGCGTAGACCGATCGGGGCGCAGGTGACGGCGCGTGAACCGATCGGCGCTCGGAGACGGCGCGTGGACCGATCGGGGCTTAGCAGAAGGCGCTTGGACCGATCGGGGTTTAGCAGAAGGCGCTTGAACCGATCGGGGATTAGGAGACGGCGCGTGGACCGATCGGGGCTCGGAGACAGCGCGTGGACCGACTGGGGCTCAGGCGATTTCGCGTGGACCAATTGGGGTTCGGCGACGGCGCGTGGACCGATCGGGGCTTAGGAGACGGCGCGTGCACCGATCGGGGCCCGGAGACGGGTCGTGGACCGATCGGGGCTCAGGAGACGGCGCGTGGACCGATTGGGGCTCGGATACGGCGCGTGAACCAATCGGGGCTCAGGAGGCCGCTCGTGGACCGATCGCGGCTCGGCGACGGCGCGTGGACCGATCGGGGCTCAGGAGGCCGCACGTGGACCGATCATGGCTCGGCGACGGCGCGTGGACCGATCGGGGCTCGGAGACGATGCGTGGACCGATCGAGGTTCGGCTACAGCGCGTGAACCGACTGGGTCTCAGGCGGTTGCGCGTGGACCAATTGGGGTTCGGCGACCGCGCGTGGACCGTTCGGGGCTCGGAGACGGCGCGTTAACCGATCGGGGCTTAGGAGGCGATGCGTGAACCGATCGGGGCTTGGAGAAGGGGCGTGGACCGATCGGGGCCTAGGAGACAACGCGTGGACCGATCGTGGCTCAGGAAGCGGCGCCTGGACCGATCGTGGCCCGGAGACGGCGCGAGAAGGCATCTGGGCTTACAAGACGACGCGTGGATAGAACGGGGCTCGGAGACGACGCATGAACCGACCGGGGCTCAGGAGACGGCGCGTGGACTGATCGGGGCTCGGAGACGGCGCGTTAACCGATCGGGGCTTAGGAGACGGCGTGTGAACGTATCGGGGCTTAGGAGAGGATGCGTTGACCGATCGGGGCACATGAGACGGCGCGTAGACCGATCGGGGCTCAGGAGACGGCGCGTGGACCGATAGGTGCTCGGAGACGGCGCGTGGACCGATCGGGGCGTAGGACACGGCGCGTGTACCTATCGGGGCTCACGAGACAGCGTGTGGACCGATTGGGGTTCAGGAGACGGCGCGTGGACCGATCGGGGCTCGGAGACGGCGCGTGGAACGATCGGAGCTCGGGTGACGGCGCGTGAACCGATCGGCGCTCGGAGACGGCGCGTGGATCGATCGGGGATCGGGGACGGCGCGTGGAACGATCGGGGCTCGGAGTCGACGCGTTAGCCGATCGGGGCTTAGGAGACGATGCGTGGGCCGATCGGGGCTCGGAGACGGCGCGTGGACCGACCGGGGTTTAGGAGAAGACGCTTGGACCGAACGGGGCTTAGGAGACGGCGCGTGGACCGATCGGAGATCAGGAGGTGACGCGTGGACCGATCGGGGTTGTGGAAGCGGCGCACGGACCGATCGTGGCTCGGAGACGGCGCGTGGAGGCATCGGGGCTTTGAAGACGACGCGTGGACCGATCGGGGCTCAGGAAACGGCGTGTGGCGCGATCGGGGCTCAGGAGACGACGCGTGGATCGATCAGGGCTCAGGAGACGACGCGTCGACCAATCGGGGCTCAGGAGACGGCGCGCGGACCGACTGGGGCTCAGGCGGTTGCGCGTGGACCAATTGGGGTTCGGCGACGGCGCGTGGACCGCTCGGCGCTCGGAGACGGCGCGTTAACCGATCGGGGCTTAGGAGACGATGCGTGAACCGAGCGGGGCACGGAGACGGCGCGTGGACCGACCGGGGCTCGGGTGACGGCGCGTGAACCGATCGGCGCTCGGAGACGGCGCGTGGATCGATCGGGGATCGGGGACGGCGCGTGGAACGATCGCGGCTCGGAGTCGACGCGTTAGCCGATCGGGGCTTAGGAGACGATGCGTGGACCGATCGGGGCTCGGAGACGGCGCGTGGACCGACCGGGCTTTAGGAGAAGGCGCTTGGACCGAACGGGGCTTAGGAGACGGCGCGTGGACCGATCGGGACTCGGATACGGCGTGTGGAACGATCGGGGCTCGGGTGACGGCGCGTGAACCGATCGGCCCTCGGAGACGGCGCGTGGATCGATCGGGGATCGGGGACGGCGCGTGGAACGATCGGGGCTCGGAGTCGACGCGTTAGCCGATCGGGGCTTAGGAGACGATGCGTGGGCCGATCGGGGCTCGGAGACAGCGCGTGGACCGACCGGGGTTTAGGAGAAGACGCTTGGACCGAACGGGGCTTAGGAGACGGCGCGTGGACCGATCGGAGATCAGGAGGTGACGCGTGGACCGATCGGGGTTGTGGAAGCGGCGCACGGACCGATCGTGGCTCGGAGACGGCGCGTGGAGGCATCGGGGCTTTGAAGACGACGCGTGGACCGATCGGGGCTCAGGAAACGGCGTGTGGCGCGATCGGGGCTCAGGAGACGACGCGTAGACCGATCGGGGCGCAGGTGACGGCGCGTGAACCGATCGGCGCTCGGAGACGGCGCGTGGACCGATCGGGGCTTAGCAGAAGGCGCTTGGACCGATCGGGGTTTAGCAGAAGGCGCTTGAACCGATCGGGGATTAGGAGACGGCGCGTGGACCGATCGGAGCTCGGAGACGGCGCGTGGAACGATCGGGGCTCAGGAGACGGCGCGTGAACCGATCGGCGCTCGGAGACGGCGCGTGGACCGACTGGGGCACAGGCGATGGCGCGTGGACCAATTTTGGTTCGGCGACGGCGCGTGGACCGATCCGGGCTCAGGAGACGGCGCGTGGACCGATCGGGGCTGGGAAACGGAGCGTGGAGCGATCGGGGCTCAGGAGACGGCGCATGAACTAATCGGCGCTCGGAGACGGCGCGTGGACCGATCGGGGCTGAGGAGAAGGCACGTGGTCCGATCGGGGCTTATGAGACGGCGCGTGGACCGATCGGGGCTCGGAGATGGCGCGTGGAATGATCGGGGCTTAGGAGATGGCGTGTGGACCGATCGGAGATCAGGAGACGACGCGTGGACCGAGAGGGCTCTGGAAGCGGCGCACGGACGGATCGTGGCTCGGAGACGGCGCGTGGAGGCATCGGGGCTTTGAAGACGACGCGTGGACCAAACGGTGCTCAGAAAACGGTGCGTGGAGCGATCGGGGCTCAGGAGACGGCGCGTGGACCGATCGGGGCTCAGGAGCCGGCGCGTGGACCGATTGGGGCTCGGATACGGCGCGTGAACCAACCGGGACTCAGGAGACCGCGCGTGGACCGATCGCGGCTCGGCGACGGCGCGTGGACCGATCGGGGCTCAAGAGGCCGCGCGTGGACCGATCGTGGCTCGGCGATGACGCGTGGACCGATCGGGGCTCGGAGACGACGCGTGGACCGATCGGGGCTCGGAGACAGCGCGTCGACCGACTGGGGCTCAGGCGGTTGCGCGTGGACCGATCGGGGCCTAGGAGCCTCGCGTGGATCGATCGGGGCCCCGGAGGCGCCGCGTGGACCCATGGGGATCAGGAGACAGTGCGTGGACCGATCGGGGCTCGGAGGCGGCGCGTGGACCGATCGGGGCTTAGGAGACATCGCGTGGACCGATCGGGGCTCGGGGACGGCGCGTTAACCGATTGGGGCTTAGGAGACCATGCGTGGAACGATCGGGGCTCAGGAGACGGCGCGTGAAATGATCGGCGCTCTGAGACGGCGCGTGGACCGATTGTGGCTTACGAGACGGCGCGTGGATCGATCCGGGCTCGAAGACGACGCGTGGACCGATCGGGGCTCAGGAGCCGATGCGTGAATCGATCGGGGCTCAGGAGGCGGCGCGTGGACCCATCGGGGCTCGGAGACGACGCGTGGACCGATCGGGGCCCGGAGACGGATCGTGGACAGATTGGGGATTAGGAGACGGCGCGTGGACCGATCGGGGCTGGGAGACGGCACGTGGACCAATGGGGGCTTAGGAGACGACGCGTGGACCGATCGGGGTGTAGGCGACAACGCGTGTACCTATCGGGGCTCAGGAGACAGCGCGTGGACCGATCAGGGCTCGGCGACTGCGCGTGGACGTATCGGGGCTCAGGAGACGGCGCGTGGACCGATCGGGGCTCGGGGACGGCGCGTTAACCGATTGGGGCTTAGGAGACCATGCGTGGACCGATCGGGGCTCGAAGACGGCGCGTGGACCGATCGGGTCTCAGGAGGCCGCGCGTGGACAGATCATGACTCGGCAACGGCGCGTGGACCGATCGGGGCTCGGAGACGACGCGTGGACCGATCGGGGCTCGGAGACAGCGCGTGGACCGACTGGGGCTCAGGCGATTTCGCGTGGACCAATTGGGGTTCGGCGACGGCGCGTGGACCGATCGGGGCTTAGGAGACGGCGCGTGCACCGATCGGGGCCCGGAGACGGGTCGTGGACCGATCGGGGCTCAGGAGACGGCGCGTGGACCGATTGGGGCTCGGATACGGCGCGTGAACCAATCGGGGCTCAGGAGGCCGCTCGTGGACCAATCGCGGCTCGGCGACGGCGCGTGGACCGATCGGGGCTCAGGAGGCCGCACGTGGACCGATCATGGCTCGGCGACGGCGCGTGGACCGATCGGGGCTCGGAGACGATGCGTGGACCGATCGAGGTTCGGCTACAGCGCGTGAACCGACTGGGTCTCAGGCGGTTGCGCGTGGACCAATTGGGGTTCGGCGACCGCGCGTGGACCGTTCGGGGCTCGGAGACGGCGCGTTAACCGATCGGGGCTTAGGAGGCGATGCGTGAACCGATCGGGGCTTGGAGAAGGGGCGTGGACCGATCGGGGCCTAGGAGACAACGCGTGGACCGATCGTGGCTCAGGAAGCGGCGCCTGGACCGATCGTGGCCCGGAGACGGCGCGAGAAGGCATCTGGGCTTACAAGACGACGCGTGGATAGAACGGGGCTCGGAGACGACGCATGAACCGACCGGGGCTCAGGAGACGGCGCGTGGACTGATCGGGGCTCGGAGACGGCGCGTTAACCGATCGGGGCTTAGGAGACGGCGTGTGAACGTATCGGGGCTTAGGAGAGGATGCGTTGACCGATCGGGGCACATGAGACGGCGCGTAGACCGATCGGGGCTCAGGAGACGGCGCGTGGACCGATAGGTGCTCGGAGACGGCGCGTGGACCGATCGGGGCGTAGGACACGGCGCGTGTACCTATCGGGGCTCACGAGACAGCGTGTGGACCGATTGGGGTTCAGGAGACGGCGCGTGGACCGATCGGGGCTCGGAGACGGCGCGTGGAACGATCGGAGCTCGGGTGACGGCGCGTGAACCGATCGGCGCTCGGAGACGGCGCGTGGATCGATCGGGGATCGGGGACGGCGCGTGGAACGATCGGGGCTCGGAGTCGACGCGTTAGCCGATCGGGGCTTAGGAGACGATGCGTGGGCCGATCGGGGCTCGGAGACGGCGCGTGGACCGACCGGGGTTTAGGAGAAGACGCTTGGACCGAACGGGGCTTAGGAGACGGCGCGTGGACCGATCGGAGATCAGGAGGTGACGCGTGGACCGATCGGGGTTGTGGAAGCGGCGCACGGACCGATCGTGGCTCGGAGACGGCGCGTGGAGGCATCGGGGCTTTGAAGACGACGCGTGGACCGATCGGGGCTCAGGAAACGGCGTGTGGCGCGATCGGGGCTCAGGAGACGACGCGTGGATCGATCAGGGCTCAGGAGACGACGCGTCGACCAATCGGGGCTCAGGAGACGGCGCGCGGACCGACTGGGGCTCAGGCGGTTGCGCGTGGACCAATTGGGGTTCGGCGACGGCGCGTGGACCGCTCGGCGCTCGGAGACGGCGCGTTAACCGATCGGGGCTTAGGAGACGATGCGTGAACCGAGCGGGGCACGGAGACGGCGCGTGGACCGACCGGGGCTCGGGTGACGGCGCGTGAACCGATCGGCGCTCGGAGACGGCGCGTGGATCGATCGGGGATCGGGGACGGCGCGTGGAACGATCGCGGCTCGGAGTCGACGCGTTAGCCGATCGGGGCTTAGGAGACGATGCGTGGACCGATCGGGGCTCGGAGACGGCGCGTGGACCGACCGGGCTTTAGGAGAAGGCGCTTGGACCGAACGGGGCTTAGGAGACGGCGCGTGGACCGATCGGGACTCGGATACGGCGTGTGGAACGATCGGGGCTCGGGTGACGGCGCGTGAACCGATCGGCCCTCGGAGACGGCGCGTGGATCGATCGGGGATCGGGGACGGCGCGTGGAACGATCGGGGCTCGGAGTCGACGCGTTAGCCGATCGGGGCTTAGGAGACGATGCGTGGGCCGATCGGGGCTCGGAGACAGCGCGTGGACCGACCGGGGTTTAGGAGAAGACGCTTGGACCGAACGGGGCTTAGGAGACGGCGCGTGGACCGATCGGAGATCAGGAGGTGACGCGTGGACCGATCGGGGTTGTGGAAGCGGCGCACGGACCGATCGTGGCTCGGAGACGGCGCGTGGAGGCATCGGGGCTTTGAAGACGACGCGTGGACCGATCGGGGCTCAGGAAACGGCGTGTGGCGCGATCGGGGCTCAGGAGACGACGCGTGGATCGATCAGGGCTCAGGAGACGACGCGTCGACCAATCGGGGCTCAGGAGACGGCGCGCGGACCGACTGGGGCTCAGGCGGTTGCGCGTGGACCAATTGGGGTTCGGCGACGGCGCGTGGACCGCTCGGCGCTCGGAGACGGCGCGTTAACCGATCGGGGCTTAGGAGACGATGCGTGAACCGAGCGGGGCACGGAGACGGCGCGTGGGCCGATCGGGGCTTAGGAGACAACGCGTGGACCGATGTGGGCTCGGAGACGGCGCGTGGACCGACCGGGGCTCAGGAGGACACGCGTGGACCGATCGGGGCTCGGCGACGGCGCGTGGACCGATCGAGTCTCGGAGACGACGCGGCGACCGATCGGGGCTCAGATGACGGCGCGCGGACCGACCGGGGCTCAGGAGACTCGCGTAGATCGATCGGGGCTCCGGAGACGCGGCGTGAAGCGATGGGGATCAGGAGACGGTGCGCGGACCGATCGGGGCTCGGAGACGGCGCGTGGACCGATCGGGGCTCGGAGACGACGCGATTACGGATCGGGGATCAGGAGACGACGCGTGGAACGATCCGGGATCAGGAGACGAAGCGTGGACCGATCGGGGCTCGGAGACGGCGTGTGGAACGATCGGGGCTCGGGTGACGGCGCGTGAACCGATCGGCGCTCGGAGACGGCACGTGGATCGATCGGGGATCGGGGACGGCGCGTGGAACGATCGCGGCTCGGAGTCGACGCGTTAGCCGATCGGGGCTTAGGAGACGATGCGTGGACCGATCGGGGCTCGGAGACGGCGCGTGGACCGACCGGGCTTTAGGAGAAGGCGCTTGGACCGAACGGGGCTTAGGAGACGGCGCGTGGACGGATCGGGGCTCGGAGACGGCGCGTGGAATGATCGGGGCTCAGGAGACGGCGCGTGGAGCGATCGGGGCGGGGAGACGGCGCGTTAACCGATCGGGGCTTAGGAGACGATGCGTGGACCGATCGGGGCTCGGAGACGGCGCGTGGACCGACCGGGGCTCGGGTGACGGCGCGTGAACCGATCGGCGCTCGGAGACGGCGTGTGGATCGATCGGGGATCGGGGACGGCGCGTGGAACGATCGCGGCTCGGAGTCGACGCGTTAGCCGATCGGGGCTTAGGAGACGATGCGTGGACCGATCGGGGCTCGGAGACGGCGCGTGGACCGATCGGGGCTCAGGAGCCGGCGCGTGGACCGATTGGGGCTCGGATACGGCGCGTGAACCAACCGGGACTCAGGAGACCGCGCGTGGACCGATCGCGGCTCGGCGACGGCGCGTGGACCGATCGGGGCTCAAGAGGCCGCGCGTGGACCGATCGTGGCTCGGCGATGGCGCGTGGATCGATCGGGGCTCGGAGACGACGCGTGGACCGATCGGGGCTCGGAGACAGCGCGTCGACCGACTGGGGCTCAGGCGGTTGCGCGTGGACCGATCGGGGCCTAGGAGCCTCGCGTGGATCGATCGGGGCCCCGGAGGCGCCGCGTGGACCCATGGGGATCAGGAGACAGTGCGTGGACCGATCGGGGCTCGGAGGCGGTGCGTGGACCGATCGGGGCTTAGGAGACATCGCGTGGACCGATCGGGGCTCGGGGACGGCGAGTTAACCGATTGGGGCTTAGGAGACCATGCGTGGACCGATCGGGGCTCGAAGACGGCGCGTGGACGGACCGTGGCTTAGAATGCGTCACGCGGACCGATCGGGGCTCGGATACGGCGTGTGGACGTATCGGGGCTTAGGAGACGATGCGTGAACCGATCGGGGCTCAGGAGACGCCGCGTGGACCGATCGGGGCTCGGAGACGGCGCGTGGAACGATCGGGGCTCAGGAGACGGCGCGTGAAATGATCGGCGCTCTGAGACGGCGCGTGGACCGATTGTGGCTTACGAGACGGCGCGTGGATCGATCCGGGCTCGAAGACGACGCGTGGACCGATCGGGGCTCAGGAGCCGATGCGTGAATCGATCGGGGCTCAGGAGGCGGCGCGTGGACCCATCGGGGCTCGGAGACGACGCGTGGACCGATCGGGGCCCGGAGACGGATCGTGGACAGATTGGGGATTAGGAGACGGCGCGTGGACCGATCGGGGCTGGGAGACGGCACGTGGACCAATGGGGGCTTAGGAGACGACGAGTGGACCGATCGGGGTGTAGGCGACAACGCGTGTACCTATCGGGGCTCAGGAGACAGCGCGTGGACCGATCAGGGCTCGGCGACTGCGCGTGGACGTATCGGGGCTCAGGAGACGGCGCGTGGACCGATCGGGGCTCGGAGACGACGCGTGGACCGATGGGGGCTCGGATACGGCGCGTGAACCAAGCGGGGCTCAGGAGGCCGCGCGTGGACCGATCATGGCTCGGCGACGGCGCGTGGACCGATCGGGTTTCGGATACGACGCGTGGACCGATCGTGGCTCGGAGACGGCGCGTGGAGGCATCGGGGCTTTCAAGACGACGCGTGGATCGAACGGTGCTCAGAAAACGGCGCGTGGAGCGATTGGGGCTCAGGAGACGGCGCGTGGATCGATCGGGGCTCAGGAGACGGTGCGTGGACCGATCGGGGCTTAGGAGACGACGCGTGGACCGATCGGGGCTCGGAGACGACGCGTGGACCGATCGGGGCTCGGAGACAGTGCGTGGACCGACTGGGGCTCAGGCGGTTACGCGTGGACCAATTGGGGCTCGGAGACGGCGCGTGGACCAATAGGGACTTAGGAGACGGCGCGTGGACCGATCGGGGCTTAGGAGACGACGCGTGAATCGAGCGGGGCTCGGAGACGGCGCGTGGATGGACCGTGGCTTAGAATGCGGCACGCGGACCGATCGGGGCTCGGAGACGGCGTGTGGACCGATCGGGGGGCAGGAAGCGGCGCCTGGACCCATCGTGGCTCGGAGACGGCGCGTGGAGGCATCAGGGCTAAGAAGACGACGCATGGACCGAGCGGGGTTCAGGAGATGGCGCGAGGAGCGATCGGGGCTCAGGAGAAGACACGTCAATTGATCGGGGCTCCGGAGACGACGCCTCGACGGAGTGGGGCTCAGGAGGCGGCACGAGAAGCGATCAGGGCTCAGGAGAAGACACGTCAATTGATGGGGGCTCAGGAGACGACGCGTCGACGAATCGGGGCTTAGCAGACGACGCGTGGACCGATCGGGGCTCAGGAGACGGCGCGTCGACCGACCGGAGCTCAGGAGATTCGCGTGGATCGATCGGGGCTCCGTAGGCGGCGCGTGGACCGACCGGAGCTCAGGAGGCCGCGCGAGAACCGATCGCGGCTCGGCGACGGCGCGTGGACCGATCGGGTCTCAGGAGGCCGCGCGTGGACAGATCATGACTCGGCGACGGCGCGTGGACCGATCGGGGCTCGGAGACGACGCGTGGACCGATCGGGGCTCGGAGACGGCGCGTGGACCGATCGGGTCTCAGGAGGCCGCGCGTGGACAGATCATGACTCGGCGACGGCGCGTGCACCGATCGGGGCTCGGAGACGACGCGTGGACCGATCGGGGCTCGGAGACGGCGCATGAACCGACCGGGGCTCAGGAGACGGCGCGTGGACTGATCGGGGCTCGGAGACGGCGCGTTAACCGATCGGGGCTCAGGAGACGATGCGTGGATCGATCGGGGCTCAGGAGGCGGCGCGTAGACCCATCGGGGCTCGGAGACGGCACGTGGACCGATCAGGGCTTAGGAGACGACGCGTGGACCGATCGGGGCTCAGGAGACGGCGCGTGGACCGATCGGTGCTCGGAGACGGCGCGTGGAACGATCGGGGCTCAGGAAACGGCGCGTGAAATGATCGGCGCGCTGAGACGGCGCGTGGACCGATTGTGGCTTACGAGACGGCGCGTGGATCGATCGGGGCTCAGGAAGCGGCGCCTCGACCTATCGTGGCTCGGAGACGGCGCGTGGAGGCATCGGGGCTAAGAACACGACGCATGGACCGAGCGGGGCTCAGAAGACGGCGCGAGGAGCGATCGGGGCTCAGGAGAAGACGCGTCAATTGATCGGGGCTCAGGAGACGACGCGGCGACGGATCGGGGCTTAGGATACGACGCGTGGACCGATTGGGGCTCAGGAGGCCGCGCGTGGACCGATCGGGGCTCCGGAGGCGCCGCGTGGACCGATTGGGATCAGGAGACGGTGCGTGAACCGTTCGGGGCTCGGAGACGGCGCATGTACGGATCGGGGATTCGGCGATGACGCGTGGACCGATCCGGGCTCAGGAGACGGCGCGTGGACGGATCGGGGCTCGGAGACGGCGCGTGGAACGATCGGGGCTCAGGAGACGGCGCGTGAACCGATCGGCGCTCGGAGACGGCGCGTGGACCGATAGGGGCTTAGGAGACGGCGCGTGGACCGATCGGGGCTCGGAGACGGCGCGTGGAATGATCGGGGCTCACGAGACGGCGCGTGAAATGATCGGCACTCTGAGACGGCGCGTAGACCGATTGGGGCTTAGGAGACGACGCGTCGAACGATCGGGGCTTAGGAGACGACGCGTGGACCGATCGGGGCTCGGCGACAGGGCGTGTACCGACTGGGGCTCAGGAGACCGCGCGTGAACCGATCGGGGCTCGGCGACTGCGCGTGGACGGATCGGGGCTCGGAGACGGTGCGTAGAACGATCGGGGCTCAGGAGACGGCGCGTTAACCGATTGGGGCTTAGGAGACGTTGCGTGGACCGATCGGCGCTCGAAGACGGCGCGTGGACCGATCGGGGCTCGGACACAGTGCGTCGACCGACTGGGGCTCAGGCGGTTGCGCGTGGACCGAGCGGGGTTCAGGAGACGGCGCGAGGAGCGATCGGGGCTCAGGTGAAGACACGTCAATTGATCGGAGCCCCGGAGACGACGCCTCGATGGAGTGGGGCTCAGGAGGCGGCACGAGAAGCGATCGGGGCTCAGGAGAAGACACGTCAATTGATGGGGGCTCAGGAGACGACGCGTCGACGAATCGGGGCTTAGCAGACGACGCGTGGACCGATCGGGGCTCAGGAGACGGCGCGTCGACCGACCGGAGCTCAGGAGATTCGCGTGGATCGATCGGGGCTCCGTAGGCGGCGCGTGGACCGACCGGAGCTCAGGAGGCCGCGCGAGAACCGATCGCGGCTCGGCGACGGCGCGTGGACCGATCGGGTCTCAGGAGGCCGCGCGTGGACAGATCATGACTCGGCGACGGCGCGTGGACCGATCGGGGCTCGGAGACGACGCGTGGACCGATCGGGGCTCGGAGACGGCGCGTGGACCGATCGGGTCTCAGGAGGGCGCGCGTGGACAGATCATGACTCGGCGACGGCGCGTGGACCGATCGGGGCTCGGAGACGACGCGTGGACCGATCGGGGCTCGGAGACGGCGCATGAACCGACCGGGGCTCAGGAGACGGCGCGTGGACTGATCGGGGCTCGGAGACGGCGCGTTAACCGATCGGGGCTCAGGAGACGATGCGTGGATCGATCGGGGCTCAGGAGACGGCGCGTGGACCGATCGGTGCTCGGAGACGGCGCGTGGACGGACCGTGGCTTAGAATGCGTCACGCGGACTGATCGGGGCTCGGATACGGCGTGCAGACGTATCGGGGCTTAGGAGACGATGCGTGAACCGATCGGGGCTCAGGAGACGCCGCGTGGACCGATCGGGGCTCGGAGACGGCGCGTGGAACGATCGGGGCTCAGGAAACGGCGCGTGAAATGATCGGCGCGCTGAGACGGCGCGTGGACCGATTGTGGCTTACGAGACGGCGCGTGGATCGATCGGGGCTCAGGAAGCGGCGCCTCGACCTATCGTGGCTCGGAGACGGCGCGTGGAGGCATCGGGTCTAAGAACACGACGCATGGACCGAGCGGGGCTCAGAAGACGGCGCGAGGAGCGATCGGGGCTCAGGAGAAGACGCGTCAATTGATCGGGGCTCAGGAGACGACGCGGCGACGGATCGGGGCTTAGGATACGACGCGTGGACCGATTGGGGCTCAGGAGGCCGCGCGTGGACCGATCGCGGCTCGACGCCGCGCGTGGACGGATCAGGGCTCAGGAGACGGCGCGTGGACCGATCGGGGCGGGGAGACGGCGCGTGAACCAACCGGGGCTCAGGAGGCCGCGCGTGGACCGATCGGGCCTCGGCGACTGCGCGTGGACGTATCGGGGTTCAGGAGACGGCGCGTGGACCGATTGGGGCTTGGAGACGGCGCGTTAACCGATCGGGGCTTAGGAGACGACGCGTGGACCGATCGGGCCTCAGGAGACGGCGCGTGGACCGATCGGTGCTCGGAGACGGCGCGTGGAACGATCGGGGCTCAGGAGACGGCGCGTGAAATGATCGGCGCTCTGAGACGGCGCGTGGACCGATTGTGGCTTACGAGACGGCGCGAGGAGCGATCGGGGCTCAGGAGAAGACGGGTCAATTGATCGGGGCTCAGGAGACGACGCGGCGACGGATCGGGGCTTAGGATACGACGCGTGGACCGATTGGGGCTCAGGAGGCCGCGCGTGGACCGATCGCGGCTCGACGCCGCGCGTGGACGGATCAGGGCTCAGGAGACGGCGCGTGGACCGATCGGGGCGGGGAGACGGCGCGTGACCCGACCGGGGCTTAGGAGGCCGCGCGTGGACTGATTGGGGCTCGGCGACTGCGCGTGGACGTATCGGGGCTCAGGAGATGGCGCGTGGACCGATCGGGGCGGGGAGACGGCGCGTTAACCGATCGGGGCTTAGGAGACGATGCGTGGACCGATCGCGGCTCGGAGACGGCGCGTGGACCGACCGGGGCTAAGGAGGCCGCGCGTGGACCTATCGAGGCTTAGGAGCCGACGCGTGGACCGATCGGGGCTCAGGAATCGGCGCGTGGACCGAACGGTGCTCGGAGACGACGCGTGGACCGATCGGGGCTCGGAGACGGCGCGTGTACGGATCGAGGCTTGGAGACCGCGCGAAGACCGATCAGCGCTCGGAGACGGCGCGTGGACCGATCGGGGCTTAGGAGACGGCGCGTGGACCGATCGGGGCTCGGAGACATCGCGTGGAATGATCGGGGCTCAGGAGACGGCGCGTGAACCGATCGGCGCTCGGAGACGGCGCGTGCACCGATCGGGGCTTAGGAGACGGCGCGTGGATCGATCGGGGCTCAGGAGACGACGCGTCGACCGTTCGGGGCTCAGGAGACGGCGCGCGGACCGGCCGGGGCTCAGGAGCCTAGCGTGGAGCGATCGGGGCCCGGAGACGGCGCGTGGACCGATCGGGGCTTAGGAGACGACGCGTGGAGGCATCGGGGCTAAGAAGACGACGCATGGACCGAGCGGGGCTCAGGAGACGGCGCGTGGACCGATCGGTGCTCAGAGACGGCGCGTGGACGGACCGTGGCTTAGAATGCGTCACGCGGACCGATCGGGGCTCGGATACGGCGTGTGGACCGATCGGGGCTCGCAGACGGCGCGTGGAACGATCGGAGCTCAGGAGACGGGGCGTGAAATGATCGGCACTCTGAGACGGCGCGTGGACCGATCGGTGCTCGGAGACGGCGCGTGGAACGATCGGGGCTCAGGAGACCCCGCGTGGACCGATCGGGGCTCGGCGACTGCGCGTGGATGCATCGGGGCCCAGGAGACGGCGCGTGGACCGATCGCGGCTCGGAGACGGCGTGTGAACCGACCGGGGCTCAGGAGGCCGCGCGTGGACCGATCGAGGCTCGGCGACGGGGCGTGGAGCGATCGAGTCTCGGAGACGACGCGTCGACCGATTGGGGCTCAGATGATGGTGCGCGGACCGACCGGGGCTCAGGAGACTCGTGGGGATCGATCGCGGCTCCGGAGACGCCGCGAGGAGCGATGGGGATCAGGAGACGGTGCACGGACCGATCGGTGCTCAGCGACGGCGCGTGGACGGACCGTGGCTTAGAATGCGTCACGCGGACCGATCGGGGCTCGGATACGGCGTGTGGACCGATCGGGGCTCGCAGACGGCGCGTGGAACGATCGGAGCTCAGGAGACGGGGCGTGAAATGATCGGCACTCTGAGACGGCGCGTGGACCGATCGGTGCTCGGAGACGGCGCGTGGAACGATCGGGGCTCAGGAGACCCCGCGTGGACCGATCGGGGCTCGGCGACTGCGCGTGGATGCATCGGGGCCCAGGAGACGGCGCGTGGACCGATCGCGGCTCGGAGACGGCGTGTGAACCGACCGGGGCTCAGGAGGCCGCGCGTGGACCGATCGAGGCTCGGCGACGGGGCGTGGAGCGATCGAGTCTCGGAGACGACGCGTCGACCGATTGGGGCTCAGATGATGGTGCGCGGACCGACCGGGGCTCAGGAGACTCGTGGGGATCGATCGGGGCTCCGGAGACGCCGCGAGGAGCGATGGGGATCAGGAGACGGTGCACGGACTGATCGGGGCTCGGAGACGGCGCGTGGACCGATCGGGGCTTAGGAGACGACGCGTGAATCGAGCGGGGCTCGGAGACGGCGCGTGGATGGACCGTGGCTTAGAATGCGGCACGCGGACCGATCGGGGCTCGGAGACGGCGTGTGGACCGATCGGGGATCAGGAAACGGTGCGTGGAGCGATCGGGGCTAAGGAGGCCGCGCGTGGACCGATCGAGGCTCTGCGACGGCGCATGAACCGACCGGGGCTCATGAGACGGCGCGTAGACCGATCGGGGCTCCGGCGGCGACGCGTGGACCGATCGGGGCCCAGGAAACGGCGCGTGGATCGATCGGTGCTCGAAGACGACGCGTGGACCGACCGGGGCTCAGGAGCCGATGCGTGGATCGATCGGGGCTCAGGAGGTGGCGCGTAGACCTATCGGGGCTCGGAGACGGCACGTGGACCGATCAGGGCTTAGGAGACGACGCGTGGACCGATCGGGGCTCAGGAGACGGCGCGTGGACCGATCGGTGCTCGGAGACGGCGCGTGGACGGACCGTGGCTTAGAATGCGTCACGCGGACCGATCGGGGCTCGGATACGGCGCGTGGAGCGATCGGGGCTCAGGAGACGGCGCGTGAAGCGATCGGCGCTCGGAGACGGCGCGTGGACGGATCAGGGCTCAGGAGACGGCGCGTGAACCAATCGGCGCTCGGAGACGGCGCGTGGACCGATCGGAGCTTAGGAGACGGCGAGTGCACCGATCGGGGCCCGGAGACGGGTCGTGGACAGATTGGGGCTTAGGAGACGGCGCGTGGACCGATCGGGGCTGGGAGACGACGCGTGCACCGATCAGGGCTCGGAGACAGCGCTTGGACCGATTGGGGCTCGGATACGGCGCGTGAACCAATCGGGGCTCAGGAGGCCGCTCGTGGACCGATCGCGGCTCGGCGACGGCGCGTGGACCGATCGGGTCTCAGGAGGCCGCGCGTGGATAGATCATGACTCGGCGACGGCGCGTGGACCGATCGGGGCTCGGAGACGACGCGTGGACCGATCGGGGCTCGGAGACGGCGCATGAACCGACCGGGGCTCAGGAGACGGCGCGTGGACTGATCGGGGCTCGGAGACGGCGCGTTAACCGATCGGGGCTCAGGAGACGATGCGTGGATCGATCGGGGCTCAGGAGGCGGCGCGTAGACCCATCGGGGCTCGGAGACGGCACGTGGACCGATCAGGGCTTAGGAGACGACGCGTGGACCGATCGGGGCTCAGGAGACGGCGCGTGGACCGATCGGGCCTCGGCGACTGCGCGTGGACGTATCGGGGTTCAGGAGACGGCGCGTGGACCGATTGGGGCTCGGAGACGGCGCGTTAACCGATCGGGGCTTAGGAGACGACGCGTGGACCGATCGGGCCTCAGGAGACGGCGCGTGGACCGATCGGTGCTCGGAGACGGCTCGTGGAACGATCGGGGGTCAGGAGACGGCGCGTGAAATGATCGGCGCTCTGAGACGGCGCGTGGACCGATTGTGGCTTACGAGACGGCGCGTGGATCGATCGGGGCTCAGGAAGCGGCGCCTCGACCTATCGTGGCTCGGAGACGGCGCGTGGAGGCATCGGGGCTAAGAACACGACGCATGGACCGAGCGGGGCTCAGGAGACGGCGCGAGGAGCGATCGGGGCTCAGGAGAAGACGCGTCAATTGATCGGGGCTCAGGAGACGACGCGGCGACGGATCGGGGCTTAGGATACGACGCGTGGACCGATTGGGGCTCAGGAGGCCGCGCGTGGACCGATCGACGCTCGGATACGGCGCGTGCACCGATCGGGGCTTAGAAGACGGTGCGTGGATCGATCGGGGCTCAGGAGACGACGCGTCGACCGTTCGGGGCTCAGGAGACCGCGCGGACCGGCCGGGGCTCAGCAGCCTAGCGTGGATCGATCGGGGCCCGGAGACGGCGCGTGGACCGATCGGGGCTTAGGAGACGACGCGTGGAGGCATCGGGGCTAAGAAGACGACGCATGGACCGAGCGGGGCTTAGGAGACGGTGCGTGGACCGATCGGAGATCAGGAGATGACGCGTGGACCGATCGGGGTTGTGGAAGCGGCGCACGGACCGATCGTGGCTCGGAGACGGCGCGTGGAGGCATCGGGGCGTTGAAGACGACGCGTGGACCGATCGGGGCTCAGGAAACGGCGTGTGGCGCGATCGGAGCTCAGGAAACGACGCGTGGATCGATCAGGGCTCAGGAGACGACGCGGCGACCAATCAGGGCTCAGGCGACGGCGCGCGGACCGACTGGGGCTCAGGAGACTCGCGTGGATCGATCGGGGCTGCGGAGGCGCCGCGTGGACCGATTGGGATCAGGAGACGGTGCGTGAACCGTTCGGGGCTCGGAGACGGCGTGTGGACCGATCGGGGCTCAGGAGACGGCGCGTGGATCGATCGCGGCTCGGAGACGGCGAGTGGAACGATCGGGGCTCAGGAGACGACGCGTGGACCGATCGGGCGTAGGAGACGACGCGTGTACCTATCGGGGCTCACGACACAGCGTGTGGACCGATTGGGGCTCAGGAGACGCCGCGTGGAACGATCGTGGCTCGGAGACGGCGCGTGGACCGATCGAGGCTCGGCGACGGCGCGTGGACCGATCGGGGCTCGGAGACGACGCGTGTACAGATCAGGGCTTGGTGACGGCGCGTTTACCGATAGCAGCTCGAAGACGGCCCGTGGACGGATCGCGGCTTAGGAGACGGCGCGTGGACCGATCGAGGCTCGGAGACGACGCGTGTGCGGATCGGGGATTCGAGGACGACGGGTGGACCGATCCGGGCTCAGGAGACGACGCGTCGTCCGATCGGGGCTCAGGATGCGGCGCGTGGACGCATCAGGGCTCGGAGACCGCACGTGGACCGATCAAGGCTTAGGACACGACGCGTTGACCGATCGGGACTCAGGAGGCGGCGCGTGGACCGATCGCGGTTCGGCGACGGCGCGTGGACCGATCGGGGCTCAGGAGGCCGCGCGTGGACCGATCGGGGCTCAGGAGACGGCGCGTGGACCGATTGGGGCTCGGATACGGCGCGTGAACCAATCGGGCCTCAGGAGGCCGCGCGTGGACCGATCGCGGCTCGGCGACGGCGCGTGGACCGATCGGGGCTCAGGAGGCCGCGCGTGGACCGATCATAGCTCGGCGACGGCGCGTGGACCGATCGGGGCTTAGTAGAAGGCGCTTGGACCGATCGGGGCTTAGGAGACGACGCGTGGACCGATCGGAGCTCGGAGACGGCGCGTGGAACGATCGGGGCTCAGAGGACGGCGCGTGAACCGATCGGCGCTCGGAGACGGCGCGTGGACCGATCTGGGCTCGGAGACAGCGCGTGGACCGACTGGGGCACATGCGGTGGCGCGTGGACCAATTGGGGTTCGGCGACGGCGCGTGGACCGATCCGGGCTCAGGAGACGGCGCGTGGACCGATCGGGGCTGGGAGACGGAGCGTGGAGCGATGGGGGCTCAGGAGACGGCGCGTGGACCGATCGGGTGTCAGGAGGCTGCGCGTGGACAGATCATGACTCGGCGACGGCGCGTGGACCGATCGGGGCTCGGAGACGACGCGTGGACCGATCGGGTCTCGGAGACAGCGCGTGGACCGCCTGGGGCTAAGGCGGTTTCGCGTGGACCAATTGGGGTTCGGCGACGGCGCGTGGACCGATCGGGGCTTAGGAGACGGCGCGTGCACCGATCGGGGCCCGGAGACGGGTCGTGGACCGATCGGGGCTCAGGAGACGGCGCGTGGACCGATTGGGGCTCGGATACGGCGCGTGAACCAATCGGGGCTCAGGAGGCCGCGCGTGGACCGATCGCGGCTCGGCGACGGCGCGTGGACCGATCGGGGCTCAGGAGGCCGCGCGTGGACCGATCGCGGCTCGGCGACGGCGCGTGGACCGATCGGGGCTCGGAGACGATGCGTGGACCGATCGAGGTTCGGCGACAGCGCGTGAACCGACTGGGTCTTAGGCGGTTGTGCGTGGACCAATTAGGGGTCGGCGACCGCGCGTGGACCGTTCGGGGTTCGGAGACGGCGCGTTAACCGATCGGGGCTTAGGAGACGGCGTGTGAACGTATCGGGGCTTAGGAAAGGATGCGTTGACCGATCGGGGCTCATGAGACGGCGCGTAGACCGATCGGAGCTCAGGACACGGCGTGTGGACCGATCGGGGCTCGGAGACGCAGCGTGGACCGATCGGGGCTTGGGAGACGACGCGTGGACCGATCGGGGCGTAGGACACGGCGCGTGTACCTATCGGGGCTCACGAGACAGCGTGTGGACCGATTGGGGCTCAGGAGACGGCGCGTGGACCGATCGGGGCTCGGAGACGGCGCGTGGACGGACCGCGGCTCAGAATGAGGTACGCGGACCGATCGGGGATCGGACACGGCGTGTGGACCGATCGAGGCTCGGAGACGACGCGTTTACGGATCGGGGATCAGGAGACGACGCGTGGAACGATCCGGGCTCAGGAGACGGAGCGTGGACCGATCGGGGCTTAGGAGACTCACGTTGATCGATTGGGGCTCCGGAGGCGACGCGTGGACCGATCGGGGCTTAGGAGACTACACGTGTACCTATCGGGGCTCAGGAGACTGCGCGTGGACCGATCGGGGCTTAGGAGACGATGCGAGGAGGCATCTGGGTTTACAAGACGACGCGTGGATCGATCGGGGCTCGGAGACGGCGCGTGAACCGACCGGGGCTCAGGAGGCCGCACGTGGACCGATCGAGGCTCGGCGACGGCGTGTGGACCGATCGGGGCTCGGCGACTGCGTGTGGGCGTATCGGGGTTCAGGAGAGGGCGCGTGGACCGATCGGGGCTCGCAGACGGCACGTGGACCGATCAGGGCTTCGGAGACGACGCGTGGACCGATCGGGGCTCAGGAGACGACGCGTGGACCGATCGGTGCTCGGAGACGGCGCGTTGGACGATCGGGGCTCAGGAGACGGCGCGTGGGCCGATCGGGGCGCAGGAGACGGTGCGTGGACCGATCGGGGCTCGGAGACGGCGCGTGGACCGTTCGGGACTTAGGAGACGGCGCGTGGACCGACTGGGCCTCGGGAGGTTGCGCGTGGACGAATTGGGGTTCGGCGACGGCGCGTGGACCGACCGGGGCTCAGGAGACCGCGCGTGGACCGATCGAGGCTCGGCGACGGCGCGTGGACCGATCGGGGCTCGGAGACGACGCGTGTACGGATCAGGGCTTGGTGACGGCGCGTTTACCGATAGCAGCTCGGAGACGGCTCGTGGACCGATCGGGGCTCGGAAACGGCGCGTGGAACGATCGGGGCTCAGGAGACGGTGCGTGAACCGATCGTCGCTCGGCGACGGCACGTGGACCGATCGGGGCTTAGGAGAAGGCGCGTGGACCGATCGGGGCTCGGGGACAGTGCGTGGACCGACTGGGGCTCAGGCGGTTGCGCGTGGACAAATTGGGGTTCGGCGACGGCGCGTGGACCGATCGGGGCTCCGAGACGGCGCGTTAACCGATTGGGGCTTAGGAGACGATGCGTGGTCCGATCGGGGCTCAGGGGCCTCGCGTGGATCGATCGGGGCTCCGGAGGCGCGGCGTTGACCCATGGGGATCAGGAGACAGTGCATGGACCGATCGGGGCTCGGAGACGGCGCGTGGACCGATCGGGGCTTAGGAGACGACGCGTGGACCGATCGGGGTGTAGGCGACGACGCGTGTACCTATCGGGGCTCAGGAGACAGCGCGTGGACCGATCAGGGCTCGGCGACTGCGCGTGGACGTATCGGGGCTCAGGAGACGGCGCGTGGACCGATCGGGGCTCGGGGACGGCGCGTTAACCGATTGGGACTTAGGAGACCATGCGTGGACCGATCGGGGCTCGAAGACGGCGCGTGGACCGATCGGGTCTCAGGAGGCCGCGCGTGGACAGATCATGACTCGGCGACGGCGCGTGGACCGATCGGGGCTCGGAGACGACGCGTGGACCGATCGGGGCTTGGAGACAGCGCGTGGACCGTCTGGGGCTCAGGCGGTTTCGCGTGGACCAATTGGGGTTCGGCGACGGCGCGTGGTCCGATCGGGGCTTAGGAGACGGCGCGTGCACCGATCGGGGCCCGGAGACGGGTCGTGGACAGATTGGGGATTAGGAGACGGCGCGTCGACCGATCGGGGCTGGGAGACGGCACGTGGACCAATGGTGGCTTAGGAGACGACGCGTCGACCGATCGGGGCTCAGGAGACGGCGCGTGGACCGATCGGGGCTCAGCAGACGGCGCGTTTACCCATTGGGGCTCGAATACGGCGCGTGAACCAATCGGGGCTCAGGAGGCCGCGCGTGGACCGATCGCGGCTCGGCGACGGCGCGTGGACCGATCGGGGCTCAGGAGGCCGCGCGTGGACCGATCATGGCTCGGCGACGGCGCGTGGACCGATCGGGGCTCGGAGACGGCACGTGGACCGATCGTGGCTCGGAGACGGCGCGTGGAGGCATCGGGGTTAAGAAGACGACGCATCGACCGAGCGGGGTTCAGGAGACGGCGCGAGGAGCGTTCGGGGCTCAGGAGAAGACGCGTCAATTGATCGGGGCTCAGGACAGGACGCGGCGACGGATCGGGGCTTAGAGACGGCGCGTGGACCGATCGGGGCTTAGGAGACGACGCGTGGACCGATCGGGGCTCAAGAGACGGCGCGTGGACCGATCGGGACTCAGGAGACGGCGCGTGGATCGATTGGGGCGTGGATACGGCGCGTGACGCGACCGGGGCTCAGGAGGCCGCGCGTGGAGCGATCATGGCTCGGCGACGGCGCGTGGAACGATCGGAGCACAGGAGACGGCGCGTGAACCGAGCGGCGCTCGGAGACGGCGCGTGGATCGATCGGGACTTAGGAGACGGCGCGTTGACCGATCGGGGCTCAGGAGACCCCGCGTGGACCGATCGGGGCTCGGCGACTGCGCGTGGACGCATCGGGGCCCAGGAGACGGCGCGTGGACCGATCGGGGTTCGGAGACAGAACGTTAACCGATCGGGGCTTAGGAGACGATGCGTGGACCGATCGCGGCTCGGAGACGGCGTGTGAACCGACCGGGGCTCAGGAGGCCGCGCTTGGACCGATCGAGGCTCGGCGACGGGGCGTGGACCGATCGGGGCTTAGGAGACGGCGCGTGGACCGATCGGGGCTCGGAGACATCGCGTGGAATGATCGGGGCTTAGGAGACGGCGCGTGCACCGATCGGGGCCCGGAGACGGGTCGTGGACAGATTGGGGATTAGGAGAAGGCGCGTGGACCGATCGGGGCTGGGAGACGGCGCGTGGATCAATCGGGGCTTAGGAGACGGCGCGTGGACCGATCGGGGCTTAGGAGACGACGCGTGGATCGACCGGGGCTCGGAGACGGCGCGTGGATGGACCGTGGCTTAGAATGCGGCACGCGGACCGATCGGGGCTCGGAGACGGCGCGTGGAACGATCGGGTCTCAGGAGACGGCGCGTTAAATGATCGGCGCTCGGAGACGCCGCGTGGACCGATTGGGGCTCGGAGACGACGTGTGGACCGATCAGGGCTCGGAGACAGCGCGTGGACCGATCGGGGCTCAGGAGACGACGCGGCGACGGATCGGGGCTTAGGATACGACGCGTGGACCGATTGGGGCTCAGGAGGCCGCGCGTGGACCGATCGCGGCTCGACGCCGCGCGTGGACGGATCAGGGCTCAGGAGACGGCGCGTGGACCGACCGGGGCTTAGGAGAAGGCGCGTGCACCGATCGGGTCCCGGAGACGGGTCGTGGACAGATTGGGGATTAGGAGACGGCGCGTGGACCGATCGGGGCTGGGAGACGGCACGTGGACCGATCGGGGCTCGGAGACAGCGCGTGGACCGACTGGGACTCAGGCGGTTTCGCGTGGACCAATTGGGGTTCGGCGACGGCGCGTGGACCGATCGGGGCTCAGAAGACGGCGCGTGGACCGATCGGGGCTCAGGAGACGGCGCGTGCACCGATCGGGGCTCGGAGAAGGCGCGTGGACCGATCGTGGCTCAGAAAGCGGCGCCTGGACCGATCGTGGGCCGGAGACGGCGCGAGAAGGCATCTGGGCTTACAAGACGACGCGTGGATCGATCGGGGCTAAGAACACGACGCATGGACCGAGCAGGGCTCAGGAGACGGCGTGAGGTGCGATCGGGGCTCAGGAGAAGACGCGTCAATTGATCGGGGCTCAGGGGACGACGCTGCGACGGATCGGGGGTTAGGAGACGACGCGTGGACCGATTGGGGCTCAGGAGGCCGTGCGTGGACCGATCGCGGCTCGACACCGCGCGTGGACGGATCAATGCTCAGGAGACGGCGCGTGAACCGATCGGGGCGGGGAGACGGCGCGTTAACCGATCGGGGCTTAGGAGACGATGCGTGGACCGATCGCGGCTCGGAGACGGCGCGTGGACCGACCGGGGCTAAGGAGGCCGCGCGTGGACCTATCGAGGCTTAGGAGCCGACGCGTGGACCGATCGCGGCTCAGGAAGCGGCGCCTGGACCGATCGTGGCTCGGAGACGGCGCGTGGAGCTATCGGGGCTTAAAAGACGACGGATGGACCGATCGGGGCTCAGGAAACGGCGCGTGGACCGAACGGTGCTCGGAGACGACGCGTGGACCGATCGGGGCTCGGAGACGGCGCGTGTACAGATCGAGGCTTGGAGACCGCGCGTGGACCGATCGGCGCTCGGAGACGGCGCGTGGACCGATCGGGGCTTAGGAGACGGCGCGTGGACCGATCGGGGCTCGGAGACATCGCGTGGAATGATCGGGGCTCACGAGACGGCGCGTGAACCGATCGGCGCTCGGAGACGGCGCGTGCACCGATCGGGGCTTAGGAGACGGCGCGTGGACCGATCGGAGATCAGGAGAGGACGCCTGGACTGATAGGGCTTTGGAAGCGGCGCACGGACCGATCGTGGCTCGGAGACGGCGCGTGGAGGCATCGGGGCTTTGAAGACGACGCGTGGACCGAACGGTGCTGAGAAAACGGCTCGTGGACCGATCGGGGCTCGGAGACATCGCGTGGAATGATCGGGGCTCAGGAGACGGCGCGCGAACCGATCGGCGCTCGGAGACGGCGCGTGCACCGATCGGGGCTTAGGAGACGGCGCGTTTACCGACTGGGGCACGAGAGGTTGCGCGTGGACCAATTGGGGTTCGCAGCGGCGTGTGGACCGACCGGAGCTCGGAGACGGCCCGTGGGCAGATCGGGGCTTAGGAGACGGCGCGTGGACTAATTGGGGCTTAGGAGAACATACGTGGACCGATCGGGTCTCGGAGACTGCGCGTTTACCGACTGGGGCACGAGAGGTTGCGCGTGGACCAATTGGGGTTCGCAGCGGCGTGTGGACCGACCGGAGCTCAGTAGACCGCGCGTGGACCGATCGGGGCTCGGCGACTGCGCGTGGATGGATCGGGGCTCAGGAGACAGTGCGTGGACCGATCGGGGTTCACGAAGCGGCGCCTGCACCGATCGTGGCTCGGAGACGGCGCGTGGAGGCATCGGGGCTTAGAAGACGACGCATGGACCGATCGGGGTTCGGAAACGGCGCATGGACCGATCGGAGCTCGGAGACGACGCGTGGAGCGGTCGGGGCTCAGGAGAAGACGCGTGGATCGATCGGTGCTCAGGAGACGACGCGTCGACGGATCGGGGCTTAGGAGACGACGCGTGGACCGATCGGGGCTTAGGAGCCGACGCGTGGACCGATCCGGGCTCAGGAGACGGCGCGTGGACCGATCGGGGCTCGAGGACGGCGCGTGGAACGATCCGGGCTTAGGAGACGGCGCGTGGACTGATCGGGGTTCAGGAAACGACGCGTCGACCGATCGGCGCTCAGGAGACGGCTCGCGGACCGACCGGGGCTCGGATACGGCGCGTGAACCAATCGCTCCTCAGGAGGCCGCGCGTGGACCGATCGCGGCTCGGCGACGGCGCGTGGACCGATCGGGGCTCAGGAGGCCGCGCATGGACCGATCATAGCTCGGCGACGGCGCGTGGACCGATCGGGGCTCGGAGCGGCGCGTAGAACGATCGCGGCTCGGCGACGGCGCGTGGACCGATCGGGGCTCAGGAGGCTGCGCGTGGATCGATTGGGGCTCAGGAGACGGCGCGTGGAACGCTCGGGGCTCGAAGACGGCGCGTGGAACGATCAGGGCTCAGGAGACGTCACCTGAAATGATCGCCGCTCGGAGACGGCGCGTGGACCGATCGGGGCTCAGGAGAAGGCGCGTGGACCGATCGGGGCTTAGGAGGGGACCCGTCGACCGATCGGGGCTCAGAAGACGACGCGTGGACCGGTCGGTGCTCAGGAAGCGGCGCCTGGACCGATCGGGGCTCCGAGACGACGCGTTAACCGAGCGGGGCTTAGGAGACTATGCGGGGACCGATCGGGGCTCGGAGACAGCGCGTGTACCGACTGGGGCTCAGAAGGTTGCGCGTGGACCACTCGGGGTTCGGCGACGGCGCGTGGACCGACCGGGGCTCAGGAGACCGCGCGTGACCCGATCGAGGCTCGGCGACTGCGCGTGGAGCGATCGGGGCTCAGGAGACGGCGCGTGAATCAATCGGGGCTCCGAGACGGCGCGTGGACCGATCGGGGATGTGGAGAAGGCGCGTGGACCGATCGGGGCTTAGGAGACGGCGCGTAGAAGGATCGGGGCTCGGAGACGGCGCGTGGAACGATCGGGGCTCAGGTGACGGCGCGTGAACCGATCGGCGCTCGGAGACGGCGCGTGGACCGATCGTGGCTCGGAGACGGCGCGTGGAGGCATCCGGGCTAAGAAGACGACGCATGGACCGAGCGGGGTTCAGGAGACGGCGCGAGGAGCGATCGAGGCTCAGAAGACGACGCGTCGACCGATCGGGACTCAAGAGACGGCGCGTGGATCGATCGGGGCTCGGAGACGCCGCGTGGAACGATCGGGGCTCAGGAGACGGCGCTTGAACTTATCGGCGCTCAGAGACGGCCCGTGGACCGATCGGGGCTTAGGATACGGCGCGTGGACCGATCGGGGCTCAGGAAGCGGCGCCTGGACCGATCGTGGCTCGGAGACGGCGCGTGGAGGCATCGGGGCTAAGAAGACGACGCATGGACCGATCGGGGCTCAGGAAACGGCGTATGGACCGATCGGAGCTCGGACACGACGCGTGGACCGATCGGGGCTCAGGAGACGACGCGTCAACCGATCGGGGCTTAGGAGACGACGCGTCGAACGACCGGGGCTTAGTAGACGACGCGTGAACCGATCGGGGCTCGGAGACAGCGCGTGTACCGACTGGGGCTCAGGAGACCGCGCGTGAACCGATCGGGGCTCGGCGACTGCGCGTGGACGGATCGGGGCTCGGAGACGGTGCGTGGATCGATCGGGGCTCGGAGACGGCCCGTGGAGCAATCGGGGTTCAGGAGACGACGCGTGGATCGATCAAGGCTCAGGAGACGACGCGTCGTCCGATCGGGGCTCAGGATGTGGCACGTGGACCCATCGGGGCTCGGAGACGGCACGTGGACCGATCAGGGGTTAGGACACGACGCGTTGACCGATCGGGACTCAGGAGGCGGCGCGTGGACCGATCGGGGATCAGGAAACGGTCCGTCGAGCGATCGGGGGTCAGGAGACGACACGTGGACTGATCGGGGCTCGGGAAGCGGCGCCTGAACCGGTCGTGGCTCGGAGACGGCGCGTGGAGGCATCGGGGCTTAGAAGACGACGCATGGACCGATCAGGTCTCAGGAAACGGCGCGTGGACCGACTGGAGCTCGGAGACGACGCGTGGGTCGACTGGGGGTCAGGCGGTTGCGCGTGGACCAATTCGGGTTCGGCGACGGCGCGTGGACCGATCGCGGCTCGGAGACGGCGCGTTAACCGATCGGGGCTTAGGAGACCGCACGTGATTCGATCGGTGCACAGGAGACGGCGCGTGAACCGGTCGGGGCTTAGGAGACGACGCGTCGGCCGATCGGGGCTCAGGACAAGGGGTGTGGACCGTTCGGAGCTCAGGAGACGGCGCGTGGACCGATCGGGGTTCGCCGATGGCGCGTGGACCGATCGGGGCTCGGAGACGACGCGTGTACCTATCGGGGCTCACGAGACAGCGTGTGGACCGATTGGGGCTCAGGAGACGGCGCGTGGACCGATCGGGGCTCGGAGACGGCGCGTGGAACGATCGGAGGTCAGGTGACGGGGCGTGAAATGATCGGCGCTCTGAGACGGCGCGTCGACCGATCGGTGCTCGGAGACGGCGTGTGGACGGACCGCGGCTCAGAATGCGGTACGCGGACCGATCGGGGATTGGACACGGCGTGTGGACCGATCGAGGCTCGGAGACGACGCGTTTAAGGATCGGGAATCAGGAGACGACGCGTGGAACGATCCGGGCTCAGGAGACGAAACGTGGACCGATCGGGGCTCGGAGACGCCGTGTGGAACGATCGGGGCTCGGGTGACGGCGCGTGAACCGATCGGCGCTCGGACACGGGGCGTGGATCGATCGGGGATCGGGGACGGCGCGTGGAACGATCGCGGCTCGGAGACGACGCGTTAGCCGATCGGGGCTTAGGAGACGATGCGTGGACCGATAGGGGCTCGGAGACGGCGCTTGGACCGAACGGGGCTTAGGAGACGGCGCGTGGACCGATCAGGGCTCGGAGACGGCGCGTGGACCGATCGGGGCTCACGAGACGACGCGTCGACCGATCGGGGCTTAGGAGACGGCGCGTGGACCGATCGGGGCTCGAAGACGGCGCGTGGACCGATCGGGTTTCAGGAGGCCGCGCGTGGACAGATCATGACTCGGCGACGGCGCGTGGACCGATCGGGGCTCGGAGACTACGCGTGGACCGATCGGGGCTCGGAGACAGCGCGTGGACGGACTGGGGCTCAGGCGGTTGCGCGTGGACCAATTGGGGTTCGGCGACGGCGCGTGGACCGATCGGGGATCGGAGATGGCGCGTTAACTGATTGGGGCTTAGGAGACCATGCGTGACCCGACCGGGGCTCGAAGACGGCGCGTGGACCGATCGGGGCTCGGAGACGACGCGTGGACCGATCGGGGCTCGGAGACAGCGCGTGGACCGACTGGGGCTCAGGCGGTTTCGCGTGGACCAATTGGGGTTCGGCGACGGCGCGTGGACCGATCGGGGCTTAGGAGGCCGCATGTGGACCGATCGCGGCTCGGCGACGGCGCGTGGACCGATCGGGGCTCAGGAGGCCGCGCGTGGACCGATCGGGGCTCAGGAAACGGCGCGTGGACCGATTGGGGCTCGTATACGGCGCGTGAACCAATCGGGCCTCAGGAGGCCGCACGTGGACCGATCGCGGCTCGGCGACGGCGCGTGGAACGATCGGAGCTCGGAGCGGCGCGTAGAACGATCGCGGCTCGGCGACGGCGCGTGGACCGATCGGGGCTCAGTAGGCTGCGCGTGGATCGATTGGGGCTCAGGAGACGGCGCGTGGACCGCTCGGGGCTCGAAGACGGCGCGTGGAACGATCAGGGCTCAGGAGACGTCACGTGAAATGATCGGCGCTCGGAGTCGGCGCGTGGACCGATCGGGGCTCAGGAGAAGGCGCGTGGACCGATCGGCGCTCGGAGACGGCGCGTGGACCGATGGGGGATGAGGAGAAGGCGCGTGGACTGATCGGGGCTTAGGAGACGGCGCATAGACGGATCGGGGCTCGGAGACGGCGCGTGGAACGATCGGCGCACGGAGACGGCGCGTGGACCGATCGGGGCTTAGCAGAAGGCGCTTGGACCGACCGGGGCTTAGCAGAAGGCGCTTGGACCAATCGGGGCTTAGGAGACGGCGCGTGGACCGATCGAGGCTCGGCGACTGCGCGTGGAGCGATCGGGGCTCAGGAGACGGCGCGTGAACCAATCGGCGCTCCGAGACGGCGTGTGGACCGATCGGGGCGTAGGAGACGGCGCGTAGACCGATCGGGGCTCGGAGACGGCGCGTGGAACGATCGGGGCGCAGGTGACGGCGCGTGAACCGATCGGCGCTCGGAGACGGCGCGTGGACCGATCGGGGCTTAGCAGAAGGCGCTTGGACCGATCGGGGCTTAGCAGAAGGCGCTTGAAACGATCGGGGATTAGGAGACGGCGCGTGGAACGATCGGACCTCGGAGACGGCGCGTGGAACGATCGGGGCTCAGGAGACGGCGCGTGAACCGATCGGCGCTCGGAGACGGCGCGTGGACCGACTGGGGCACAGGCGATGGCGCGTGGACCAATTGGGGTTCGGCGACGACGCGTGGACCGATCCGGGCTCAGGAGACGGCGCGTGGACCGATCGGGGCTGGGAGACGGAGCGTGGAGCGATCGGGGCTCAGGAGACGGCGCATGAACTAATCGGCGCTCGGAGACGGCGCGTGGACCGATCGGGGGTGAGGAGAAGGCACGTGGTCCGATCGGGGCATATGAGACGGCGCGTGGACCGATAGGGGCTCGGAGATGGCGCGTGGACCGATCGGGGCTCGGAGACAGCGCGTCGACCGACTGGGGCTCAGGCGGTTGCGCGTGGACGGATCGGGGCCTAGGAGCCTCGCGTGGATCGATCGGGGCCCCGGAGGCGCCGCGTGGACCCATGCGGATCAGGAGACAGTGCGTGGACCGATCGGGGCTCGGAGGCGGCGCGTGGACCGATCGGGGCTTAGGAGACATCGCGTGGACCGATCGGGGCTCGGGGACGGCGCGTTAACCGATTGGGGCTTAGGAGATCATGCGTGGACCGATCGGGGCTCGAAGACGGCGCGTGGACGGACCGTGGCTTAGAATGCGTCACGCGGACCGATCGGGGCTCGGATACGGCGTGTGGACGTATCGGGGCTTAGGAGACGATGCGTGAACCGATCGGGGCTCAGGAGACGCCGCGTGGACCGATCGGGGCTCGGAGACGGCGCGTGGAACGATCGGGGCTCAGGAGACGGCGCGTGAAATGATCGGCGCTCTGAGACGGCGCGTAGACCGATTGTGGCTTACGAGACGGCGCGTGGACCGATCGGGGCTCAGGAGCCGATGCGTGAATCGATCGGGGCTCAGGAGGCGGCGCGTGGACCCATCGGGGCTCGGAGACGACGCGTGGACCGATCGGGGCCCGGAGACGGATCGTGGACAGATTGGGGATTAGGAGACGGCGCGTGGACCGATCGGGGCTGGGAGACGGCACGTGGACCAATGGGGGCTTAGGAGACGACGCGTGGACCGATCGGGGTGTAGGCGACAACGCGTGTACCTATCGGGGCTCAGGAGACAGCGCGTGGACCGATCAGGGCTCGGCGACTGCGCGTGGACGTATCGGGGCTCAGGAGACGGCGCGTGGACCGATCGGGGCTCGGGGACGGCGCGTTAACCGATTGGGGCTTAGGAGACCATGCGTGGACCGATCGGGGCTCGAAGACGGCGCGTGGACCGATCGGGTCTCAGGAGGCCGCGCGTGGACAGATCATGACTCGGCGACGGCGCGTGGACCGATCGGGGCTCGGAGACGACGCGTGGACCGATCGGGGCTCGGAGACAGCGCGTGGACCGACTGGGGCTCAGGCGATTTCGCGTGGACCAATTGGGGTTCGGCGACGGCGCGTGGACCGATCGGGGCTTAGGAGACGGCGCGTGCACCGATCGGGGCCCGGAGACGGGTCGTGGACCGATCGGGGCTCAGGAGACGGCGCGTGGACCGATTGGGGCTCGGATACGGCCCGTGAACCAATCGGGGCTCAGGAGGCCGCTCGTGGACCGATCGCGGCTCGGCGACGGCGCGTGGACCGATCGGGGCTCAGGAGGCCGCACGTGGACCGATCATGGCTCGGCGACGGCGCGTGGACCGATCGGGGCTCGGAGACGATGCGTGGACCGATCGAGGTTCGGCTATAGCGCGTGAACCGACTGGGTCTCAGGCGGTTGCGCGTGGACCAATTGGGGTTCGGCGACCGCGCGTGGACCGTTCGGGGCTCGGAGACAGCGCGTTAACCGATCGGGGCTTAGGAGGCGATGCGTGAACCGATCGGGGCTCGGAGAAGGGGCGTGGACCGATCGGGGCCTAGGAGACAACGCGTGGACCGATCGTGGCTCAGGAAGCGGCGCCTGGACCGATCGTGGCCCGGAGACGGCGCGAGAAGGCATCTAGGCTTACAAGACGACGCGTGGATAGAACGGGGCTCGGAGACGGCGCATGAACCGACCGGGGCTCAGGAGACGGCGCGTGGACTGATCGGGGCTCGGAGACGGCGCGTTAACCGATCGGGGCTTAGGAGACGGCGTGTGAACGTATCGGGGCTTAGGAGAGGATGCGTTGACCGATCGGGGCTCATGAGACGGCGCGTAGACCGATCGGGGCTCAGGAGACGGCGCGTGGACCGATCGGTGCTCGGAGACGGTGCGTGGACCGATCGGGGCGTAGGACACGGCGCGTGTACCTATCGGGGCTCACGAGACAGCGTGTGGACCGATTGGGGCTCAGGAGACGGCGCGTGGACCGATCGGGGCTCGGAGACGGCGCGTGGAACGATCGGAGCTCAGGAGACGGGGCGTGAAATGATCGGCGCTCTGAGACGGCGCGTGGACCGATCGGGACTCGGATACGGCGTGTGGAACGATCGGGGCTCGGGTGACGGCGCGTGAACCGATCGGCGCTCGGAGACGGCGCGTGGATCGATCGGGGATCGGGGACGGCGCGTGGAACGATCGGGGCTCGGAGTCGACGCGTTAGCCGATCGGGGCTTAGGAGACGATGCGTGGGCCGATCGGGGCTCGGAGACGGCGCGTGGACCGACCGGGGTTTAGGAGAAGACGCTTGGACCGAACGGGGCTTAGGAGACGGCGCGTGGACCGATCGGAGATCAGGAGGTGACGCGTGGACCGATCGGGGTTGTGGAAGCGGCGCACGGACCGATCGTGGCTCGGAGACGGCGCGTGGAGGCATCGGGGCTTTGAAGACGACGCGTGGACCGATCGGGGCTCAGGAAACGGCGTGTGGCGCGATCGGGGCTCAGGAGACGACGCGTGGATCGATCAGGGCTCAGGAGACGACGCGTCGACCAATCGGGGCTCAGGAGACGGCGCGCGGACCGACTGGGGCTCAGGCTGTTGCGCGTGGACCAATTGGGGTTCGGCGACGGCGCGTGGACCGCTCGGCGCTCGGAGACGGCGCGTTAACCGATCGGGGCTTAGGAGACGATGCGTGAACCGAGCGGGGCACGGAGACGGCGCGTGGGCCGATCGGGGCTTAGGAGGCAACGCGTGGACCGATGGGGGCTCGGAGACGGCGCGTGGACCGACCGGGGCTCAGGAGGACACGCGTGGACCGATCGGGGCTCGGCGACGGCGCGTGGACCGATCGAGTCTCGGAGACGACGCGGCGACCGATCGGGGCTCAGATGACGGCGCGCGGACCGACCGGGGCTCAGGAGACTCGCGTAGATCGATCGGGGCTCCGGAGACGCCGCGTGAAGCGATGGGGATCAGGAGACGGTGCGCGGACCGATCGGGGCTCGGAGACGGCGCGTGGACCGATCGGGGCTTAGGAGACGACGCGTGGACCGATCGGGGCGTAGGACACGACGCGTGTACCTATCGGGGCTCACGAGACAGCGTGTGGACCGATTGGGGCTCAGGAGACGGCGCGTGGACCGATCGGGGCTCGGAGACGGCGCGTTGAACGATCGGAGCTCAGGAGACGGGGCGTGAAATGATCGGCGCTCTGAGACGGCGCGTGGACCGATCGGTGCTCGGAGACGGCGCGTGGACGGACCGCGGCTCAGAATGCAGTACGCGGACCGATCGGGGATCGGACACGGCGTGTGGACCGATCGAGGCTCGGAGACGACGCGATTACGGATCGGGGATCAGGAGACGACGCGTGGAACGATCCGGGATCAGGAGACGAAGCGTGGACCGATCGGGGCTCGGAGACGGCGTGTGGAACGATCGGGGCTCGGGTGACGGCGCGTGAACCGATCGGCGCTCGGAGACGGCGCGTGGATCGATCGGGGTTCGGAGACGGCGCGTTAACCGATCGGGGCTTAGGAGACGGCGTGTGAACGTATCGGGGCTTAGGAAAGGATGCGTTGACCGATCGGGGCTCGTGAGACGGCGCGTAGACCGATCGGAGCTCAGGACACGGCGTGTGGACCGATCGGGGCTCGGAGACGCAGCGTGGACCGATCGGGGCTTGGGAGACGACGCGTGGACCGATCGGGGCGTAGGACACGGCGCGTGTACCTATCGGGGCTCACGAGACAGCGTGTGGACCGATTGGGGCTCAGGAGACGGCGCGTGGACCGATCGGGGCTCGGAGACGGCGCGTGGACGGACCGCGGCTCAGAATGAGGTACGCGGACCGATCGGGGATCGGACACGGCGTGTGGACCGATCGAGGCTCGGAGACGACGCGTTTACGGATCGGGGATCAGGAGACGACGCGTGGAACGATCCGGGCTCAGGAGACGGAGCGTGGACCGATCGGGGCTTAGGAGACTGACGTTGATCGATTGGGGCTCCGGAGGCGACGCGTGGACCGATCGGGGCTTAGGAGACTACACGTGTACCTATCGGGGCTCAGGAGACTGCGCGTGGACCGATCGGGGCTTAGGAGACGATGCGAGGAGGCATCTGGGTTTACAAGACGACGCGTGGATCGATCGGGGCTCGGAGACGGCGCGTGAACCGACCGGGGCTCAGGAGGCCGCACGTGGACCGATCGAGGCTCGGCGACGGCGTGTGGACCGATCGGGGCTCGGCGACTGCGTGTGGGCGTATCGGGGTTCAGGAGAGGGCGCGTGGACCGATCGGGGCTCGCAGACGGCACGTGGACCGATCAGGGCTTCGGAGACGACGCGTGGACCGATCGGGGCTCAGGAGACGACGCGTGGACCGATCGGTGCTCGGAGACGGCGCGTTGGACGATCGGGGCTCAGGAGACGGCGCGTGGGCCGATCGGGGCGCAGGAGACGGTGCGTGGACCGATCGGGGCTCGGAGACGGCGCGTGGACCGTTCGGGGCTTAGGAGACGGCGCGTGGACCGACTGGGCCTCGGGAGGTTGCGCGTGGACGAATTGGGGTTCGGTGACGGCGCGTGGACCGACCGGGGCTCAGGAGACCGCGCGTGGACCGATCGAGGCTCGGCGACGGCGCGTGGACCGATCGGGGCTCGGAGACGACGCGTGTACGGATCAGGGCTTGGTGACGGCGCGTTTACCGATAGCAGCTCGGAGACGGCTCGTGGACCGATCGGGGCTCGGAAACGGCGCGTGGAACGATCGGGGCTCAGGAGACGGTGCGTGAACCGATCGTCGCTCGGCGACGGCACGTGGACCGATCGGGGCTTAGGAGAAGGCGCGTGGACCGATCGGGGCTCGGGGACAGTGCGTGGACCGACTGGGGCTCAGGCGGTTGCGCGTGGACAAATTGGGGTTCGGCGACGGCGCGTGGACCGATCGGGGCTCCGAGACGGCGCGTTAACCGATTGGGGCTTAGGAGACGATGCGTGGTCCGATCGGGGCTCAGGGGCCTCGCGTGGATCGATCGGGGCTCCGGAGGCGCGGCGTTGACCCATGGGGATCAGGAGACAGTGCATGGACCGATCGGGGCTCGGAGACGGCGCGTGGACCGATCGGGGCTTAGGAGACGACGCGTGGACCGATCGGGGTGTAGGCGACGACGCGTGTACCTATCGGGGCTCAGGAGACAGCGCGTGGACCGATCAGGGCTCGGCGACTGCGCGTGGACGTATCGGGGCTCAGGAGACGGCGCGTGGACCGATCGGGGCTCGGGGACGGCGCGTTAACCGATTGGGGCTTAGGAGACCATGCGTGGACCGATCGGGGCTCGAAGACGGCGCGTGGACCGATCGGGTCTCAGGAGGCCGCGCGTGGACAGATCATGACTCGGCGACGGCGCGTGGACCGATCGGGGCTCGGAGACGACGCGTGGACCGATCGGGGCTTGGAGACAGCGCGTGGACCGTCTGGGGCTCAGGCGGTTTCGCGTGGACCAATTGGGGTTCGGCGACGGCGCGTGGTCCGATCGGGGCTTAGGAGACGGCGCGTGCACCGATCGGGGCCCGGAGACGGGTCGTGGACAGATTGGGGATTAGGAGACGGCGCGTCGACCGATCGGGGCTGGGAGACGGCACGTGGACCAATGGTGGCTTAGGAGACGACGCGTCGACCGATCGGGGCTCAGGAGACGGCGCGTGGACCGATCGGGGCTCAGGAGACGGCGCGTTTACCCATTGGGGCTCGAATACGGCGCGTGAACCAATCGGGGCTCAGGAGGCCGCGCGTGGACCGATCGCGGCTCGGCGACGGCGCGTGGACCGATCGGGGCTCAGGAGGCCGCGCGTGGACCGATCATGGCTCGGCGACGGCGCGTGGACCGATCGGGGCTCGGAGACGGCACGTGGACCGATCGTGGCTCGGAGACGGCGCGTGGAGGCATCGGGGTTAAGAAGACGACGCATCGACCGAGCGGGGTTCAGCAGACGGCGCGAGGAGCGATCGGGGCTCAGGAGAAGACGCGTCAATTGATCGGGGCTCAGGACAGGACGCGGCGACGGATCGGGGCTTAGAGACGGCGCGTGGACCGATCGGGGCTTAGGAGACGACGCGTGGACCGATCGGGGCTCAAGAGACGGCGCGTGGACCGATCGGGACTCAGGAGACGGCGCGTGGATCGATTGGGGCGTGGATACGGCGCGTGACGCGACCGGGGCTCAGGAGGCCGCGCGTGGAGCGATCATGGCTCGGCGACGGCGCGTGGAACGATCGGAGCACAGGAGACGGCGCGTGAACCGAGCGGCGCTCGGAGACGGCGCGTGGATCGATCGGGACTTAGGAGACGGCGCGTGGACCGATCGGGGCTCAGGAGACCCCGCGTGGACCGATCGGGGCTCGGCGACTGCGCGTGGACGCATCGGGGCCCAGGAGACGGCGCGTGGACCGATCGGGGTTCGGAGACGGAACGTTAACCGATCGGGGCTTAGGAGACAATGCGTGGACCGATCGCGGCTCGGAGACGGCGTGTGAACCGACCGGGGCTCAGGAGGCCGCGCTTGGACCGATCGAGGCTCGGCGACGGGGCGAGGACCGATCGGGGCTTAGGAGACGGCGCGTGGACCGATCGGGGCTCGGAGACATCGCGTGGAATGATCGGGGCTTAGGAGACGGCGCGTGCACCGATCGGGGCCCGGAGACGGGTCGTGGACAGATTGGGGATTAGGAGAAGGCGCGTGGACCGATCGGGGCTGGGAGACGGCGCGTGGATCAATCGGGGCTTAGGAGACGGCGCGTGGACCGATCGGGGCTTAGGACACGACGCGTGGATCGACCGGGGCTCGGAGACGGCGCGTGGATGGACCGTGGCTTAGAATGCGGCACGCGGACCGATCGGGGCTCGGAGACGGCGCGTGGAACGATCGGGTCTCAGGAGACGGCGCGTTAAATGATCGGCGCTCGGAGACGCCGCGTGGACCGATTGGGGCTCGGAGACGACGTGTGGACCGATCAGGGCTCGGAGACAGCGCGTGGACCGATCGGGGCTCGGAGACAGCGCGTGGACCGACTGGGGCTCAGGCGGTTTCGCGTGGACCAATTGGGGTTCGGCGACGGCGCGTGGACCGATCGGGGCTTAGGAGACGGCACGTGCACCGATCGGGGCCCGCAGACGGGTCGTGGACAGATTGGGGATTAGGAGACGGCGCGTGGACCGATCGGGGCTGGGAGACGGCACGTGGACCAATGGGGGCTTAGGAGACGACGCGTGGACCGATCGGGGCTCAGGAGACGGCGCGTGGACCGACCGGGGCTCAGGAGACGGCGCGTGAACCAATTGGGGCTCGGATACGGCGCGTGAACCAATCGGGGCTCAGGAGGCCGCGCGTGGACCGATCGGGGCTCAGGAGACGGCGCGTGGACCGACCGGGGCTCAGGAGGCCGCGTGTGGACCGATCATGGCTCGGCGACGGCGCGTGGACCGATCGGGGCTCGGAGACGACGCGTGGACCGATCGGGGTTCGGCGACAGCGCGGGAACCGACTGGGGCTCAGGCGGTTGCGCGTGGACCAATTGGGGTTCGGCGACGGCGCGTGGACCGTTCGGGGCTCGGAGACGGCGCGTTAACCGATCGGGGCTTAGGAGACGATGCGTGAACCGATCGGGGCTCGGAGAAGGCGCGTGGACCGATCGGGGCTCGGAGACGGCGCGTGGAATGATCGGGGCTTACGAGACGGCGCGTGGACCGAACGGGGCTTAGGAGATAACGCGTGGACCGACCGGGGCTCAGGAAGCGGCGCCTGGACCCGTCATGGCTCGGAGACGGCGCGAGGAGGCATCTGGGCTTAGTAGACGACGCGTGGACCGATCGGGGCTCAGGAAACGGCCCGTGGAGCAATCGGGGTTCAGGAGACGACGCGTGGATCGATCAAGGCTCAGGAGACGACGCGTCGTCCGATCGGGGCTCAGGATGTGGCACGTGGACCCATCGGGGCTCGGAGACGGCACGTGGACCGATCAGGGGTTAGGACACGACGCGTTGACCGATCGGGACTCAGGAGGCGGCGCGTGGACCGATCGGGGATCAGGAAACGGTCCGTGGAGCGATCGGGGGTCAGGAGACGACACGTGGACTGATCGGGGCTCGGGAAGCGGCGCCTGAACCGGTCGTGGCTCGGAGACGGCGCGTGGAGGCATCGGGGCTTAGAAGACGACGCATGGACCGATCAGGTCTCAGGAAACGGCGCGTGGACCGACTGGAGCTCGGAGACGACGCGTGGGTCGACTGGGGGTCAGGCGGTTGCGCGTGGACCAATTCGGGTTCGGCGACGGCGCGTGGACCGATCGCGGCTCGGAGACGGCGCGTTAACCGATCGGGGCTTAGGAGACCGCACGTGATTCGATCGGTGCACAGGAGACGGCGCGTGAACCGGTCGGGGCTTAGGAGACGACGCGTCGGCCGATCGGGGCTCAGGACAAGGGGTGTGGACCGTTCGGAGCTCAGGAGACGGCGCGTGGACCGATCGGGGTTCGCCGATGGCGCGTGGACCGATCGGGGCTCGGAGACGACGCGTGTACCTATCGGGGCTCACGAGACAGCGTGTGGACCGATTGGGGCTCAGGAGACGGCGCGTGGACCGATCGGGGCTCGGAGACGGCGCGTGGAACGATCGGAGGTCAGGTGACGGGGCGTGAAATGATCGGCGCTCTGAGACGGCGCGTCGACCGATCGGTGCTCGGAGACGGCGCGTGGACGGACCGCGGCTCAGAATGCGGTACGCGGACCGATCGGGGATTGGACACGGCGTGTGGACCGATCGAGGCTCGGAGACGACGCGTTTAAGGATCGGGAATCAGGAGACGACGCGTGGAACGATCCGGGCTCAGGAGACGAAACGTGGACCGATCGGGGCTCGGAGACGCCGTGTGGAACGATCGGGGCTCGGGTGACGGCGCGTGAACCGATCGGCGCTCGGACACGGGGCGTGGATCGATCGGGGATCGGGGACGGCGCGTGGAACGATCGCGGCTCGGAGACGACGCGTTAGCCGATCGGGGCTTAGGAGACGATGCGTGGACCGATAGGGGCTCGGAGACGGCGCTTGGACCGAACGGGGCTTAGGAGACGGCGCGTGGACCGATCAGGGCTCGGAGACGGCGCGTGGACCGATCGGGGCTCACGAGACGACGCGTCGACCGATCGGGGCTTAGGAGACGGCGCGTGGACCGATCGGGGCTCGAAGACGGCGCGTGGACCGATCGGGTTTCAGGAGGCCGCGCGTGGACAGATCATGACTCGGCGACGGCGCGTGGACCGATCGGGGCTCGGAGACTACGCGTGGACCGATCGGGGCTCGGAGACAGCGCGTGGACCGACTGGGGCTCAGGCGGTTGCGCGTGGACCAATTGGGGTTCGGCGACGGCGCGTGGACCGATCGGGGATCGGAGACGGCGCGTTAACTGATTGGGGCTTAGGAGACCATGCGTGACCCGACCGGGGCTCGAAGACGGCGCGTGGACCGATCGGGGCTCGGAGACGACGCGTGGACCGATCGGGGCTCGGAGACAGCGCGTGGACCGACTGGGGCTCAGGCGGTTTCGCGTGGACCAATTGGGGTTCGGCGACGGCGCGTGGACCGATCGGGGCTTAGGAGGCCGCATGTGGACCGATCGCGGCTCGGCGACGGCGCGTGGACCGATCGGGGCTCAGGAGGCCGCGCGTGGACCGATCGGGGCTCAGGAAACGGCGCGTGGACCGATTGGGGCTCGTATACGGCGCGTGAACCAATCGGGCCTCAGGAGGCCGCACGTGGACCGATCGCGGCTCGGCGACGGCGCGTGGAACGATCGGGGCTCGGAGCGGCGCGTAGAACGATCGCGGCTCGGCGACGGCGCGTGGACCGATCGGGGCTCAGTAGGCTGCGCGTGGATCGATTGGGGCTCAGGAGACGGCGCGTGGACCGCTCGGGGCTCGAAGACGGCGCGTGGAACGATCAGGGCTCAGGAGACGTCACGTGAAATGATCGGCGCTCGGAGTCGGCGCGTGGACCGATCGGGGCTCAGGAGAAGGCGCGTGGACCGATCGGCGCTCGGAGACGGCGCGTGGACCGATGGGGGATGAGGAGAAGGCGCGTGGACTGATCGGGGCTTAGGAGACGGCGCATAGACGGATCGGGGCTCGGAGACGGCGCGTGGAACGATCGGCGCACGGAGACGGCGCGTGGACCGATCGGGGCTTAGCAGAAGGCGCTTGGACCGACCGGGGCTTAGCAGAAGGCGCTTGGACCAATCGGGGCTTAGGAGACGGCGCGTGGACCGATCGAGGCTCGGCGACTGCGCGTGGAGCGATCGGGGCTCAGGAGACGGCGCGTGAACCAATCGGCGCTCCGAGACGGCGTGTGGACCGATCGGGGCTTAGGAGACGGCGCGTAGACCGATCGGGGCTCGGAGACGGCGCGTGGAACGATCGGGGCGCAGGTGACGGCGCGTGAACCGATCGGCGCTCGGAGACGGCGCGTGGACCGATCGGGGCTTAGCAGAAGGCGCTTGGACCGATCGGGGCTTAGCAGAAGGCGCTTGAAACGATCGGGGATTAGGAGACGGCGCGTGGAACGATCGGAGCTCGGAGACGGCGCGTGGAACGATCGGGGCTCAGGAGACGGCGCGTGAACCGATCGGCGCTCGGAGACGGCGCGTGGACCGACTGGGGCACAGGCGATGGCGCGTGGACCAATTGGGGTTCGGCGACGGCGCGTGGACCGATCCGGGCTCAGGAGACGGCGCGTGGACCGATCGGGGCTGGGAGACGGAGCGTGGAGCGATCGGGGCTCAGGAGACGGCGCATGAACTAATCGGCGCTCGGAGACGGCGCGTGGACCGATCGGGGGTGAGGAGAAGGCACGTGGTCCGATCGGGGCATATGAGACGGCGCGTGGACCGATCGGGGCTCGGAGATGGCGCGTGGACCGATCGGGGCTCGGAGACAGCGCGTCGACCGACTGGGGCTCAGGCGGTTGCGCGTGGACGGATCGGGGCCTAGGAGCCTCGCGTGGATCGATCGGGGCCCCGGAGGCGCCGCGTGGACCCATGGGGATCAGGAGACAGTGCGTGGACCGATCGGGGCTCGGAGGCGGCGCGTGGACCGATCGGGGCTTAGGAGACATCGCGTGGACCGATCGGGGCTCGGGGACGGCGCGTTAACCGATTGGGGCTTAGGAGATCATGCGTGGACCGATCGGGGCTCGAAGACGGCGCGTGGACGGACCGTGGCTTAGAATGCGTCACGCGGACCGATCGGGGCTCGGATACGGCGTGTGGACGTATCGGGGCTTAGGAGACGATGCGTGAACCGATCGGGGCTCAGGAGACGCCGCGTGGACCGATCGGGGCTCGGAGACGGCGCGTGGAACGATCGGGGCTCAGGAGACGGCGCGTGAAATGATCGGCGCTCTGAGACGACGCGTGGACCGATTGTGGCTTACGAGACGGCGCGTGGACCGATCGGGGCTCAGGAGCCGATGCGTGAATCGATCGGAGCTCAGGAGGCGGCGCGTGGACCCATCGGGGCTCGGAGACGACGCGTGGACCGATCGGGGCCCGGAGACGGATCGTGGACAGATTGGGGATTAGGAGACGGCGCGTGGACCGATCGGGGCTGGGAGACGGCACGTGGACCAATGTGGGCTTAGGAGACGACGCGTGGACCGATCGGGGTGTAGGCGACAACGCGTGTACCTATCGGGGCTCAGGAGACAGCGCGTGGACCGATCACGGCTCGGCGACTGCGCGTGGACGTATCGGGGCTCAGGAGACGGCGCGTGGACCGATCGGGGCTCGGGGACGGCGCGTTAACCGATTGGGGCTTAGGAGACCATGCGTGGACCGATCGGGGCTCGAAGACGGCGCGTGGACCGATCGGGTCTCAGGAGGCCGCGCGTGGACAGATCATGACTCGGCGACGGCGCGTGGACCGATCGGGGCTCGGAGACGACGCGTGGACCGATCGGGGCTCGGAGACAGCGCGTGGACCGACTGGGGCTCAGGCGATTTCGCGTGGACCAATTGGGGTTCGGCGACGGCGCGTGGACCGATCGGGGCTTAGGAGACGGCGCGTGCACCGATCGGGGCCCGGAGACGGGTCGTGGACCGATCGGGGCTCAGGAGACGGCGCGTGGACCGATTGGGGCTCGGATACGGCCCGTGAACCAATCGGGGCTCAGGAGGCCGCTCGTGGACCGATCGCGGCTCGGCGACGGCGCGTGGACCGATCGGGGCTCAGGAGGCCGCACGTGGACCGATCATGGCTCGGCGACGGCGCGTGGACCGATCGGGGCTCGGAGACGATGCGTGGACCGATCGAGGTTCGGCTATAGCGCGTGAACCGACTGGGTCTCAGGCGGTTGCGCGTGGACCAATTGGGGTTCGGCGACCGCGCGTGGACCGTTCGGGGCTCGGAGACGGCGCGTTAACCGATCGGGGCTTAGGAGGCGATGCGTGAACCGATCGGGGCTCGGAGAAGGGGCGTGGACCGATCGGGGCCTAGGAGACAACGCGTGGACCGATCGTGGCTCAGGAAGCGGCGCCTGGACCGATCGTGGCCCGGAGACGGCGCGAGAAGGCATCTAGGCTTACAAGACGACGCGTGGATAGAACGGGGCTCGGAGACGGCGCATGAACCGACCGGGGCTCAGGAGACGGCGCGTGGACTGATCGGGGCTCGGAGACGGCGCGTTAACCGATCGGGGCTTAGGAGACGGCGTGTGAACGTATCGGGGCTTAGGAGAGGATGCGTTGACCGATCGGGGCTCATGAGACGGCGCGTAGACCGATCGGGGCTCAGGAGACGGCGCGTGGACCGATCGGTGCTCGGAGACGGTGCGTGGACCGATCGGGGCGTAGGACACGGCGCGTGTACCTATCGGGGCTCACGAGACAGCGTGTGGACCGATTGGGGCTCAGGAGACGGCGCGTGGACCGATCGGGGCTCGGAGACGGCGCGTGGAACGATCGGAGCTCAGGAGACGGGGCGTGAAACGATCGGCGCTCTGAGACGGCGCGTGGACCGATCGGGACTCGGATACGGCGTGTGGAACGATCGGGGCTCGGGTGACGGCGCGTGAACCGATCGGCGCTCGGAGACGGCGCGTGGATCGATCGGGGATCGGGGACGGCGCGTGGAACGATCGGGGCTCGGAGTCGACGCGTTAGCCGATCGGGGCTTAGGAGACGATGCGTGGGCCGATCGGGGCTCGGAGACGGCGCGTGGACCGACCGGGGTTTAGGAGAAGACGCTTGGACCGAACGGGGCTTAGGAGACGGCGCGTGGACCGATCGGAGATCAGGAGGTGACGCGTGGACCGATCGGGGTTGTGGAAGCGGCGCACGGACCGATCGTGGCTCGGAGACGGCGCGTGGAGGCATCGGGGCTTTGAAGACGACGCGTGGACCGATCGGGGCTCAGGAAACCGCGTGTGGCGCGATCGGGGCTCAGGAGACGACGCGTGGATCGATCAGGGCTCAGGAGACGACGCGTCGACCAATCGGGGCTCAGGAGACGGCGCGCGGACCGACTGGGGCTCAGGCTGTTGCGCGTGGACCAATTGGGGTTCGGCGACGGCGCGTGGACCGCTCGGCGCTCGGAGACGGCACGTTAACCGATCGGGGCTTAGGAGACGATGCGTGAACCGAGCGGGGCACGGAGACGGCGCGTGGGCCGATCGGGGCTTAGGAGGCAACGCGTGGACCGATGGGGGCTCGGAGACGGCGCGTGGACCGACCGGGGCTCAGGAGGACACGCGTGGACCGATCGGGGCTCGGCGACGGCGCGTGGACCGATCGAGTCTCGGAGACGACGCGGCGACCGATCGGGGCTCAGATGACGGCGCGCGGACCGACCGGGGCTCAGGAGACTCGCGTAGATCGATCGGGGCTCCGGAGACGCCGCGTGAAGCGATGGGGATCAGGAGACGGTGCGCGGACCGATCGGGGCTCGGAGACGGCGCGTGGACCGATCGGGGCTTAGGAGACGACGCGTGGACCGATCGGGGCGTAGGACACGACGCGTGTACCTATCGGGGCTCACGAGACAGCGTGTGGACCGATTGGGGCTCAGGTGACGGCGCGTGGACCGATCGGGGCTCGGAGACGGCGCGTTGAACGATCGGAGCTCAGGAGACGGGGCGTGAAATGATCGGCGCTCTGAGACGGCGCGTGGACCGATCGGTGCTCGGAGACGGCGCGTGGACGGACCGCGGCTCAGAATGCAGTACGCGGACCGATCGGGGATCGGACACGGCGTGTGGACCGATCGAGGCTCGGAGACGACGCGATTACGGATCGGGGATCAGGAGACGACGCGTGGAACGATCCGGGATCAGGAGACGAAGCGTGGACCGATCGGGGCTCGGAGACGGCGTGTGGAACGATCGGGGCTCGGGTGACGGCGCGTGAACCGATCGGCGCTCGGAGACGGCGCGTGGATCGATCGGGGTTCGGAGACGGCGCGTTAACCGATCGGGGCTTAGGAGACGGCGTGTGAACGTATCGGGGCTTAGGAAAGGATGCGTTGACCGATCGGGGCTCGTGAGACGGCGCGTAGACCGATCGGAGCTCAGGACACGGCGTGTGGACCGATCGGGGCTCGGAGACGCAGCGTGGACCGATCGGGGCTTGGGAGACGACGCGTGGACCGATCGGGGCGTAGGACACGGCGCGTGTACCTATCGGGGCTCACGAGACAGCGTGTGGACCGATTGGGGCTCAGGAGACGGCGCGTGGACCGATCGGGGCTCGGAGACGGCGCGTGGACGGACCGCGGCTCAGAATGAGGTACGCGGACCGATCGGGGATCGGACACGGCGTGTGGACCGATCGAGGCTCGGAGACGACGCGTTTACGGATCGGGGATCAGGAGACGACGCGTGGAACGATCCGGGCTCAGGAGACGGAGCGTGGACCGATCGGGGCTTAGGAGACTCACGTTGATCGATTGGGGCTCCGGAGGCGACGCGTGGACCGATCGGGGCTTAGGAGACTACACGTGTACCTATCGGGGCTCAGGAGACTGCGCGTGGACCGATCGGGGCTTAGGAGACGATGCGAGGAGGCATCTGGGTTTACAAGACGACGCGTGGATCGATCGGGGCTCGGAGACGGCGCGTGAACCGACCGGGGCTCAGGAGGCCGCACGTGGACCGATCGAGGCTCGGCGACGGCGTGTGGACCGATCGGGGCTCGGCGACTGCGTGTGGGCGTATCGGGGTTCAGGAGAGGGCGCGTGGACCGATCGGGGCTCGCAGACGGCACGTGGACCGATCAGGGCTTCGGAGACGACGCGTGGACCGATCGGGGCTCAGGAGACGACGCGTGGACCGATCGGTGCTCGGAGACGGCGCGTTGGACGATCGGGGCTCAGGAGACGGCGCGTGGGCCGATCGGGGCGCAGGAGACGGTGCGTGGACCGATCGGGGCTCGGCGACGGCGCGTGGACCGATCGGGGCTCAGGAGGCCGCGCATGGACCGATTATAGCTCGGCGACGGCGCGTGGACCGATCGGGGCTCGGAGCGGCGCGTAGAACGATCGCGGCTCGGCGACGGCGCGTGGACCGATCGGGGCTCAGGAGGCTGCGCGTGGATCGATTGGGGCTCAGGAGACGGCGCGTGGAACGCTCGGGGCTCGAAGACGGCGCGTGGAACGATCAGGGCTCAGGAGACGTCACCTGAAATGATCGCCGCTCGGAGACGGCGCGTGGACCGATCGGGGCTCAGGAGAAGGCGCGTGGACCGATCGGGGCTTAGGAGGGGACCCGTCGACCGATCGGGGCTCAGAAGACGACGCGTGGACCGGTCGGTGCTCAGGAAGCGGCGCCTGGACCGATCGGGGCTCCGAGACGACGCGTTAACCGAGCGGGGCTTAGGAGACTATGCGGGGACCGATCGGGGCTCGGAGACAGCGCGTGTACCGACTGGGGCTCAGAAGGTTGCGCGTGGACCACTCGGGGTTCGGCGACGGCGCGTGGACCGGCCGGGGCTCAGGAGACCGCGCGTGACCCGATCGAGGCTCGGCGACTGCGCGTGGAGCGATCGGGGCTCAGGAGACGGCGCGTGAATCAATCGGGGCTCCGAGACGGCGCGTGGACCGATCGGGGATGTGGAGAAGGCGCGTGGACCGATCGGGGCTTAGGAGACGGCGCGTAGAAGGATCGGGGCTCGGAGACGGGGCGTGGAACGATCGGGGCTCAGGTGACGGCGCGTGAACCGATCGGCGCTCGGAGACGGCGCGTGGACCGATCGTGGCTCGGAGACGGCGCGTGGAGGCATCCGGGCTAAGAAGACGACGCATGGACCGAGCGGGGTTCAGGAGACGGCGCGAGGAGCGATCGAGGCTCAGAAGACGACGCGTCGACCGATCGGGACTCAGGAGACGGCGCGTGGATCGATCGGGGCTCGGAGACGCCGCGTGGAACGATCGGGGCTCAGGAGACGGCGCTTGAACTTATCGGCGCTCAGAGACGGCCCGTGGACCGATCGGGGCTTAGGATACGGCGCGTGGACCGATCGGGGCTCAGGAAGCGGCGCCTGGACCGATCGTGGCTCGGAGACGGCGCGTGGAGGCATCGGGGCTAAGAAGACGACGCATGGACCGATCGGGGCTCAGGAAACGGCGTATGGACCGATCGGAGCTCGGACACGACGCGTGGACCGATCGGGGCTCAGGAGACGACGCGTCAACCGATCGGGGCTTAGGAGACGACGCGTCGACCGACCGGGGCTTAGTAGACGACGCGTGAACCGATCGGGGCTCGGAGACAGCGCGTGTACCGACTGGGGCTCAGGAGACCGCGCGTGAACCGATCGGGGCTCGGCGACTGCGCGTGGACGGATCGGGGCTCGGAGACGGTGCGTGGATCGATCGGGGCTCGGAGACGGCGCGTGGAACGATCGGGTCTCAGGAGACGGCGCGTGAAATCATCGGCGCCCGAAGACGTCGCGTGGACGAATCGGGGCTTAGGAGACGACGCGTGGACCGATCGGGGCTCCGGAGACGGCGCCTGGACCGATCGTGGCTCGGAGACGGCGCGTGGAGGCATCCGGGCTAAGAAGACGACGCATGGACCGAGCGGGGTTCAGGAGACGGCGCGAGGAGCGATCGAGGCTCAGGAGACGACGCGTCGACGGATCGGGGCTCGGAGACAGCGCGTCGACCGACTGGGGCTCAGGCGGTTGCGCGTGGACCGATCGGGGCTTAGCAGCCTCGCGTGGATCGATCGGGGCCCCGGAGGCGCCGCGTGGACCCATGGGGATGAGGAGACAGTGCGTGGACCGATCAGGGCTCGGAGACGGCGCGTGGACCGATCGGGGCTTAGAAGACGACGCGTGGACCGATCGGGGTGTAGGCGATGACGCGTGTACCTATCGGGGCTCAGGAGACAGCGCGTGGACCGATCAGGGCTCGGCGACTGCGCGTGGACGTATCGGGGCTCAGGAGACATCGCGTGGACCGGTCGGGGCTCGGGGACGGCGCGTTAACCGATTGGGGCTTAGGAGACCATGCGTGGACCGATCGGGGCTCGAAGACGGCGCGTCGACCGATCGGGTCTCAGGAGGCCGCGCGTGGACAGATCATTACTCGGCGACGGCGCGTGGACCGATCGGGGCTCGGAGACTACGCGTGGACCGATCGGGGCTCGGAGACAGCGCGTGGACCGACTGGGGCTCAGGCGGTTTCGCGTGGACCAATTGGGGTTCGGCGACGGCGCGTGGACCGATCGGGGCTAAGGAGACGGCACGTGCACCGATCGGGGCCCGCAGACGGGTCGTGGACAGATTGGGGATTAGGAGACGGCGCGTGGACCGATCGGGGCTGGGAGACGGCACGTGGACCAATGGGGGCTTAGGAGACGACGCGTGGACCGATCGGGGCTCAGGAGACGGCGCGTGGACCGACCGGGGCTCAGGAGGCCGCGTGTGGACCGATCATGGCTCGGCGACGGCGCGTGGACCGATCGGGGCTCGGAGACGACGCGTGGACCGATCGGGGTTCGGCGACAGCGCGGGAACCGACTGGGGCTCAGGCGGTTGCGCGTGGACCAATTGGGGTTCGGCGACGGCGCGTGGACCGTTCGGGGCTCGGAGACGGCGCGTTAACCGATCGGGGCTTAGGAGACGATGCGTGAACCGATCGGGGCTCGGAGACGACGCGTGTACGGATCAGGGCTTGGTGACGGCGCGTTTACCGATAGCAGCTCGGAGACAGTTCGTGGACCGATCGGGGCTCGGAAACGGCGCGTGGAACGATCGGGGCTCAGGAGACGGTGCGTGAACCGATCGTCGCTCGGCGACGGCACGTGGACCGATCGGGGCTTAGGAGAAGGCGCGTGGACCGATCGGGGCTCGGGGACAGTGCGTGGACCGACTGGGGCTCAGGCGGTTGCGCGTGGACAAATTGGGGTTCGGCGACGGCGCGTGGACCGATCGGGGCTCCGAGACGGCGCGTTAACCGATTGGGGCTTAGGAGACGATGCGTGGTCCGATCGGGGCTCAGGGGCCTCGCGTGGATCGATCGGGGCTCCGGAGGCGCGGCGTTGACCCATGGGGATCAGGAGACAGTGCATGGACCGATCGGGGCTCGGAGACGGCGCGTGGACCGATCGGGGCTTAGGAGACGACGCGTGGACCGATCGGGGTGTAGGCGACGACGCGTGTACCTATCGGGGCTCAGGAGACAGCGCGTGGACCGATCAGGGCTCGGCGACTGCGCGTGGACGTATCGGGGCTCAGGAGATGGCGCGTGGACCGATCGGGGCTCGGGGACGGCGCGTTAACCGATTGGGGCTTAGGAGACCATGCGTGGACCGATCGGGGCTCGAAGACGGCGCGTGGACCGATCGGGTCTCAGGAGGCCGCGCGTGGACAGATCATGACTCGGCGACGGCGCGTGGACCGATCGGGGCTCGGAGACGACGCGTGGACCGATCGGGGCTTGGAGACAGCGCGTGGACCGTCTGGGGCTCAGGCGGTTTCGCGTGGACCAATTGGGGTTCGGCGACGGCGCGTGGTCCGATCGGGGCTTAGGAGACGGCGCGTACACCGATCGGGGCCCGGAGACGGGTCGTGGACAGATTGGGGATTAGGAGACGGCGCGTCGACCGATCGGGGCTGGGAGACGGCACGTGGACCAATGGTGGCTTAGGAGACGACGCGTCGACCGATCGGGGCTCAGGAGACGGCGCGTGGACCGATCGGGGCTCAGGAGACGGCGCGTTTACCCATTGGGGCTCGAATACGGCGCGTGAACCAATCGGGGCTCAGGAGGCCGCGCGTGGACCGATCGCGGCTCGGCGACGGCGCGTGGACCGATCGGGGCTCAGGAGGCCGCGCGTGGACCGATCATGGCTCGGCGACGGCGCGTGGACCGATCGGGGCTCGGAGACGGCACGTGGACCGATCGTGGCTCGGAGACGGCGCGTGGAGGCATCGGGGTTAAGAAGACGACGCATCGACCGAGCGGGGTTCAGGAGACGGCGCGAGGAGCGATCGGGGCTCAGGAGAAGACGCGTCAATTGATCGGGGCTCAGGACAGGACGCGGCGACGGATCGGGGCTTAGAGACGGCGCGTGGACCGATCGGGGCTTAGGAGACGACGCGTGGACCGATCGGGGCTCAAGAGACGGCGCGTGGACCGATCGGGACTCAGGAGACGGCGCGTGGATCGATTGGGGCGTGGATACGGCGCGTGACGCGACCGGGGCTCAGGAGGCCGCGCGTGGAGCGATCATGGCTCGGCGACGGCGCGTGGAACGATCGGAGCACAGGAGACGGCGCGTGAACCGAGCGGCGCTCGGAGACGGCGCGTGGATCGATCGGGACTTAGGAGACGGCGCGTGGACCGATCGGGGCTCAGGAGACCCCGCGTGGACCGATCGGGGCTCGGCGACTGCGCGTGGACGCATCGGGGCCCAGGAGACGGCGCGTGGACCGATCGGGGTTCGGAGACGGAACGTTAACCGATCGGGGCTTAGGAGACGATGCGTGGACCGATCGCGGCTCGGAGACGGCGTGTGAACCGACCGGGGCTCAGGAGGCCGCGCTTGGACCGATCGAGGCTCGGCGACGGGGCGTGGACCGATCGGGGCTTAGGAGACGGCGCGTGGACCGATCGGGGCTCGGAGACATCGCGTGGAATGATCGGGGCTTAGGAGACGGCGCGTGCACCGATCGGGGCCCGGAGACGGGTCGTGGACAGATTGGGGATTAGGAGAAGGCGCGTGGACCGATCGGGGCTGGGAGACGGCGCGTGGATCAATCGGGGCTTAGGAGACGGCGCGTGGACCGATCGGGGCTTAGGAGACGACGCGTGGATCGACCGGGGCTCGGAGACGGCGCGTGGATGGACCGTGGCTTAGAATGCGGCACGCGGACCGATCGGGGCTCGGAGACGGCGCGTGGAACGATCGGGTCTCAGGAGACGGCGCGTTAAATGATCGGCGCTCGGAGACGCCGCGTGGACCGATTGGGGCTCGGAGACGACGTGTGGACCGATCAGGGCTCGGAGACAGCGCGTGGACCGATCGGGGCTCAGGAGACGACGCGGCGACGGATCGGGGCTTAGGATACGACGCGTGGACCGATTGGGGCTCAGGAGGCCGCGCGTGGACCGATCGCGGCTCGACGCCGCGCGTGGACGGATCAGGGCTCAGGAGACGGCGCGTGGACCGACCGGGGCTTAGGAGAAGGCGCGTGCACCGATCGGGTCCCGGAGACGGGTCGTGGACAGATTGGGGATTAGGAGACGGCGCGTGGACCGATCGGGGCTGGGAGACGGCACGTGGACCGATCGGGGCTCGGAGACAGCGCGTGGACCGACTGGGACTCAGGCGGTTTCGCGTGGACCAATTGGGGTTCGGCGACGGCGCGTGGACCGATCGGGGCTCAGAAGACGGCGCGTGGACCGATCGGGGCTCAGGAGACGGCGCGTGCACCGATCGGGGCTCGGAGAAGGCGCGTGGACCGATCGTGGCTCAGAAAGCGGCGCCTGGACCGATCGTGGGCCGGAGACGGCGCGAGAAGGCATCTGGGCTTACAAGACGACGCGTGGATCGATCGGGGCTAAGAACACGACGCATGGACCGAGCAGGGCTCAGGAGACGGCGTGAGGTGCGATCGGGGCTCAGGAGAAGACGCGTCAATTGATCGGGGCTCAGGGGACGACGCTGCGACGGATCGGGGCTTAGGAGACGACGCGTGGACCGATTGGGGCTCAGGAGGCCGCGCGTGGACCGATCGCGGCTCGACGCCGCGCGTGGACGGATCAATGCTCAGGAGACGGCGCGTGAACCGATCGGGGCGGGGAGACGGCGCGTTAACCGATCGGGGCTTAGGAGACGATGCGTGGACCGATCGCGGCTCGGAGACGGCGCGTGGACCGACCGGGGCTAAGGAGGCCGCGCGTGGACCGATCGAGGCTTAGGAGCCGACGCGTGGACCGATCGCGGCTCAGGAAGCGGCGCCTGGACCGATCGTGGCTCGGAGACGGCGCGTGGAGCTATCGGGGCTTAAAAGACGACGGATGGACCGATCGGGGCTCAGGAAACGGCGCGTGGACCGAACGGTGCTCGGAGACGACGCGTGGACCGATCGGGACTCGGAGACGGCGCGTGTACAGATCGAGGCTTGGAGACCGCGCGTGGACCGATCGGCGCTCGGAGACGGCGCGTGGACCGATCGGGGCTTAGGAGACGGCGCGTGGACCGATCGGGGCTCGGAGACATCGCGTGGAATGATCGGGGCTCAGGAGACGGCGCGTGAACCGATCGGCGCTCGGAGACGGCGCGTGCACCGATCGGGGCTTAGGAGACGGCGCGTGGACTAATTGGGGCTTAGGAGAACATACGTGGACCGATCGGGTCTCGGAGACTGCGCGTTTACCGACTGGGGCACGAGAGGTTGCGCGTGGACCAATTGGGGTTCGCAGCGGCGTGTGGACCGACCGGGGCTAAGGAGGCCGCGCGTGGACCGATCGAGGCTTAGGAGCCGACGCGTGGACCGATCGCGGCTCAGGAAGCGGCGCCTGGACCGATCGTGGCTCAGGACACGGCGCGTGGACCGATCGGGGCTCGAGGACGGCGCGTGGAACGATCCGGGCTTAGGAGACGGCGCGTGGACTGATCGGGGTTCAGGAAACGACGCGTCGACCGATCGGGGCTCAGGAGACGGCTCGCGGACCGACCGGGGCTCGGATACGGCGCGTGAACCAATCGCTCCTCAGGAGGCCGCGCGTGGACCGATCGCGGCTCGGCGACGGCGCGTGGACCGATCGGGGCTCAGGAGGCCGCGCATGGACCGATCATAGCTCGGCGACGGCGCGTGGACCGATCGGGGCTCGGAGCGGCGCGTAGAACGATCGCGGCTCGGCGACGGCGCGTGGACCGATCGGGGCTCAGGAGGCTGCGCGTGGATCGATTGGGGCTCAGGAGACGGCGCGTGGAACGCTCGGGGCTCGAAGACGGCGCGTGGAACGATCAGGGCTCAGGAGACGTCACCTGAAATGATCGCCGCTCGGAGACGGCGCGTGGACCGATCGGGGCTCAGGAGAAGGCGCGTGGACCGATCGGGGCTTAGGAGGGGACCCGTCGACCGATCGGGGCTCAGAAGACGACGCGTGGACCGGTCGGTGCTCAGGAAGCGGCGCCTGGACCGATCGGGGCTCCGAGACGACGCGTTAACCGAGCGGGGCTTAGGAGACTATGCGGGGACCGATCGGGGCTCGGAGACAGCGCGTGTACCGACTGGGGCTCAGAAGGTTGCGCGTGGACCACTCGGGGTTCGGCGACGGCGCGTGGACCGACCGGGGCTCAGGAGACCGCGCGTGACCCGATCGAGGCTCGGCGACTGCGCGTGGAGCGATCGGGGCTCAGGAGACGGCGCGTGAATCAATCGGGGCTCCGAGACGGCGCGTGGACCGATCGGGGATGTGGAGAAGGCGCGTGGACCGATCGGGGCTTAGGAGACCGCGCGTAGAAGGATCGGGGCTCGGAGACGGCGCGTGGAACGATCGGGGCTCAGGTGACGGCGCGTGAACCGATCGGCGCTCGGAGACGGCGCGTGGACCGATCGTGGCTCGGAGACGGCGCGTGGAGGCATCCGGGCTAAGAAGACGACGCATGGACCGAGCGGGGTTCAGGAGACGGCGCGAGGAGCGATCGAGGCTCAGAAGACGACGCGTCGACCGATCGGGACTCAGGAGACGGCGCGTGGATCGATCGGGGCTCGGAGACGCCGCGTGGAACGATCGGGGCTCAGGAGACGGCGCTTGAACTTATCGGGGCTCAGAGACGGCCCGTGGACCGATCGGGGCTTAGGATACGGCGCGTGGACCGATCGGGGCTCAGGAAGCGGCGCCTGGACCGATCGTGGCTCGGAGACGGCGCGTGGAGGCATCGGGGCTAAGAAGACGACGCATGGACCGATCGGGGCTCAGGAAACGGCGTATGGACCGATCGGAGCTCGGACACGACGCGTGGACCGATCGGGGCTCAGGAGACGACGCGTCAACCGATCGGGGCTTAGGAGACGACGCGTCGAACGACCGGGGCTTAGTAGACGACGCGTGAACCGATCGGGGCTCGGAGACAGCGCGTGTACCGACTGGGGCTCAGGAGACCGCGCGTGAACCGATCGGGGCTCGGCGACTGCGCGTGGACGGATCGGGGCTCGGAGACGGTGCGTGGATCGATCGGGGCTCGGAGACGGCGCGTGGAACGATCGGGTCTCAGGAGACGGCGCGTGAAATCATCGGCGCCCGAAGACGTCGCGTGGACGAATCGGGGCTTAGGAGACGACGCGTGGACCGATCGGGGCTCCGGAGACGGCGCCTGGACCGATCGTGGCTCGGAGACGGCGCGTGGAGGCATCCGGGCTAAGAAGACGACGCATGGACCGAGCGGGGTTCAGGAGACGGCGCGAGGAGCGATCGAGGCTCAGAAGACGACGCGTCGACGGATCGGGGCTCGGAGACAGCGCGTCGACCGACTGGGGCTCAGGCGGTTGCGCGTGGACCGATCGGGGCTTAGCAGCCTCGCGTGGATCGATCGGGGCCCCGGAGGCGCCGCGTGGACCCATGGGGATGAGGAGACAGTGCGTGGACCGATCAGGGCTCGGAGACGGCGCGTGGACCGATCGGGGCTTAGAAGACGACGCGTGGACCGATCGGGGTGTAGGCGATGACGCGTGTACCTATCGGGGCTCAGGAGACAGCGCGTGGACCGATCAGGGCTCGGCGACTGCGCGTGGACGTATCGGGGCTCAGGAGACATCGCGTGGACCGGTCGGGGCTCGGGGACGGCGCGTTAACCGATTGGGGCTTAGGAGACCATGCGTGACCGATCGGGGCTCGAAGACGGCGCGTCGACCGATCGGGTCTCAGGAGGCCGCGCGTGGACAGATCATTACTCGGCGACGGCGCGTGGACCGATCGGGGCTCGGAGACTACGCGTGGACCGATCGGGGCTCGGAGACAGCGCGTGGACCGACTGGGGCTCAGGCGGTTTCGCGTGGACCAATTGGGGTTCGGCGACGGCGCGTGGACCGATCGGGGCTTAGGAGACGGCACGTGCACCGATCGGGGCCCGCAGACGGGTCGTGGACAGATTGGGGATTAGGAGACGGCGCGTGGACCGATCGGGGCTGGGAGACGGCACGTGGACCAATGGGGGCTTAGGAGACGACGCGTGGACCGATCGGGGCTCAGGAGACGGCGCGTGGACCGACCGGGGCTCAGGAGACGGCGCGTGAACCAATTGGGGCTCGGATACGGCGCGTGAACCAATCGGGGCTCAGGAGGCCGCGCGTGGACCGATCGGGGCTCAGGAGACGGCGCGTGGACCGACCGGGGCTCAGGAGGCCGCGTGTGGACCGATCATGGCTCGGCGACGGCGCGTGGACCGATCGGGGCTCGGAGACGACGCGTGGACCGATCGGGGTTCGGCGACAGCGCGGGAACCGACTGGGGCTCAGGCGGTTGCGCGTGGACCAATTGGGGTTCGGCGACGGCGCGTGGACCGTTCGGGGCTCGGAGACGGCGCGTTAACCGATCGGGGCTTAGGAGACGATGCGTGAACCGATCGGGGCTCGGAGAAGGCGCATGGACAGATCGGGGCTCGGAGACGGCGCGTGGAATGATCGGGGCTTACGAGACGGCGCGTGGACCGAACGGGGCTTAGGAGACAACGCGTGGACCGACCGGGGCTCAGGAAGCGGCGCCTGGACCCGTCATGGCTCGGAGACGGCGCGAGGAGGCATCTGGGCTTAGTAGACGACGCGTGGACCGATCGGGGCTCAGGAAACGGCCCGTGGAGCAATCGGGGTTCAGGAGACGACGCGTGGATCGATCAAGGCTCAGGAGACGACGCGTCGTCCGATCGGGGCTCAGGATGTGGCACGTGGACCCATCGGGGCTCGGAGACGGCACGTGGACCGATCAGGGGTTAGGACACGACGCGTTGACCGATCGGGACTCAGGAGGCGGCGCGTGGACCGATCGGGGATCAGGAAACGGTCCGTGGAGCGATCGGGGGTCAGGAGACGACACGTGGACTGATCGGGGCTCGGGAAGCGGCGCCTGAACCGGTCGTGGCTCGGAGACGGCGCGTGGAGGCATCGGGGCTTAGAAGACGACGCATGGACCGATCAGGTCTCAGGAAACGGCGCGTGGACCGACTGGAGCTCGGAGACGACGCGTGGGTCGACTGGGGGTCAGGCGGTTGCGCGTGGACCAATTCGGGTTCGGCGACGGCGCGTGGACCGATCGCGGCTCGGAGACGGCGCGTTAACCGATCGGGGCTTAGGAGACGGCACGTGATTCGATCGGTGCACAGGAGACGGCGCGTGAACCGGTCGGGGCTTAGGAGACGACGCGTCGGCCGATCGGGGCTCAGGACAAGGGGTGTGGACCGTTCGGAGCTCAGGAGACGGCGCGTGGACCGATCGGGGTTCGCCGATGGCGCGTGGACCGATCGGGGCTCGGAGACGACGCGTGTACCTATCGGGGCTCACGAGACAGCGTGTGGACCGATTGGGGCTCAGGAGACGGCGCGTGGACCGATCGGGGCTCGGAGACGGCGCGTGGAACGATCGGAGGTCAGGTGACGGGGCGTGAAATGATCGGCGCTCTGAGACGGCGCGTCGACCGATCGGTGCTCGGAGACGGCGCGTGGACGGACCGCGGCTCAGAATGCGGTACGCGGACCGATCGGGGATCGGACACGGCGTGTGGACCGATCGAGGCTCGGAGACGACGCGTTTAAGGATCGGGAATCAGGAGACGACGCGTGGAACGATCCGGGCTCAGGAGACGAAACGTGGACCGATCGGGGCTCGGAGACGCCGTGTGGAACGATCGGGGCTCGGGTGACGGCGCGTGAACCGATCGGCGCTCGGACACGGGGCGTGGATCGATCGGGGATCGGGGACGGCGCGTGGAACGATCGCGGCTCGGAGACGACGCGTTAGCCGATCGGGGCTTAGGAGACGATGCGTGGACCGATAGGGGCTCGGAGACGGCGCTTGGACCGAACGGGGCTTAGGAGACGGCGTGTGGACCGATCAGGGCTCGGAGACGGCGCGTGGACCGATCGGGGCTCACGAGACGACGCGTCGACCAATCGGGGCTTAGGAGACGGCGCGTGGACCGATCGGGGCTCGAAGACGGCGCGTGGACCGATCGGGTTTCAGGAGGCCGCGCGTGGACAGATCATGACTCGGCGACGGCGCGTGGACCGATCGGGGCTCGGAGACTACGCGTGGACCGATCGGGGCTCGGAGACAGCGCGTGGACCGACTGGGGCTCAGGCGGTTGCGCGTGGACCAATTGGGGTTCGGCGACGGCGCGTGGACCGATCGGGGATCGGAGACGGCGCGTTAACTGATTGGGGCTTAGGAGACCATGCGTGACCCGACCGGGGCTCGAAGACGGCGCGTGGACCGATCGGGGCTCGGAGACGACGCGTGGACCGATCGGGGCTCGGAGACAGCGCGTGGACCGACTGGGGCTCAGGCGGTTTCGCGTGGACCAATTGGGGTTCGGCGACGGCGCGTGGACCGATCGGGGCTCAGTAGGCTGCGCGTGGATCGATTGGGGCTCAGGAGACGGCGCGTGGACCGCTCGGGGCTCGAAGACGGCGCGTGGAACGATCAGGGCTCAGGAGACGTCACGTGAAATGATCGGCGCTCGGAGTCGGCGCGTGGACCGATCGGGGCTCAGGAGAAGGCGCGTGGACCGATCGGCGCTCGGAGACGGCGCGTGGACCGATGGGGGATGAGGAGAAGGCGCGTGGACTGATCGGGGCTTAGGAGACGGCGCATAGACGGATCGGGGCTCGGAGACGGCGCGTGGAACGATCGGCGCACGGAGACGGCGCGTGGACCGATCGGGGCTTAGCAGAAGGCGCTTGGACCGACCGGGGCTTAGCAGAAGGCGCTTGGACCAATCGGGGCTTAGGAGACGGCGCGTGGACCGATCGAGGCTCGGCGACTGCGCGTGGAGCGATCGGGGCTCAGGAGACGGCGCGTGAACCAATCGGCGCTCCGAGACGGCGTGTGGACCGATCGGGGCTTAGGAGACGGCGCGTAGACCGATCGGGGCTCGGAGACGGCGCGTGGAACGATCGGGGCGCAGGTGACGGCGCGTGAACCGATCGGCGCTCGGAGACGGCGCGTGGACCGATCGGGGCTTAGCAGAAGGCGCTTGGACCGATCGGGGCTTAGCAGAAGGCGCTTGAAACGATCGGGGATTAGGAGACGGCGCGTGGAACGATCGGAGCTCGGAGACGGCGCGTGGAACGATCGGGGCTCAGGAGACGGCGCGTGAACCGATCGGCGCTCGGAGACGGCGCGTGGACCGACTGGGGCACAGGCGATGGCGCGTGGACCAATTGGGGTTCGGCGACGGCGCGTGGACCGATCCGGGCTCAGGAGACGGCGCGTGGACCGATCGGGGCTGGGAGACGGAGCGTGGAGCGATCTGGGCTCAGGAGACGGCGCATGAACTAATCGGCGCTCGGAGACGGCGCGTGGACCGATCGGGGGTGAGGAGAAGGCACGTGGTCCGATCGGGGCATATGAGACGGCGCGTGGACCGATCGGGGCTCGGAGATGGCGCGTGGACCGATCGGGGCTCGGAGACAGCGCGTCGACCGACTGGGGCTCAGGCGGTTGCGCGTGGACGGATCGGGGCCTAGGAGCCTCGCGTGGATCGATCGGGGCCCCGGAGGCGCCGCGTGGACCCATGGGGATCAGGAGACAGTGCGTGGACCGATCGGGGCTCGGAGGCGGCGCGTGGACCGATCGGGGCTTAGGAGACATCGCGTGGACCGATCGGGGCTCGGGGACGGCGCGTTAACCGATTGGGGCTTAGGAGATCATGCGTGGACCGATCGGGGCTCGAAGACGGCGCGTGGACGGACCGTGGCTTAGAATGCGTCACGCGGACCGATCGGGGCTCGGATACGGCGTGTGGACGTATCGGGGCTTAGGAGACGATGCGTGAACCGATCGGGGCTTAGGAGACGCCGCGTGGACCGATCGGGGCTCGGAGACGGCGCGTGGAACGATCGGGGCTCAGGAGACGGCGCGTGAAATGATCGGCGCTCTGAGACGGCGCGTGGACCGATTGTGGCTTACGAGACGGCGCGTGGACCGATCGGGGCTCAGGAGCCGATGCGTGAATCGATCGGGGCTCAGGAGGCGGCGCGTGGACCCATCGGGGCTCGGAGACGACGCGTGGACCGATCGGGGCCCGGAGACGGATCGTGGACAGATTGGGGATTAGGAGACGGCGCGTGGACCGATCGGGGCTGGGAGACGGCACGTGGACCAATGGGGGCTTAGGAGACGACGCGTGGACCGATCGGGGTGTAGGCGACAACGCGTGTACCTATCGGGGCTCAGGAGACAGCGCGTGGACCGATCAGGGCTCGGCGACTGCGCGTGGACGTATCGGGGCTCAGGAGACGGCGCGTGGACCGATCGGGGCTCGGGGACGGCGCGTTAACCGATTGGGGCTTAGGAGACCATGCGTGGACCGATCGGGGCTCGAAGACGGCGCGTGGACCGATCGGGTCTCAGGAGGCCGCGCGTGGACAGATCATGACTCGGCGACGGCGCGTGGACCGATCGGGGCTCGGAGACGACGCGTGGACCGATCGGGGCTCGGAGACAGCGCGTGGACCGACTGGGGCTCAGGCGATTTCGCGTGGACCAATTGGGGTTCGGCGACGGCGCGTGGACCGATCGGGGCTTAGGAGACGGCGCGTGCACCGATCGGGGCCCGGAGACGGGTCGTGGACCGATCGGGGCTCAGGAGACGGCGCGTGGACCGATTGGGGCTCGGATACGGCCCGTGAACCAATCGGGGCTCAGGAGGCCGCTCGTGGACCGATCGCGGCTCGGCGACGGCGCGTGGACCGATCGGGGCTCAGGAGGCCGCACGTGGACCGATCATGGCTCGGCGACGGCGCGTGGACCGATCGGGGCTCGGAGACGATGCGTGGACCGATCGAGGTTCGGCTATAGCGCGTGAACCGACTGGGTCTCAGGCGGTTGCGCGTGGACCAATTGGGGTTCGGCGACCGCGCGTGGACCGTTCGGGGCTCGGAGACGGCGCGTTAACCGATCGGGGCTTAGGAGGCGATGCGTGAACCGATCGGGGCTCGGAGAAGGGGCGTGGACCGATCGGGGCCTAGGAGACAACGCGTGGACCGATCGTGGCTCAGGAAGCGGCGCCTGGACCGATCGTGGCCCGGAGACGGCGCGAGAAGGCATCTAGGCTTACAAGACGACGCGTGGCTAGAACGGGGCTCGGAGACGGCGCATGAACCGACCGGGGCTCAGGAGACGGCGCGTGGACTGATCGGGGCTCGGAGACGGCGCGTTAACCGATCGGGGCTTAGGAGACGGCGTGTGAACGTATCGGGGCTTAGGAGAGGATGCGTTGACCGATCGGGGCTCATGAGACGGCGCGTAGACCGATCGGGGCTCAGGAGACGGCGCGTGGACCGATCGGTGCTCGGAGACGGCGCGTGGACCGATCGGGGCGTAGGACACGGCGCGTGTACCTATCGGGGCTCACGAGACAGCGTGTGGACCGATTGGGGCTCAGGAGACGGCGCGTGGACCGATCGGGGCTCGGAGACGGCGCGTGGAACGATCGGAGCTCAGGAGACGGGGCGTGAAATGATCGGCGCTCTGAGACGGCGCGTGGACCGATCGGGACTCGGATACGGCGTGTGGAACGATCGGGGCTCGGGTGACGGCGCGTGAACCGATCGGCGCTCGGAGACGGCGCGTGGATCGATCGGGGATCGGGGACGGCGCGTGGAACGATCGGGGCTCGGAGTCGACGCGTTAGCCGATCGGGGCTTAGGAGACGATGCGTGGGCCGATCGGGGCTCGGAGACGGCGCGTGGACCGACCGGGGTTTAGGAGAAGACGCTTGGACCGAACGGGGCTTAGGAGACGGCGCGTGGACCGATCGGAGATCAGGAGGTGACGCGTGGACCGATCGGGGTTGTGGAAGCGGCGCACGGACCGATCGTGGCTCGGAGACGGCGCGTGGAGGCATCGGGGCTTTGAAGACGACGCGTGGACCGATCGGGGCTCAGGAAACGGCGTGTGGCGCGATCGGGGCTCAGGAGACGACGCGTGGATCGATCAGGGCTCAGGAGACGACGCGTCGACCAATCGGGGCTCAGGAGACGGCGCGCGGACCGACTGGGGCTCAGGCTGTTGCGCGTGGACCAATTGGGGTTCGGCGACGGCCCGTGGACCGCTCGGCGCTCGGAGACGGCGCGTTAACCGATCGGGGCTTAGGAGACGATGCGTGAACCGATCGGGGCTCGGAGAAGGCGCATGGACAGATCGGGGCTCGGAGACGGCGCGTGGAATGATCGGGGCTTACGAGACGGCGCGTGGACCGAACGGGGCTTAGGAGACAACGCGTGGACCGACCGGGGCTCAGGAAGCGGCGCCTGGACCCGTCATGGCTCGGAGACGGCGCGAGGAGGCATCTGGGCTTAGTAGACGACGCGTGGACCGATCGGGGCTCAGGAAACGGCCCGTGGAGCAATCGGGGTTCAGGAGACGACGCGTGGATCGATCAAGGCTCAGGAGACGACGCGTCGTCCGATCGGGGCTCAGGATGTGGCACGTGGACCCATCGGGGCTCGGAGACGGCACGTGGACCGATCAGGGGTTAGGACACGACGCGTTGACCGATCGGGACTCAGGAGGCGGCGCGTGGACCGATCGGGGATCAGGAAACGGTCCGTGGAGCGATCGGGGGTCAGGAGACGACACGTGGACTGATCGGGGCTCGGGAAGCGGCGCCTGAACCGGTCGTGGCTCGGAGACGGCGCGTGGAGGCATCGGGGCTTAGAAGACGACGCATGGACCGATCAGGTCTCAGGAAACGGCGCGTGGACCGACTGGAGCTCGGAGACGACGCGTGGGTCGACTGGGGGTCAGGCGGTTGCGCGTGGACCAATTCGGGTTCGGCGACGGCGCGTGGACCGATCGCGGCTCGGAGACGGCGCGTTAACCGATCGGGGCTTAGGAGACGGCACGTGATTCGATCGGTGCACAGGAGACGGCGCGTGAACCGGTCGGGGCTTAGGAGACGACGCGTCGGCCGATCGGGGCTCAGGACAAGGGGTGTGGACCGTTCGGAGCTCAGGAGACGGCGCGTGGACCGATCGGGGTTCGCCGATGGCGCGTGGACCGATCGGGGCTCGGAGACGACGCGTGTACCTATCGGGGCTCACGAGACAGCGTGTGGACCGATTGGGGCTCAGGAGACGGCGCGTGGACCGATCGGGGCTCGGAGACGGCGCGTGGAACGATCGGAGGTCAGGTGACGGGGCGTGAAATGATCGGCGCTCTGAGACGGCGCGTCGACCGATCGGTGCTCGGAGACGGCGCGTGGACGGACCGCGGCTCAGAATGCGGTACGCGGACCGATCGGGGATCGGACACGGCGTGTGGACCGATCGAGGCTCGGAGACGACGCGTTTAAGGATCGGGAATCAGGAGACGACGCGTGGAACGATCCGGGCTCAGGAGACGAAACGTGGACCGATCGGGGCTCGGAGACGCCGTGTGGAACGATCGGGGCTCGGGTGACGGCGCGTGAACCGATCGGCGCTCGGACACGGGGCGTGGATCGATCGGGGATCGGGGACGGCGCGTGGAACGATCGCGGCTCGGAGACGACGCGTTAGCCGATCGGGGCTTAGGAGACGATGCGTGGACCGATAGGGGCTCGGAGACGGCGCTTGGACCGAACGGGGCTTAGGAGACGGCGTGTGGACCGATCAGGGCTCGGAGACGGCGCGTGGACCGATCGGGGCTCACGAGACGACGCGTCGACCAATCGGGGCTTAGGAGACGGCGCGTGGACCGATCGGGGCTCGAAGACGGCGCGTGGACCGATCGGGTTTCAGGAGGCCGCGCGTGGACAGATCATGACTCGGCGACGGCGCGTGGACCGATCGGGGCTCGGAGACTACGCGTGGACCGATCGGGGCTCGGAGACAGCGCGTGGACCGACTGGGGCTCAGGCGGTTGCGCGTGGACCAATTGGGGTTCGGCGACGGCGCGTGGACCGATCGGGGATCGGAGACGGCGCGTTAACTGATTGGGGCTTAGGAGACCATGCGTGACCCGACCGGGGCTCGAAGACGGCGCGTGGACCGATCGGGGCTCGGAGACGACGCGTGGACCGATCGGGGCTCGGAGACAGCGCGTGGACCGACTGGGGCTCAGGCGGTTTCGCGTGGACCAATTGGGGTTCGGCGACGGCGCGTGGACCGATCGGGGCTCAGTAGGCTGCGCGTGGATCGATTGGGGCTCAGGAGACGGCGCGTGGACCGCTCGGGGCTCGAAGACGGCGCGTGGAACGATCAGGGCTCAGGAGACGTCACGTGAAATGATCGGCGCTCGGAGTCGGCGCGTGGACCGATCGGGGCTCAGGAGAAGGCGCGTGGACCGATCGGCGCTCGGAGACGGCGCGTGGACCGATGGGGGATGAGGAGAAGGCGCGTGGACTGATCGGGGCTTAGGAGACGGCGCATAGACGGATCGGGGCTCGGAGACGGCGCGTGGAACGATCGGCGCACGGAGACGGCGCGTGGACCGATCGGGGCTTAGCAGAAGGCGCTTGGACCGACCGGGGCTTAGCAGAAGGCGCTTGGACCAATCGGGGCTTAGGAGACGGCGCGTGGACCGATCGAGGCTCGGCGACTGCGCGTGGAGCGATCGGGGCTCAGGAGACGGCGCGTGAACCAATCGGCGCTCCGAGACGGCGTGTGGACCGATCGGGGCTTAGGAGACGGCGCGTAGACCGATCGGGGCTCGGAGACGGCGCGTGGAACGATCGGGGCGCAGGTGACGGCGCGTGAACCGATCGGCGCTCGGAGACGGCGCGTGGACCGATCGGGGCTTAGCAGAAGGCGCTTGGACCGATCGGGGCTTAGCAGAAGGCGCTTGAAACGATCGGGGATTAGGAGACGGCGCGTGGAACGATCGGAGCTCGGAGACGGCGCGTGGAACGATCGGGGCTCAGGAGACGGCGCGTGAACCGATCGGCGCTCGGAGACGGCGCGTGGACCGACTGGGGCACAGGCGATGGCGCGTGGACCAATTGGGGTTCGGCGACGGCGCGTGGACCGATCCGGGCTCAGGAGACGGCGCGTGGACCGATCGGGGCTGGGAGACGGAGCGTGGAGCGATCTGGGCTCAGGAGACGGCGCATGAACTAATCGGCGCTCGGAGACGGCGCGTGGACCGATCGGGGGTGAGGAGAAGGCACGTGGTCCGATCGGGGCATATGAGACGGCGCGTGGACCGATCGGGGCTCGGAGATGGCGCGTGGACCGATCGGGGCTCGGAGACAGCGCGTCGACCGACTGGGGCTCAGGCGGTTGCGCGTGGACGGATCGGGGCCTAGGAGCCTCGCGTGGATCGATCGGGGCCCCGGAGGCGCCGCGTGGACCCATGGGGATCAGGAGACAGTGCGTGGACCGATCGGGGCTCGGAGGCGGCGCGTGGACCGATCGGGGCTTAGGAGACATCGCGTGGACCGATCGGGGCTCGGGGACGGCGCGTTAACCGATTGGGGCTTAGGAGATCATGCGTGGACCGATCGGGGCTCGAAGACGGCGCGTGGACGGACCGTGGCTTAGAATGCGTCACGCGGACCGATCGGGGCTCGGATACGGCGTGTGGACGTATCGGGGCTTAGGAGACGATGCGTGAACCGATCGGGGCTTAGGAGACGCCGCGTGGACCGATCGGGGCTCGGAGACGGCGCGTGGAACGATCGGGGCTCAGGAGACGGCGCGTGAAATGATCGGCGCTCTGAGACGGCGCGTGGACCGATTGTGGCTTACGAGACGGCGCGTGGACCGATCGGGGCTCAGGAGCCGATGCGTGAATCGATCGGGGCTCAGGAGGCGGCGCGTGGACCCATCGGGGCTCGGAGACGACGCGTGGACCGATCGGGGCCCGGAGACGGATCGTGGACAGATTGGGGATTAGGAGACGGCGCGTGGACCGATCGGGGCTGGGAGACGGCACGTGGACCAATGGGGGCTTAGGAGACGACGCGTGGACCGATCGGGGTGTAGGCGACAACGCGTGTACCTATCGGGGCTCAGGAGACAGCGCGTGGACCGATCAGGGCTCGGCGACTGCGCGTGGACGTATCGGGGCTCAGGAGACGGCGCGTGGACCGATCGGGGCTCGGGGACGGCGCGTTAACCGATTGGGGCTTAGGAGACCATGCGTGGACCGATCGGGGCTCGAAGACGGCGCGTGGACCGATCGGGTCTCAGGAGGCCGCGCGTGGACAGATCATGACTCGGCGACGGCGCGTGGACCGATCGGGGCTCGGAGACGACGCGTGGACCGATCGGGGCTCGGAGACAGCGCGTGGACCGACTGGGGCTCAGGCGATTTCGCGTGGACCAATTGGGGTTCGGCGACGGCGCGTGGACCGATCGGGGCTTAGGAGACGGCGCGTGCACCGATCGGGGCCCGGAGACGGGTCGTGGACCGATCGGGGCTCAGGAGACGGCGCGTGGACCGATTGGGGCTCGGATACGGCCCGTGAACCAATCGGGGCTCAGGAGGCCGCTCGTGGACCGATCGCGGCTCGGCGACGGCGCGTGGACCGATCGGGGCTCAGGAGGCCGCACGTGGACCGATCATGGCTCGGCGACGGCGCGTGGACCGATCGGGGCTCGGAGACGATGCGTGGACCGATCGAGGTTCGGCTATAGCGCGTGAACCGACTGGGTCTCAGGCGGTTGCGCGTGGACCAATTGGGGTTCGGCGACCGCGCGTGGACCGTTCGGGGCTCGGAGACGGCGCGTTAACCGATCGGGGCTTAGGAGGCGATGCGTGAACCGATCGGGGCTCGGAGAAGGGGCGTGGACCGATCGGGGCCTAGGAGACAACGCGTGGACCGATCGTGGCTCAGGAAGCGGCGCCTGGACCGATCGTGGCCCGGAGACGGCGCGAGAAGGCATCTAGGCTTACAAGACGACGCGTGGCTAGAACGGGGCTCGGAGACGGCGCATGAACCGACCGGGGCTCAGGAGACGGCGCGTGGACTGATCGGGGCTCGGAGACGGCGCGTTAACCGATCGGGGCTTAGGAGACGGCGTGTGAACGTATCGGGGCTTAGGAGAGGATGCGTTGACCGATCGGGGCTCATGAGACGGCGCGTAGACCGATCGGGGCTCAGGAGACGGCGCGTGGACCGATCGGTGCTCGGAGACGGCGCGTGGACCGATCGGGGCGTAGGACACGGCGCGTGTACCTATCGGGGCTCACGAGACAGCGTGTGGACCGATTGGGGCTCAGGAGACGGCGCGTGGACCGATCGGGGCTCGGAGACGGCGCGTGGAACGATCGGAGCTCAGGAGACGGGGCGTGAAATGATCGGCGCTCTGAGACGGCGCGTGGACCGATCGGGACTCGGATACGGCGTGTGGAACGATCGGGGCTCGGGTGACGGCGCGTGAACCGATCGGCGCTCGGAGACGGCGCGTGGATCGATCGGGGATCGGGGACGGCGCGTGGAACGATCGGGGCTCGGAGTCGACGCGTTAGCCGATCGGGGCTTAGGAGACGATGCGTGGGCCGATCGGGGCTCGGAGACGGCGCGTGGACCGACCGGGGTTTAGGAGAAGACGCTTGGACCGAACGGGGCTTAGGAGACGGCGCGTGGACCGATCGGAGATCAGGAGGTGACGCGTGGACCGATCGGGGTTGTGGAAGCGGCGCACGGACCGATCGTGGCTCGGAGACGGCGCGTGGAGGCATCGGGGCTTTGAAGACGACGCGTGGACCGATCGGGGCTCAGGAAACGGCGTGTGGCGCGATCGGGGCTCAGGAGACGACGCGTGGATCGATCAGGGCTCAGGAGACGACGCGTCGACCAATCGGGGCTCAGGAGACGGCGCGCGGACCGACTGGGGCTCAGGCTGTTGCGCGTGGACCAATTGGGGTTCGGCGACGGCCCGTGGACCGCTCGGCGCTCGGAGACGGCGCGTTAACCGATCGGGGCTTAGGAGACGATGCGTGAACCGAGCGGGGCACGGAGACGGCGCGTGGGCCGATCGGGGCTTAGGAGGCAACGCGTGGACCGATGGGGGCTCGGAGACGGCGCGTGGACCGACCGGGGCTCAGGAGGACACGCGTGGACCGATCGGGGCTCGGCGACGGCGCGTGGACCGATCGAGTCTCGGAGACGACGCGGCGACCGATCGGGGCTCAGATGACGGCGCGCGGACCGACCGGGGCTCAGGAGACTCGCGTAGATCGATCGGGGCTCCGGAGACGCCGCGTGAAGCGATGGGGATCAGGAGACGGTGCGCGGACCGATCGGGGCTCGGAGACGGCGCGTGGACCGATCGGGGCTTAGGAGACGACGCGTGGACCGATCGGGGCGTAGGACACGACGCGTGTACCTATCGGGGCTCACGAGACAGCGTGTGGACCGATTGGGGCTCAGGAGACGGCGCGTGGACCGATCGGGGCTCGGAGACGGCGCGTTGAACGATCGGAGCTCAGGAGACGGGGCGTGAAATGATCGGCGCTCTGAGACGGCGCGTGGACCGATCGGTGCTCGGAGACGGCGCGTGGACGGACCGCGGCTCAGAATGCAGTACGCGGACCGATCGGGGATCGGACACGGCGTGTGGACCGATCGAGGCTCGGAGACGACGCGATTACGGATCGGGGATCAGGAGACGACGCGTGGAACGATCCGGGATCAGGAGACGAAGCGTGGACCGATCGGGGCTCGGAGACGGCGTGTGGAACGATCGGGGCTCGGGTGACGGCGCGTGAACCGATCGGCGCTCGGAGACGGCGCGTGGATCGATCGGGGCTCAGGAAACGGCGCGTGGACCGATCGGGGCTCAGGAAACGGCGTGTGGCGCGATCGGGGCTCAGGAGACGACGCGTGGACCGATCCGGGCTCAGGAGACGGCGCGTGGAATGATCGGGGCTCAGGAGACGGCGCGTGGAATGATCGGGGCTCAGGAGACGGCGCGTGGACCGATCGGGGCTCGGATACGGCGCGTGGAATGATCGGGGCTCAGGAGACGACGCGTGGACCGATCGGGTTGTAGGAGACGACGCGTGTACCTATCGGGGCTCAGGAGACAGCGCGTGGACCGATCGGGGCTCGGCGTCTGCGCGTCGACGTATCGGGGCTCAGGGGACGGCGCGTGGACCGATTGGAGCTTAGGAGACGGCGCGTGGACCGATTGGGGCTCGGATACGGCGCGTGAACCGATCGGGGCTTAGGAGACGACGCGTGGACCGATCGGGGCTCAGGGGACGGCGCGTGGACCGATCGGGGCTTCGGAGAAGGTACGTGGACCGATCGGGGCTCGGAGACGGTACGAGGACCGACCGGAGCTCAGGAGATTCGCGTGGATCGATCAGGGCTCCGGAGGCGGCGCATGGACCGATTGGGGAGCATGAGATGGTGCGTGGACCGATCGGGGCTCGGAGACGGCGCACGCACCGATCGGGGCTTAGGAGACGACGCGTGGACCGATTGGGGCTCAGGAGGCCGCGCGTGGACCGATCGCGGCTCGACGCCGTGCGTAGACGGATCAGGGCTCAGGAGACGGCGCGTGGACCGATCGGGGCGGGGAGACGGCGCGTGAACCGACCGGGGCTCAGGAGGCCGCGCGTGGACTGATCGGGGCTCGGCGACTGCGCGTGGACGTATCGGGGCTCAGGAGACGGCGCGTGGACCGATCGGGGCTCGGAGACGATGCGTGGACCGATCGAGGCTTGGAGACCGCGCGTGGACCGATCGGAGCTCGGAAACGGCCCGTGGGCAGATCGGGGCTTAGGAGACGGCGCGTGGAGGCATCGGGGCTAAGAAGACGACGCATGGACCGAGCGGGGCTCAGGAGACGGCGCGAGGAGCGATCGGGGCTCAGGAGAAGACGCGTCAATTGATCGGGGCTCAGGAGACGACGCGTGGACCGATCGGGGTTCGGCGATGGCGCGTGAACCGATCGGGGCTCGGAGACGACGCGTGTACGGATCGAGGCTTCGAGACGGCGCGTGGACCGATCGGAGCTCGGAGACGGGCCGTGGGCAGATCGGGGCTTAGGAGACGGCGCGTGGACTAATTGGGGCTTAGGAGAACATACGTGGACCGATCGGGGCTCGGAGACAGCGCGATTACCGACTGGGGCTCGAGAGGTTGCGCGTGGACCAATTGGGGTTCGCAGCGACGTGTGGACCGACCGGAGCTCAGTAGACCGCGCGTGGACCGATCGGGGCTCGTCGACTGCGCGTGGATGGATCGGGGCTCAGGAGACAGCGCGGGGACCGATCGGGGTTCACGAAGCGGCGCCTGCACCGATCGTGGCTCGGAGACGGCGCGTGGAGGCATCGGGGCTTAGAAGACGACGCATGGACCGATCGGGGCTCGGAGACGGCGCGTGGACCGATCGGGGCTCGGCGACTGCGCGTCGACGTATCGGGGCTCAGGAGACGGCGCGTGGACCGATTGGAGCTTAGGAGACGGCGCGTTAACCGATTGGGGCTTAGGAGACCATGCGTGGACCGATCGGGGCTCGAAGACGGCGCGTGGACCGATCGGGTCTCAGGAGGCCGCGCGTGGACAGATCATGACTCGGCGACGGCGCGTGGACCGATCGGGGCTCGGAGACGACGCGTGGACCGATCGGGGCTCGGAGACAGCGCGTGGACCGACTGGGGCTCAGGCGATTTCGCGTGGACCAATTGGGGTTCGGCGACGGCGCGTGGACCGATCGGGGCTTAGGAGACGGCGCGTGCACCGATCGGGGCCCGGAGACGGGTCGTGGACCGATCGGGGCTCAGGAGACGGCGCGTGGACCGATTGGGGCTCGGATACGGCCCGTGAACCAATCGGGGCTCAGGAGGCCGCTCGTGGACCGATCGCGGCTCGGCGACGGCGCGTGGACCGATCGGGGCTCGGGAGGCCGCACGTGGACCGATCATGGCTCGGCGACGGCGCGTGGACCGATCGGGGCTCGGAGACGATGCGTGGACCGATCGAGGTTCGGCTATAGCGCGTGAACCGACTGGGTCTCAGGCGGTTGCGCGTGGACCAATTGGGGTTCGGCGACCGCGCGTGGACCGTTCGGGGCTCGGAGACGGCGCGTTAACCGATCGGGGCTTAGGAGGCGATGCGTGAACCGATCGGGGCTCGGAGAAGGGGCGTGGACCGATCGGGGCCTAGGAGACAACGCGTGGACCGATCGTGGCTCAGGAAGCGGCGCCTGGACCGATCGTGGCCCGGAGACGGCGCGAGAAGGCATCTAGGCTTACAAGACGACGCGTGGCTAGAACGGGGCTCGGAGACGGCGCATGAACCGACCGGGGCTCAGGAGACGGCGCGTGGACTGATCGGGGCTCGGAGACGGCGCGTTAACCGATCGGGGCTTAGGAGACGGCGTGTGAACGTATCGGGGCTTAGGAGAGGATGCGTTGACCGATCGGGGCTCATGAGACGGCGCGTAGACCGATCGGGGCTCAGGAGACGGCGCGTGGACCGATCGGTGCTCGGAGACGGCGCGTGGACCGATCGGGGCGTAGGACACGGCGCGTGTACCTATCGGGGCTCACGAGACAGCGTGTGGACCGATTGGGGCTCAGGAGACGGCGCGTGGACCGATCGGGGCTCGGAGACGGCGCGTGGAACGATCGGAGCTCAGGAGACGGGGCGTGAAATGATCGGCGCTCTGAGACGGCGCGTGGACCGATCGGGACTCGGATACGGCGTGTGGAACGATCGGGGCTCGGGTGACGGCGCGTGAACCGACCGGCGCTCGGAGACGGCGCGTGGATCGATCGGGGATCGGGGACGGCGCGTGGAACGATCGGGGCTCGGAGTCGACGCGTTAGCCGATCCGGGCTTAGGAGACGATGCGTGGGCCGATCGGGGCTCGGAGACGGCGCGTGGACCGACCGGGGTTTAGGAGAAGACGCTTGGACCGAACGGGGCTTAGGAGACGGCGCGTGGACCGATCGGAGATCAGGAGGTGACGCGTGGACCGATCGGGGTTGTGGAAGCGGCGCACGGACCGATCGTGGCTCGGAGACGGCGCGTGGAGGCATCGGGGCTTTGAAGACGACGCGTGGACCGATCGGGGCTCAGGAAACGGCGTGTGGCGCGATCGGGGCTCAGGAGACGACGCGTGGATCGATCAGGGCTCAGGAGACGACGCGTCGACCAATCGGGGCTCAGGAGACGGCGCGCGGACCGACTGGGGCTCAGGCTGTTGCGCGTGGACCAATTGGGGTTCGGCGACGGCGCGTGGACCGCTCGGCGCTCGGAGACGGCGCGTTAACCGATCGGGGCTTAGGAGACGATGCGTGAACCGAGCGGGGCACGGAGACGGCGCGTGGGCCGATCGGGGCTTAGGAGGCAACGCGTGGACCGATGGGGGCTCGGAGACGGCGCGTGGACCGACCGGGGCTCAGGAGGACACGCGTGGACCGATCGGGGCTCGGCGACGGCGCGTGGACCGATCGAGTCTCGGAGACGACGCGGCGACCGATCGGGGCTCAGATGACGGCGCGCGGACCGACCGGGGCTCAGGAGACTCGCGTAGATCGATCGGGGCTCCGGAGACGCCGCGTGAAGCGATGGGGATCAGGAGACGGTGCGCGGACCGATCGGGGCTCGGAGACGGCGCGTGGACCGATCGGGGCTTAGGAGACGACGCGTGGACCGATCGGGGCGTAGGACACGACGCGTGTACCTATCGGGGCTCACGAGACAGCGTGTGGACCGATTGGGGCTCAGGAGACGGCGCGTGGACCGATCGGGGCTCGGAGACGGCGCGTTGAACGATCGGAGCTCAGGAGACGGGGCGTGAAATGATCGGCGCTCTGAGACGGCGCGTGGACCGATCGGTGCTCGGAGACGGCGCGTGGACGGACCGCGGCTCAGAATGCAGTACGCGGACCGATCGGGGATCGGACACGGCGTGTGGACCGATCGAGGCTCGGAGACGACGCGATTACGGATCGGGGATCAGGAGACGACGCGTGGAACGATCCGGGATCAGGAGACGAAGCGTGGACCGATCGGGGCTCGGAGACGGCGTGTGGAACGATCGGGGCTCGGGTGACGGCGCGTGAACCGATCGGCGCTCGGAGACGGCGCGTGGATCGATCGGGGCTCAGGAAACGGCGCGTGGACCGATCGGGGCTCAGGAAACGGCGTGTGGCGCGATCGGGGCTCAGGAGACGACGCGTGGACCGATCCGGGCTCAGGAGACGGCGCGTGGAATGATCGGGGCTCAGGAGACGGCGCGTGGAATGATCGGGGCTCAGGAGACGGCGCGTGGACCGATCGGGGCTCGGATACGGCGCGTGGAATGATCGGGGCTCAGGAGACGACGCGTGGACCGATCGGGTTGTAGGAGACGACGCATGTACCTATCGGGGCTCAGGAGACAGCGCGTGGACCGATCGGGGCTCGGCGTCTGCGCGTCGACGTATCGGGGCTCAGGGGACGGCGCGTGGACCGATTGGAGCTTAGGAGACGGCGCGTGGACCGATTGGGGCTCGGATACGGCGCGTGAACCGATCGGGGCTTAGGAGACGACGCGTGGACCGATCGGGGCTCAGGGGACGGCGCGTGGACCGATCGGGGCTTCGGAGAAGGTACGTGGACCGATCGGGGCTCGGAGACGGTACGAGGACCGACCGGAGCTCAGGAGATTCGCGTGGATCGATCAGGGCTCCGGAGGCGGCGCATGGACCGATTGGGGAGCATGAGATGGTGCGTGGACCGATCGGGGCTCGGAGACGGCGCACGGACCGATCGGGGCTTAGGAGACGACGCGTGGACCGATTGGGGCTCAGGAGGCCGCGCGTGGACCGATCGCGGCTCGACGCCGTGCGTAGACGGATCAGGGCTCAGGAGACGGCGCGTGGACCGATCGGGGCGGGGAGACGGCGCGTGAACCGACCGGGGCTCAGGAGGCCGCGCGTGGACTGATCGGGGCTCGGCGACTGCGCGTGGACGTATCGGGGCTCAGGAGACGGCGCGTGGACCGATCGGGGCTCGGAGACGATGCGTGGACCGATCGAGGCTTGGAGACCGCGCGTGGACCGATCGGAGCTCGGAAACGGCCCGTGGGCAGATCGGGGCTTAGGAGACGGCGCGTGGAGGCATCGGGGCTAAGAAGACGACGCATGGACCGAGCGGGGCTCAGGAGACGGCGCGAGGAGCGATCGGGGCTCAGGAGAAGACGCGTCAATTGATCGGGGCTCAGGAGACGACGCGTGGACCGATCGGGGTTCGGCGATGGCGCGTGAACCGATCGGGGCTCGGAGACGACGCGTGTACGGATCGAGGCTTCGAGACGGCGCGTGGACCGATCGGAGCTCGGAGACGGGCCGTGGGCAGATCGGGGCTTAGGAGACGGCCCGTGGACTAATTGGGGCTTAGGAGAACATACGTGGACCGATCGGGGCTCGGAGACAGCGCGATTACCGACTGGGGCTCGAGAGGTTGCGCGTGGACCAATTGGGGTTCGCAGCGACGTGTGGACCGACCGGAGCTCAGTAGACCGCGCGTGGACCGATCGGGGCTCGTCGACTGCGCGTGGATGGATCGGGGCTCAGGAGACAGCGCGGGGACCGATCGGGGTTCACGAAGCGGCGCCTGCACCGATCGTGGCTCGGAGACGGCGCGTGGAGGCATCGGGGCTTAGAAGACGACGCATGGACCGATCGGGGCTCGGAGACGGCGCGTGGACCGATCGGGGCTCGGCGACTGCGCGTCGACGTATCGGGGCTCAGGAGACGGCGCGTGGACCGATTGGAGCTTAGGAGACGGCGCGTGGACCGATTGGGGCTCGGATACGGCGCGTGAACCGATCGGGGCTTAGGAGACGACGCGTGGACCGATCGGGGCTCAGGTGACGGCGCGTGGACCGATCGGGGCTTCGGAGACGGTACGTGGACCGATCGGGGCTCGGAGACGGTACGAGGACCGACCGGAGCTCAGGAGATTCGCGTGGATCGATCAGGGCTCCGGAGGCGGCGCATGGACCGATTGGGGAGCATGCGATGGTGCGTGGACCGCTCGGGGCTCGGAGACGGCGCACGGACCGATCGGGGCTTAGGAGACGACGCGTGGACCGATTGGGGCTCAGGAGGCCGCGCGTGGACCGATCGCGGCTCGACGCCGCGCGTGGACGGATCAGGGCTCAGGAGACAGTGCGTGGACCGATCGGGGCGGGAAGACGGCGCGTGAACCGATCGGGGCTTAGGAGACGACGCGTGGACCGTTCGGGGTGTAGGAGACGGTACGTGGACCGATCGGGGCTCGGAGACGGTACGAGGAATGATCGGGGCTCAGGAGACGGCGCGTGAACCGATCGGCGCTCGGAGACAGCGGGTGGACCGATCGGGGCTCAGGAGACGGCGCGTGAACCGATCGGCGCTCGGAGACAGCGCGTGGACCGATCGGGGCTCAGGAGACGGCGCGTGAACCGATCGGCGCTCGGAGACAGCGCGTGGACCGATCGGGGCTTAGGAGACGACGCGTGGACCGATCGGGGCGTAGGACACGACGCGTGTACCTATCGGGGCTCACGAGACAGCGTGTGGACCGATTGGGGCTCAGGAGACGGCGCGTGGACCGATCGGGGCTCGGAGACGGCGCGTTGAACGATCGGAGCTCAGGAGACGGGGCGTGAAATGATCGGCGCTCTGAGACGGCGCGTGGACCGATCGGTGCTCGGAGACGGCGCGTGGACGGACCGCGGCTCAGAATGCAGTACGCGGACCGATCGGGGATCGGACACGGCGTGTGGACCGATCGAGGCTCGGAGACGACGCGATTACGGATCGGGGATCAGGAGACGACGCGTGGAACGATCCGGGATCAGGAGACGAAGCGTGGACCGATCGGGGCTCGGAGACGGCGTGTGGAACGATCGGGGCTCGGGTGACGGCGCGTGAACCGATCGGCGCTCGGAGACGGCGCGTGGATCGATCGGGGATCGGGGACGGCGCGTGGAACGATCGCGGGTCGGAGTCGACGCGTTAGCCGATCGGGGCTCAGGACAAGGGGTGTGGACCGTTCGGAGCTCAGGAGACGGCGCGTGGACCGATCGGGGTTCGCCGATGGCGCGTGGACCGATCGGGGCTCGGAGACGACGCGTGTACCTATCGGGGCTCACGAGACAGCGTGTGGACCGATTGGGGCTCAGGAGACGGCGCGTGGACCGATCGGGGCTCGGAGACGGCGCGTGGAACGATCGGAGGTCAGGTGACGGGGCGTGAAATGATCGGCGCTCTGAGACGGCGCGTCGACCGATCGGTGCTCGGAGACGGCGCGTGGACGGACCGCGGCTCAGAATGCGGTACGCGGACCGATCGGGGATCGGACACGGCGTGTGGACCGATCGAGGCTCGGAGACGACGCGTTTAAGGATCGGGAATCAGGAGACGACGCGTGGAACGATCCGGGCTCAGGAGACGAAACGTGGACCGATCGGGGCTCGGAGACGCCGTGTGGAACGATCGGGGCTCGGGTGACGGCGCGTGAACCGATCGGCGCTCGGACACGGGGCGTGGATCGATCGGGGATCGGGGACGGCGCGTGGAACGATCGCGGCTCGGAGACGACGCGTTAGCCGATCGGGGCTTAGGAGACGATGCGTGGACCGATAGGGGCTCGGAGACGGCGCTTGGACCGAACGGGGCTTAGGAGACGGCGCGTGGACCGATCAGGGCTCGGAGACGGCGCGTGGACCGATCGGGGCTCACGAGACGACGCGTCGACCGATCGGGGCTTAGGAGACGGCGCGTGGACCGATCGGGGCTCGAAGACGGCGCGTGGACCGATCGGGTTTCAGGAGGCCGCGCGTGGACAGATCATGACTCGGCGACGGCGCGTGGACCGATCGGGGCTCGGAGACTACGCGTGGACCGATCGGGGCTCGGAGACAGCGCGTGGACCGACTGGGGCTCAGGCGGTTGCGCGTGGACCAATTGGGGTTCGGCGACGGCGCGTGGACCGATCGGGGATCGGAGACGGCGCGTTAACTGATTGGGGCTTAGGAGACCATGCGTGACCCGACCGGGGCTCGAAGACGGCGCGTGGACCGATCGGGGCTCGGAGACGACGCGTGGACCGATCGGGGCTCGGAGACAGCGCGTGGACCGACTGGGGCTCAGGCGGTTTCGCGTGGACCAATTGGGGTTCGGCGACGGCGCGTGGACCGATCGGGGCTTAGGAGGCCGCATGTGGACCGATCGCGGCTCGGCGACGGCGCGTGGACCGATCGGGGCTCAGGAGGCCGCGCGTGGACCGATCGGGGCTCAGGAAACGGCGCGTGGACCGATTGGGGCTCGTATACGGCGCGTGAACCAATCGGGCCTCAGGAGGCCGCACGTGGACCGATCGCGGCTCGGCGACGGCGCGTGGAACGATCGGGGCTCGGAGCGGCGCGTAGAACGATCGCGGCTCGGCGACGGCGCGTGGACCGATCGGGGCTCAGTAGGCTGCGCGTGGATCGATTGGGGCTCAGGAGACGGCGCGTGGACCGCTCGGGGCTCGAAGACGGCGCGTGGAACGATCAGGGCTCAGGAGACGTCACGTGAAATGATCGGCGCTCGGAGTCGGCGCGTGGACCGATCGGGGCTCAGGAGAAGGCGCGTGGACCGATCGGCGCTCGGAGACGGCGCGTGGACCGATGGGGGATGAGGAGAAGGCGCGTGGACTGATCGGGGCTTAGGAGACGGCGCATAGACGGATCGGGGCTCGGAGACGGCGCGTGGAACGATCGGCGCACGGAGACGGCGCGTGGACCGATCGGGGCTTAGCAGAAGGCGCTTGGACCGACCGGGGCTTAGCAGAAGGCGCTTGGACTAATCGGGGCTTAGGAGACGGCGCGTGGACCGATCGAGGCTCGGCGACTGCGCGTGGAGCGATCGGGGCTCAGGAGACGGCGCGTGAACCAATCGGCGCTCCGAGACGGCGTGTGGACCGATCGGGGCTTAGGAGACGGCGCGTAGACCGATCGGGGCTCGGAGACGGCGCGTGGAACGATCGGGGCGCAGGTGACGGCGCGTGAACCGATCGGCGCTCGGAGACGGCGCGTGGACCGATCGGGGCTTAGCAGAAGGCGCTTGGACCGATCGGGGCTTAGCAGAAGGCGCTTGAACCGATCGGGGATTAGGAGACGGCGCGTGGAACGATCGGAGCTCGGAGACGGCGCGTGGAACGATCGGGGCTCAGGAGACGGCGCGTGAACCGATCGGCGCTCGGAGACGGCGCGTGGACCAACTGGGGCACAGGCGATGGCGCGTGGACCAATTGGGGTTCGGCGACGGCGCGTGGACCGATCCGGGCTCAGGAGACGGCGCGTGGACCGATCGGGGCTGGGAGACGGAGCGTGGAGCGATCGGGGCTCAGGAGACGGCGCATGAACTAATCGGCGCTCGGAGACGGCGCGTGGACCGATCGGGGGTGAGGAGAAGGCACGTGGTCCGATCGGGGCTTATGAGACGGCGCGTGGACCGATCGGGGCTCGGAGATGGCGCGTGGACCGATCGGGGCTCGGAGACAGCGCGTCGACCGACTGGGGCTCAGGCGGTTGCGCGTGGACGGATCGGGGCCTAGGAGCCTCGCGTGGATCGATCGGGGCCCCGGAGGCGCCGCGTGGACCCATGGGGATCAGGAGACAGTGCGTGGACCGATCGGGGCTCGGAGGCGGCGCGTGGACCGATCGGGGCTTAGGAGACATCGCGTGGACCGATCGGGGCTCGGGGACGGCGCGTTAACCGATTGGGGCTTAGGAGATCATGCGTGGACCGATCGGGGCTCGAAGACGGCGCGTGGACGGACCGTGGCTTAGAATGCGTCACGCGGACCGATCGGGGCTCGGATACGGCGTGTGGACGTATCGGGGCTTAGGAGACGATGCGTGAACCGATCGGTCCACGCACCATTTCCGGCTGCCCAATCGGTCCATGCGCCGCCTCCGGAGCCCCGATCGATCCACGGGAATCTCCTGAGCTCCGATCGGTCCACGTGTCGTTCCCTAAGCCCCGTTCCATCCACGCGCAGTCTCCCGAACCCCAATCGGTCCACGCGCCGTCTCCAGAGCCCCGATCGGTCCACGCGCCGTCTCCTGAGCCCCGATCGGTCCACGCGTCGTTCCCTAAACTTCGATCCATCCACGCGCAGTCTCCCGAGCCCCAATCGGTCCGCGCGCCGTCTCCTGAGCCCCGATCGGTCCACGTGCCGTCTCCTGAGCCCTGATCGGTCCACGCGTCGTCTCTTAAGCCACGATCGGTCCACGCGTCGTTCCCTAAACTTCGATCCATCGACGCGCAGTCTCCCGAGCCCCAATCGGTCCACGCGCCGCCTCCTGAGCCCTGATCGGTCCACGCGTCGTCTCTTAAGCCACGATCGGTCCACGCGTCGTTCCCTAAACTTCGATCCATCGATGCGCCGCTTCCAGAGCCCCGATCGGTCCAGGCGCCGCTTCCTGCGCCCCGATCGGTCCACGCGCCGTCTCCTAAGCCCCAATCGGTCCACGTAGGGTCTCCGAGCGCCGATCATTTCACGCGCCGTTTCCTGAGACCCGATAGTTCCACGCGCCGTCTCCGAGCCCCGATCGGTCCACGCATCGTCTCCTAAGCCCCGATGGATTAACGCGCCGTCTCCGAGCCCCGAACGGTCCACGCGCCGTCGCCGAACCCCAATTGGTCCACGCGCAACCGCCTGAGCCCCAGTCGGTTCACGCGCGGTCGCCGAACCCCGATCGGTCCACGCGTCGTCTCCGAGCCCCGATCGGTCCACGCGCCGTCTCCTGAGCCCCGATCGGCCCACGCGCGGCCTCCTAAGCCCCGATCGGTCCACGCGCCGTCACCGAGCCGCGATCGGTTCACGCGCGGCCTCCTAAGCCCCGATCGGTCCACGCGCCGTCGCCGAACCCCAATTGGTCCACGCGAAACCGCCTGAGCCCCAGTCGGTCGACGCGTCGTCTCCGGGCCCCGATCGGTGCACGTGCCGTCTCCTAAGCCCCGATCGGTCCACGCCCCGTCGCCGAGCGCCGATCGGTTCACGCGTCGTCTCCTGAGACCCGATCCGTCTACACGCTGGCGCCGAGCCGCGATCGGTCCACGCGCGGCCTCCTGAGCCCAAATCGGTTCACGCGCCGTCTCCTGAGCCCCGATTGGTCCACGCGCCGTCTCCTGAGCCCCGATCGGTCCACGCATCGTCTCCTAAGCCCCGATCGGTCCACGCGTCGTCTCCTAAGCCCCGATCCGTCGACGTGTCGTCTCCTGAGTCCCGATCGATCCAGCCGTCTTCTCCTGAGCCCCGACCGCTCCACGCCTCGTCTCCGAGCTCCGATCGGTCCACGCGCCGTTTCCCAGGCCCGAACGGTGCAGGCGCCGCTTCCTGAGCCCCGATCGGCCCACGCGCAGTCTCCTGAGCCCCGATCGTTCCACTCATCGCCTCCTGAGCACCGGACGGTCCAGGCGCCGTCTCCGAACCCCGATTGGTCGACGCGCCATCTCCGAGCCCCGATCGGTCCACGCGCCGTCGCCGAACCCCAATTGGTCCACGCGCAACCGCCTGAGCCCCAGTCGGTCCACGCGCCGTTTCCTGAGCCCCGATCGGTCCACGACCCGTCTCCGGGCCCCGATCGATGCACGCGCCGTCTCCTGGTCCACATCGGTCCACACGGCGCCTCCGGAGCCCCGATCGATCCACGCGAGTCACCTGAACCCGGTCAGTCCGCGCCCCGTCTCCTGAGCCTCGATCGGTCCACGCGTCATCTCCTAAGCCCCGATCGGTCTACGCGCCGTCTCCGAGCCCCGATCGGCCCACGCACCGTCTCCTGCTCCCCATCGGTCCACACGGCGCCTCCGGAGCCCCTATCGTTCCACGCGCCGTCTCCGAGCCCCGAGCGGTCCACGCGCCGTGTCCTGAGCCCCAATCGGTCCACGCGCTGTCTCCTAAGCCCCGATCGGTCCAAGCGCCGTCTCCGAGCCCCAATCGGTCCACGCGTCGTCTCCTAAGCCCCGATCGGTCCAAGCGCCGTCTCCGAGCGCCGATCGGTTCACGCGCCGTCTCCTGAGCTCCGATCGTTCCACCCGTCATATCCGATCCCCATCAGTCGATGCGCGGCCTCCTGAGCCCCGGTCGGTTCACGCGCCGTCTCCGAGCCCCGATCGATCCACGCGTCTTCTTGTAAACCCAGATGCCTCCTCGCATCGTCTCCTAAGCCCCGATCGGTTAGCGCGCCGTCTCCTGAACCCCGATCGGCCCACGCGCCGTCACCGAACCCCAATTGGTCCAGGCGCCGTCTCCGAACCCCGATCGGTCGACGCGCTGTCTCCGAGCCCCGATCGGTCCACGCGCCGTCTTCGAGCCCCGATCGGTCCACTCATCGTCTCCTAAGCCCCAATCGGTTAACGCGCCGTCTCCTGAGCCCCGATCGTTCCACGCGCCGTCTCCGAGCCCCGATCGGTCCCTGCGCCGTCTCCTGAGCCCCAATAGGTCCACTCGCTGTCTCCTGAGCCCCGATAGGTACACGCGTCGTTTCCTACGCCCCGATCAGTCCACGCGTCGTCTCCTAGGCCCCGATCGGTCCACGCGCCGTCTCCGAGCCCCGATCGGTCCACGCACGGTGTCCTGATCCCCATCGGTCCACGCGGCGCCTCCGGAGCCCCGATCGATCTACGCGAGGCTTCTGAGCTCCGGACGGTCCAGGCGCCGTCTCCGAGCCCCGATCGGTCCACGCGCCGTCTTCGAGCCCCGATCGGTCCACGCAACGTCTCCTAAGCCCCAATCGGTTAACGCGCCGTCTCCTGAGCCCCGATCGTTCTACGCGCCGTCTCCGAGCCCCGATCCGTCCACGCGCTGTCTCCTGAGCCCCGGTCGGTCCACGCGCCGTCTCCGAGCCCCGATCGGTCGCCGCATCGTCTCCTAAGCCCCGATCGGTTAACACACCGGCTCCGAGCCCCGATCGTCCCACGCACCGTCTCCCAGCCATGATCGGTCTACGCGCCGTCTCCTGAGCCCGGATCGGTCCACGCGTCGTCCCGGAATCCCTGATCCGTACACGCGCCGTCTCCGAGCCCCGATCGGTCCACGCGCCGTCTCCTGAACCCTGATACGTCCACACGCAGTCGCCGAGCCCCGACCGGTCCACGCGCGGCCTCCTGAGCCCCGGTCGGTTCACGCGCCGTCTCCGAGCCCCGATCGATCCACGCGTCGTCTTCTAAGCCCAGATGCCTCCTCGCGCCGTCTCCGAGCCACGATCGGTCCACGCGTCGTCTCCTAAGCCCCGATCGGTCCACGCGCCGTCTCCTGTGCCCCGATCGGTCGACGCGTCCTCTCCTAAACCCCGATCGGTACACGCGTCGTCTCCTAAGCCCTGATCGGTCCACACGCCGTCTCCGAGCCCCGATGGGTCCACGCGTCGCCTCCTGAGCCCCGGTCGGTCCACGCGCCGTCTCCTGAGCCCCGATCGGTCCACGCGCCGTATCCTAAGCCCCGATCGGTCCATTGGCCGTCTCTGAGCGCCGATAAGTTCAAGCGCCGTCTCCTGAGCCCCGATCGTTCCACGCGGCGTCTCCGAGCCCCGATCGATCCACGCGCCGTCTCCTGAGCCCCGATCGGTCGACGCGTCGTCTTTTGAGCCTCGATCGATCCACCCGTCGTCTCCTGAGCCCCAACCGCTCCACACGCCGTTACCTGAGCCCCGATCGGTTCACGCATCGTCTCCGAGCACCGATCGGTCCACGCGCCGTTTTCTGAGCACCGTTCGGTCCACGCGTCGTCTTCAAAGCCCCGATGCCTCCACGCGCCGCCTCCAAGCCCCGATCGCCCCTCGCGCCGTCTCCTGAGCCCCGCTCGATCCATGCGTCGTCTTCTTAGCCCCGATGCCTCCACGCGCCGTCTTCGAGCCACGATCGGTCCAGGCGCCGCTTCCTGAGCCCCGATCGGTCCACGCGCCGTCTCATAAGCCCCGATCGGACCACGCGCCTTCTCCTCAGCCCCGATCGGTCCACGAGCCGTCTCCGAGCGCCGATTAGTTCACGCGCCGTCTCCTGAGCCCCGATCGTTCCACGCGCCGTCTCCGAGCTCCGATCCGTCCACGCGCCGTCTCCTGAGCCCGGATCGTTCCACGCGTCATCGCTGAATCCCCGATCCGTACACGCGTCGTCTCCGAGCCTCGATCGGTCCACGCGCCGTCGCGGAGCCCCGATCGGTCCAGGCGTGGCCTCCTGAGCCTCGATCGGTCCACGCGCGGCCTCCTGAGCCCCGGTCAGTTCACGCGCCGTCTCCGAGCCCCGATCGATCCACGCGTCGTCTTCCAAGCCCAGATGCCTCCTCGCGCCGTCTCCGAGCCACAATCGGTCCAGGCGCTGCTTCCTGAGCCCCAATCGGTCCACGCATCGTCACCTAAGCCCCAATCGGTCCACGCATCGTCACCTAAGCCCCGATCGCTCCACGCACCGTTTTCTGAGCACCGTTTGGTCCACGCGTCGTCTTCAAAGCCCCGATGCCTCCACGCGCCGCCTCCGGAGCCCCGGCGATCCACGCGAATCTCCTGAGCTCCGGTCGGTCGACGCGCTGTCTCCTCAGCCCCGATCGGTCCAGGCGCCGCTTCCTGCGCCCCGATCGGTCCACGCGCCGTCTCCTAAGCCCCAATCGGTCCACGCGGCGTCTCCGAGCGCTGATCATTTCACGCACCGTCTGCTGAGACCCGATCGTTCCACGCGCCGTCTCCGAGACCCGATCGATCCACGCGCTGCCTCCTGAGCCGCGATTCGTCCACGCGCTGTCTCCTGAGCCCCGATAGGTACACGCGTCGTCTCCGAGCTCTGATCGGCCCACACGCCGTTTCCTGAGCCCCGATCGGTCCATGCGTCGTCTTCTTAGCCCCGATGCCTCCACGCGTCGTCTCCGAGCCACGATCGGTCCAGGCGCCGCTTCCTGAGCCCCGATCGGTCCACGCGCCGTATCCCAAGCCCCGATCGGTCCCCGTGCCGTCTCTGAGCGTTGATAACTTCACGCGCCGTCTCCTGCGCCCCGATCGGTCCACGCGTCGTCTCCAAAGCCCCGCTCGGCTAACGCGTCGTTTCCGAGCCCCGATCGGTCCAGGCGCCGCTTCCTGAGCCCCGATCGGTCCACGCGCCGTATCCTAAGCCCCGATCGGTCCACGTGCCGTCTCTGAGCGCTGATAACTTCACGCGCCGTCTCCTAAGCCCCGATCGGTCCACCCGTCGTCTCTTAAGCCCCAATCGGTCCACGCGCCATCTCCGGGCGCCGATCATTTTACGCGCCGTCTCCTGAGCCCCGGTCGGTCCGCGCGCCGTCACGTGAGCCCCGATCGGTCAACGCGTAGTCTCCTAAGCCCCGATCGGTCCACGCGCCGTCTCCGAGCGCCGATCGGTTCACGCGCCGTCTCCTGAGCCCCGATCGTTCCACGCGCCGTCTCCGAGCCCCGGTCGGTCCACGCGCTGTCTCCGAGCCCCGATCGGTTCACGCATCGTCTCCTAAGCCCCGATCGGTTCACGCATCGTCTCCTAAGCCCCGATCGGTCGACGCGCCGTCTCCTAAGCCCCGATCCGTCCACGGGCCGTCTCCTGAGCCCCGATTGCTCCACGGGCCGTTTCCTGAGCCCCGATCGTTCCACACGCCGCCCCCTAAACCTCGTTCGGTCCAGGCGTCGTCTCCTAAGCCCCGACCGGCTCACGCGCCGTCTCCTGTGCCCCGATCGATTCACGTGCCGTCTCCTAAGCCCCGATCGGTCCACCCGTCGTCTCTTAAGCCCCAATCGGTCCACGCGCCATCTCCGAGCGCCGATCATTTCACGCGCTGTCTCCTGAGCCCCGGTCGGTCCGCGCGCCGTCACCTGAGCCCCGATCGGTCGACGCGTCGTCTCCTAAGCCCTGAACGGCCCACGCGCCGTCTCCGAGCGCCGATCGGTTCACGCGCCGTCTCCTGAGCCCCGATCGTTCCACGCGCCGTCTCCGAGCTCCGATCGGCCCACGCGCCGTCTCCTAACCCCCGATCGGTCCAAGCGCCTTCTCCTAAGCCCCGATCGGTCCACGCGCCGTTTCCGAGCCCCGATCGGTCCACGCGTCGTCTCCTGAGCCCGGATCGTTCCACGCGTCGTCCCCGAATCCTCGATCCGTACACGCGTCGTCTCCGAGCCTCGATCGGTCCACGCGCCGTCGCCGAGCCCCGATCGGTCCAGGCGTATCCTCCTGAGCCCCGGTCGGTCCACGCGCCGTTTCCGAGCCCCGATCGGTCCACGCATCGTCTCCTAAGCCCCGATCGGTTAACGCGCCGACTCGGAGCCCCGATCGCTCCACGCGCCGTCGCCGAACCCCAATTGGTCCACGCGCAACCGTCTGAGCCCCGGTTGGTCCACGCGCTGTTTCCGAGCCCCGATCGGTCCACGCGTCGTATCCGAACCCCGATCGGTCCACGCGCCGTCGCCGAGCCATGATCGGTCCACGCGCGGCCTCCTGAGCCCCGGTTGCTTCACGCGCCGTATCCGTGCCCCCATCGGTCCACGCGTCGTCTCCGAGCCCCGATCGGTCCACGCGTCGTATCCAAACCCCGATCGGTCCACGCGCGGCCTCCTGAGCCCCAATCGGTCCACGCGTCGTCTCCTAAGCCTCGATCGGTCCACGCGCCGTCTCCTAAGCCCCGATCGGTCCACGCCCCGTCTCCGAGCGCCGATCGGTTCACGCGCCGCCTCCTGAGCCCCGATCGGTCCACGCGCCGTCTCCGAGCCCCGTTCGGTCCACGCGCCGTCTCCTCAGCCCCGATCGGTCCACGCGTCGGCTCCTAAGCCTCGATAGGTCCACGCGCTGCCTCCTTAGCCCCGGTCGGTCCACGCGCCGTCTCCGAGCCCCGATCGATCCGCGTGACGCATTCTAAGCCACGGTCCGTCCACACGCCGTCTCCGAGCACCGATCAGTCCACGCGCCGTCTCCTGAGCCCCGATCGGTCAACGCGCCGTCTCCGAGCCTCGATCGGTCCACGTACCGTCTCCGAAGCCCCGATCGGTCCACGCGCCAACTCCTGAGCCTCGATCGGTCCACGTACCGTCTCCGAAGCCCCGATCGGTCCACGCGCCGTCTCCTGAGCCCCGTCGTTCCACGCGCCGTCTCCGAGCCCCGATCGGTCCCTGCGCCGTCTCCTGAGCCCCAATAGGTCCACTCGCTGTCTCCTGAGCCCCGATAGGTACACGCGTCGTTTCCTACGCCCCGATCAGTCCACGCGTCGTCTCCTAGGCCCCGATCGGTCCACGCGCCGTCTCCGAGCCCCGATCGGTCCACGCACCGTGTCCTGATCCCCATCGGTCCACGCGGCGCCTCCTGAGCCCCGATCGCTCCTCGCGCCGTCTCCTCAGCCCCGCTCGGTCCATGCGTCGTCTTCTTAGCCCCGATGCCACCACGCGCCGTCTCCTAAGCCCCGATCTGCCCACGGGCCGTTTCGGAGCTCCGATCGGTCCACGCGCCGTCTCCAAGCCTCGATCCGTACACGCGCCGTCTCCGAGCCCCGATCGGTCCACGCGCCGTCTCCTGAGCCCCGATCGGTTCACGCATCGTCTCCTAAGCCCCGATACGTCCACGCGCCGTCTCCTGAGCCCCGATCGGTCCACGCGTCGTCTCCTAAGCCCCGATTGGTCCACGCGTCGTCTCCTAAGCCCCGATCGGTCGACGGGTCGTCTCCTAAGCCCCGATCGGTCGACGCGTCGTCTCCTAATCCCCGGTCGGTCCACGCGCCGTCGCCGAACCCCAATTGGTCCACGCGCCGTCTCCTGAGCCCCGATCATTCCACGCGCCGTCTCCGAGCCCCGGTCGGTCCACGCGCCGTCTCCGAGCCCCGATCGGTTCACGCATCGTCTCCTAAGCCCCGATCGGTTCACGCATCGTCTCCTAAGCCCCGATCGGTCGACGCGCCGTCTCCTAAGCCCCGATCCGTCCACGGGCCGTCTCCTGAGCCCCGATTGCTCCACGGGCCGTTTCCTGAGCCCCGATCGATTCACGTGCCGTCTCCTAAGCCCCGATCGGTCCACCCGTCGTCTCTTAAGCCCCAATCGGTCCACGCGCCATCTCCGAGCGCCGATCATTTCACGCGCTGTCTCCTGAGCCCCGGTCGGTCCGCGCGCCGTCACCTGAGCCCCGATCGGTCGACGCGTCTTCTCCTAAGCCCTGAACGGCCCACGCGTCGTCTCCGAGCGCCGATCGGTTCACGCGCCGTCTCCTGAGCCCCGATCGTTCCACGCGCCGTCTCCGAGCTCCGATCGGCCCACGCGCCGTCTCCTAACCCCCGATCGGTCCAAGCGCCTTCTCCTAAGCCCCGATCGGTCCACGCGCCGTTTCCGAGCCCCGATCGGTCCACGCGTCGTCTCCTGAGCCCGGATCGTTCCACGCGTCGTCCCCGAATCCTCGATCCGTACACGCGTCGTCTCCGAGCCTCGATCGGTCCACGCGCCGTCGCCGAGCCCCGATCGGTCCAGGCGTATCCTCCTGAGCCCCGGTCGGTCCACGCGCCGTTTCCGAGCCCCGATCGGTCCACGCATCGTCTCCTAAGCCCCGATCGGTTAACGCGCCGACTCGGAGCCCCGATCGCTCCACGCGCCGTCGCCGAACCCCAATTGGTCCACGCGCAACCGTCTGAGCCCCGGTTGGTCCACGCGCTGTTTCCGAGCCCCGATCGGTCCACGCGTCGTATCCGAACCCCGATCGGTCCACGCGCCGTCGCCGAGCCATGATCGGTCCACGCGCGGCCTCCTGAGCCCCGGTTGCTTCACGCGCCGTATCCGTGCCCCCATCGGTCCACGCGTCGTCTCCGAGCCCCGATCGGTCCACGCGTCGTATCCAAACCCCGATCGGTCCACGCGCGGCCTCCTGAGCCCCAATCGGTCCACGCGTCGTCTCCTAAGCCTCGATCGGTCCACGCGCCGTCTCCTAAGCCCCGATCGGTCCACGCGCCGTCTCCGAGCGCCGATCGGTTCACGCGCCGCCTCCTGAGCCCCGATCGGTCCACGCGCCGTCTCCGAGCCCCGTTCGGTCCACGCGCCGTCTCCTCAGCCCCGATCGGTCCACGCGTCGGCTCCTAAGCCTCGATAGGTCCACGCGCTGCCTCCTTAGCCCCGGTCGGTCCACGCGCCGTCTCCGAGCCCCGATCGATCCACGCGCCAACTCCTGAGCCTCGATCGGTCCACGTACCGTCTCCGAAGCCCCGATCGGTCCACGCGCCGTCTCCTGAGCCCCGTCGTTCCACGCGCCGTCTCCGAGCCCCGATCGGTCCCTGCGCCGTCTCCTGAGCCCCAATAGGTCCACTCGCTGTCTCCTGAGCCCCGATAGGTACACGCGTCGTTTCCTACGCCCCGATCAGTCCACGCGTCGTCTCCTAGGCCCCGATCGGTCCACGCGCCGTCTCCGAGCCCCGATCGGTCCACGCACCGTGTCCTGATCCCCATCGGTCCACGCGGCGCCTCCTGAGCCCCGATCGCTCCTCGCGCCGTCTCCTCAGCCCCGCTCGGTCCATGCGTCGTCTTCTTAGCCCCGATGCCACCACGCGCCGTCTCCTAAGCCCCGATCTGCCCACGGGCCGTTTCGGAGCTCCGATCGGTCCACGCGCCGTCTCCAAGCCTCGATCCGTACACGCGCCGTCTCCGAGCCCCGATCGGTCCACGCGCCGTCTCCTGAGACCCGATCGGTTCACGCATCGTCTCCTAAGCCCCGATACGTCCACGCGCCGTCTCCTGAGCCCCGATCGGTCCACGCGTCGTCTCCTAAGCCCCGATCGGTTAACGCGCCGTCTCCGAGCCCCGATGGGTCCACGCGCCGCCTCCTAAGCCCCGATTGGTCCACGCGTCGTCTCCTAAGCCCCGATCGGTCGACGGGTCGTCTCCTAAGCCCCGATCGGTCGACGCGTCGTCTCCTAATCCCCGGTCGGTCCACGCGCCGTCGCCGAACCCCAATTGGTCCACGCGCCGTCTCCTGAGCCCCGATCGGTCCACGCGCCGTCTCCGAGCCACGATCGGTCCGTGCGCCGCTTCCAGAGCCCCGATCGGTCCACGCGTCATCTCCTGAGTTCCGATCGGTCCACGCGCCGTCTCCTAAGCCCCGATCGGTCCACGCGCCGTCTCGGAGCCCCGATCGTTCCACGCGCCGTCTCCGAATCCTCGATCCGTACACGCGTCGTCTCCGAACCTCGATCGGTCCACGCGCCGTCGCCGAGCCCCGATCGGTCCAGGCGTATCCTCCTGAGCCCCGGTCGGTCCACGCGCCGTCTCCGAGCCCCGATCGATCCGCGTGACGCATTCTAAGCCACGGTCCGTCCACGCGCCGTCTCCGAGCACCGATCAGTCCACGCGCCGTCTCCTGAGCCCCGATCGGTTCACGCGTCGTCTCCGAGCCCCGATCGGTCCACGCGCCGTCGCCGAGCTGCGATCGGTCCACGCGCGGCCTCCTGAGCCCCGGTCGGTTCACGCGCCGTATCCGAGCCCCACTCGGTCCACGCGCCGTCTCGTGACTCCCAATCGGTCCACGCGCCGCCTCCTGAGCCCCGATCGGTCGACGCGTCGTCTCCGGAGCCCCGATCGAACCACGCGTCGTCTCCTGAGCCCCGATCGCTCCACGCGCTGTCTCCGAGCGCCGGTCGGTGCATGCGCCGTCTCCGAGCGCCGGTCGGTGCACGCGCCGTCTCCTGAGCCCCAATCGTTCCAAGCGTCGTCCCCTAATACCCGACCCATACACGCGTCGTCTCCGAGGCTCGATCAGTCCACGCGTCGTCGCCGAGTCCCGATCGGTCCACACGCAGCCTCCTCAGCACCGGTCGATCCACGCGCCGTCTCCGAGCCTCGATCGGTCCACGTACCGTCTCCGAACCCCGATCGGTCGACGCGCCGTCTCCGAGCCGCGATCGGCCCACGCGCCGTCGCCGAGCCCCGATCGGTCCACTCATCGTCTCCTAAGCCCCAATCGGTTAACGCGCCGTCTCCTGAGCCCCGATCGTTCCACGCGCCGTCTCCGAGCCCCGATCGGTCCCTGCGCCGTCTCCTGAGCCCCAATAGGTCCACTCGCCGTCTCCTGAGCCCCGATAGGTACACGCGTCGTTTCCTACGCCCCGATCAGTCCACGCGTCGTCTCCTAGGCCCCGATCGGTCCACGCGCCGTCTCCGAGCCCCGATCGGTCCACGCACCGTGTCCTGATCCCCATCGGTCCACGCGGCGCCTCCTGAGCCCCGATCGCTCCTCGCGCCGTCTCCTGAGCCCCGCTCGGTCCATGCGTCGTCTTCTTAGCCCCGATGCCACCACGCGCCGTCTCCTAAGCCCCGATCTGCCCACGGGCCGTTTCCGAGCTCCGATCGGTCCACGCGCCGTCTCCAAGCCTCGATCCGTACACGCGCCGTCTCCGAGCCCCGATCGGTCCACGCGCCGTCTCCTGAGCCCCGACCGGTTCACGCATCGTCTCCTAAGGCCCGATACGTCCACGCGCCGTCTCCTGAGCCCCGATCGGTCCACGCGTCGTCTCCTAAGCCCCGATCGGTTAACGCGCCGTCTCCGAGCCCCGATGGGTCCACGCGCCGCCTCCTAAGCCCCGATTGGTCCACGCGTCGTCTCCTAAGCCCCGATCGGTCGACGGGTCGTCTCCTAAGCCCCGATCGGTCGACGCGTCGTCTCCTAATCCCCGGTCGGTCCACGCGCCGTCGCCGAACCCCAATTGGTCCACGCGCCGTCTCCTGAGCCCCGATCGGTCCACGCGCCGTCTCCGAGCCACGATCGGTCCGTGCGCCGCTTCCAGAGCCCCGATCGGTCCACGCGTCATCTCCTGAGTTCCGATCGGTCCACGCGCCGTCTCCTAAGCCCCGATCGGTCCACGCGCCGTCTCGGAGCCCCGATCGGTTCACGTGCCGTCTCGTGAGCCCCGATCGTTCCACGCGCCGTCTCCGAGCCCCGATCGGTCCACGCTCCGTCTCCAGAGCCCGGATCGTTCCACGCGTCGTCTCCTGATCCCCGATCCGTAAACGCGTCGTCTCCGACCCTCGATCGGTCCACACGCCGTGTCCGATCCCCGATCGGTCCGCGTGCCGCATTCTAAGCCGCGGTCCGTCTACGCGCCGTCTCCGAGCACCGATCGGTCGACGCGTCCTCTGCTAAACCCCAATCGGTCCACGCTCCGTCTCCGAGCGCCGATCGGTTCACGCGCCGTCTCCTGAGTCCCGATCCCTCCACTCACTGTCTCCTGAGCCCCGATCGGTCGACGCGTCCTCTGCTAAACCTCGATCGGTCCACGCGCCGTCTCCTGAACCCCGATACGTGCACGCGCAGTCGCCGAGCCCCGATCGGTCCACGCGCCGTCACCGAGCCTCGATAGGTCCACGCGCGGCCTCCTGAGCCCCGGTCGGTTCACGGGCCGCCTCCGAGCCCCGATCGATCCACGCGTCGTCTTCTAAGCCCAGATGCCTCCTCGCGCAGTCTCCGAGCCACGATTGGTCCAGGCGCCGCTTCCTGAGCCCCGATCGGTTAACGCGCCGACTCCGAGCCCCGATCGTTCCACGCGCCGTCTCCGAGCCCCGATGGGTCCACGCGCGGTGTCCTGAGCCCCGGTCGGTCCAGGCCCCGTCTCCGAGCCGCGATGGGTTCACGCGTCGCCTCTTGAGCCCCGATCGATCCACGCGAGTCTCCTGAGCCCCGGTCGGTCCTCGCGCCGCCTCCTGCGCTCCGATCGGTCCACGCGCCGTCTCCTGAGCCCCGATCGGTCGACGCGCCGTCTCGTGAGCCCCGATCGGTCCACGCGCCGTCTCCTGAGCCCCGATCGTTCCACGCGTCGTTCCCTAAGCCCCGATCCATCCACGCGCAGTCTCCCGAGCCCCAATCGGTCCACGCGCCGTCTCCTGAGCCCCGATCGGTTCACGCGCCGTCTCCTCAGCCCCGATCGGTCCACGCGTCTTCTCCTGAGCTCTGATCGGTTCACGCGTCGTCTCCTAAGCCCCGATCCGTCGACGCGTCGTCTCCTGAGCCCCGATCAATTGACGCGTCTTCTCCTGAGCCCCGATCGCTCCTCGCGCCGTCTCCTGAGCCCCGCTCGGTCCATATGTCGTCTTTTTAGCCCCGATGCCTCCACGCGCCGTCTTCGAGCCACGATCGGTCCAGGCGCCGCTTCCTGAACCCCGATCGACCCACGCGCCGTCTCGTAAGCCCCAACCGGTCCACGCGCCGCCTCCTGAGCCCCGATCGGTCCACACGCCGTCTCCTGAGTCCCGATCAGTCCACGCGCGGCCTCCTAAGTCCCGATCGTTCCACGCGCCGTCTCCGAGCCCCGATCGGTCCACGCGCCGTCTCCTGAACCTCGATCGGTCCACGCGTCGTTCCCGAAGCCCCGATCCATCCACGCGCATTCTCCCGAGCCCCAATCGGTCCACGCGCCGTCTCCTAAGCCCCAATCGGTCCACGCGCCGTCTTTTCAGCCCCGATCGGTCCACGCGTCGTCTCCTAAGCCCCGATACGTCCACACGCCGTCTCCGAGCCGCGATGGGTCCACGCGTCGCCTCCTGAGCCCCGATCGATCCACGCGAGTCTCCTGAGCCCCGGTCGGTCCTCGCGCCGCCTCCTGCGCTCCGATCGGTCCACGCGCCGTCTCCTGAGCCCCGATCCGTCGACGCGCCGTCTCGTGAGCCCCGATCGGTCCACGCGCCGTCTCCTGAGCCCCGATCGTTCCACGCGTCGTTCCCTAAGCCCCGATCCATCCACGCGCAGTCTCCCGAGCCCCAATCGGTCCACGCGCCGTCTCCTGAGCCCCGATCGGTCCACGCGCCGTCTCCTCAGCCCCGATCGGTCCACGCGTCGTCTCCGAGCACCGATCGGTCCACGCGCCGTCTCAGAGCGCCGATCATTTCACGCCCCGTTTCCTGAGCTCCGATCGTTCCACGCGCCGTCTCCGAGCCCCGATCGGTCCACGCGCCGTCTCCTGAGACCCGATCGGTCCACGCGCCGTCTCCTGAGCCCCAATCGGTCCACACGCTGTCTCGCGAGCCCCGATAGGTACACGCGCCGTCTCCGAGCCCCCATCGGTCCACGCGTTGTCTCCTAAGCCCCGATCGGTCCACGCGCCGTCTCCGAGCCCCGATCGGTTCACGCATCGTCTCCTAAGCCCCGATCGGTTAACGTGCCGTCTCCGAGCCCCGATCGGTCGACGCGTCGTTTCCTGAGCCGCGATCGATCCACGCGTCGTCTCCTGAGCCCCGATCGCTCCACGCGCCGATTTCTGAGCCCCGATCAATTGACGCGTCTTCTCCTGAGCCCCGATCGCTCCTCGCGCCGTCTCCTGAGCCCCGCTCGGTCCATGCGTCGTCTTCTTAGCCCCGATGCCTCCACGCGCCGTCTCCGAGCCACGATCGGTCTAGGCGTTGCTTCCTGAGCCCCGATCGGTCATCGCGCCGTCTCCTAAGCCCCAATCGGTCCACGCGCCGCTTCCTAAGCCCCGATCGATCCACGCGTCGTCTCCGAACGCCGATCGGTTCACGTGCCGTCTCCTTTGCTCCGATCGTTCCACGCGCCGTCTCCGAGGCCCGATCGGTCCACGCATCGTCTCCTACGCCCCGATCGGTTAACGCGCCGTCTCCGAGCCCCGATTGGTCCACACGCCGTCTCCGAGTCCCGATCGGTCCGCATGCCGCATTCTAAGCCACGGTCCATCCTCGCGCCGTCTCCGAGCACCGATCGGTCCACGCGTCGTACCCTAATACCCGATCGGTCCACGCGTCGTCTCCTAAGCCCCGATCCGTCGACGCGTCGCCTCCTGAGCCCCGATCGATCCACGCGCCGTTTCCTGATCCCCGATCAGTCCACACGCCTTCTCCGAGCCCCGATCGGTCCGCGTGCCGCATTCTAAGCCACGGTCCATCCACTCGCCATCTCCGAGCCCCGCTCGATCCACGCGTCGTCTCCTAAGCCTCGATCGGTCCACGCGCCGTCTCCGAGCGCCGATCGGGTCACGCGCCGTCTTCTGAGCCCCGATCGTTCCACGCGCCGCCTCCTAAACACCGATAGGTCCAGGCTTCGTCTCCTAAGCACCGACCGGTCGACGCGTCGTCTCCTGAGCCCCGGTCGGTTCACGCGCCGTCGCCGAGCCCGATCGGTCCACGCATCGTCTCCTAAGCCCCTATCGGTTAACGCGCCGTCTCCGAGCCCCGATCGGTCCACGCGCAACCGCCTGAGCCCCAGTCGGTCCACGCGCTGTCTCCGAGCCCCGATCGGTCCACGCGTCGTCTCCGAGCACCGATCGGTCCACGAGCCGTCGCCGAGCCATGATCGGTCCATGCGCGGCCTCCTCAGCCCCGATCGGTCCACGCGCCGTCGCCGAGCCGCGATCGGTCCACGCGCGGCCTCCTGAGCCCCGATTGGTCCACGCGCCGTCACCGAGCCGCGATCGGTCCACGCGCGACCTCCTGAGCCCCGGTTGGTTCACGCGCCGTATCCGAGCCCCCATCGGTCCACGCGTCGTCTCCGAGCCCCGATCCGTCCACGCGCCGTCGCCGAGCAGTGATCGGTCCACGCGAGACTCCTGAGACCCGGTCGGTACGCGCGCCGTCTCCTGAGCCCCGATCGGTCGACGAGTCGTTTCCTGAGCCCCGATCCATCCACGCGTCGTCCCCTGAGCCCCGATCGCTCCACGCGCCGATTTCTGAGCCCCGATCAATTGACGCGTCTTCTCCTGAGCCCCGATCGCTCCTCGCGCCGTCTCCTGTGCCCCGCTCGGTCCATGCGTCGTCTTCTTAGCCCCGATGCCTCCACACGCCGTCTCCGAGCCACGATCGGTCCGTGCGCCGCTTCCAGAGCCCCGAACGGTGCACGCGTCTTCTCCTGATCTCCGATCGGTCCACGCGCCGTCTCATATGCCCCGATCGGTTCACGCGCTGTCTCCTGAGCCCCGATCGTTCCACGCACCGTTTCCGAGCCCCGATTGGTCCACACGAAGTCTCCGAGCCCCGATCGGTCCGCGTGCCGCATTCTAAGCCACGGTCCATCCACGCGCCGTCTCCGAGCCCCGCTCGATCCACGCGTCGTCTCCTAAGCCTCGATCGGTCCATGCGCCGTCTCCGCGCGCCGGTCGGTTCACGCGCCGTCTTCTAAGCCCCGATCGTTCCACCCGCCGCCTCCTAAGCCCCGATCGGTCCAGGCTTCGTCTGCTAAGCCCCGACCGGTCCACGCGTCGTCTCCTGAGCCCCTGTCAGTTCCCCCGCCGGCTCCGAGCCCGATCGGTCCACGCATCGTCTCCTAAGCCCCTATTGGGTAACGCGCCGTCTCCGAGCCCCGATCGGTCCATGCGCGGTCTCCTGAACCCCGATACGTCCACGCGCAGTCGCCGAGCCCCGATCGGTCCACGCGCCGTCTCCTGAGCCCCTGTCAGTTCACGCGCCGTCTCCGAGCCCGATCGGTTCACGCGCCGTCTCCTGAGCCCCGATCATTCCACGCGATGTCTCCGAGCCCCGATCGGTACACGCGCCGTCTCCTAAGCCCCGATCGGTCCACGCGCTGTCTCCGAGCGCCAATCGGTTCACGCGCCGTCTCCTGAGCCCCGATCGCTCCACGCGCCGTCTCCGAGCCCCGATCGGTCCAGACGCCGTCTCCTGAGCCCGGATCGGTCCACGCGCCGTCGCCGAACCCCAATTGGTCCACGCGCAACCGCCTGAGCCCCAGTCGGTCCACGCGCGGCCTCCTGAGCCATGGTCGGTTCACGCGCCGTCTCCTGCGCCCCGATCGGTCCACGCGTCGTTCCGTAAGCTCCGATCCATCCACGCGCAGTCTCCTGAGCCCCGATTGGTGGACGTGCCGTCTCCCAGCCACGATCGGTCCACGCGCCGTCTCCTAAGCCCCAATCTGTCCACAACCCGTCTCTGGGCCCCGATCGGTGCACGCGCCGTCTCCTGAGCCCCGGTCGGTTCACGCGCCATCTCCGAGCCGCGATCGGTCCACGCATCGTCTCCTAAGCCCCGATCGGTTAACGTGCCGTCTGCGAGCCCCGATCGGCCCACGCGCCGTCTCCTGAGCCCCGATACGTCCACGACCCGTCTCTGGGCCCCGATCGGTGCACGCGCCGTCTCCTGAGCCCCGGTCGGTTCACGCGCCATCTCCGAGCCGCGATCGGTCCACGCACCGTGTCCTGATCCCCATCGGTCCACGCGGCGCCTCCTGAGCCCCGATCGCTCCTCGCGCCGTCTCCTGAGCCCCGCTCGGTCCATGCGTCGTCTTCTTAGCCCCGATGCCACCACGCGCCGTCTCCTAAGCCCCGATCTGCCCACGGGCCGTTTCCGAGCTCCGATCGGTCCACGCGCCGTCTCCAAGCCTCGATCCGTACACGCGCCGTCTCCGAGCCCCGATCGGTCCACGCGCCGTCTCCTGAGCCCCGACCGGTTCACGCATAGTCTCCTAAGGCCCGATACGTCCACGCGCCGTCTCCTGAGCCCCGATCGGTCCACGCGTCGTCTCCTAAGCCCCGATCGGTTAACGCGCCGTCTCCGAGCCCCGATGGGTCCACGCGCCGCCTCCTAAGCCCCGATTGGTCCACGCGTCGTCTCCTAAGCCCCGATCGGTCGACGGGTCGTCTCCTAAGCCCCGATCGGTCGACGCGTCGTCTCCTAATCCCCGGTCGGTCCACGCGCCGTCGCCGAACCCCAATTGGTCCACGCGCCGTCTCCTGAGCCCCGATCGGTCCACGCGCCGTCTCCGAGCCACGATCGGTCCGTGCGCCGCTTCCAGAGCCCCGATCGGTCCACGCGTCATCTCCTGAGTTCCGATCGGTCCACGCGCCGTCTCCTAAGCCCCGATCGGTCCACGCGCCGTCTCGGAGCCCCGATCGGTTCACGTGCCGTCTCGTGAGCCCCGATCGTTCCACGCGCCGTCTCCGAGCCCCGATCGGTCCACGCTCCGTCTCCAGAGCCCGGATCGTTCCACGCGTCGTCTCCTGATCCCCGATCCGTAAACGCGTCGTCTCCGACCCTCGATCGGTCCACACGCCGTGTCCGATCCCCGATCGGTCCGCGTGCCGCATTCTAAGCCGCGGTCCGTCTACGCGCCGTCTCCGAGCACCGATCGGTCGACGCGTCCTCTGCTAAACCCCAATCGGTCCACGCTCCGTCTCCGAGCGCCGATCGGTTCACGCGCCGTCTCCTGAGTCCCGATCCCTCCACTCACTGTCTCCTGAGCCCCGATCGGTCGACGCGTCCTCTGCTAAACCTCGATCGGTCCACGCGCCGTCTCCTGAACCCCGATACGTGCACGCGCAGTCGCCGAGCCCCGATCGGTCCACGCGCCGTCACCGAGCCTCGATAGGTCCACGCGCGGCCTCCTGAGCCCCGGTCGGTTCACGGGCCGCCTCCGAGCCCCGATCGATCCACGCGTCGTCTTCTAAGCCCAGATGCCTCCTCGCGCAGTCTCCGAGCCACGATTGGTCCAGGCGCCGCTTCCTGAGCCCCGATCGGTTAACGCGCCGACTCCGAGCCCCGATCGTTCCACGCGCCGTCTCCGAGCCCCGATGGGTCCACGCGCGGTGTCCTGAGCCCCGGTCGGTCCAGGCCCCGTCTCCGAGCCGCGATGGGTTCACGCGTCGCCTCTTGAGCCCCGATCGATCCACGCGAGTCTCCTGAGCCCCGGTCGGTCCTCGCGCCGCCTCCTGCGCTCCGATCGGTCCACGCGCCGTCTCCTGAGCCCCGATCGGTCGACGCGCCGTCTCGTGAGCCCCGATCGGTCCACGCGCCGTCTCCTGAGCCCCGATCGTTCCACGCGTCGTTCCCTAAGCCCCGATCCATCCACGCGCAGTCTCCCGAGCCCCAATCGGTCCACGCGCCGTCTCCTGAGCCCCGATCGGTTCACGCGCCGTCTCCTCAGCCCCGATCGGTCCACGCGTCTTCTCCTGAGCTCTGATCGGTTCACGCGTCGTCTCCTAAGCCCCGATCCGTCGACGCGTCGTCTCCTGAGCCCCGATCAATTGACGCGTCTTCTCCTGAGCCCCGATCGCTCCTCGCGCCGTCTCCTGAGCCCCGCTCGGTCCATATGTCGTCTTTTTAGCCCCGATGCCTCCACGCGCCGTCTTCGAGCCACGATCGGTCCAGGCGCCGCTTCCTGAACCCCGATCGACCCACGCGCCGTCTCGTAAGCCCCAACCGGTCCACGCGCCGCCTCCTGAGCCCCGATCGGTCCACACGCCGTCTCCTGAGTCCCGATCAGTCCACGCGCGGCCTCCTAAGTCCCGATCGTTCCACGCGCCGTCTCCGAGCCCCGATCGGTCCACGCGCCGTCTCCTGAACCTCGATCGGTCCACGCGTCGTTCCCGAAGCCCCGATCCATCCACGCGCATTCTCCCGAGCCCCAATCGGTCCACGCGCCGTCTCCTAAGCCCCAATCGGTCCACGCGCCGTCTTTTCAGCCCCGATCGGTCCACGCGTCGTCTCCTAAGCCCCGATACGTCCACACGCCGTCTCCGAGCCGCGATGGGTCCACGCGTCGCCTCCTGAGCCCCGATCGATCCACGCGAGTCTCCTGAGCCCCGGTCGGTCCTCGCGCCGCCTCCTGCGCTCCGATCGGTCCACGCGCCGTCTCCTGAGCCCCGATCCGTCGACGCGCCGTCTCGTGAGCCCCGATCGGTCCACGCGCCGTCTCCTGAGCCCCGATCGTTCCACGCGTCGTTCCCTAAGCCCCGATCCATCCACGCGCAGTCTCCCGAGCCCCAATCGGTCCACGCGCCGTCTCCTGAGCCCCGATCGGTCCACGCGCCGTCTCCTCAGCCCCGATCGGTCCACGCGTCGTCTCCGAGCACCGATCGGTCCACGCGCCGTCTCAGAGCGCCGATCATTTCACGCCCCGTTTCCTGAGCTCCGATCGTTCCACGCGCCGTCTCCGAGCCCCGATCGGTCCACGCGCCGTCTCCTGAGACCCGATCGGTCCACGCGCCGTCTCCTGAGCCCCAATCGGTCCACACGCTGTCTCGCGAGCCCCGATAGGTACACGCGCCGTCTCCGAGCCCCCATCGGTCCACGCGTTGTCTCCTAAGCCCCGATCGGTCCACGCGCCGTCTCCGAGCCCCGATCGGTTCACGCATCGTCTCCTAAGCCCCGATCGGTTAACGTGCCGTCTCCGAGCCCCGATCGGTCGACGCGTCGTTTCCTGAGCCGCGATCGATCCACGCGTCGTCTCCTGAGCCCCGATCGCTCCACGCGCCGATTTCTGAGCCCCGATCAATTGACGCGTCTTCTCCTGAGCCCCGATCGCTCCTCGCGCCGTCTCCTGAGCCCCGCTCGGTCCATGCGTCGTCTTCTTAGCCCCGATGCCTCCACGCGCCGTCTCCGAGCCACGATCGGTCTAGGCGTTGCTTCCTGAGCCCCGATCGGTCATCGCGCCGTCTCCTAAGCCCCAATCGGTCCACGCGCCGCTTCCTAAGCCCCGATCGATCCACGCGTCGTCTCCGAACGCCGATCGGTTCACGTGCCGTCTCCTTTGCTCCGATCGTTCCACGCGCCGTCTCCGAGGCCCGATCGGTCCACGCATCGTCTCCTACGCCCCGATCGGTTAACGCGCCGTCTCCGAGCCCCGATTGGTCCACACGCCGTCTCCGAGTCCCGATCGGTCCGCATGCCGCATTCTAAGCCACGGTCCATCCTCGCGCCGTCTCCGAGCACCGATCGGTCCACGCGTCGTACCCTAATACCCGATCGGTCCACGCGTCGTCTCCTAAGCCCCGATCCGTCGACGCGTCGCCTCCTGAGCCCCGATCGATCCACGCGCCGTTTCCTGATCCCCGATCAGTCCACACGCCTTCTCCGAGCCCCGATCGGTCCGCGTGCCGCATTCTAAGCCACGGTCCATCCACTCGCCATCTCCGAGCCCCGCTCGATCCACGCGTCGTCTCCTAAGCCTCGATCGGTCCACGCGCCGTCTCCGAGCGCCGATCGGGTCACGCGCCGTCTTCTGAGCCCCGATCGTTCCACGCGCCGCCTCCTAAACACCGATAGGTCCAGGCTTCGTCTCCTAAGCACCGACCGGTCGACGCGTCGTCTCCTGAGCCCCGGTCGGTTCACGCGCCGTCGCCGAGCCCGATCGGTCCACGCATCGTCTCCTAAGCCCCTATCGGTTAACGCGCCGTCTCCGAGCCCCGATCGGTCCACGCGCAACCGCCTGAGCCCCAGTCGGTCCACGCGCTGTCTCCGAGCCCCGATCGGTCCACGCGTCGTCTCCGAGCACCGATCGGTCCACGAGCCGTCGCCGAGCCATGATCGGTCCATGCGCGGCCTCCTCAGCCCCGATCGGTCCACGCGCCGTCGCCGAGCCGCGATCGGTCCACGCGCGGCCTCCTGAGCCCCGATTGGTCCACGCGCCGTCACCGAGCCGCGATCGGTCCACGCGCGACCTCCTGAGCCCCGGTTGGTTCACGCGCCGTATCCGAGCCCCCATCGGTCCACGCGTCGTCTCCGAGCCCCGATCCGTCCACGCGCCGTCGCCGAGCAGTGATCGGTCCACGCGAGACTCCTGAGACCCGGTCGGTACGCGCGCCGTCTCCTGAGCCCCGATCGGTCGACGAGTCGTTTCCTGAGCCCCGATCCATCCACGCGTCGTCCCCTGAGCCCCGATCGCTCCACGCGCCGATTTCTGAGCCCCGATCAATTGACGCGTCTTCTCCTGAGCCCCGATCGCTCCTCGCGCCGTCTCCTGTGCCCCGCTCGGTCCATGCGTCGTCTTCTTAGCCCCGATGCCTCCACACGCCGTCTCCGAGCCACGATCGGTCCGTGCGCCGCTTCCAGAGCCCCGAACGGTGCACGCGTCTTCTCCTGATCTCCGATCGGTCCACGCGCCGTCTCATATGCCCCGATCGGTTCACGCGCTGTCTCCTGAGCCCCGATCGTTCCACGCACCGTTTCCGAGCCCCGATTGGTCCACACGAAGTCTCCGAGCCCCGATCGGTCCGCGTGCCGCATTCTAAGCCACGGTCCATCCACGCGCCGTCTCCGAGCCCCGCTCGATCCACGCGTCGTCTCCTAAGCCTCGATCGGTCCATGCGCCGTCTCCGCGCGCCGGTCGGTTCACGCGCCGTCTTCTAAGCCCCGATCGTTCCACCCGCCGCCTCCTAAGCCCCGATCGGTCCAGGCTTCGTCTGCTAAGCCCCGACCGGTCCACGCGTCGTCTCCTGAGCCCCTGTCAGTTCCCCCGCCGGCTCCGAGCCCGATCGGTCCACGCATCGTCTCCTAAGCCCCTATTGGGTAACGCGCCGTCTCCGAGCCCCGATCGGTCCATGCGCGGTCTCCTGAACCCCGATACGTCCACGCGCAGTCGCCGAGCCCCGATCGGTCCACGCGCCGTCTCCTGAGCCCCTGTCAGTTCACGCGCCGTCTCCGAGCCCGATCGGTTCACGCGCCGTCTCCTGAGCCCCGATCATTCCACGCGATGTCTCCGAGCCCCGATCGGTACACGCGCCGTCTCCTAAGCCCCGATCGGTCCACGCGCTGTCTCCGAGCGCCAATCGGTTCACGCGCCGTCTCCTGAGCCCCGATCGCTCCACGCGCCGTCTCCGAGCCCCGATCGGTCCAGACGCCGTCTCCTGAGCCCGGATCGGTCCACGCGCCGTCGCCGAACCCCAATTGGTCCACGCGCAACCGCCTGAGCCCCAGTCGGTCCACGCGCGGCCTCCTGAGCCATGGTCGGTTCACGCGCCGTCTCCTGCGCCCCGATCGGTCCACGCGTCGTTCCGTAAGCTCCGATCCATCCACGCGCAGTCTCCTGAGCCCCGATTGGTGGACGTGCCGTCTCCCAGCCACGATCGGTCCACGCGCCGTCTCCTAAGCCCCAATCTGTCCACAACCCGTCTCTGGGCCCCGATCGGTGCACGCGCCGTCTCCTGAGCCCCGGTCGGTTCACGCGCCATCTCCGAGCCGCGATCGGTCCACGCATCGTCTCCTAAGCCCCGATCGGTTAACGTGCCGTCTGCGAGCCCCGATCGGCCCACGCGCCGTCTCCTGAGCCCCGATACGTCCACGACCCGTCTCTGGGCCCCGATCGGTGCACGCGCCGTCTCCTGAGCCCCGGTCGGTTCACGCGCCATCTCCGAGCCGCGATCGGTCCACGCATCGTCTCCTAAGCCCCGATCGGTTAACGTGCCGTCTCCGAGCCTCGATCGGTTCACGCGCCGTCTCCTGAGCCCCGATCATTCCACGCGATGTCTCCGAGCCCCGATCGGTACACGCGCCGTCTCCTAAGCCCCGATCGGTCCACGCGCCGTCTCCGAGCGCCAATCGGTTCACGCGCCGTCTCCTGAGCCCCGATCGCTCCACGCGCCGTCTCCGAGCCCCGATCGGTCCAGACGCCGTCTCCTGAGCCCGGATCGGTCCACGCGCCGTCGCCGAACCCCAATTGGTCCACGCGCAACCGCCTGAGCCCCAGTCGGTCCACGCGCGGCCTCCTGAGCCATGGTCGGTTCACGCGCCGTCTCCTGCGCCCCGATCGGTCCACGCGTCGTTCCGTAAGCTCCGATCCATCCACGCGCAGTCTCCTGAGCCCCGATTGGTGGACGTGCCGTCTCCCAGCCACGATCGGTCCACGCGCCGTCTCCTAAGCCCCAATCTGTCCACGACCCGTCTCTGGGCCCCGATCGGTGCACGCGCCGTCTCCTGAGCCCCGGTCGGTTCACGCGCCATCTCCGAGCCGCGATCGGTCCACGCATCGTCTCCTAAGCCCCGATCGGTTAACGTGCCGTCTGCGAGCCCCGATCGGCCCACGCGCCGTCTCCTGAGCCCCGATACGTCCACGACCCGTCTCTGGGCCCCGATCGGTGCACGCGCCGTCTCCTGAGCCCCGGTCGGTTCACGCGCCATCTCCGAGCCGCGATCGGTCCACGCATCGTCTCCTAAGCCCCGATCGGTTAACGTGCCGTCTCCGAGCCTCGATCGGTCCACGCGCCGTCGCCGAGCCCCGATCGGTCCAGGCGTATCCTCCTGAGCCCCGGTCGGTCCGCGCGCCGTCTCCGAGCCACGATCGGTCTATGCGTCGCTTCCTGATCCCCGATCGGTCCTCGCGCCGTCTCCTAAGCCCCAATCGGTCCACGCGCCGTCTCCTAAGCCCCGATCGATCCACGCGCCGTCTCCGAGCGCCGATCGGTCCGCGCGCAACCGCCTGAGCCCCAGTCGGTCCACGCGCTGTCTCCGAGCCCCGATCGGTCCACGCGTCGTCTCCAAGCACCGATTGGTCCACGCGCCGTCGCCGAGCCATGATCGGTCCACGCGCGGCCTCCTGAGCCCCGATCGGTCCACGCGCCGTCGCCGAGCCGCGATCGGTCCACGCGCGACCCCCTGAGCCCCGGTTGGTTCACGCGCCGTATCCGAGCCCCCATCGGTCCACGCGTCGTCTCCGAACCCCGATCCGTCCACGCGCCGTCTTCAAAGCCCCGATGCCTCCACGCGCCGTCTCCGAGCCACGATCGGTCCGTGCGCCGCTTCCAGAGCCCCGGTCGGTCTCGCGCCGTCTCCTGAGCCCGGATCGGTCCACCCGTCGTCCGCGAATCCCCGATCCGTACACGCGTCGTCTCCGAGCCTCGATCGGTCCAGGCTTCGTCTCCTAAGCCCTGACCGGTCGACGCGTCGTCTCCTGAGCCCCGGTCGGTTAACGCGCCGTCTCCAAGCCCCGATCGGTCCACGCCGAACCGCCTGAGCCCCAGTCGGTCCACGCGCTGTCTCCGAGCCCCAATCGGTCCACGCGTCGTCTCCGAGCCCCGATCATTCCACGCGATGTCTCCGAGCCCCGATCGGTACACGCGCCGTCTCCTAAGCCCCGATCGGTCCACGCGCCGTCTCCGAGCGCCAATCGGTTCACGCGCCGTCTCCTGAGCCCCGATCGGTCCACGCGCCGTCGCCGAACCCCAATTGGTCCACGCGCAACCGCCTGAGCCCCAGTCGGTCCACGCGCGGCCTCCTGAGCCATGGTCGGTTCACGCGCCGTCTCCTGCGCCCCGATCGGTCCACGCGTCGTTCCGTAAGCTCCGATCCATCCACGCGCAGTCTCCTGAGCCCCGATTGGTGGACGTGCCGTCTCCCAGCCACGATCGGTCCACGCGCCGTCTCCTAAGCCCCAATCTGTCCACGACCCGTCTCTGGGCCCCGATCGGTGCACGCGCCGTCTCCTGAGCCCCGGTCGGTTCACGCGCCATCTCCGAGCCGCGATCGGTCCACGCATCGTCTCCTAAGCCCCGATCGGTTAACGTGCCGTCTGCGAGCCCCGATCGGCCCACGCGCCGTCTCCTGAGCCCCGATACGTCCACGACCCGTCTCTGGGCCCCGATCGGTTCAGGCGCCGCTTCCTGAGCCCCGATCGGTCCACGCGCCGTCTCTTAAGCTGCGATCCGCCCACGGGCCGTCTCCGAGCTGCTATCGGTAAACGCGCCGTCACCAAGCCCTGATCCGTACACGCGTCGTCTCCGAGCCCCGACCGGTCCACGCGCCGTCGCCGAGCCTCGATCGGTCCACGCGCGGCCTCCTGAGCCCCGATTGGTTCACGCGCCGGCTCCGAGCCCGATCGGACCACGTGCCGTCTCCTGAGCCCCGGTCGGTTCACGCGCCGTATCCGAGCCCCGATCGATCCACGCGCAGTCTCCTGAGCCCCGATAGTTACACGCGTAGTCTCCTAAGCCCCGATCGGTCCACGCGCCGCCTCCGGAGCCCCAATCGATCAACGTGAGTCTCCTAAGCCCCGACCGGTCCACGCGCCGTCTCCTGAGCCCCGATCGGTCCACGCGCGACCTCCTGAGCCCCGGTTGGTTCACGCGCCGTATCCGAGTCCCCATCGGTCCACGCGTCGTCTCCGAGCCCCGATCCGTCCACGCGCCGTCGCCGAGCCATGATCGGCCCACGCGAGGCTCCTGAGCCCAGGTAGATCTGCGCGCCGTCTCCTGAGCCGCGATCGGTCCACGAGCAGTCTCCTGAGCTTCGGTTGGTTCACGCACCGTCTCCTGATCCCCATCGGTCCACGCGGCGCCTCCGGAGCCCCGATCGATCCACACGAGTCTCCTGAGCCCCGGTCGGTCCGCGCGCCGTCACCTGAGCCACGATCGGTCCACGCATCGTCTCCTGAGCCCCGATCGCTCCACACGCCGCTTCGAGAGCGCCGATCGGTGCACGCGTCGTCTCCTGATCTCCGATCGATCTACACACAGTCTCATAAGCCCCGATCGGTCGAGGCGCCGTCTCCGAGCGCCGATCATTTCACGCGCTGTCTCCTGAGTCCCGATCGTTCCACGCGCCGTATCCGAGCCCCGATCGATCCGCGCGCAGTCTCCTGGGCCCCGATAGGTACACGCGTAGTCTCCTAAGCCCCGATCGGTTCACGCGCCGCCTCCTGAGCCCCGATCGGTCCACGTATCGTCTCCTAAGCCCCGATCGGTCCACTCGTCGTCTCCTAAGCCCCGATCGGTCCACGCGCCGTCTCCGAGCCCCGGTCGGTTCACGCGCCATCTCCGAGCCGCGATCGGTCCACGCATCGTCTCCTAAGCCCCGATCGGTTAACGTGCCGTCTCCGAGCCTCGATCGGTCCACGCGCCGTCGCCGAGCCCCGATCGGTCCAGGCGTATCCTCCTGAGCCCCGGTCGGTCCGCGCGCCGTCTCCGAGCCACGATCGGTCTATGCGTCGCTTCCTGATCCCCGATCGGTCCTCGCGCCGTCTCCTAAGCCCCAATCGGTCCACGCGCCGTCTCCTAAGCCCCGATCGATCCACGCGCCGTCTCCGAGCGCCGATCGGTCCGCGCGCAACCGCCTGAGCCCCAGTCGGTCCACGCGCTGTCTCCGAGCCCCGATCGGTCCACGCGTCGTCTCCAAGCACCGATTGGTCCACGCGCCGTCGCCGAGCCATGATCGGTCCACGCGCGGCCTCCTGAGCCCCGATCGGTCCACGCGCCGTCGCCGAGCCGCGATCGGTCCACGCGCGACCTCCTGAGCCCCGGTTGGTTCACGCGCCGTATCCGAGCCCCCATCGGTCCACGCGTCGTCTCCGAACCCCGATCCGTCCACGCGCCGTCGCCGAGCAGTGATCGGTCCACGCGAGACTCCTGAGTCCCGGTCGGTACGCGCGCCGTCTCCTGAGCCCCGATCGGTCGACGCGTCGTTTCCTGAGCCGCGATCGATCCACGCGTCGTCTTCTTAGCCCCGATGCCTCCACGCGCCGTCTCCAAGCCACGATCGGTCTAGGCGCCGCTTCCTGAGCCCCGATCGCTCCTCGCGCCGTCTCCTGAGCCCCGCTCGGTCCCTGCGCCGTCTTCTTAGCCCCGATGCCTCCACGCGCCGTCTCCTAAGCCCCAATTGGTCCACGCGCCGTCTCCTAAGCCCCGATCGGTCCGAGCGGCTTCTCCGAGCCCCCATCGGTCCACGCGGCGTTTTCTGAGCACCGTTCCGTCCACGCGTCGTCTTCAAAGCCCCGATGCCTCCACGCGCCGTCTCCGAGCCACGATCGGTCCGTGCGCCGCTTCCAGAGCCCCGGTCGGTCTCGCGCCGTCTCCTGAGCCCGGATCGGTCCACCCGTCGTCCGCGAATCCCCGATCCGTACACGCGTCGTCTCCGAGCCTCGATCGGTCCAGGCTTCGTCTCCTAAGCCCCGACCGGTCGACGCGTCGTCTCCTGAGCCCCGGTCGGTTAACGCGCCGTCTCCAAGCCCCGATCGGTCCACGCCGAACCGCCTGAGCCCCAGTCGGTCCACGCGCTGTCTCCGAGCCCCAATCGGTCCACGCGTCGTCTCCGAGCCCCGATCATTCCACGCGATGTCTCCGAGCCCCGATCGGTACACGCGCCGTCTCCTAAGCCCCGATCGGTCCACGCGCCGTCTCCGAGCGCCAATCGGTTCACGCGCCGTCTCCTGAGCCCCGATCGCTCCACGCGCCGTCTCCGAGCCCCGATCGGTCCAGACGCCGTCTCCTGAGCCCGGATCGGTCCACGCGCCGTCGCCGAACCCCAATTGGTCCACGCGCAACCGCCTGAGCCCCAGTCGGTCCACGCGCGGCCTCCTGAGCCATGGTCGGTTCACGCGCCGTCTCCTGCGCCCCGATCGGTCCACGCGTCGTTCCGTAAGCTCCGATCCATCCACGCGCAGTCTCCTGAGCCCCGATTGGTGGACGTGCCGTCTCCCAGCCACGATCGGTCCACGCGCCGTCTCCTAAGCCCCAATCTGTCCACGACCCGTCTCTGGGCCCCGATCGGTGCACGCGCCGTCTCCTGAGCCCCGGTCGGTTCACGCGCCATCTCCGAGCCGCGATCGGTCCACGCATCGTCTCCTAAGCCCCGATCGGTTAACGTGCCGTCTGCGAGCCCCGATCGGCCCACGCGCCGTCTCCTGAGCCCCGATACGTCCACGACCCGTCTCTGGGCCCCGATCGGTTCAGGCGCCGCTTCCTGAGCCCCGATCGGTCCACGCGCCGTCTCTTAAGCTGCGATCCGCCCACGGGCCGTCTCCGAGCTGCTATCGGTAAACGCGCCGTCACCAAGCCCTGATCCGTACACGCGTCGTCTCCGAGCCCCGACCGGTCCACGCGCCGTCGCCGAGCCTCGATCGGTCCACGCGCGGCCTCCTGAGCCCCGATTGGTTCACGCGCCGGCTCCGAGCCCGATCGGACCACGTGCCGTCTCCTGAGCCCCGGTCGGTTCACGCGCCGTATCCGAGCCCCGATCGATCCACGCGCAGTCTCCTAAGCCCCGACCGGTCCACGCGCCGTCTCCTGAGCCCCGATCGGTCCACGCGCAACCTCCTGAGCCCCGGTTGGTTCACGCGCCGTATCCGAGTCCCCATCGGTCCACGCGTCGTCTCCGAGCCCCGATCCGTCCACGCGCCGTCGCCGAGCCATGATCGGCCCACGCGAGGCTCCTGAGCCCAGGTAGATCTGCGCGCCGTCTCCTGAGCCGCGATCGGTCCACGAGCAGTCTCCTGAGCTCCGGTTGGTTCACGCACCGTCTCCTGATCCCCATCGGTCCACGCGGCGCCTCCGGAGCCCCGATCGATCCACACGAGTCTCCTGAGCCCCGGTCGGTCCGCGCGCCGTCACCTGAGCCACGATCGGTCCACGCATCGTCTCCTGAGCCCCGATCGCTCCACACGCCGCTTCGAGAGCGCCGATCGGTGCACGCGTCGTCTCCTGATCTCCGATCGATCTACACACAGTCTCATAAGCCCCGATCGGTCGAGGCGCCGTCTCCGAGCGCCGATCATTTCACGCGCTGTCTCCTGAGTCCCGATCGTTCCACGCGCCGTATCCGAGCCCCGATCGATCCGCGCGCCGTCTCCTGTGCCCCGATCGGTCGACGCGTCCTCTCCTAAACCCCGATCGGTCCACACGTCGTCTCCTAAGCCCCGATCAGTCGCCGCGTCGTCTCCTGAGCCCCGATCAATTGACGCGACTTCTCCTGAGCCCCGATCGCTCCTCGCGCCGTCTCCTGAGCCCCGCTCGGTCCATGCGTCGTCTTCTAAGCCCCCATGCCTCCACGCACCGTCTCCTGAGCCCCGATCGTTCCACGTGCCGTCTCCGAGCCCCGAACGCTCCACGCGCCGTCTCCGAGCGCCGATTGGTGCACGAGCCGTCTCCTGAGCACCGATCGTTCCACACGCCGCCTCCTAAGCCCCGATCTGTCCAGGCGTCGTCTCCTAAGCCCCGACCGGTCCACGCGCCGTCTCCTGAGCCCCGTTCGGCCCACGCGCCGTCTCCTAAGCCCCGATCTGCCCACGGGCCGTCTCCGAGCCGCGAACGGTAAACGCGCCGTCACCAAGCCCCGATCCGTACACGCATCGTCTCCGAGCCCCGATCTGTCCAAACCCCTTCTCCTGAGCCCCGATCTGTCCAGGCGTCGTCTCCTAAGCCCCGACCGGTCCCCGCACCGTCTCGTGAGCCCCGATCTGTCCAAACCCCTTCTCCTGAGCCCCGATCTGTCGACGCGTCGTCTCCTAAGCCCCGACCGGTGCACGCGCCGTCTCCTGAGCCCAAATTGTCCACACGCTGTCTCCTACGCCCCGATCGGTCCACGCGTCGTCTCCTAAGCCCTGCTCAGTTAACGCGTCGTTTCTGAGCCCCGATCGGTCCACGCGTCGTCTCCTGAGCCCCAATTAGTCCACGCGCCGTCTCCTAAGCCCTGATCCGTCCACGGGCCGTGTCCGAGCTCCGATCGGTTCACGCGCCGTCTCCAAACCTCGATCCGTACACGCGTCGTCTCCGAGCCCTTATCGGTCCACGCGCCATCGCCGAGCCCCGATCGGTCCACGCGCCATCTCCTAAGCCCTGATCGGTCCACGCGCCGTCTCCTAAGCCCCGATCGGTCCAAGCGCCTTCTCCTAAGCCCCGATCGGTCCACGCGCCGTCTCCGAGCGCCGATCGGTTCACGCCCCGTCACCTGAGCCCCGATCATTCGAAGCGCCGTCTCCGAGCCCCGATCGGTCCACGCGCCGTTTCCTGAGCCCCGATACGTCCACGAGTAGTCGCCGGGCCCTGATCGGTCCACGTGCTGTCTCCTGAGCCCCGATAGGTACACGCGTCGTCTTCTAAGCCCCGATCGGACCACGCGTAGTCTCCTAAGCCCCGCTCGGTTAACGCGTCGTTTCCGAGCCCCGATCGGTCCACGCGTCGTCTCCTGAGCCCCAATTAGTCCATGCGCCGTCTCCCAAGCCCCGATCCGTACAAGCGTCGTGTCCGAGCCCCGATCGGTTAACGCGCCGTCTCCGAGCCCCGATCGGCCCACGCGCCGTCTCCTGAGCCCCGATCCGTCCACGCGCAGTCGCCGAGCACCGGTCGGTCCAGGCGTCGTCTCCTGAGCCCCGATCAATTGACGCGACTTCTCCTGAGCCCCGATCGCTCCTCGCGCCGTCTCCTGAGCCCCGCTCGGTCCATGCGTCGTCTTCTAAGCCCCCATGCCTCCACGCACCGTCTCCTGAGCCCCGATCGTTCCACGTGCCGTCTCCGAGCCCCGATCGCTCCACGCGCCGTCTCCGAGCGCCGATTGGTGCACGAGCCGTCTCCTGAGCACCGATCGTTCCACACGCCGCCTCCTAAGCCCCGAACTGTCCAGGCGTCGTCTCCTAAGCCCCGACCGGTCCACGCGCCGTCTCCTGAGCCCCGATACGTCCACGCGCAGTCGCCGAGCCCCGATCGGTCCACGCGCGGTCTCCTGAGCCCCGATCTGTCCACGCGCCGTCTCCGAGCCCCGATCGGTCCACGCACCGTCTCCTGAGCCCCAATCGGTCCACTCGCTGTCTCCTGAGCCCCGATAGGTGCATGCGTCGTCTCCTACGCCCCGATCGGTCCACGCGCCGCCTTCGTGCCCCGATCGGTCCACGCACCGCCTCCTGATCCCCATCGGTCCACGCGCCGTCTCCTGAGCCACGATCGATCCACACGCCGTCTCCGAGCCCCGATCGGTCCGCGTGCCGCATTCTAAGCCACGGTCCATCCACGCGCCGTCTCCGAGCCCCGATCGGTCCACGCGTCGTCTCCTAAGCCCTGATCGGTCCTCGTGCCTTCTGCGAGCCCCGAAGGGTCCACGCGCAGCCTCCTTAGCCCCGATCGGTCGACGCGTCGTCTCCGGAGCCCCGATCGATCCACACGAGTCTCCTGAGCCCCGGTCGCTCCGCGCGCCGTCACCTGAGCCCCGATCGGTCCACGCATCGTCTCCTGAGCCCCGATCGCTCCACACGCCGCTTCGAGAGCGCCGATCGGTGCAAGCGTCGTCTCCTGATCTCCGATCGATCTACGCGCAGTCTCATAAGCCCCGATCGGTCGAGGCGCCGCCTCCGAGCGCCGATCGGTTCACGCGCCGTCTCCCGAGCCACGATCGGTCCACGCGCGGCCTCCTGAGCCCCGTTCGGCCCACGCGCCGTCTCCTGAGCCCCGGTCGGTCCGCGCGCCGTTACCTGAGCCCCGATCGGTCGACGCGTCGTCTTCTAAGCCCCGATCGGTCCACGCGTAGTCTCCTAAGCCCCGCTCGGTTAACGCGTCGTTTCCGAGCCCCGATCGGTCCACGCGTTGTCTCCTGAGCCCCAATTAGTCCATGCGCCGTCTCCTAATCCCCGATCCGTCCACGGGCCGAGTCCGAGCTCCGATCGGTCCACGCGCCATCGCCGAGCCTCGATCGGTCCCCGCGCCGTCTCCTGAGCCCCGATCTGTCCAAACCCCTTCTCCTGAGCCCCGATCTGTCGACGCGTCGTCTCCTAAGCCCCGACCGGTGCACGCGCCGTCTCCTGAGCCCAAATTGTCCACACGCTGTCTCCTACGCCCCGATCGGTTCACGCGTCGTCTCCTAAGCCCTGCTCGGTTAACGCGTCGTTTCTGAGCCCCGATCGGTCCACGCGTCGTCTCCTGAGCCCCAATTAGTCCACGCGCCATCTCCTAAGCCCTGATCGGTCCACGCGCCTTCTCCTAAGCCCCGATCGGTCCACGCGCCGTCTCCGAGCCCCGATCGGTCCACGCGCCGTCTCCTGAGCCCAGATCGTTCCACGCGTCGTCCCCGAATCCCCGATCCGTACACGCGTCGTCTCCGAGCCACGATCGGTCCGTGCGACGCTTCCAGAGCCCCGATCGGTCCACGCGTCATCTCCCGATCTCCGGTCGGTCGACGCGCCGTCTCCTAAGCCCCGATCGGTCCACGCGCCGTCGCCTGAGCCCCGATCGTTCCACGCGCCGTCTCCGACCTCTGATCGGCCCACGCGCCGTCTCCTAAGCCCCGATCTGTCCACACCCCTTCTCCCGAGCCCCGAACTGTCGACGCGTCGTCTCCTAAGCCCCGACCGGTGCACGCGCCGTCTCCTAAGCCCTGCTCGGTTAACGCGTCGTTTCCGAGCCCCGATCGGTCCACGCGTCGTCTCCTGAGCCCCAATTAGTCCACGCGCCGTCTCCTAAGCCCTGATCCGTCCACGGGCCGTGTCCGAGCTCCGATCGGTTCACGCGCCGTCTCCAAACCTCGATCCGTACACGCGTCGTCTCGGAGCCCTGATCGGTCCACGCGCCATCGCCGAGCCCCGATCGGTCCACGCGCCCTCTCCTAGCGCCGATCATTTCACGCGCCGTCTCCTGAGCCCCGATCGGTCCACACCCCTTCTCCTGATCCCCGATCGATTCACGTGCCGTCTCCTAAGCCCCGATCGGTTCACCCGTCGTCTCTTAAGTCCCAATCGGTCCACGCGCCCTCTCCGAGCGCCGATCATTTCACGCGCCGTCTCCTGAGCCCCGGTCTGTCCGCGCGCCGTCACCTGAGCCCCGATCGGTCGACGCGTCATCTTCTGAGCCCCGATCGACCCACGCGTCGTCTCCTGAGCCCCGATCGGTCCACGCGCCGTCGCCGCTCCCCGATCGGTCCACGCGCGGCCTCCTGAGCCCCGGTCGGTCCACGCGCCGTCTCCGAGCCTCGATCGGTCCACGTACCGTCTCCGAAGCCCCGATCCGTCCACGCGCTATCACCTGAGCCCCGATCGGTCCACGCATCGTCTCTTAACACCCGATACGTCCACACGCCGTCTCCGAGCCCCGATCGATCCGCGTGACGCATTCTAAGCCACTGTCCGTCCACGCGCCGTCTCCGAGCACCGATCAGTCCACGCGCCGTCTCCTGAGCCCCGATCGGTTCACGCGTCGTCTCCGAGCCCCGACCGGTCCACGCGCCGTCGCCGAGCTGCGATCGGTCCACGCGCGGCCTCCTGAGCCCCGGTCGGTTCACGCGCCGTATCCGAGGCCCACTCGGTCTACGCGCCGTCTCGTGACTCCCAATCGGTCCACGCGCCGCCTCCTGAGCCCCGATCGGTCGACGCGTCGTCTCCTAAGCCCCGATCCGTCGACGCGTCGTCTCCTGAGCCACGATCAATTGACGCGTCTTCTCCTGAGCCCGATCGCTCCTCGCGCCGTCTCCTGAGCCCCGATCGGTCCACGCGTCGTCTCCGAACTCCGGTCGGTCCACACGCCGTTTCCTGAGCCCCGATCGGTCCATGTGTCGTCTTCTTAGCCCCGATGCCTCCACGCGCCGTCTCCGAGCCACGATCGGTCCAGGCGCCGCTTCCTGAGCCCCGATCGGTCCATGCGCCGTATCCTAAGCTCCGATCGGTCCACGCGCCGTCTCCGAGCGACGATAAGTTCAAGCGCCGTCTCCTGAGCCCCGATCTTTCCACGCGGCGTCTCCGAGCCTCGATCGATCCACGCGCCGTCTCCTGAGCCCAGATCGGTCGACGCGTCGTCTTCTGAGCCCCGATCGACCCACGCGTCGTCTCCCGAGCCCCAACCGCTCCACAAGCCGTTTCCGGAGCCCCGATCGGTCCACGCATCGTCTTCGAGCACCGATCGGTCCACGCGCCGTCTCCTGAGCCCGGATCGGTCCACGCGTCATCGCCGAATCCCCGATCCGTACACGCGTCGTCTCCGAGCCCCGATCGCTCAACGCGCCGTCTCCGAGCGCCGATTGGTGCACGAGCCGTCTCCTGAGCACCGATCGTTCCACACGCCGCCTCCTAAGCCCCGATCTGTCCAGGCGTCGTCTCCTAAGCCCCGACCGGTCCACGCGCCGTCTCCTGAGCCCCGTTCGGCCCACGCGCCGTCTCCTAAGCCCCGATCTGCCCACGGGCCGTCTCCGAGCCGCGATCGGTAAACGCGCCGTCTCCTAAGCCCCGATCGGTCCAAGCGCCATCTCCTAAGCCCCGATCGTTCCACGCGCCGTCTCCGAACCCCGATCGGTCCACGCGCCGTCTCCTGAGCCCGGATCGTTCCACGCGTCGTCCCCGAATCCCCGAACCGTACACGCGCCGTCTCCGAGCCCCGATCGATCCACGCGCCGCCTCCTGAGCCCCGATGGGTCCACGCGCTGTCTCCTGAGCCCCGATAGGTATACGCGTAGTCTCCTAAGCCCCGATCGGTCCACGCGTCGTCTCCGAGCTCTGATCGGTCCACACGCCGTTTCCTGAGCCCCGATCGGTCCATGCGTCGTCTTCTTAGCCCCGATGCCTCCACGCGTCGTCTCCGAGCCACGATCGGTCCAGGCGCCGTTTCCTGAGCCCCGATCGGCCTACGCGCTGTCTCCTGAGCCCCGATCCATCCACGCGCAGTCGCCGAGCCGCGATCGGTCCACGCGCGGTCTACTGAGCTCCGGTCGGTCCACACGCCGCGGCGAACCCCAATTGGTCCACGCGCAACCTCTCGAGCCCCAGTCGGTAAACGCGCTGTCTCCGAGCCCCGATCGGTCCACGTATGTTCTCCTAAGCCCGAATTAGTCCACGCGCCGTCTCCTAAGCCCCGATCTGCCGACGGGCCGTCTCCGAGCTCCGATCGGTCCACGCGCCGTCTCCAAACCTCGATCCGTACACGCGTCGTCTCCGAGCCCCGATGGGTCCACGCGCCATCGCCGAACCCCGATCGGTCCACGCGCCGTCTCCTGAGCTCCGAACGGTCCACACCCCTTGTCCTGAGCCCCGCTCGGTCCATGCGTCGTCTTCTTAGCCCCGATGCCTCCACGCGCCGTCTCCTAAGCCCCCATCTGCCCACGGACCGTATCCGAGCCCCGATCGGTCCGCGTGACGCATTCTAAGTCACGGTCCGTCCACGCGCCGTCTCCGAGCACCGATCGGTCCACGCGCCGTCGACGAGCCTCGATCGGTCCACGCGCGGCCTCCTTAGCCCCGGTCGGTCCACGCGCCGTCTCCGAGACCCGATCGGTCCACGCATCGTCTCCTAAGCCCCGCTCTGTTAACGCGTCGTCTCCTGCGCTCCGATCGCTCCACGCGCCGTCTCCTGAGCGCCGATCGGTTCACGTGTCGTCTCCGAGCACCGTTCGGTCCACGCGCCGCTTCCGGAGCTCCGATCGGTCCACGCGCCGTCTCCCCACCCCGATCGGTCCACGCGCCGTCTCCTGAGCCCCGATCGGTCCGTGCGCCGTCTCCGAGCCCCGATCGGTCCACGCACCATCTCATACTCCCCAATCGGTCCATGCGCCGCCTCCGGAGCCCTGATCGATCAACGCGAATCTCCTGAGCTCCGGTCGGTCCACGCGCCGTCTCCGAGCCCCGATGGGTCCACGCACTGTCTCCTGATCCCCATGGGTCCACGAGGCGCCTCCGGAGCCCCGATCGATCCACGCGAGGATCCTGAGCCCCGATCGATCCACGCATCGTCTCCTAAGCCCCAATCGGTCAACGCGCCGTCTCCGAGCCCCAATCGGTCCACGCGCCGTCTCCTGAACCCCGATCGTTCCACGCGCCTTCTCCTAAGCCACGATCGGTCAGTGCCGTCTCCGAGCGCCGATCGGTGTACGCGCCGTCGCACGAGCCGCGATCGGTCCACGCGCGGCCTCCTGAGCCCTGGATGCTTCACGCGCCGTATCCGAGGCCCAATCGGTCCACGCACCGTCTCCTGAGCCCCGATCGCTCCACGCGCCGTCTCCGAGCCCCGATCGGTCCACGCGCCGTATCCTGAGCCCGGATCGGTCCACGCGGCGTCGCAGAGCCATGATCGATCCACGCGCGGCCTCCTGAGCCCCGGTTGGTTCACGCGTCGTATCCGAGCCCCCATCGGTCCACGCGTCGTCTCCGAGCCCCGATCGGTCCACGCGCCGTCGCCGAGCCATGATCGGCCCACGCGAGGCTCCTGAGCCCCGGTCGGTCCGCGAGCCGTCTCCTGAGCCCCGATCGGTCGACGCGTCGTTTCCTGAACCCCGATCGGTCCCCGCGCCGTCTCCTAAGCCCGGATCGTTTCACGCGCCGTCCTCGAGCCCCGATCGGTCCACGCGCCGTCTCCTGAGCCCGGATCGGTCCACGCGTCGGCTCCTAAGCCCCGATCGGTCCACGCGTCGTCTCCTAAGCCCCGGTCCGTCGTCGCATCGTCTCCTGAGCCCCGATCGATCCACGCGTCTTCTCCTGAGCCCCGACCGCTCCACGCGTCGTCTCCGAGCTCCGATCGTTCCACGCGCCGTTTCCGAGCCCCGATCGGTCCATCCGTCGTCTTCTAAGCCCCGATGCCTCCACGCGCCGTCTCCGAGCCACGATCGGTGCAGGCGCCGCTTCGTGAACCCCGATCGGTCCACGCGCTGTCTCCTGAGCCCCGATCCATCCACGCGCAGTCGCCGAGCCCCGATCGGTCCACGCGCGGTCTACTGAGCTCCGGTCGGTCCACACGCCGCTGCGAACCCCAATTGGTCCACGCGCAACCTCTCGAGCCCCAGTCGGTAAACGCGCTATCTCCGAGCCCGGATCGGTCCACGTGTGTTCTCCTAAGCCCCAATTAGTCCACGCGCCGTCTCCTAAGCCCCGATCTGCCCACGGGCCGTCTCCGAGCTCCGATCGGTCCACGCGCCGTCTCGAAGCCTCGATCCGTACACGCGTCGTCTCCGAGCCCCGATCGGTCCACGCGCCATCGCCGAACCCCGATCGGTCCACGCGTCGTCTCCTGAGCCCCGATCAATTGACGCGTCTTCTCCTGAGCCCCGATCGATCCACGCGTCTTCTCCTGAGCCCCGACCGCTCCACGCGTCGTCTCCGAGCTCCGATCGGTCCACGCGCCGTTTCCGAGCCCCGATCGGTCCATGCGTCGTCTTCTTAGCCCCGATGCCTCCACGCGCCGTCTCATAAGCCCCGATCTGCCCACGCGCCGTCTCCGAGCCACGATCGGTGCAGGCGCCGCTTCCTGAGCCCCGATCGGTCCACGCGCTGTCTCCTGAGCCCCGATCCATCCACGCGCAGTCGCCGAGCCCCGATCGGTCCACGCGCGGTCTACTGAGTTCCGGTCGGTTCACACGCCGCGGCGAACCCCAATTGGTCCACGCGCAACCTCTCGACCCCCAGTCGGTAAACGCGCTGTCTCCGATCCCCGATCGGTCCAAGCGCCGTCTCCAAGCCTCGATCCGTACACGCGTCGTCTCCGAGCCCCGATGGGTCCACGCGTCGGCTCCTAAGCCCCGATCAGTCCACGCGCCGTCTCCGAGGCCCGATCGGTCCACGCGTCGTCTCCTAAGACCCGATCGGTCCACGTATCGTCTCCTAAGACCCGATCGGTCCACACGCCGTCTCCGAGCCCCGATGGGTCCACGCGTCGCCTCCTGAGCCCCGGTCGGTCCACGCGCCGTCTCCGAGCGCCGATAACTTCACGCGCCGTCTCCTGAGCCCCGATCGTTCCACGCGCCGTCTCCGAGCCCCGATCGATCCACGCGCCGTCTCCTGAGCCCAAATCGGTCCACACGCTGTCTCGTGAGCCCCGATAGGTACACGCGTCGTCTCCTACGCCCCGATCGGTCCACGCGTAGTCTCCTAAGTCCCGCTCGGTTAACGCGTCGTTTCCGAGCCCCGATCGGTCCACGCGTTGTCTCCTGAGCCCCAATTAGTCCATGCGCCGTCTCCTAAGCCCCGATCCGTCCACGGGCCGTGTCCGAGTTCCGATCGGTCCACGCGTCGTCTCCGAGCCCTGATCGGCCCACGCGCCATCGCCGAGCCCCGATCGGTCGACGCGTCGTCTCCTAAGCCCCGACCGGTGCACGCGCCGTCTCCTGTGCCCCGATCGATTCACGTGCCGTCTCCTAAGCCCCGATCGGTTCGCCCGTCGTCTCTTAAGTCCCAATCGGTCCACGCGCCCTCTCCGAGCGCCGATCATTTTACGCGCCGTCTCCTGAGCCCCGGTCGGTCCGCGCGCCGTCACCTGAGCCCCGATCGGTCGACGCGTCGTCTTCTGAGCCCCGTTCATATGACGCGTCTTCTCCTGAGCCCCGATCGCTTCTCGTGCCGCCTCCTGAGCCCCGATCCGTCGAGGCGTCGTCTCCGGAGCCCCGATCAATTGACGTGTCTTCTCCTGAGCCCCGATCGCTCCTCGCGCCGTCTCCTGAGCCCCACTCGGTCCCTGCGTCGTCTTCTTAGCCCCGATGCCTCCACGCGCCGTCTCCGAGCCACGATCGGTCTAGGCGTCGCTTCCTGAGCCCCGATCGGTCATCGCGCCGTCTCCTAAGCCCCAATCGGTCCACGCGCCGCCTCCTAAGCCCCGATCGATCCACGCGTCGTCTCCGAACGCCGATGGGTTCACGCGCCGTCTCCTTTGCTCCGATCGTTCCACGCGCCGTCTCCGAGGCCCAATCGGTCCACGCATCGTCTCCTAAGCCCCGATCGGTTAACGCGCCGTCTCCGAGCCCCGATTGGTCCACGCGCCGTCTCCGAGTCCCGATCGGTCCGCATGCCGCATTCTAAGCCACGGTCAGTCCTCGCGCCGTCTCCGAGCACCGATCGGTCCACGCGTCGTCCCCTAATACCCGATCGGTCTTTTAAGCCCCGATACCTCCACGCGACGTCTCCGAGTCACGATCGGCCCAGGCGACGCTTCCTGAGCCCCGATCGGCCCACGCGTCTTCTCCTAAGCCCCGATAGGTCCACGCGCCGTCTCCTAAGCCCCGATTGATCCACGCGCCGTCTCCGAGCGCCGATCGGTTCACGCGCCATCTCCTGTGCTCCGATCGTTCCACGCGCCGTCTCCGAGCCCCGATCGGTCCACGCGCCTTCTCCTAAGCCACGATCGGTCCACGCGCCGTGTCCGAGCGCCGATTGGTTCACACGCCATCTCCTGAGCCCCGATCGGTCCACGCGCCGTCTCCGAGCTCCGATCGGTCCACGCGCCGTTTCCTGAGCCCCGATCGGTCCATACGTCGTCTTCTAAACCCCGATGCCTCCACGCGCCGTCTCCTACGCCCCGATCGCTCCACGCACCGTCTCCTACTCCCCGATCGGTTCACACGCCGCCTCCGAAGGTCCGTTAGATCCACGCGAGTCTCCTAAGCCCCGACCGGTCCACGCGCCGTCTCCGAGCGCCGATCGGTTCACGCGCCTTCTCCTGAGCCCCGATCCGTCCACGCGTCGTCTCCTAAGCCCCGATACGTCCACACGCCGTCTCCGAGCCCCGATGGGTCCACGCGTCGCCTCCTGAGCCCCGATCGATCCACGCGAGTCTCCTGAGCCCCGGTCGGTCCACGCGCCGTCTCCTGAGCCCCGATGCGTCGACGCGTCCTCTCCTGAGCCCCGATCAATTGACGCGTCTTCTCCTGAGCCCCGATCGCTCCTCGCGCCGTCTCCTGCGCCCCGCTCGGTCCATGCGTCGTCTTCTTAGGCCCGATGCCTCCACGCGCCGTCTCCGAGCCACGATCGGTCTAGGCGCCGCTTCCTGAGCCCCGATCGGTCCACGCGCCGTCTCCGAACCCCGATCGGTCGACGCGCTGTCTCCGAGCCCCGATCGGTCCACGCGCCGTCTTCGAGCCCCGATCGGTCCACTCATCGTCTCCTAAGCCCCAATCGGTTAACGCGCCGTCTCCTGAGCCCCGATCGTTCCACGCGCCGTCTCCGAGCCCCGATCGGTCCCTGCGCCGTCTCCTGAGCCCCAATAGGTCCACTCGCTGTCTCCTGAGCCCCAATAGGTCCACTCGCTGTCTCCTGAGCCCCGATAGGTACACGCGTCGTTTCCTACGCCCCGATCAGTCCACGCGTCGTCTCCCAGGCCCCGATCGGTCCACGCGCCGTCTCCGAGCCCCGATCGGTCCACGCACCGTGTCCTGATCCCCATCGGTCCACGCGGCGCCTCCGGAGCCCCGATCGATCTACGCGAGGCTTCTGAGCCCGGGTCCGTCCACGCGCCGTCTCCTAAGCCCCGATCGCTCCAGGTGCCGTTTTCTGAGCACCGTTCGGTCCACGCGTCGTCTTCAAAGCCCCGATGCCTCCACGCGAGGTCTCCAAGCCACGATCGGTCCGTGCGCCGCTTCCAGAGCCCTATCGGTCCACGCGTCCTCTCCTGATCTCCTATTGGTCCACGCGCCGTCTTCTAAGCCGCGATCGGTCCAGGTGCCGTCTCCGAGCGCCGATCGGTTCACGCGCCGTCTCCTGAGCCCTGATCAGTCCACGCGTCGTTCCCTAAGCTCCGATCCATCCACGCGCAGTCTCCTGAGCCCCGATCGGTCCACGCATCGCCTCCTGAGCTCCGGACGGTCCAGGCGCCGTCTCCGAACCCCGAGCGGTCGACGCGCCGTCTCCGAGCCCCGATGGGTCCACGCGCCGTCGCCGAACCCCAATTGGTCCACGCGCAACCGCCTGAGCCCCAGTCGGTCCACGCGCCGTTTCCTGAGCCCCGATCGGTCCACGCGCCGTCTCCTGAGCCCCGATCGGTCCACGCATCGTCTCCTAAGCCCCAATCGGTTAACGCGCCGTCTCCTGAGCCCCGATCGTTCTACGCGCCGTCTCCGAGCCCCGATCCGTCCACGCGCAGTCGCCGAGCCCCAATCGGTTCACGCACGGTCTCCTGAGCCCCAGTCGGTACACGCGCTGTCTCCGAGCCCCGATGGGTCCACGCATCGTCTCCTAAGCCCCGTTCGGTTAACGCGTCGTTTCGGAGCCCCGATCGGTCTACGCGCCATCTCCTGAGCCCCGATCGGTCCACGCGTCGTCTCCTGAGCGCCGATCGTTCCACGCGCCGTCTCCGAGCGTCGATCGGTCCACGCGCCGTCCCCTGAGCCCCGATCGGTCCACGCGCCGTCTCCGAGCGCCGATCCGTCCACGCGCCGTCTTCTGAGCCCCGATCGGTCCAGGCATCGTCTCCTAAGCCCCGGACGGTCCACCCGCCGTTTCCGAGCCCCGATCGCTCCACGCGCCGTCTCCTGAGCCCCGATCGGTCCACGCATCGTCTCCTAAGCCCCGATCCGTCGCCGCGTCGTGTCCTGAGCCCCGATCAATTGACGCGTCTTCTCCTGAGCCCCGATCGCTCCTCGCGCCGTCTCTTGAACCCCGATCATTCCACGCGCCTTCTCCTAAGCCACGATCGGTCCACGCGCCGTCTCCGAGCCCCAGTCGGTCCACGCGCTGTCTCCGAGCACCGATCGGTCTACGCGTCGTCTCCGAGCCCCGATCGGTCCACGCGCCGTCTCCGAGCGCCGATAACTTCACGCGCCGTCTCCTGTGCCCCGATCGTTCCACGCGCCGTCTCCGAGCCCCGATCGATCCACGCGCCGTCTCCTGAGCCCAAATCGGTCCACACGCTGTCTCGTGAGCCCCGATAGGTACACGCGTCGTCTCCTACGCCCCGATCGGTCCACGCGTAGTCTCCTAAGCCCCGCTCGGTTAACGCGTCGTTTCCGAGCCCCGATCGGCCCACGCGTCGTCTCCTGAGCCCCAATTAGTCCATGCGCCGTCTCCTAAGCCCCGATCCGTCCACGGGCCGTGTCCGAGCTCCGATCGGTCCACGCGTCGTCTCCGAGCCCTGATCGGCCCACGCGCCATCGCCGAGCCCCGATCGGTCGACGCGTCGTCTCCTAAGCCCCGACCGGTGCACGCGCCGTCTCCTGTGCCCCGATCGATTCACGTGCCGTCTCCTAAGCCCCGATCGGTTCGCCCGTCGTCTCTTAAGTCCCAATCGGTCCACGCGCCCTCTCCGAGCGCCGATCATTTTACGCGCCGTCTCCTGAGCCCCGGTCGGTCCGCGCGCCGTCACCTGAGCCCCGATCGGTCGACGCGTCGTCTTCTGAGCGCCGATCGTTCCACGCGCCGTCTCCGAGCGTCGATCGGTCCACGCGCCGTCCCCTGAGCCCCGATCGGTCCACGCGCCGTCTCCGAGCGCCGATCCGTCCACGCGCCGTCTTCTGAGCCCCGATCGGTCCAGGCATCGTCTCCTAAGCCCCGGACGGTCCACCCGCCGTTTCCGAGCCCCGATCGCTCCACGCGCCGTCTCCTGAGCCCCGATCGGTCCACGCATCGTCTCCTAAGCCCCGATCCGTCGCCGCGTCGTGTCCTGAGCCCCGATCAATTGACGCGTCTTCTCCTGAGCCCCGATCGCTCCTCGCGCCGTCTCTTGAACCCCGATCATTCCACGCGCCTTCTCCTAAGCCACGATCGGTCCACGCGCCGTCTCCGAGCCCCAGTCGGTCCACGCGCTGTCTCCGAGCACCGATCGGTCTACGCGTCGTCTCCGAGCCCCGATCGGTCCACGCGCCGTCTCCGAGCCCCGAACGGTTCACGCACCGTCTCCTGGTCCCAATCGGTCCACGCGGCGCCTCTGGTGCCCCGATCGATCCACGCGAGTCTCCTGAGCCCCAGTCGGTCCGCGCGCCGTCACCTAAGCCCCGATCATTCCACGCGCCGTCTCCGAGCCCCGATCGGTCCACGCGCCGTCTCCTAAGCGCCGATCCGTCGACGCGTCGTCTCCTGAGCCCCGATCGATCCACGCGTCTTCTCCTGAGCCCCGACCGCTCCACCCGTCGTCTCCGAGCTCCGATCGGTCCAGGTGCCGTTTCCGAGCCCCGATTGGTCCATGCGTCGTCTTCGAAGCCCCGATGCCTCCACGCGCCGTCTCCGAGCCACGATCGGTGCAGGCGCCGCTTCCTGAGCCCCGATCGGTCCACGCGCTGTCTCCTGAGCCCCGATCCATCCACGCGCAGTCGCCGAGCCGCGATCGGTCCACGCGCGGTCTACTGAGCTCCGGTCGGTCCACACGCCGCGGCGAACCCCAATTGGTCCACGCACAACCTCTCGAGCCCCAGTCGGTAAACGCGCTGTCTCCGAGCCCCGATCGGTCCACGTATGTTCTCCTAAGCCCCAATTAGTCCACGCGCCGTCTCCTAAGCCCCGATCTGCCCACGGGCCGTCTCCGAGCTCCGATCGGTCCACGCGCCGTCTCCAAACCTCGATCCGTACACGCGTCGTCTCCGAGCCCCGATGGGTCCACGCGCCATCGCCGAACCCCGATCGGTCCACGCGCCGTCTCCTGAGCTCCGAACGGTCCACACCCCTTGTCCTGAGCCCCGCTCGGTCCATGCGTCGTCTTCTTAGCCCCGATGCCTCCACGCGCCGTCTCCTAAGCCCCGATCTGCCCACGGACCGTATCCGAGCCCCGATCGGTCCGCGTGACGCATTCTAAGTCACGGTCCGTCCACGCGCCGTCTCCGAGCACCGATCGGTCCACGCGCCGTCTCCTGAGCCCCGATCGGTCCACGCATCGTCTCCTAAGCCCTGATCGGTTCACGTGTCGTCTCCGAGCCCCGATGTGTCCACGCGCCGCCTCCTGAGCCCCGATCGATCCACGCATCGGCTCCTGAGCCCCGATCGGTCCACGCATCGTCTTCGAGCACCGATCGATCCACGCGCCGTTTCCTGGGCCCCGATTGGTCCAGGCGTCGCCGACGGAGCCCCGATCGGTCTACGCGCCGTCTCATGAACCCCGATCGGACAACGCATCGTCTCCTAAGCCCCGATACGTTCACACGCCGTCTCCGAGTCCCGATCGGTCCACGCGCCGTCGACGAGCCTCGAACGGTCCACGCGCGGCCTCCTTAGCCCCGGTCGGTCCACGCGCCGTCTCCGAGCCCCGATCGGTCCACGCACCATCTCATGCTCCCCAATCGGTCCATGCGCCGCCTCCGGAGCCCTGATCGATCCACGCGAATCTCCTGAGCTCCGGTCGGTCCTCGGACCGTCTCCGAGCCCCGATCGGTCCTCGTACCGTCTCCGAAGCCCCGATCGGTCCACGCGCCGTCTCCTGAGCCCCGATCGGTCCACGCGTCGACTCCTAATCCCCGATCGGTTCACGCGCCGTATCCGAGCCCCAATCGGTCCACGCGCCGTCTCCTAAGCTCCAATCGGTCCACGCGCCGTCTCCTGAGCCCCGATACGTCGACGCGCAGTCGCCGAGCCCCGATCGGTCCACGCGCTGTCTCCTGAGCCCCGATAGGTACACGCGTCGTCTCCTACACCCCGAACGGTCCACGCGTTGTCTCCTAAGCCCCGATCAGTCCACGCGCCGTCTCCGAGCCCCGATGGGTCCACGCACTGTCTCCTGATCCCCATGGGTCCACGAGGCGCCTCCGGAGCCCCGATCGATCCACGCGAGGATCCTCAGCCCCGATCGATCCACGCATCGTCTCCTAAGCCCCAATCGGTTAACGCGCCGTCTCCGAGCCCCAATCGGTCCACGCGCCGTCTCCTGAACCCCGATCGTTCCACGCGCCTTCTCCTAAGCCACGATCGGTCAGCGCCGTCTCCGAGCGCCGATCGGTGTACGGGCCGTCGCACGAGCCGCGATCGGTCCACGCGCGGCCTCCTGAGCCCCGGATGCTTCACGCGCCGTATCCGAGGCCCAATCGGTCCACGCACCGTCTCCTGAACCCCGATCGGTCCACGCGCCGTCGCCGAACCCCAATTGGTCCATGCGCAACCGCCTGAGCCCCAGTCGGTCCACGCGCCGTCTTCGAGCCCCGATCGGTCCACTCATCGTCTCCTAAGCCCCAATCGGTTAACGCGCCGTCTCCGGAGCCCCGATCGATCTACGCGAGGCTTCTGAGCTCCGGACGGTCCAGGCGCCGTCTCCGAACCCCGAGCGGTCGACGCGCCGTCTCCGAGCCCCGATCGGTCCACGCGCCGTCGCCGAACCCCAATTGGTCCACGCGCAACCGCCTGAGCCCCAGTCGGTCCACGCGCCGTTTCCTGAGCCCCGATCGGTCCGCGCGCCGTCACGTGAGCCCCGATCGGTCAACGCGTAGTCTCCTAAGCCCCCATCGGTCCACGCGCCGTCGCCGAGCCGGGATCGGTCCACGCGCGGGCTCCTGAGTCCCGGTTGTTTCACGCGCCGTATCCGAGCCCCAATCGGTCCACGCGCCGGCTCCTGACCACCGATCGGTCCACGCGCCGTCTCCTGAGCCCCGATCGCTCCACGCACCGTTTTCTGAGCACCGTTTGGTCCACGCGTCGTCTTCAAAGCCCCGATGCCTCCACGCGCCGCCTCCGGAGCCCCGGCGATCCACGCGAATCTCCTGAGCTCCGGTCGGTCGACGCGCTGTCTCCTCAGCCCCGATCGGTCCAGGCGCCGCTTCCTGCGCCCCGATCGGTCCACGCGCCATCTCCTAAGCCCCAATCGGTCCACGCGGCGTCTCCGAGCGCTGATCATTTCACGCGCCGTCTGCTGAGACCCGATCGTTCCACGCGCCGTCTCCGAGACCCGATCGATCCACGCGCTGCCTCCTGAGCCGCGATTGGTCCACGCGCTGTCTCCTGAGCCCCGATAGGTACACGCGTCGTCTCCGAGCTCTGATCGGTCCATGCGTCGTCTTCTTAGCCCCGATGCCTCCACGCGTCGTCTCCGAGCCACGATCGGTCCACGCGCCGTCGCCGAGCTGCGATCGGTCCACGCGCGGCCTCCTGAGCCCCGGTCGGTTCACGCGCCGTATCCGAGCCCCACTCGGTCCACGCGCCGTCTCGTGACTCCCAATCGGTCCACGCGCCGCCTCCTGAGCCCCGATCGGTCGACGCGTCGTCTCCTGAGCCCTGATCGATCCACGCGTCGTCTCCTGAGCCCCGATCGCTCCACGCGCCGTCTCCGAGTGCCGGTCGGTGCACGCGCCGTCTCCGAGCGCCGGTCGGTGCACGCGCCGTCTCCTGAGCCCCAATCGTTCCAAGCGTCGTCCCCTAATACCCGATCCATACACGCGTCGTCTCCGAGGCTCGATCAGTCCACGCGTCGTCGCCGAGTTCCGATCGGTCCACACGCAGCCTCCTCAGCACCGGTCGATCCACGCGCCGTCTCCGAGCCTCGATCGGTCCACGTACCGTCTCCGAACCCCGATCGGTCGACGCGCCGTCTCCGAGCCGCGATCGGCCCACGCGCCGTCGCCGAGCCCCGATCGGTCCACTCATCGTCTCCTAAGCCCCAATCGGTTAACGCGCCTTCTCCTGAGCCCCGATCGTTCCACGCGCCGTCTCCGAGCCCCGATCGGTCCCTGCGCCGTCTCCTGAGCCCCAATAGGTCCACTCGCTGTCTCCTGAGCCCCGATAGGTACACGCGTCGTTTCCTACGCCCCGATCAGTCCACGCGTCGTCTCCTAGGCCCCGATCGGTCCACGCGCCGTCTCCGAGCCCCGATCGGTCCACGCACCGTGTCCTGATCCCCATCGGTCCACGCGGCGCCTCCTGAGCCCCGATCGCTCCTCGCGCCGTTTCCTGAGCCCCGCTCGGTCCATGCGTCGTCTTCTTAGCCCCGATGCCACCACGCGCCGTCTCCTAAGCCCCGATCTGCCCACGGGCCGTTTCGGAGCTCCGATCGGTCCACGCGCCGTCTCCAAGCCTCGATCCGTACACGCGCCGTCTCCGAGCCCCGATCGGTCCACGCGCCGTCTCCTGAGCCCCGATCGGTTCACGCATCGTCTCCTAAGCCCCGATACGTCCACGCGCCGTCTCCTGAGCCCCGATCGGTCCACACGTCGTCTCCTAAGCCCCGATCGGTTAACGCGCCGTCTCCGAGCCCCGATGGGTCCACGCGCCGCCTCCTAAGCCCCGATTGGTCCACGCGTCGTCTCCTAAGCCCCGATCGGTCGACGGGTCGTCTCCTAAGCCCCGATCGGTCGACGCGTCGTCTCCTAATCCCCGGTCGGTCCACTCGCCGTCGCCGAACCCCAATTGGTCCACGCGCCGTCTCCTGAGCCCCGATCGGTCCACGCGCCGTCTCCGAGCCACGATCGGTCCGTGCGCCGCTTCCAGAGCCCCGATCGGTCCACGCGTCATCTCCTGAGTTCCGATCGGTCCACGCGCCGTCTCCTAAGCCCCGATCGGTCCACGCGCCGTCTCGGAGCCCCGATCGGTTCACGTGCCGTCTCGTGAGCCCCGATCGTTCCACGCGCCGTCTCCGAATCCTCGATCCGTACACGCGTCGTCTCCGAGCCTCGATCGGTCCACGCGCCGTCGCCGAGCCCCGATCGGTCCAGGCGTATCCTCCTGAGCCCCGGTCGGTCCACGCGCCGTCTCCGAGCCCCGATCGGTCCACGCATCGTCTCCTAAGCCCCGATCGGTTAACGCGCCGACTCGGAGCCCCGATCGCTCCACGCGCCGTCGCCGAACCCCAATTGGTCCACGCGCAACCGTCTGAGCCCCGGTTGGTCCACGCGCTGTTTCCGAGCCCCGATCGGTCCACGCGTCGTATCCGAACCCCGATCGGTCCACGCGCCGTCGCCGAGCCATGAACGGTCCACGCGCGGCCTCCTGAGCCCCGGTTGCTTCACGCGCCGTATCCGTGCCCCCATCGGTCCACGCGTCGTCTCCGAGCCCCGATCGGTCCACGCGTCGTATCCAAACCCCGATCGGTCCACGCGCGGCCTCCTGAGCCCCAATCGGTCCACGCGTCGTCTCCTAAGCCTCCATCGGTCCACGCGCCGTCTCCTAAGCCCTGATCGGTCCACGCGCCGTCTCCGAGCGCCGATCGGTTCACGCGCCGCCTCCTGAGCCCCGATCGGTCCACGCGCCGTCTCCGAGCCCCGTTCGGTCCACGCGCCGTCTCCTCAGCCCCGATCGGTCCACGCGTCGGCTCCTAAGCCTCGATAGGTCCACGCGCTGCCTCCTTAGCCCCGGTCGGTCCACGCGCCGTCTCCGAGCCCCGATCGATCCGCGTGACGCATTCTAAGCCACGGTCCGTCCACACGCCGTCTCCGAGCACCGATCAGTCCACGCGCCGTCTCCTGAGCCCCGATCGGTCAACGCGCCGTCTCCGAGCCTCGATCGGTCCACGTACCGTCTCCGAAGCCCCGATCGGTCCGCGCGCCAACTCCTGAGCCTCGATCGGTCCACGTACCGTCTCCGAAGCCCCGATCGGTCCACGCGCCGTCTCCTGAGCCCCGATCGTTCCACGCGCCGTCTCCGAGCCCCGATCGGTCCCTGCGCCGTCTCCTGAGCCCCAATAGGTCCACTCGCTGTCTCCTGAGCCCCGATAGGTACACGCGTCGTTTCCTACGCCCCGATCAGTCCACGCGTCGTCTCCTAGGCCCCGATCGGTCCACGCGCCGTCTCCGAGCCCCGATCGGTCCACGCACCGTGTCCTGATCCCCATCGGTCCACGCGGCGCCTCCTGAGCCCCGATCGCTCCTCGCGCCGTCTCCTCAGCCCCGCTCGGTCCATGCGTCGTCTTCTTAGCCCCGATGCCACCACGCGCCGTCTCCTAAGCCCCGATCTGCCCACGGGCCGTTTCGGAGCTCCGATCGGTCCACGCGCCGTCTCCAAGCCTCGATCCTTACACGCGCCGTCTCCGAGCCCCGATCGGTCCACGCGCCGTCTCCTGAGCCCCGATCGGTTCACGCATCGTCTCCTAAGCCCCGATACGTCCACGCGCCGTCTCCTGAGCCCCGATCGGTCCACGCGTCGTCTCCTAAGCCCCGATCGGTTAACGCGCCGTCTCCGAGCCCCGATGGGTCCACGCGCCGCCTCCTAAGCCCCGATTGGTCCACGCGTCGTCTCCTAAGCCCCGATCGGTCGACGGGTCGTCTCCTAAGCCCCGATCGGTCGACGCGTCGTCTCCTAATCCCCGGTCGGTCCACGCGCCGTCGCCGAACCCCAATTGGTCCACGCGCCGTCTCCTGAGCCCCGCTCGGTCCACGTGCCGTCTCCGAGCCACGATCGGTCCGTGCGCCGCTTCCAGAGCCCCGATCGGTCCACGCGTCATCTCCTGAGTTCCGATCGGTCCACGCGCCGTCTCCTAAGCCCCGGTCGGTCCACGCGCCGTCTCGGAGCCCCGATCGGTTCACGTGCCGTCTCGTGAGCCCCGATCGTTCCACGCGCCGTCTCCGAATCCTCGATCCGTACACGCGTCGTCTCCGAGCCTCGATCGGTCCACGCGCCGTCGCCGAGCCCCGATCGGTCCAGGCGTATCCTCCTGAGCCCCGGTCGGTCCACGCGCCGTCTCCGAGCCCCGATCGGTCCACGCATCGTCTCCTAAGCCCCGATCGGTTAACGCGCCGACTCGGAGCCCCGATCGCTCCACGCGCCGTCGCCGAACCCCAATTGGTCCACGCGCAACCGTCTGAGCCCCGGTTGGTCCACGCGCTGTTTCCGAGCCCCGATCGGTCCACGCGTCGTATCCGAACCCCGATCGGTCCACGCGCCGTCGCCGGGCCATGATCGGTCCACGCGCGGCCTCCTGAGCCCCGGTTGCTTCACGCGCCGTATCCGTGCCCCCATCGGTCCACGCGTCGTCTCCGAGCCCCGATCGGTCCACGCGTCGTATCCAAACCCCGATCGGTCCACGCGCGGCCTCCTGAGCCCCAATCGGTCCACGCGTCGTCTCCTAAGCCTCGATCGGTCCACGCGCCGTCTCCTAAGCCCCGATCGGTCCACGCGCCGTCTCCGAGCGCCGATCGGTTCACGCGCCGTCTCCGAGCCCCGTTCGGTCCACGCGCCGTCTCCTCAGCCCCGATCGGTCCACGCGTCGGCTCATAAGCCTCGATAGGTCCACGCGCTGCCTCCTTAGGCCCGGTCGGTCCACGCGCCGTCTCCGAGCCCCGATCGATCCGCGTGACGCATTCTAAGCCACGGTCCGTCCACACGCCGTCTCCGAGCACCGATCAGTCCACGCGCCGTCTCCTGAGCCCCGATCGGTCAACGCGCCGTCTCCGAGCCTCGATCGGTCCACGTACCGTCTCCGAAGCCCCGATCGGTCCACGCGCCAACTCCTGAGCCTCGATCGGTCCACGTACCGTCTCCGAAGCCCCGATCGGTCCACGCGCCGTCTCCTGAGCCCCGATCGTTCCACGCGCCGTCTCCGAGCCCCGATCGGTCCCTGCGCCGTCTCCTGAGCCCCAATAGGTCCACTCGCTGTCTCCTGAGCCCCGATAGGTACACGCGTCGTTTCCTACGCCCCGATCAGTCCACGCGTCGTCTCCTAGGCCCCGATCGGTCCACGCGCCGTCTCCGAGCCCCGATCGGTCCACGCACCGTGTCCTGATCCCCATCGGTCCACGCGGCGCCTCCTGAGCCCCGATCGCTCCTCGCGCCGTCTCCTCAGCCCCGCTCGGTCCATGCGTCGTCTTCTTAGCCCCGATGCCACCACGCGCCGTCTCCTAAGCCCCGATCTGCCCACGGGCCGTTTCGGAGCTCCGATCGGTCCACGCGCCGTCTCCAAGCCTCGATCCGTACACGCGCCGTCTCCGAGCCCCGATCGGTCCACGCGCCGTCTCCTGAGCCCCGATCGGTTCACGCATCGTCTCCTAAGCCCCGATACGTCCACGCGCCGTCTCCTGAGCCCCGATCGGTCCACGCGTCGTCTCCTAAGCCCCGATCGGTTAACGCGCCGTCTCCGAGCCCCGATGGGTCCACGCGCCGCCTCCTAAGCCCCGATTGGTCCACGCGTCGTCTCCTAAGCCCCGATCGGTCGACGGGTCGTCTCCTAAGCCCCGATCGGTCGACGCGTCGTCTCCTAATCCCCGGTCGGTCCACGCGCCGTCGCCGAACCCCAATTGGTCCACGCGCCGTCTCCTGAGCCCCGCTCGGTCCACGCGCCGTCTCCGAGCCACGATCGGTCCGTGCGCCGCTTCCAGAGCCCCGATCGGTCCACGCGTCATCTCCTGAGTTCCGATCGGTCCACGCGCCGTCTCCTAAGCCCCGATCGGTCCACGCGCCGTCTCGGAGCCCCGATCGGTTCACGTGCCGTCTCGTGAGCCCCGATCGTTCCACGCGCCGTCTCCGAATCCTCGATCCGTACACGCGTCGTCTCCCAGCCTCGATCGGTCCACGCGCCGTCGCCGAGCCCCGATCGGTCCAGGCGTATCCTCCTGAGCCCCGGTCGGTCCACGCGCCGTCTCCGAGCCCCGATCGGTCCACGCATCGTCTCCTAAGCCCCGATCGGTTAACGCGCCGACTCGGAGCCCCGATCGCTCCACGCGCCGTCGCCGAACCCCAATTGGTCCACGCGCAACCGTCTGAGCCCCGGTTGGTCCACGCGCTGTTTCCGAGCCCCGATCGGTCCACGCGTCGTATCCGAACCCCGATCGGTCCACGCGCCGTCGCCGGGCCATGATCGGTCCACGCGCGGCCTCCTGAGCCCCGGTTGCTTCACGCGCCGTATCCGTGCCCCCATCGGTCCACGCGTCGTCTCCGAGCCCCGATCGGTCCACGCGTCGTATCCAAACCCCGATCGGTCCACGCGCGGCCTCCTGAGCCCCAATCGGTCCACGCGTCGTCTCCTAAGCCTCGATCGGTCCACGCGCCGTCTCCTAAGCCCCGATCGGTCCACGCGCCGTCTCCGAGCGCCGATCGGTTCACGCGCCGCCTCCTGAGCCCCGATCGGTCCACGCGCCGTCTCCGAGCCCCGTTCGGTCCACGCGCCGTCTCCTCAGCCCCGATCGGTCCACGCGTCGGCTCATAAGCCTCGATAGGTCCACGCGCTGCCTCCTTAGCCCCGGTCGGTCCACGCGCCGTCTCCGAGCCCCGATCGATCCGCGTGACGCATTCTAAGCCACGGTCCGTCCACACGCCGTCTCCGAGCACCGATCAGTCCACGCGCCGTCTCCTGAGCCCCGATCGGTCAACGCGCCGTCTCCGAGCCTCGATCGTTCCACGTACCGTCTCCGAAGCCCCGATCGGTCCACGCGCCAACTCCTGAGCCTCGATCGGTCCACGTACCGTCTCCGAAGCCCCGATCGGTCCACGCGCCGTCTCCTGAGCCCCGATCGTTCCACGCGCCGTCTCCGAGCCCCGATCGGTCCCTGCGCCGTCTCCTGAGCCCCAATAGGTCCACTCGCTGTCTCCTGAGCCCCGATAGGTACACGCGTCGTTTCCTACGCCCCGATCAGTCCACGCGTCGTCTCCTAGGCCCCGATCGGTCCACGCGCCGTCTCCGAGCCCCGATCGGTCCACGCACCGTGTCCTGATCCCCATCGGTCCACGCGGCGCCTCCTGAGCCCCGATCGCTCCTCGCGCCGTCTCCTCAGCCCCGCTCGGTCCATGCGTCGTCTTCTTAGCCCCGATGCCACCACGCGCCGTCTCCTAAGCCCCGATCTGCCCACGGGCCGTTTCGGAGCTCCGATCGGTCCACGCGCCGTCTCCAAGCCTCGATCCGTACACGCGTCGTCTCCGAGCCCCGATCGGTCCACGCGCCGTCTCCTGAGCCCCGATCGGTTCACGCATCGTCTCCTAAGCCCCGATACGTCCACGCGCCGTCTCCTGAGCCCCGATCGGTCCACGCGTCGTCTCCTAAGCCCCGATCGGTTAACGCGCCGTCTCCGAGCCCCGATGGGTCCACGCGCCGCCTCCTAAGCCCCGATTGGTCCACGCGTCGTCTCCTAAGCCCCGATCGGTCGACGGGTCGTCTCCTAAGCCCCGATCGGTCGACGCGTCGTCTCCTAATCCCCGGTCGGTCCACGCGCCGTCGCCGAACCCCAATTGGTCCACGCGCCGTCTCCTGAGCCCCGATCGGTCCACGCGCCGTCTCCGAGCCACGATCGGTCCGTGCGCCGCTTCCAGAGCCCCGATCGGTCCACGCGTCATCTCCTGAGTTCCGATCGGTCCACGCGCCGTCTCCTAAGCCCCGATCGGTCCACGCGCCGTCTCGGAGCCCCGATCGGTTCACGTGCCGTCTCGTGAGCCCCGATCGTTCCACGCGCCGTCTCCGAATCCTCGATCCGTACACGCGTCGTCTCCGAGCCTCGATCGGTCCACGCGCCGTCGCCGAGCCCCGATCGGTCCAGGCGTATCCTCCTGAGCCCCGGTCGGTCCACGCGCCGTCTCCGAGCCCCGATCGGTTCACGCATCGTCTCCTAAGCCCCGATCGGTTAACGCGCCGACTCGGAGCCCCGATCGCTCCACGCGCCGTCGCCGAACCCCAATTGGTCCACGCGCAACCGTCTGAGCCCCGGTTGGTCCACGCGCTGTTTCCGAGCCCCGATCGGTCCACGCGTCGTATCCGAACCCCGATCGGTCCACGCGCCGTCGCCGAGCCATGATCGGTCCACGCGCGGCCTCCTGAGCCCCGGTTGCTTCACGCGCCGTATCCGTGCCCCCATCGGTCCTCGCGTCGTCTCCGAGCCCCGATCGGTCCACGCGTCGTATCCAAACCCCGATCGGTCCACGCGCGGCCTCCTGAGCCCCAATCGGTCCACGCGTCGTCTCCTAAGCCTCGATCGGTCCACGCGCCGTCTCCGAGCCCCGTTCGGTCCACGCGTTGTCTCCTAAGCCCCGATCGGTCCACGCGCCGTCTCCGAGCCCCGATCGGTTCACGCATCGTCTCCTAAGCCCCGATCGGTTAACGCGCCGTCTCCGAGCGCCGAGCGGTCCACGCGCCGTCTCCGAGCCCCGATCGGTCCGCGCACCGTCTCCTGATCCCCATCGCTCCACGCGGCGTCTCCGGAGCCTCGATCGATCCACGCGAGTCCCCTGAGCCCCGGTCGGTCCGCGCACCGTCATCTGAGCCCCGATCAGTCCACGTGCCATCTCCTAAGCCCCGATCGCTCCACGGACCGGTTCCTGAGCCCCGATCGGTCCACGCGCCGCCTCCTGAGTCACGATCGGTCAACGCGTCGTGTCCTAAGCCCTGATCGGTCCACGTGCCGTCTCCGAGCCCCGATGGGTCCACGCGCCGTCGCCGAGCCTCGATCGGTCCACGCGCAGCCTCCTGAGCCCCGATCGGTTCACGCGCCGGCTCCGAGCCCGATCGGTCCACGCATCGTCTTCTAAGCCCCGATCGGTTAACGTGCCGTCTCCGAGCCCCGATCGGTCGACGCGTCGTTTCCTGAGCCGCGATCGATCCACGCGTCGTCTCCTGAGCCCCGATCGCTCCACGCGCCGCTTCCTAAGCCCCGATCGATCCACGCGTCGTCTCCGAACGCCGATCGGTTCACGTGCCGTCTCCTTTGCTCCGATCGTTCCACGCGCCGTCTCCGAGGCCCGATCGGTCCACGCATCGTCTCCTACGCCCCGATCGGTTAACGCGCCGTCTCCGAGCCCCGATTGGTCCACACGCCGTCTCCGAGTCCCGATCGGTCCGCATGCCGCATTCTAAGCCACGGTCCATCCTCGCGCCGTCTCCGAGCACCGATCGGTCCACGCGTCGTACCCTAATACCCGATCGGTCCACGCGTCGTCTCCTAAGCCCCGATCCGTCGACGCGTCGCCTCCTGAGCCCCGATCGATCCACGCGCCGTTTCCTGATCCCCGATCAGTCCACACGCCTTCTCCGAGCCCCGATCGGTCCGCGTGCCGCATTCTAAGCCACGGTCCATCCACTCGCCATCTCCGAGCCCCGCTCGATCCACGCGTCGTCTCCTAAGCCTCGATCGGTCCACGCGCCGTCTCCAAGCGCCGATCGGGTCACGCGCCGTCTTCTGAGCCCCGATCGTTCCACGCGCCGCCTCCTAAACACCGATCGGTCCAGGCTTCGTCTCCTAAGCACCGACCGGTCGACGCGTCGTCTCCTGAGCCCCGGTCGGTTCACGCGCCGTCGCCGAGCCCGATCGGTCCACGCATCGTCTCCTAAGCCCCTATCGGTTAACGCGCCGTCTCCGAGCCCCGATCGGTCCACGCGCAACCGCCTGAGCCCCAGTCGGTCCACGCGCTGTCTCCGAGCCCCGATCGGTCCACGCGTCGTCTCCGAGCACCGATCGGTCCACGAGCCGTCGCCGAGCCATGATCGGTCCATGCGCGGCCTCCTGAGCCCCGATCGGTCCACGCGCCGTCACCGAGCCGCGATCGGTCCACGCGCGACCTCCTGAGCCCCGGTTGGTTCACGCGCCGTATCCGAGCCCCCATCGGTCCACGCGTCGTCTCCGAGCCCCGATCCGTCCACGCGCCGTCGCCGAGCAGTGATCGGTCCCCGCGAGACTCCTGAGTCCCGGTCGTTACGCGCGCCGTCTCCTGAGCCCCGATCGGTCGACGAGTCGTTTCCTGAGCCCCGATCCATCCACGCGTCGTCCCCTGAGCCCCGATCGCTCCACGCGCCGATTTCTGAGCCCCGATCAATTGACGCGACTTCTCCTGAGCCCCGATCGCTCCTCGCGCCGTCTCCTGAGCCCCGCTCGGTCCATGCGTCGTCTTCTAAGCCCCCATGCCTCCACGCACCGTCTCCTGAGCCCCGATCGTTCCACGTGCCGTCTCCGACCCCCGATCGCTCCACGCGCCGTCTCCGAGCGCCGATTGGTGCACGAGCCGTCTCCTGAGCACCGATCGTTCCACACGCCGCCTCCTAAGCCCCGAACTGTCCAGGCATCGTCTCCTAAGCCCCGACCGGTCCACGCGCCGTCTCCTGAGCCCCGATACGTCCACGCGCAGTCGCCGAGCCCCGATCGGTCCACGCGCGGTCTCCTGAGCCCCGATCTGTCCACGCGCCGTCTCCGAGCCCCGATCGGTCCACGCGCCGTCTCCTGAGCCCAGATCGTTCCACGCGTCGTCCCCGAATCCCCGATCCGTACACGCGTCGTCTCCGAGCCACGATCGGTCCGTGCGACGCTTCCAGAGCCCCGATCGGTCCACGCGTCATCTCCCGATCTCCGGTCGGTCGACGCGCCGTCTCCTAAGCCCCGATCGGTCCACGCGCCGTCGCCTGAGCCCCGATCGTTCCACGCGCCGTCTCCGACCTCTGATCGGCCCACGCGCCGTCTCCTAAGCCCCGATCTGTCCACACCCCTTCTCCTGAGCCCCGAACTGTCGACGCGTCGTCTCCTAAGCCCCGACCGGTGCACGCGCCGTCTCCTAAGCCCTGCTCGGTTAACGCGTCGTTTCCGAGCCCCGATCGGTCCACGCGTCGTCTCCTGAGCCCCAATTAGTCCACGCGCCGTCTCCTAAGCCCTGATCCGTCCACGGGCCGTGTCCGAGCTCCGATCGGTTCACGCGCCGTCTCCAAACCTCGATCCGTACACGCGTCGTCTCCGAGCCCTGATCGGTCCACGCGCCATCGCCGAGCCCCGATCGGTCCACGCGCCCTCTCCTAGCGCCGATCATTTCACGCGCCGTCTCCTGAGCCCCGATCGGTCCACACCCCTTCTCCTGATCCCCGATCGATTCACGTGCCGTCTCCTAAGCCCCGATCGGTTCACCCGTCGTCTCTTAAGTCCCAATCGGTCCACGCGCCCTCTCCGAGCGCCGATCATTTCACGCGCCGTCTCCTGAGCCCCGGTCGGTCCGCGCGCCGTCACCTGAGCCCCGATCGGTCGACGCGTCGTCTCCTAAGCCCCGATCGGTCCAAGCGCCTTCTCCTAAGCCCCGGTCGGTCCACGCGCCGTCTCCGAGCCCCGATCGGTCAACGCACCGTCTCCTGAGGCCGGATCGTTCCACGCGTCGTCCCCGAATCCCCGATCCGTACACGCGTCGTCTCCGAGCCTCGATCGGTCCACGCGCCGTCGCCGAACCCCAATTGGTCCACGCGAAACCGCCTGAGCCCCAGTCGGTCCACGCGCTGTCTCCGAGCCCCGATCGGTCCACGCGTCGTCTCCGAGCCCCGATCGGTCCACGCGCCGTCTCCTGAGCCCCGATCGGTCCACGCGTCGTCTCCTAAGCCACGATCGGTCCACGCGTCGTCTCCGAGCCCCGATGCCTCCACGCGCCGTCTCCGAGCCACTATCGGTCCGTGCGCCGCTTCCAGAGCCCCGATCGGTCCAGGCGCCGCTTCCTGCGCCCCGATCGGTCCACGCGCCGTCTCCTAAGCCCCAATCGGTCCACGTAGGGTCTCCGAGCGCCGATCATTTCACGCGCCGTTTCCTGAGACCCGATAGTTCCACGCGCCGTCTCCGAGCCCCGATCGGTCCACGCATCGTCTCCTAAGCCCCGATCGATTAACGCGCCGTCTCCGAGCCCCGAACGGTCCACGCGCCGTCGCCGAACCCCAATTGGTCCACGCGCAACCGCCTGAGCCCCAGTCGGTTCACGCGCGGTCGCCGAACCCCGATCGGTCCACGCGTCGTCTCCGAGCCCCGATCGGTCCACGCGCCGTCTCCTGAGCCCCGATCGGCCCACGCGCGGCCTCCTAAGCCCCGATCGGTCCACGCGCCGTCTCCTGGTCCCCATCGGTCCACACGGCGCCTCCGGAGCCCCGATCGATCCACGCGAGTCACCTGAACCCGGTCAGTCCGCGCCCCGTCTCCTGAGCCTCGATCGGTCCACGCGTCATCTCCTAAGCCCCGATCGGTCTACGCGCCGTCTCCGAGCCCCGATCGGTCCACGCACCGTCTCCTGCTCCCCATCGGTCCACACGGCGCCTCCGGAGCCCCTATCGTTCCACGCGCCGTCTCCGAGCCCCGAGCGGTCCACGCGCCGTGTCCTGAGCCCCAATCGGTCCACGCGCTGTCTCCTAAGCCCCGATCGGTCCAAGCGCCGTCTCCGAGCCCCAATCGGTCCACGCGTCGTCTCCTAAGCCCCGATCGGTCCAAGCGCCGTCTCCGAGCGCCGATCGGTTCACGCGCCGTCTCCTGAGCTCCGATCGTTCCACCCGTCATATCCGATCCCCATCAGTCGATGCGCGGCCTCCTGAGCCCCGGTCGGTTCACGCGCCGTCTCCGAGCCCCGATCGATCCACGCGTCTTCTTGTAAACCCAGATGCCTCCTCGCATCGTCTCCTAAGCCCCGATCGGTTAACGCGCCGTCTCCGAGCCCCGATCGGTCCACGCGCCGTCGCCGAACCCCAATTGGTCCATGCGCAACCGCCTGAGCCCCAGTCGGTCCACGCGCCGTCTTCGAGCCCCGATCGGTCCACTCATCGTCTCCTAAGCCCCAATCGGTTAACGCGCCGTCTCCGGAGCCCCGATCGATCTACGCGAGGCTTCTGAGCTCCGGACGGTCCAGGCGCCGTCTCCGAACCCCGAGCGGTCGACGCGCCGTCTCCGAGCCCCGATCGGTCCACGCGCCGTCGCCGAACCCCAATTGGTCCACGCGCAACCGCCTGAGCCCCAGTCGGTCCACGCGCCGTTTCCTGAGCCCCGATCAGTCCGCGCGCCGTCACGTGAGCCCCGATCGGTCAACGCGTAGTCTCCTAAGCCCCCATCGGTCCACGCGCCGTCGCCGAGCCGGGATCGGTCCACGCGCGGGCTCCTGAGTCCCGGTTGTTTCACGCGCCGTATCCGAGCCCCAATCGGTCCACGCGCCGGCTCCTGACCTACGATCGGTCCACGCGCCGTCTCCTGAGCCCCGATCGCTCCACGCACCGTTTTCTGAGAACCGTTTGGTCCACGCGTCGTCTTCAAAGCCCCGATGCCTCCACGCGCCGCCTCCGGAGCCCCGGCGATCCACGCGAATCTCCTGAGCTCCGGTCGGTCGACGCGCTGTCTCCTCAGCCCCGATCGGTCCAGGCGCCGCTTCCTGCGCCCCGATCGGTCCACGCGCCGTCTCCTAAGCCCCAATCGGTCCACGCGGCGTCTCCGAGCGCTGATCATTTCACGCGCCGTCTGCTGAGACCCGATCGTTCCACGCGCCGTCTCCGAGACCCGATCGATCCACGCGCTGCCTCCTGAGCCGCGATTGGTCCACGCGCTGTCTCCTGAGCCCCGATAGGTACACGCGTCGTCTCCGAGCTCTGATCGGTCCACACGCCGTTTCCTGAGCCCCGATCGGTCCATGCGTCGTCTTCTTAGCCCCGATGCCTCCACGCGTCGTCTCCGAGCCACGATCGGTCCAGGCGCCGCTTCCTGAGCCCCGATCGGTCCACGCGCCGTATCCTAAGCCCCGATCGGTCCCCGTGCCGTCTCTGAGCGTTGATAACTTCACGCGCCGTCTCCTGCGCCCCGATCGGTCCACGCGTCGTCTCCAAAGCCCCGCTCGGCTAACGCGTCGTTTCCGAGCCCCGATCGGTCCAGGCGCCGCTTCCTGAGCCCCGATCGGTCCACGCGCCGTATCCTAAGCCCCGATCGGTCCACGTGCCGTCTCTGAGCGCTGATAACTTCACGCGCCGTCTCCTAAGCCCCGATCGGTCCACCCGTCGTCTCTTAAGCCCCGATCGGTCCACGCGCCATCTCCGGGCGCCGATCATTTTACGCGCCGTCTCCTGAGCCCCGGTCGGTCCGCGCGCCGTCACGTGAGCCCCGATCGGTCAACGCGTAGTCTCCTAAGCCCCGATCGGTCCACGCGCCGTCTCCGAGCGCCGATCGGTTCACGCGCCGTCTCCTGAGCCCCGATCGTTCCACGCGCCGTCTCCGAGCCCCGGTCGGTCCACGCGCCGTCTCCGAGCCCCGATCGGTTCACGCATCGTCTCCTAAGCCTCGATCGGTTCACGCATCGTCTCCTAAGCCCCGATCGGTTAACGCGCCGTCTCCGAGCCGCGATCGGTCCACGCGCCGTCACCTGAGCCCCGATCGGTCGACGCGCCGTCTCCTAAGCCCCGATCCGTCCACGGGCCGTCTCCTGAGCCCCGATTGCTCCACGGGCCGTTTCCTGAGCCCCGATCGTTCCACACGCCGCCCCCTAAACGTCGTTCGGTCCAGGCGTCGTCTCCTAAGCCCCGACCGGCTCACGCGCCGTCTCCTGTGCCCCGATCGATTCACGTGCCGTCTCCTAAGCCCCGATCGGTCCACCCGTCGTCTCTTAAGCCCCAATCGGTCCACGCGCCATCTCCGAGCGCCGATCATTTCACGCGCTGTCTCCTGAGCCCCGATCGGTCCACGCGCCGTCGCCGAGCCTCGAGAGGTCCACGCGCGGCCTCCTGAGCCCCGGTCGGTTCACGCGCCGTCCCCGAGCCCCGATCGATCCACGCGTCGTCTTCTAAGCCCAGATGCCTCCTCGCGCCGTCTCCGAGCCACGATCGGTTCAGGCGCCGCTTCCTGAGCCCCGATCGGTTAACGCGCCGACTCCGAGCCCCGATCGTTCCACGCGCCGTCTCCGAGCCCCGATGGGTCCACGCGCGGTGTCCTGAGCCCCGGTCGGTCCAGGCCCCGTCTCCGAGCCGCGATGGGTTCACGCGTCGCCTCTTGAGCCCCGATCGATCCACGCGAGTCTCCTGAGCCCCGGTCGGTCCTCGCGCCGCCTCCTGCGCTCCGATCGGTCCACGCGCCGTCTCCTGAGCCCCGATCGGTCGACGCGCCGTCTCGTGAGCCCCGATCGGTCCACGCGCCGTCTCCTGAGCCCCGATCGTTCCACGCGTCGTTCCCTAAGCCCCGATCCATCCACGCGCAGTCTCCCGAGCCCCAATCGGTCCACGCGCCGTCTCCTGAGCCCCGATCGGTTCACGCGCCGTCTCCTCAGCCCCGATCGGTCCACGCGTCTTCTCCTGAGCTCTGATCGGTTCACGCGTCGTCTCCTAAGCCCCGATCCGTCGACGCGTCGTCTCCTGAGCCCCGATCAATTGACGCGTCTTCTCCTGAGCCCCGATCGCTCCTCGCGCCGTCTCCTGAGCCCCGCTCGGTCCATATGTCGTCTTTTTAGCCCCGATGCCTCCACGCGCCGTCTTCGAGCCACGATCGGTCCAGGCGCCGCTTCCTGAACCCCGATCGACCCACGCGCCGTCTCGTAAGCCCCAACCGGTCCACGCGCCGCCTCCTGAGCCCCGATCGGTCCACACGCCGTCTCCTGAGTCCCGATCAGTCCACGCGCGGCCTCCTAAGCCCCGATCGTTCCACGCGCCGTCTCCGAGCCCCGATCGGTCCACGCGCCGTCTCCTGAACCTCGATCGGTCCACGCGTCGTTCCCGAAGCCCCGATCCATCCACGCGCATTCTCCCGAGGACCAATCGGTCCACGCGCCGTCTCCTGAGCCCCAATCGGTCCACGCGCCGTTTTTTCAGCCCCGATCGGTCCACGCGTCGTCTCCTAAGCCCCGATACGTCCACACGCCGTCTCCGAGCCGCGATGGGTCCACGCGTCGCCTCTTGAGCCCCGATCGATCCACGCGAGTCTCCTGAGCCCCGATCGTTCCACGCACCGTTTCCGAGCCCCGATTGGTCCACACGCAGTCTCCGAGCCCCGATCGGTCCGCGTGCCGCATTCTAAGCCACGGTCCATCCACGCGCCGTCTCCGAGCCCCGCTCGATCCACGCGTCGTCTTCTAAGCCTCGAGCGGTCCATGCGCCGTCTCCGAGCGCCGATCGGTTCACGCGCCGTCTTCTAAGCCCCGATCGTTCCACCCGCCGCCTCCTAAGCCCCGATCGGTCCAGGCTTCGTCTGCTAAGCCCCGACCGGTCCACGCGTCGTCTCCTGAGCCCCTGTCAGTTCCCCCGCCGTCTCCGAGCCCGATCGGTCCACGCATCGTCTCCTAAGCCCCTATTGGGTAACGCGCCGTCTCCGAGCCCCGATCGGTCCATGCGCGGTCTCCTGAACCCCGATACGTCGACGCGCAGTCGCCGAGCCCCGATCGGTCCACGCGCCGTCTCCTGAGCCCCTGTCAGTTCACGCGCCGTCTCCGAGCCCGATCGGTTCACGCGCCGTCTCCTGAGCCCCGATCATTCCACGCGATGTCTCCGAGCCCCGATCGGTCCACGCGCCGTCTCCTAAGCCCCGATCGGTCCACGCGCCGTCTCCGAGCGCCAATCGGTTCACGCGCCGTCTCCTGAGCCCCGATCGCTCCACGCGCCGTCTCCGAGCCCCCATCGGTCCACGCGTCGCCTCCGAGCCCCGATCGCTCCACGCGCCGATTTCTGAGCCCCGATCAATTGACGCGTCTTCTCCTGAGCCCCGATCGCTCCTCGCGCCGTCTCCTGAGCCCCGCTCGGTCCATGCGTTGTCTTCTTAGCCCCGATGCCTCCACGCGCCGTCTCCGAGCGCCGATCGGTTCACGCACCGTCTCCTGAGCCCCGATCGTTCCACGCGCCATCTCCGAGCCCCGATTGGTCCACGCGCCGTCTCCTAAGCCCCGATCGGTCCACGCGCCTTCTCCTAAGCCCCGATCGGTTCACGCACCGTCTCCTGAGCCCCGATGGTTCCACGCGCCGTTTCCGAGCTCCGATCGGTCCACGCGGCGCCTCCGGAGCCCCGATCGATCCACGCGCAGTCTCCTGAGCCCCGATCGGTCCACGCATCGCCTCCTGAGCCCCGGACGGTCCAGGCGCCGTCTCCGAACCCCGATCGGTCGACGCACCGTCTCCGAGCCCCGATCATTCCACGCGCCGTCTCCGAGCCCCGATCGGTCAACGCGCCGTCGCCGAGCCATGATCGGTCCACGCGCGGCCTCCTGAGCCCCGGTCGATCTGCGCGCCGTCTCCTGAGCCCCGATCGGTCGACGCGTCGTTTCCTGAGCCGCGATCGATCCACGCGTCGTCTCCTGAGCCCCGATCGCTCGACGCGCCGATTTCTGAGCCCCGATCAATTGACGCGTCTTCTCCTGAGCCCCGATCGCTCCTCGCGCCGTCTCCTGAGCCCCGCTCGGACCATGCGTCGTCTTCTTAGCCCCGATGCCTCCACGCGCCGTCTCCAAGCCACGATCGGTCTAGGCGCCGCTTCCTGAGGCCCGATCGGTTCAGGCGCCGCTTCCTGAGCCCCGATCGGTCCACGCGCCGTTTCCTAAGCTGCGATCCGCCCACGGGCCGTCTCCGAGCTGCTATCGGTAAACGCGCCGTCACCAAGCCCTGATCCGTACACGCGTCGTCTCCGAGCCCCGACCGGTCCACGCGCCGTCGCCGAGCCTCGATCGGTCCACGCGCGGCCTCCTGAGCCCCGATTGGTTCACGCGCCGGCTCCGAGCCCGATCGGACCACGTGCCGTCTCCTGAGCCCCGATCGGTCCACGCATCGTCTCCTAAGCCCCGATCGGCTAACGCGTCGACTCCGAGCCGCGATCGGTCCACGCGTCGTCTCCTAAGCCCCGATCGGTCCGTGCGCCGTCTCCGAGCCCCGATCGGTCCACGCACCATCGCATGCTCCCCAATCGGTCCATGCGCCGCCTCCGGAGCCCTGATCGATCCACGCGAATCTCCTGAGCTCCGGTCGGTCCTCCTACCATCTCCGAGCCCCGATCGGTCCACGCGTTGTCTCCTAAGCCCCGATCCGTGGCCGCGTCGTCTCCTGAGCCCCGATCAATTGACGCGTCTTCTCCTGAGCCTCGATTGCTCCTCGCGCCGTCTCCTGAGCCCCGCTCGGTCCATGCGTCGTGTTCTTAGCCCCGATGCCTCCACGCGCCGTCTCCGAGCCACGATAGGTCCAGGCGCCGCTTCCTGAGCCCCGATCGATCCACGCGCCGTCTCGTAAACCACAATCGGTCCACGCGCCGTCTCAGAGCGCCGATCATTTCACGCGCCGTCTCCTGAGCCCCGATCGTTCCACGCGCCATCTCCGAGCCCCGATCGGTCCACGCGGCGTCTCCTGAGCCCCGATCGGTCCACGCGCCGTCTCCTGAGCCCCGATCGGCCGACGCGTCGTCTCCTAAGCGCCGATCCGTCGACGCGTCGTCTCCTGAGCCCCGACCGATCCACGCGTCTTCTCCTGCGCCCCGACCGCTCCACCCGTCGTCTCCGAGCTCCGATCGGTCCAGGTGCCGTTTCCGAGCCCCGATTGGTACATGCGTCGTCTTCGAAGCCCCGATGCCTCCACGCGCCTTCTCCGAGCCACGATCGGTGCAGGCGCCGCTTCCTGAGTCCCGATCGGTCCACGCGCCGCCTCCTGAGCCCCGATCGGTCCACGCGCTGTCTCCTGAGCCCCGATAGGTACACGCGTAGTCTCCTAAGCCCCGATCGGTCCACGCGTCGTCTCCGAGCTCTGATCGGTCCACACGCCGTTTCCTGAGCCCCGATCGGTCCATGCGTCGTCTTCTTAGCCCCGATTCCTCCACGCGTCGTCTCCGAGCCACGATCGGTCCAGGCGCCGCTTCCTGAGCCCCGATCGGTCCACGCGCCGTATCCTCAGCCTCGATCGGTCCACGCGCCGTCTCTGAGCGCTGATAACTTCACGCGCCGTCTCCTGAGCCCCGATCGGTCCAGGCGTCATCTCCTAAGCCCCGCTCGGCTAACGCGTCGTTTCCGAGCCCCGATCGATCTACGCGTCGTCTCCTGAGCCCCAATTAGTCCACGCGCCGTCTCCTAAGCCCCGATCCGTCCACGGGCCGTGTCCGAGCTCCGGTCGGTCCACGCGCCGTCTCCAAGCCTCGATCCGTACACGCGTCGTCTCCGAGCCCCGATCGATCCACGCGCCATCGCCGAGCCCCGATCGGTCCACCCATCGTCTCTTAAGCCCCAATCGGTCCACGCGCCGTCTCCGAGCGCCGATCGGTTCACGCGCCGTCTGCTGAGCCCCGATCGTTCCACGCGCCGTCTCCGAGCTCCGATCGGCCCACGCGCCGTCTCCTAAGCCCCGATCGGTCGAAGCGCCTTCTCCTAAGCCCCGATCGGTCCACGGGCCGTCTCCGAGCGCGGATCGGTCCACGCGCCGTCTCCGAACCCCGATCGGTCCACGCATCGTCTCCTAAGCCCCGATCGGTTAACGCGCCGACTCGGAGCCCCGATCGTTCCACGCGCCGTCTCCGAGCGCCGATCGGTGCACGCGCCGTCGCACGTGCCGCGATCGGTCCACGCGCGGCCTCCTGAGCCCCGGTTGGTTCACGCGCCGTATCCGAGCCCCAATCGGTCCAAGCACCGTCTCCTGAGCCCCGATCGGTCCACGCGCCGTCGCCGAACCCGATCGGTCCAGGCGTATCCTCCTGAGCCCCGATCGGTCCACGCGCCTTCTCCGTGCGCCGATCGGTTCACGCGCCGTCTCCTGAGCCCCGATCGCTCCACGCCCCGTCTCCGAGCCCCGATCGGTCCACGCGCCGTCTCCTGAGCCCCGATCGGTCCACGCGCCTTCTCCGTGCGCCGATCGGTCCACGCGCCGTCTCCTGAGCCCCGGTCGGTTCACGCGCCGTCTCCGAGCCCGATCGGTCCACGCATCGTCTCCTAAGCCCCTATCGGTTAACGCGCCGTCTCCGAGCCCAGATCGGTCCACGCGCAACCGCCTGAGCCCCAGTCGATCCACGCGCCGTTTCCTGAGCCCCGATCGGTCCACGCGCCGTCTCCTGGGCCCCGATCGGTCTACGCGTCGTCTCCTAAGCCCCGATTGGTGGACCTGCCGTCTCCCAGCCACGATCGGTCCACGCGCCGTCTACAAAGCACCGATCGGTCCACCCGCCGTCTTCGAGCCCCGATCGGTCCACGCATCGTCTCCTAACCCCCAATCGGTTAACGCGCCGTCTCCTGAGCCCCGATCGTTCTACGCGCCGTCTCCGAGCCCCGATCCGTCCACGCGCAGTCGCCGAGCCCCGATCGGTTCACGCACGGTCTCCTGAGCCCCAGTCGGCACACGCGCTGTCTCCGAGCCCCGATGGGTCCACGCATCGTCTCCTAAGCCCCGCTCGGTTAACGCGTCGACTCCGAGCCGCGATCGTTCCACGCGCCGTCCCCGATCCCCGATCGGTCCGCGCTTCGTCTCCTGAGCCCGGATCGTTCCACGCGTCGTCTCCTGATTCCCGATCCTTAAACGCGTCGTCTCCGAGCCTCGATCGGTCCACACGCTGTGTCCGAGCACCGATCGGTCGACGCGCCGTCTTCTAAGCCCAGATGCCTCCTCGCGCCGTCTCCGAGCCATGATGGGTCCAGGCGCCGCTTCCTGAGCCCCGGTCGGTCCACGCGTTGTCTCCTAAGCCCCGTTCGGTCCACGCGCCGTCTCCTAAGCCCCGATCATTCCACGCGCCGTCTCCGAGCCCCGATCGGTCCACGCGTCGTCTCCTAAGCCCTGATCGCTCTCCGCGCCGTCTCCTGAGCCCCGCTCGGTCCATGCGTGGTCTTCTAAGCCCCGATGCCTCCACGCACCGTCTCCTGGGCCCCGATCGTTCCACGTGCCGTCTCCGATCCCCGATCGGTCCGCGTACCGCATTCTAAGCCGCGGTCCGTCCACGCGCAGTCTCCGAGCACCGATCGGTCCACGCGACGTCTCCTGAGCCACGATCGGTCCACGCGTCGGCTCCTAAGCCCCGATCGGTCCACGCGCCGTCTCCTAAGCCCCGATCGGTCCACGCGCCGTTTCCGAGCCCCGATCGGTCCATGCGTCGTCTCCGAGCCCCGTTCGGTCCACGCGCCGTCTCCGAGACCCGATCGATCCACGCGCTGCCTCCTGAGCCGCGATTGGTCCACGCGCTGTCTCCTGAGCCCCGATAGGTACACGCGTCGTCTCCGAGCTCTGATCGGTCCAGGCGCCGCTTCCTGAGCCCCGATCGGTCCACGCGCCGTATCCTAAGCCCCGATCGGTCCCCGTGCCGTCTCTGAGCGTTGATAACTTCACGCGCCGTCTCCTGCGCCCCGATCGGTCCACGCATCGTCTCGAAAGCCCCGCTCGGCTAACGCGTCGTTTCCGAGCCCCGATCGGTCCAGGCGCCGCTTCCTGAGCGCCGATCGGTCCACGCGCCGTATCCTAAGCCCCGATCGGTCCACGTGCCGTCTCTGAGCGCTGATAACTTCACGCGCCGTCTCCTAAGCCCCGATCGGTCCACCCGTCGTCTCTTAAGCCCCAATCGGTCCACGCGCCATCTCCGGGCGCCGATCATTTTACGCGCCGTCTCCTGAGCCCCGGTCGGTCCGCGCGCCGTCACGTGAGCCCCGATCGGTCAACGCGTAGTCTCCTAAGCCCCGATCGGTCCACGCGCCGTCTCCGAGCGCCGATCGGTTCACGCGCCGTCTCCTGAGCCCCGATCGTTCCACGCGCCGTCTCCGAGCCCCGGTCGGTCCACGCGCCGCCTCCGAGCCCCGATCGGTTCACGCATCGTCACCTAAGCCCCGATCGGTTCACGCATCGTCTCCTAAGCCCCGATCGGTTAACGCGCCGTCTCCGAGCCGCGATCGGTCCACGCGCCGTCACCGGAGCCCCGATCGGTCGACGCGCCGTCTCCTAAGCCCCGATCCGTCCACGGGCCGTCTCCTGAGCCCCGATTGCTCCACGGGCCGTTTCCTGAGCCCCGATCGTTCCACACGCCGCCCCCTAAACCTCGTTCGGTCCAGGCGTCGTCTCCTAAGCCCCGACCGGCTCACGCGCCGTCTCCTGTGCCCCGATCGATTCACGTGCCGTCTCCTAAGCCCCGATCGGTCCACCCGTCGTCTCTTAAGCCCCAATCGGTCCACGCGCCATCTCCGAGCGCCGATCATTTCACGCGCTGTCTCCTGAGCCCCGGTCGGTCCGCGCGCCGTCACCTGAGCCCCGATCGGTCGACGCGTCGTCTCCTAAGCCCTGAACGGCCCACGCGTCGTCTCCGAGCGCCGATCGGTTCACGCGCCGTCTCCTGAGCCCCGATCGTTCCACGCGCCGTCTCCGAGCTCCGATCGGTCCACGCGCCATCTCCTAAGCCCCGATCGGTCCAAGCGCCTTCTCCTAAGCCCCGATCGGTCCACGGGCCGTCTCCGAGCGGGGATCGGTTCACGCGCCGTCACCTGAGCCCCGATCGTTCCACGCGCCGTTTCCGAGCCCCGATCGGTCCACGCGTCGTCTCCTGAGCCCGGATCGTTCCACGCGTCGTCCCCGAATCCTCGATCCGTACACGCGTCGTCTCCGAGCCTCGATCGGTCCACGCGCCGTCGCCGAGCCCCGATCGGTCCAGGCGTATCCTCCTGAGCCCCGGTCGGTCCACGCGCCGTCTCCGAGCCCCGATCGGTCCACGCATCATCTCCTAAGCCCCGATCGGTTAACGCGCCGACTCGGAGCCCCGATCGCTCCACGCGCCGTCGCCGAACCCCAATTGGTCGACGCGCAACCGTCTGAGCCCCGGTTGGTCCACGCGCTGTTTCCGAGCCCCGATCGGTCCACGCGTCGTATCCGAACCCCGATCGGTCCACGCGCCGTCGCCGAGCCATGATCGGTCCACGCGCGGCCTCCTGAGCCCCGGTTGCTTCACGCGCTGTATCCGTGCCCCCATCGGTCCACGCGTCGTCTCCGAGCCCCGATCGGTCCACGCGTCGTATCCAAACCCCGATCGGTCCACGCGCGGCCTCCTGAGCCCCAATCGGTCCACGCGTCGTCTCCTAAGCCTCGATCGGTCCACGCGCCGTCTCCTAAGCCCCGATCGGTCCACGCGCCGTCTCCGAGCGCCGATCGGTTCACGCGCCGCCTCCTGAGCCCCGATCGGTCCACGCGCCGTCTCCGAGCCCCGTTCGGTCCACGCGCCGTCTCCTCAGCCCCGATCGGTCCACGCGTCGGCTCCTAAGCCTCGATAGGTCCACGCGCTGCCTCCTTAGCCCCGGTCGGTCCACGCGCCGTCTCCGAGCCCCGATCGATCCGCGTGACGCATTCTAAGCCACGGTCCGTCCACACGCCGTCTCCGAGCACCGATCAGTCCACGCGCCGTCTCCTGAGCCCCGATCGGTCAACGCGCCGTCTCCGAGCCTCGATCGGTCCACGTACCGTCTCCGAAGCCCCGATCGGTCCACGCGCCATCTCCTGAGCCTCGATCGGTCCACGTACCGTCTCCGAAGCCCCGATCGGTCCACGCGCCGTCTCCGAGCCCCGATCGATCCGCGTGACGCATTCTAAGCCACGGTCCGTCCACGCGCCGTCTCCGAGCACCGATCAGTCCACGCGCCGTCTCCTGAGCCCCGATCGGTTCACGCGTCGTCTCCGAGCCCCGATCGGTCCACGCGCCGTCGCCGAGCTGCGATCGGTCCACGCGCGGCCTCCTGAGCCCCGGTCGGTTCACGCGCCGTATCCGAGCCCCACTCGGTCCACGCGCCGTCTCGTGACTCCCAATCGGTCCACGGGCCGCCTCCTGAGCCCCGATCGGTCGACGCGCCGTCTCCTGAGCCCCAATCGTTCCAAGCGTCGTCCCCTAATACCCGACCCATACACGCGTCGTCTCCGAGGCTCGATCAGTCCACGCGTCGTCGCCGAGTCCCGATCGGTCCACACGCAGCCTCCTCAGCACCGGTCGATCCACGCGCCGTCTCCGAGCCTCGATCGGTCCACGTACCGTCTCCGAACGCCGATCGGTCGACGCGCCGTCTCCGAGCCGCTATCGGCCCACGCGCCGTCGCCGAGCCCCGATCGGTCCACTCATCGTCTCCTAAGCCCCAATCGGTTAACGCGCCGTCTCCTGAGCCCCGATCGTTCCACGCGCCGTCTCCGAGCCCCGATCGGTCCCTGCGCCGTCTCCTGAGCCCCAACAGGTCCACTCGCTGTCTCCTGAGCCCCGATAGGTACACGCGTCGTTTCCTACGCCCCGATCAGTCCACGCGTCGTCTCCTAGGCCCCGATCGGTCCACGCGCCGTCTCCGAGCCCCGATCGGTCCACGCACCGTGTCCTGATCCCCATCGGTCCACGCGGCGCCTCCTGAGCCCCGATCGCTCCTCGCGCCGTCTCCTGAGCCCCGCTCGGTCCATGCGTCGTCTTCTTAGCCCCGATGCCACCACGCGCCGTCTCCTAAGCCCCGATCTGCCCACGGGCCGTTTCCGAGCTCCGATCGGTCCACGCGCCGTCGCCAAGCCTCGATCCGTACACGCGCCGTCTCCGAGCCCCGATCGGTCCACGCGCCGTCTCCTGAGCCCCGATCGGTTCACGCATCGTCTCCTAAGCCCCGATACGTCCACGCGCCGTCTCCTGAGCCCCGATCGGTCCACGCGTCGTCTCCTAAGCCCCGATCGGTTAACGCGCCGTCTACGAGCCCCGATGGGTCCACGCGCCGCCTCCTAAGCCCCGATTGGTCCACGCGTCGTCTCCTAAGCCCCGATCGGTCGACGGGTCGTCTCCTAAGCCCCGATCGGTCGACGCGTCGTCTCCTAATCCCCGGTCGGTCCACGCGCCGTCGCCGAACCCCAATTGGTCCACGCGCCGTCTCCTGAGCCCCGATCGGTCCACGCGCCGTCTCCGAGCCACGATCGGTCCGTGCGCCGCTTCCAGAGCCCCGATCGGTCCACGCGTCATCTCCTGAGTTCCGATCGGTCCACGCGCCGTCTCCTAAGCCCCGATCGGTCCAGGCGCCGTCTCGGAGCCCCGATCGGTTCACGTGCCGTCTCGTGAGCCCCGATCGTTCCACGCGCCGTCTCCTGGTCCCCATCGGTCCACACGGCGCCTCCGGAGCCCCGATCGATCCACGCGAGTCACCTGAACCCGGTCAGTCCGCGCCCCGTCTCCTGAGCCTCGATCGGTCCACGCGTCATCTCCTAAGCCCCGATCGGTCTACGCGCCGTCTCCGAGCCCCGATCGGTCCACGCACCGTCTCCTGCTCCCCATCGGTCCACACGGCGCCTCCGGAGCCCCTATCGTTCCACGCGCCGTCTCCGAGCCCCGAGCGGTCCACGCGCCGTGTCCTGAGCCCCAATCGGTCCACGCGCTGTCTCCTAAGCCCCGATCGGTCCAAGCGCCGTCTCCGAGCCCCAATCGGTCCACGCGTCGTCTCCTAAGCCCCGATCGGTCCAAGCGCCGTCTCCGAGCGCCGATCGGTTCACGCGCCGTCTCCTGAGCTCCGATCGTTCCACCCGTCATATCCGATCCCCATCAGTCGATGCGCGGCCTCCTGAGCCCCGGTCGGTTCACGCGCCGTCTCCGAGCCCCGATCGATCCACGCGTCTTCTTGTAAACCCAGATGCCTCCTCGCATCGTCTCCTAAGCCCCGATCGGTTAACGCGCCGTCTCCGAGCCCCGATCGGTCCACGCGCCGTCGCCGAACCCCAATTGGTCCATGCGCAACCGCCTGAGCCCCAGTCGGTCCACGCGCCGTCTTCGAGCCCCGATCGGTCCACTCATCGTCTCCTAAGCCCCAATCGGTTAACGCGCCGTCTCCGGAGCCCCGATCGATCTACGCGAGGCTTCTGAGCTCCGGACGGTCCAGGCGCCGTCTCCGAACCCCGAGCGGTCGACGCGCCGTCTCCGAGCCCCGATCGGTCCACGCGCCGTCGCCGAACCCCAATTGGTCCACGCGCAACCGCCTGAGCCCCAGTCGGTCCACGCGCCGTTTCCTGAGCCCCGATCAGTCCGCGCGCCGTCACGTGAGCCCCGATCGGTCAACGCGTAGTCTCCTAAGCCCCCATCGGTCCACGCGCCGTCGCCGAGCCGGGATCGGTCCACGCGCGGGCTCCTGAGTCCCGGTTGTTTCACGCGCCGTATCCGAGCCCCAATCGGTCCACGCGCCGGCTCCTGACCTACGATCGGTCCACGCGCCGTCTCCTGAGCCCCGATCGCTCCACGCACCGTTTTCTGAGAACCGTTTGGTCCACGCGTCGTCTTCAAAGCCCCGATGCCTCCACGCGCCGCCTCCGGAGCCCCGGCGATCCACGCGAATCTCCTGAGCTCCGGTCGGTCGACGCGCTGTCTCCTCAGCCCCGATCGGTCCAGGCGCCGCTTCCTGCGCCCCGATCGGTCCACGCGCCGTCTCCTAAGCCCCAATCGGTCCACGCGGCGTCTCCGAGCGCTGATCATTTCACGCGCCGTCTGCTGAGACCCGATCGTTCCACGCGCCGTCTCCGAGACCCGATCGATCCACGCGCTGCCTCCTGAGCCGCGATTGGTCCACGCGCTGTCTCCTGAGCCCCGATAGGTACACGCGTCGTCTCCGAGCTCTGATCGGTCCACACGCCGTTTCCTGAGCCCCGATCGGTCCATGCGTCGTCTTCTTAGCCCCGATGCCTCCACGCGTCGTCTCCGAGCCACGATCGGTCCAGGCGCCGCTTCCTGAGCCCCGATCGGTCCACGCGCCGTATCCTAAGCCCCGATCGGTCCCCGTGCCGTCTCTGAGCGTTGATAACTTCACGCGCCGTCTCCTGCGCCCCGATCGGTCCACGCGTCGTCTCCAAAGCCCCGCTCGGCTAACGCGTCGTTTCCGAGCCCCGATCGGTCCAGGCGCCGCTTCCTGAGCCCCGATCGGTCCACGCGCCGTATCCTAAGCCCCGATCGGTCCACGTGCCGTCTCTGAGCGCTGATAACTTCACGCGCCGTCTCCTAAGCCCCGATCGGTCCACTCGTCGTCTCTTAAGCCCCGATCGGTCCACGCGCCATCTCCGGGCGCCGATCATTTTACGCGCCGTCTCCTGAGCCCCGGTCGGTCCGCGCGCCGTCACGTGAGCCCCGATCGGTCAACGCGTAGTCTCCTAAGCCCCGATCGGTCCACGCGCCGTCTCCGAGCGCCGATCGGTTCACGCGCCGTCTCCTGAGCCCCGATCGTTCCACGCGCCGTCTCCGAGCCCCGGTCGGTCCACGCGCCGTCTCCGAGCCCCGATCGGTTCACGCATCGTCTCCTAAGCCTCGATCGGTTCACGCATCGTCTCCTAAGCCCCGATCGGTTAACGCGCCGTCTCCGAGCCGCGATCGGTCCACGCGCCGTCACCTGAGCCCCGATCGGTCGACGCGCCGTCTCCTAAGCCCCGATCCGTCCACGGGCCGTCTCCTGAGCCCCGATTGCTCCACGGGCCGTTTCCTGAGCCCCGATCGTTCCACACGCCGCCCCCTAAACGTCGTTCGGTCCAGGCGTCGTCTCCTAAGCCCCGACCGGCTCACGCGCCGTCTCCTGTGCCCCGATCGATTCACGTGCCGTCTCCTAAGCCCCGATCGGTCCACCCGTCGTCTCTTAAGCCCCAATCGGTCCACGCGCCATCTCCGAGCGCCGATCATTTCACGCGCTGTCTCCTGAGCCCCGATCGGTCCACGCGCCGTCGCCGAGCCTCGAGAGGTCCACGCGCGGCCTCCTGAGCCCCGGTCGGTTCACGCGCCGTCCCCGAGCCCCGATCGATCCACGCGTCGTCTTCTAAGCCCAGATGCCTCCTCGCGCCGTCTCCGAGCCACGATCGGTTCAGGCGCCGCTTCCTGAGCCCCGATCGGTTAACGCGCCGACTCCGAGCCCCGATCGTTCCACGCGCCGTCTCCGAGCCCCGATGGGTCCACGCGCGGTGTCCTGAGCCCCGCGCCGGTCCAGGCCCCGTCTCCGAGCCGCGATGGGTTCACGCGTCGCCTCTTGAGCCCCGATCGATCCACGCGAGTCTCCTGAGCCCCGGTCGGTCCTCGCGCCGCCTCCTGCGCTCCGATCGGTCCACGCGCCGTCTCCTGAGCCCCGATCGGTCGACGCGCCGTCTCGTGAGCCCCGATCGGTCCACGCGCCGTCTCCTGAGCCCCGATCGTTCCACGCGTCGTTCCCTAAGCCCCGATCCATCCACGCGCAGTCTCCCGAGCCCCAATCGGTCCACGCGCCGTCTCCTGAGCCCCGATCGGTTCACGCGCCGTCTCCTCAGCCCCGATCGGTCCACGCGTCTTCTCCTGAGCTCTGATCGGTTCACGCGTCGTCTCCTAAGCCCCGATCCGTCGACGCGTCGTCTCCTGAGCCCCGATCAATTGACGCGTCTTCTCCTGAGCCCCGATCGCTCCTCGCGCCGTCTCCTGAGCCCCGCTCGGTCCATATGTCGTCTTTTTAGCCCCGATGCCTCCACGCGCCGTCTTCGAGCCACGATCGGTCCAGGCGCCGCTTCCTGAACCCCGATCGACCCACGCGCCGTCTCGTAAGCCCCAACCGGTCCACGCGCCGCCTCCTGAGCCCCGATCGGTCCACACGCCGTCTCCTGAGTCCCGATCAGTCCACGCGCGGCCTCCTAAGCCCCGATCGTTCCACGCGCCGTCTCCGAGCCCCGATCGGTCCACGCGCCGTCTCCTGAACCTCGATCGGTCCACGCGTCGTTCCCGAAGCCCCGATCCATCCACGCGCATTCTCCCGAGGACCAATCGGTCCACGCGCCGTCTCCTGAGCCCCAATCGGTCCACGCGCCGTTTTTTCAGCCCCGATCGGTCCACGCGTCGTCTCCTAAGCCCCGATACGTCCACACGCCGTCTCCGAGCCGCGATGGGTCCACGCGTCGCCTCTTGAGCCCCGATCGATCCACGCGAGTCTCCTGAGCCCCGATCGTTCCACGCACCGTTTCCGAGCCCCGATTGGTCCACACGCAGTCTCCGAGCCCCGATCGGTCCGCGTGCCGCATTCTAAGCCACGGTCCATCCACGCGCCGTCTCCGAGCCCCGCTCGATCCACGCGTCGTCTTCTAAGCCTCGAGCGGTCCATGCGCCGTCTCCGAGCGCCGATCGGTTCACGCGCCGTCTTCTAAGCCCCGATCGTTCCACCCGCCGCCTCCTAAGCCCCGATCGGTCCAGGCTTCGTCTGCTAAGCCCCGACCGGTCCACGCGTCGTCTCCTGAGCCCCTGTCAGTTCCCCCGCCGTCTCCGAGCCCGATCGGTCCACGCATCGTCTCCTAAGCCCCTATTGGGTAACGCGCCGTCTCCGAGCCCCGATCGGTCCATGCGCGGTCTCCTGAACCCCGATACGTCGACGCGCAGTCGCCGAGCCCCGATCGGTCCACGCGCCGTCTCCTGAGCCCCTGTCAGTTCACGCGCCGTCTCCGAGCCCGATCGGTTCACGCGCCGTCTCCTGAGCCCCGATCATTCCACGCGATGTCTCCGAGCCCCGATCGGTCCACGCGCCGTCTCCTAAGCCCCGATCGGTCCACGCGCCGTCTCCGAGCGCCAATCGGTTCACGCGCCGTCTCCTGAGCCCCGATCGCTCCACGCGCCGTCTCCGAGCCCCCATCGGTCCACGCGTCGCCTCCGAGCCCCGATCGCTCCACGCGCCGATTTCTGAGCCCCGATCAATTGACGCGTCTTCTCCTGAGCCCCGATCGCTCCTCGCGCCGTCTCCTGAGCCCCGCTCGGTCCATGCGTTGTCTTCTTAGCCCCGATGCCTCCACGCGCCGTCTCCGAGCGCCGATCGGTTCACGCACCGTCTCCTGAGCCCCGATCGTTCCACGCGCCATCTCCGAGCCCCGATTGGTCCACGCGCCGTCTCCTAAGCCCCGATCGGTCCACGCGCCTTCTCCTAAGCCCCGATCGGTTCACGCACCGTCTCCTGAGCCCCGATGGTTCCACGCGCCGTTTCCGAGCTCCGATCGGTCCACGCGGCGCCTCCGGAGCCCCGATCGATCCACGCGCAGTCTCCTGAGCCCCGATCGGTCCACGCATCGCCTCCTGAGCCCCGGACGGTCCAGGCGCCGTCTCCGAACCCCGATCGGTCGACGCACCGTCTCCGAGCCCCGATCATTCCACGCGCCGTCTCCGAGCCCCGATCGGTCAACGCGCCGTCGCCGAGCCATGATCGGTCCACGCGCGGCCTCCTGAGCCCCGGTCGATCTGCGCGCCGTCTCCTGAGCCCCGATCGGTCGACGCGTCGTTTCCTGAGCCGCGATCGATCCACGCGTCGTCTCCTGAGCCCCGATCGCTCGACGCGCCGATTTCTGAGCCCCGATCAATTGACGCGTCTTCTCCTGAGCCCCGATCGCTCCTCGCGCCGTCTCCTGAGCCCCGCTCGGACCATGCGTCGTCTTCTTAGCCCCGATGCCTCCACGCGCCGTCTCCAAGCCACGATCGGTCTAGGCGCCGCTTCCTGAGGCCCGATCGGTTCAGGCGCCGCTTCCTGAGCCCCGATCGGTCCACGCGCCGTTTCCTAAGCTGCGATCCGCCCACGGGCCGTCTCCGAGCTGCTATCGGTAAACGCGCCGTCACCAAGCCCTGATCCGTACACGCGTCGTCTCCGAGCCCCGACCGGTCCACGCGCCGTCGCCGAGCCTCGATCGGTCCACGCGCGGCCTCCTGAGCCCCGATTGGTTCACGCGCCGGCTCCGAGCCCGATCGGACCACGTGCCGTCTCCTGAGCCCCGATCGGTCCACGCATCGTCTCCTAAGCCCCGATCGGCTAACGCGTCGACTCCGAGCCGCGATCGGTCCACGCGTCGTCTCCTAAGCCCCGATCGGTCCGTGCGCCGTCTCCGAGCCCCGATCGGTCCACGCACCATCGCATGCTCCCCAATCGGTCCATGCGCCGCCTCCGGAGCCCTGATCGATCCACGCGAATCTCCTGAGCTCCGGTCGGTCCTCCTACCATCTCCGAGCCCCGATCGGTCCACGCGTTGTCTCCTAAGCCCCGATCCGTGGCCGCGTCGTCTCCTGAGCCCCGATCAATTGACGCGTCTTCTCCTGAGCCTCGATTGCTCCTCGCGCCGTCTCCTGAGCCCCGCTCGGTCCATGCGTCGTGTTCTTAGCCCCGATGCCTCCACGCGCCGTCTCCGAGCCACGATAGGTCCAGGCGCCGCTTCCTGAGCCCCGATCGATCCACGCGCCGTCTCGTAAACCACAATCGGTCCACGCGCCGTCTCAGAGCGCCGATCATTTCACGCGCCGTCTCCTGAGCCCCGATCGTTCCACGCGCCATCTCCGAGCCCCGATCGGTCCACGCGGCGTCTCCTGAGCCCCGATCGGTCCACGCGCCGTCTCCTGAGCCCCGATCGGCCGACGCGTCGTCTCCTAAGCGCCGATCCGTCGACGCGTCGTCTCCTGAGCCCCGACCGATCCACGCGTCTTCTCCTGCGCCCCGACCGCTCCACCCGTCGTCTCCGAGCTCCGATCGGTCCAGGTGCCGTTTCCGAGCCCCGATTGGTACATGCGTCGTCTTCGAAGCCCCGATGCCTCCACGCGCCTTCTCCGAGCCACGATCGGTGCAGGCGCCGCTTCCTGAGTCCCGATCGGTCCACGCGCCGCCTCCTGAGCCCCGATCGGTCCACGCGCTGTCTCCTGAGCCCCGATAGGTACACGCGTAGTCTCCTAAGCCCCGATCGGTCCACGCGTCGTCTCCGAGCTCTGATCGGTCCACACGCCGTTTCCTGAGCCCCGATCGGTCCATGCGTCGTCTTCTTAGCCCCGATTCCTCCACGCGTCGTCTCCGAGCCACGATCGGTCCAGGCGCCGCTTCCTGAGCCCCGATCGGTCCACGCGCCGTATCCTCAGCCTCGATCGGTCCACGCGCCGTCTCTGAGCGCTGATAACTTCACGCGCCGTCTCCTGAGCCCCGATCGGTCCAGGCGTCATCTCCTAAGCCCCGCTCGGCTAACGCGTCGTTTCCGAGCCCCGATCGATCTACGCGTCGTCTCCTGAGCCCCAATTAGTCCACGCGCCGTCTCCTAAGCCCCGATCCGTCCACGGGCCGTGTCCGAGCTCCGGTCGGTCCACGCGCCGTCTCCAAGCCTCGATCCGTACACGCGTCGTCTCCGAGCCCCGATCGATCCACGCGCCATCGCCGAGCCCCGATCGGTCCACCCATCGTCTCTTAAGCCCCAATCGGTCCACGCGCCGTCTCCGAGCGCCGATCGGTTCACGCGCCGTCTGCTGAGCCCCGATCGTTCCACGCGCCGTCTCCGAGCTCCGATCGGCCCACGCGCCGTCTCCTAAGCCCCGATCGGTCGAAGCGCCTTCTCCTAAGCCCCGATCGGTCCACGGGCCGTCTCCGAGCGCGGATCGGTCCACGCGCCGTCTCCGAACCCCGATCGGTCCACGCATCGTCTCCTAAGCCCCGATCGGTTAACGCGCCGACTCGGAGCCCCGATCGTTCCACGCGCCGTCTCCGAGCGCCGATCGGTGCACGCGCCGTCGCACGTGCCGCGATCGGTCCACGCGCGGCCTCCTGAGCCCCGGTTGGTTCACGCGCCGTATCCGAGCCCCAATCGGTCCAAGCACCGTCTCCTGAGCCCCGATCGGTCCACGCGCCGTCGCCGAACCCGATCGGTCCAGGCGTATCCTCCTGAGCCCCGATCGGTCCACGCGCCTTCTCCGTGCGCCGATCGGTTCACGCGCCGTCTCCTGAGCCCCGATCGCTCCACGCCCCGTCTCCGAGCCCCGATCGGTCCACGCGCCGTCTCCTAAGCCCCGATCGGTCCACGCGCCGTCTCCGAGCGCCAATCGGTTCACGCGCCGTCTCCTGAGCCCCGATCGCTCCACGCGCCGTCTCCGAGCCCCCATCGGTCCACGCGTCGCCTCCGAGCCCCGATCGCTCCACGCGCCGATTTCTGAGCCCCGATCAATTGACGCGTCTTCTCCTGAGCCCCGATCGCTCCTCGCGCCGTCTCCTGAGCCCCGCTCGGTCCATGCGTTGTCTTCTTAGCCCCGATGCCTCCACGCGCCGTCTCCGAGCGCCGATCGGTTCACGCACCGTCTCCTGAGCCCCGATCGTTCCACGCGCCATCTCCGAGCCCCGATTGGTCCACGCGCCGTCTCCTAAGCCCCGATCGGTCCACGCGCCTTCTCCTAAGCCCCGATCGGTTCACGCACCGTCTCCTGAGCCCCGATGGTTCCACGCGCCGTTTCCGAGCTCCGATCGGTCCACGCGGCGCCTCCGGAGCCCCGATCGATCCACGCGCAGTCTCCTGAGCCCCGATCGGTCCACGCATCGCCTCCTGAGCCCCGGACGGTCCAGGCGCCGTCTCCGAACCCCGATCGGTCGACGCACCGTCTCCGAGCCCCGATCATTCCACGCGCCGTCTCCGAGCCCCGATCGGTCAACGCGCCGTCGCCGAGCCATGATCGGTCCACGCGCGGCCTCCTGAGCCCCGGTCGATCTGCGCGCCGTCTCCTGAGCCCCGATCGGTCGACGCGTCGTTTCCTGAGCCGCGATCGATCCACGCGTCGTCTCCTGAGCCCCGATCGCTCGACGCGCCGATTTCTGAGCCCCGATCAATTGACGCGTCTTCTCCTGAGCCCCGATCGCTCCTCGCGCCGTCTCCTGAGCCCCGCTCGGACCATGCGTCGTCTTCTTAGCCCCGATGCCTCCACGCGCCGTCTCCAAGCCACGATCGGTCTAGGCGCCGCTTCCTGAGGCCCGATCGGTTCAGGCGCCGCTTCCTGAGCCCCGATCGGTCCACGCGCCGTTTCCTAAGCTGCGATCCGCCCACGGGCCGTCTCCGAGCTGCTATCGGTAAACGCGCCGTCACCAAGCCCTGATCCGTACACGCGTCGTCTCCGAGCCCCGACCGGTCCACGCGCCGTCGCCGAGCCTCGATCGGTCCACGCGCGGCCTCCTGAGCCCCGATTGGTTCACGCGCCGGCTCCGAGCCCGATCGGACCACGTGCCGTCTCCTGAGCCCCGATCGGTCCACGCATCGTCTCCTAAGCCCCGATCGGCTAACGCGTCGACTCCGAGCCGCGATCGGTCCACGCGTCGTCTCCTAAGCCCCGATCGGTCCGTGCGCCGTCTCCGAGCCCCGATCGGTCCACGCACCATCGCATGCTCCCCAATCGGTCCATGCGCCGCCTCCGGAGCCCTGATCGATCCACGCGAATCTCCTGAGCTCCGGTCGGTCCTCCTACCATCTCCGAGCCCCGATCGGTCCACGCGTTGTCTCCTAAGCCCCGATCCGTGGCCGCGTCGTCTCCTGAGCCCCGATCAATTGACGCGTCTTCTCCTGAGCCTCGATTGCTCCTCGCGCCGTCTCCTGAGCCCCGCTCGGTCCATGCGTCGTGTTCTTAGCCCCGATGCCTCCACGCGCCGTCTCCGAGCCACGATAGGTCCAGGCGCCGCTTCCTGAGCCCCGATCGATCCACGCGCCGTCTCGTAAACCACAATCGGTCCACGCGCCGTCTCAGAGCGCCGATCATTTCACGCGCCGTCTCCTGAGCCCCGATCGTTCCACGCGCCATCTCCGAGCCCCGATCGGTCCACGCGGCGTCTCCTGAGCCCCGATCGGTCCACGCGCCGTCTCCTGAGCCCCGATCGGCCGACGCGTCGTCTCCTAAGCGCCGATCCGTCGACGCGTCGTCTCCTGAGCCCCGACCGATCCACGCGTCTTCTCCTGCGCCCCGACCGCTCCACCCGTCGTCTCCGAGCTCCGATCGGTCCAGGTGCCGTTTCCGAGCCCCGATTGGTACATGCGTCGTCTTCGAAGCCCCGATGCCTCCACGCGCCTTCTCCGAGCCACGATCGGTGCAGGCGCCGCTTCCTGAGTCCCGATCGGTCCACGCGCCGCCTCCTGAGCCCCGATCGGTCCACGCGCTGTCTCCTGAGCCCCGATAGGTACACGCGTAGTCTCCTAAGCCCCGATCGGTCCACGCGTCGTCTCCGAGCTCTGATCGGTCCACACGCCGTTTCCTGAGCCCCGATCGGTCCATGCGTCGTCTTCTTAGCCCCGATTCCTCCACGCGTCGTCTCCGAGCCACGATCGGTCCAGGCGCCGCTTCCTGAGCCCCGATCGGTCCACGCGCCGTATCCTCAGCCTCGATCGGTCCACGCGCCGTCTCTGAGCGCTGATAACTTCACGCGCCGTCTCCTGAGCCCCGATCGGTCCAGGCGTCATCTCCTAAGCCCCGCTCGGCTAACGCGTCGTTTCCGAGCCCCGATCGATCTACGCGTCGTCTCCTGAGCCCCAATTAGTCCACGCGCCGTCTCCTAAGCCCCGATCCGTCCACGGGCCGTGTCCGAGCTCCGGTCGGTCCACGCGCCGTCTCCAAGCCTCGATCCGTACACGCGTCGTCTCCGAGCCCCGATCGATCCACGCGCCATCGCCGAGCCCCGATCGGTCCACCCATCGTCTCTTAAGCCCCAATCGGTCCACGCGCCGTCTCCGAGCGCCGATCGGTTCACGCGCCGTCTGCTGAGCCCCGATCGTTCCACGCGCCGTCTCCGAGCTCCGATCGGCCCACGCGCCGTCTCCTAAGCCCCGATCGGTCGAAGCGCCTTCTCCTAAGCCCCGATCGGTCCACGGGCCGTCTCCGAGCGCGGATCGGTCCACGCGCCGTCTCCGAACCCCGATCGGTCCACGCATCGTCTCCTAAGCCCCGATCGGTTAACGCGCCGACTCGGAGCCCCGATCGTTCCACGCGCCGTCTCCGAGCGCCGATCGGTGCACGCGCCGTCGCACGTGCCGCGATCGGTCCACGCGCGGCCTCCTGAGCCCCGGTTGGTTCACGCGCCGTATCCGAGCCCCAATCGGTCCAAGCACCGTCTCCTGAGCCCCGATCGGTCCACGCGCCGTCGCCGAACCCGATCGGTCCAGGCGTATCCTCCTGAGCCCCGATCGGTCCACGCGCCTTCTCCGTGCGCCGATCGGTTCACGCGCCGTCTCCTGAGCCCCGATCGCTCCACGCCCCGTCTCCGAGCCCCGATCGGTCCACGCGCCGTCTCCTGAGCCCGGATCGGTCCACGCGCCGTCGCCGAACCCCAATTGGTCCTCGCGCAACCGTCTGAGCCCCGGTTGGTCCACGCGCTGTTTCCGAGCCCCGATCGGTCCACGCGTCGTATCCGAACCCCGATCGGTCCACGCGCCGTCGCCGAGCCATGATCGGTCCACGCGCGGCCTCCTGAGTCCCGGTTGCTTCACGCACCGTATCCGAGCCCCCATCGGTCCACGCGTCGTCTCCGAGCCCCGATCGGTCCACGCGCCGTCTCCTGAGCCCCGGTCGGTTCACGCGCCGTCTCCGAGCCCGATCGGTCCACGCATCGTCTCCTAAGCCCCTATCGGTTAACGCGCCGTCTCCGAGCCCAGATCGGTCCACGCGCAACCGCCTGAGCCCCAGTCGATCCACGCGCCGTTTCCTGAGCCCCGATCGGTCCACGCGCCGTCTCCTGGGCCCCGATCGGTCTACGCGTCGTCTCCTAAGCCCCGATTGGTGGACCTGCCGTCTCCCAGCCACGATCGGTCCACGCGCCGTCTACAAAGCACCGATCGGTCCACCCGCCGTCTTCGAGCCCCGATCGGTCCACGCATCGTCTCCTAACCCCCAATCGGTTAACGCGCCGTCTCCTGAGCCCCGATCGTTCTACGCGCCGTCTCCGAGCCCCGATCCGTCCACGCGCAGTCGCCGAGCCCCGATCGGTTCACGCACGGTCTCCTGAGCCCCAGTCGGTACACGCGCTGTCTCCGAGCCCCGATGGGTCCACGCATCGTCTCCTAAGCCCCGCTCGGTTAACGCGTCGTTTCGGAGCCCCGATCGGTCTACGCGCCATCTCCTGAGCCCCGATCGGTCCACGCGTCGTCTCCTGAGCGCCGATCGTTCCACGCGCTGTCTCCGAGCACCGGTCGGTCTACGCGTCGTCTCCGAGCCCCGATCGGTCCACGCGCCGTCTCCTAAGCCCCGTTCGGTCCAAGCGCCTTCTCGTAAACCCCGGTCGGTCCACACGCCGTCTCCGAGCCCCGATCGGTCCACGCATCGTCTCCTAAGCCCCGATCGGCTAACGCGTCGACTCCGAGCCGCGATCGTTCCACGCGCCGTCCCCGATCCCCGATCGGTCCGCGCTTCGTCTCCTGAGCCCGGATCGTTCCACGCGTCGTCTCCTGATTCCCGATCCTTAAACGCGTCGTCTCCGAGCCTCGATCGGTCCACACGCTGTGTCCGAGCACCGATCGGTCGACGCGCCGTCTTCTAAGCCCAGATGCCTCCTCGCGCCGTCTCCGAGCCATGATGGGTCCAGGCGCCGCTTCCTGAGCCCCGGTCGGTCCACGCGTTGTCTCCTAAGCCCCGTTCGGTCCACGCGCCGTCTCCTAAGCCCCGATCATTCCACGCGCCGTCTCCGAGCCCCGATCGGTCCACGCGTCGTCTCCTAAGCCCTGATCGCTCTCCGCGCCGTCTCCTGAGCCCCGCTCGGTCCATGCGTGGTCTTCTAAGCCCCGATGCCTCCACGCACCGTCTCCTGGGCCCCGATCGTTCCACGTGCCGTCTCCGATCCCCGATCGGTCCGCGTACCGCATTCTAAGCCGCGGTCCGTCCACGCGCAGTCTCCGAGCACCGATCGGTCCACGCGACGTCTCCTGAGCCACGATCGGTCCACGCGTCGGCTCCTAAGCCCCGATCGGTCCACGCGCCGTCTCCTAAGCCCCGATCGGTCCACGCGCCGTTTCCGAGCCCCGATCGGTCCATGCGTCGTCTCCGAGCCCCGTTCGGTCCACGCGCCGTCTCCGAGACCCGATCGATCCACGCGCTGCCTCCTGAGCCGCGATTGGTCCACGCGCTGTCTCCTGAGCCCCGATAGGTACACGCGTCGTCTCCGAGCTCTGATCGGTCCAGGCGCCGCTTCCTGAGCCCCGATCGGTCCACGCGCCGTATCCTAAGCCCCGATCGGTCCCCGTGCCGTCTCTGAGCGTTGATAACTTCACGCGCCGTCTCCTGCGCCCCGATCGGTCCACGCATCGTCTCGAAAGCCCCGCTCGGCTAACGCGTCGTTTCCGAGCCCCGATCGGTCCAGGCGCCGCTTCCTGAGCGCCGATCGGTCCACGCGCCGTATCCTAAGCCCCGATCGGTCCACGTGCCGTCTCTGAGCGCTGATAACTTCACGCGCCGTCTCCTAAGCCCCGATCGGTCCACCCGTCGTCTCTTAAGCCCCAATCGGTCCACGCGCCATCTCCGGGCGCCGATCATTTTATGCGCCGTCTCCTGAGCCCCGGTCGGTCCGCGCGCCGTCACGTGAGCCCCGATCGGTCAACGCGTAGTCTCCTAAGCCCCGATCGGTCCACGCGCCGTCTCCGAGCGCCGATCGGTTCACGCGCCGTCTCCTGAGCCCCGATCGTTCCACGCGCCGTCTCCGAGCCCCGGTCGGTCCACGCGCCGCCTCCGAGCCCCGATCGGTTCACGCATCGTCACCTAAGCCCCGATCGGTTCACGCATCGTCTCCTAAGCCCCGATCGGTTAACGCGCCGTCTCCGAGCCGCGATCGGTCCACGCGCCGTCACCGGAGCCCCGATCGGTCGACGCGCCGTCTCCTAAGCCCCGATCCGTCCACGGGCCGTCTCCTGAGCCCCGATTGCTCCACGGGCCGTTTCCTGAGCCCCGATCGTTCCACACGCCGCCCCCTAAACCTCGTTCGGTCCAGGCGTCGTCTCCTAAGCCCCGACCGGCTCACGCGCCGTCTCCTGTGCCCCGATCGATTCACGTGCCGTCTCCTAAGCCCCGATCGGTCCACCCGTCGTCTCTTAAGCCCCAATCGGTCCACGCGCCATCTCCGAGCGCCGATCATTTCACGCGCTGTCTCCTGAGCCCCGGTCGGTCCGCGCGCCGTCACCTGAGCCCCGATCGGTCGACGCGTCGTCTCCTAAGCCCTGAACGGCCCACGCGTCGTCTCCGAGCGCCGATCGGTTCACGCGCCGTCTCCTGAGCCCCGATCGTTCCACGCGCCGTCTCCGAGCTCCGATCGGTCCACGCGCCATCTCCTAAGCCCCGATCGGTCCAAGCGCCTTCTCCTAAGCCCCGATCGGTCCACGGGCCGTCTCCGAGCGGGGATCGGTTCACGCGCCGTCACCTGAGCCCCGATCGTTCCACGCGCCGTTTCCGAGCCCCGATCGGTCCACGCATCATCTCCTAAGCCCCGATCGGTTAACGCGCCGACTCGGAGCCCCGATCGCTCCACGCGCCGTCGCCGAACCCCAATTGGTCGACGCGCAACCGTCTGAGCCCCGGTTGGTCCACGCGCTGTTTCCGAGCCCCGATCGGTCCACGCGTCGTATCCGAACCCCGATCGGTCCACGCGCCGTCGCCGAGCCATGATCGGTCCACGCGCGGCCTCCTGAGCCCCGGTTGCTTCACGCGCTGTATCCGTGCCCCCATCGGTCCACGCGTCGTCTCCGAGCCCCGATCGGTCCACGCGTCGTATCCAAACCCCGATCGGTCCACGCGCGGCCTCCTGAGCCCCAATCGGTCCACGCGTCGTCTCCTAAGCCTCGATCGGTCCACGCGCCGTCTCCTAAGCCCCGATCGGTCCACGCGCCGTCTCCGAGCGCCGATCGGTTCACGCGCCGCCTCCTGAGCCCCGATCGGTCCACGCGCCGTCTCCGAGCCCCGTTCGGTCCACGCGCCGTCTCCTCAGCCCCGATCGGTCCACGCGTCGGCTCCTAAGCCTCGATAGGTCCACGCGCTGCCTCCTTAGCCCCGGTCGGTCCACGCGCCGTCTCCGAGCCCCGATCGATCCGCGTGACGCATTCTAAGCCACGGTCCGTCCACACGCCGTCTCCGAGCACCGATCAGTCCACGCGCCGTCTCCTGAGCCCCGATCGGTCAACGCGCCGTCTCCGAGCCTCGATCGGTCCACGTACCGTCTCCGAAGCCCCGATCGGTCCACGCGCCATCTCCTGAGCCTCGATCGGTCCACGTACCGTCTCCGAAGCCCCGATCGGTCCACGCGCCGTCTCCGAGCCCCGATCGATCCGCGTGACGCATTCTAAGCCACGGTCCGTCCACGCGCCGTCTCCGAGCACCGATCAGTCCACGCGCCGTCTCCTGAGCCCCGATCGGTTCACGCGTCGTCTCCGAGCCCCGATCGGTCCACGCGCCGTCGCCGAGCTGCGATCGGTCCACGCGCGGCCTCCTGAGCCCCGGTCGGTTCACGCGCCGTATCCGAGCCCCACTCGGTCCACGCGCCGTCTCGTGACTCCCAATCGGTCCACGGGCCGCCTCCTGAGCCCCGATCGGTCGACGCGCCGTCTCCTGAGCCCCAATCGTTCCAAGCGTCGTCCCCTAATACCCGACCCATACACGCGTCGTCTCCGAGGCTCGATCAGTCCACGCGTCGTCGCCGAGTCCCGATCGGTCCACACGCAGCCTCCTCAGCACCGGTCGATCCACGCGCCGTCTCCGAGCCTCGATCGGTCCACGTACCGTCTCCGAACGCCGATCGGTCGACGCGCCGTCTCCGAGCCGCTATCGGCCCACGCGCCGTCGCCGAGCCCCGATCGGTCCACTCATCGTCTCCTAAGCCCCAATCGGTTAACGCGCCGTCTCCTGAGCCCCGATCGTTCCACGCGCCGTCTCCGAGCCCCGATCGGTCCCTGCGCCGTCTCCTGAGCCCCAACAGGTCCACTCGCTGTCTCCTGAGCCCCGATAGGTACACGCGTCGTTTCCTACGCCCCGATCAGTCCACGCGTCGTCTCCTAGGCCCCGATCGGTCCACGCGCCGTCTCCGAGCCCCGATCGGTCCACGCACCGTGTCCTGATCCCCATCGGTCCACGCGGCGCCTCCTGAGCCCCGATCGCTCCTCGCGCCGTCTCCTGAGCCCCGCTCGGTCCATGCGTCGTCTTCTTAGCCCCGATGCCACCACGCGCCGTCTCCTAAGCCCCGATCTGCCCACGGGCCGTTTCCGAGCTCCGATCGGTCCACGCGCCGTCGCCAAGCCTCGATCCGTACACGCGCCGTCTCCGAGCCCCGATCGGTCCACGCGCCGTCTCCTGAGCCCCGATCGGTTCACGCATCGTCTCCTAAGCCCCGATACGTCCACGCGCCGTCTCCTGAGCCCCGATCGGTCCACGCGTCGTCTCCTAAGCCCCGATCGGTTAACGCGCCGTCTACGAGCCCCGATGGGTCCACGCGCCGCCTCCTAAGCCCCGATTGGTCCACGCGTCGTCTCCTAAGCCCCGATCGGTCGACGGGTCGTCTCCTAAGCCCCGATCGGTCGACGCGTCGTCTCCTAATCCCCGGTCGGTCCACGCGCCGTCGCCGAACCCCAATTGGTCCACGCGCCGTCTCCTGAGCCCCGATCGGTCCACGCGCCGTCTCCGAGCCACGATCGGTCCGTGCGCCGCTTCCAGAGCCCCGATCGGTCCACGCGTCATCTCCTGAGTTCCGATCGGTCCACGCGCCGTCTCCTAAGCCCCGATCGGTCCAGGCGCCGTCTCGGAGCCCCGATCGGTTCACGTGCCGTCTCGTGAGCCCCGATCGTTCCACGCGCCGTCTCCGAGCCCCGATCGGTCCACGCTCCGTCTCCAGAGCCCGGATCGTTCCACGCGTCGTCTCCTGATCCCCGATCCGTAAACGCGTCGTCTCCGACCCTCGATCGGTCCACACGCCGTGTCCGATCCCCGATCGGTCCGCGTGCCGCATTCTAAGCCGCGGTCCGTCTACGCGCCGTCTCCGAGCACCGATCGGTCCACGCGCCGTCTCAAAGCGCCGATCATTTCACGCGCTGTCTCCTGAGCCCGGATCGGTCCACGCCACGTCTCCGAGCTCCGATCGGTCCACGCGCCGTTTCCGAGCCCCGATCGGTCCATACGTCGTCTACGAGTTCCGATGGGTCCACGCGCCGTTTCCGAGCCCCGATCGGTCCGCGCGCCGTCTCCTGAGCCCCGGTGGGTCCACGCGCGGCCTCCTGAGCCCCGATCGGTCCTCGCGCCGTCGCCGAGCCGCGATCGGTCCACGCGTGGTCTCCGAGCCCCGATCGGTCCACGCGCCGTCGCCGAGCCACGATCGGTCCACGCGCGGCCTCCTGAGCCCCGATCGGTCCACCCGCCGTCGCCGAGCCGCGATCGGTCCACGCGCGGTCTCCGAGCGCCGATCGCTCCACGCACCATCTTCTGCTCCACAATCGATCCACGCGCCGCCTCCGGAGCCCCAATTGGTCCACGCGCAACCGCCTGAGCCCCAGTCGGTCCACGCGCTGTCTTCGAGCCCCGATCAGTCCACGCGTCGTCTCCGAGCCCCGATCGGTCTACGCGCCGTCTCCGCGCCATGATCGGTCCACGCGCGGCCTCCTGAGCCCCGATCGGTCCACGCGCCGTCGCCGAGCCGCGATCGGTTCTCGGGCGGCCTCCTGAGCCCCGATCGGTCCACGCGCCGTCTCCGAGCTCCGATCGGTCCACGCGCCGTCTCCCGAGCCCCGATCCATCCACGCGCAGTCTCCGAGCCACGATCGGTCCAGGCGCCGCTTCCTGAGCCCCGATCGGTTAACGCGCCGACTCCGAGCCCCGATCGTTCCACGCGCCGTCTCCGAGCCCCGATCGGTCCACGCTCCGTTGCCGAACCCTAATTGGTCCACGCGCAACCTCCTGAGCCCCAGTCGGTCCACGCGCGGCCTCCTGAGCCATGGTCGGTTCACGCGCCGTCTCCTGCGCCCCGATCGGTCCACGCGTCGTTCCGTAAGCTCCGATCCATCCACGCGCAGTCTCCTGAGCCCCGATTGGTGGACGTGCCGTCTCCCAGCCACGATCGGTCCACGCGCCGTCTCCTAAGCCCCAATCTGTCCACGACCCGTCTCTGGGCCCCGATCGGTGCACGCGCCGTCTCCTGAGCCCCGGTCGGTTCACGCGCCATCTCCGAGCCGCGATCGGTCCACGCATCGTCTCCTAAGCCCCGATCGGTTAACGTGCCGTCTGCGAGCCCCGATCGGCCCACGCGCCGTCTCCTGAGCCCCGATACGTCCACGCGCAGTCGCCGAGCCCCGATCGGTCCACGCGCGGTCTCCTGAGCCCCGATCTGTCCACGCGCCGTCTCCGAGCCGCGATCGGTTCACGGATCGTCTCCTGAGTCCCGATCGGTTGACGTGCCGTCTCCGATCCCCGATCGGTCCACGCGCCGTCTCCGAGCCCCGGTCGGTCCACGCGCCGTCTCCGAGCCCCGATCGGTTCACGCATCGTCTCCTAAGCCCCGATCGGTCCACGCGCCGTCTCCGAGCGCCGATCGGTTCACGCGCCGTCACGTGAGCCCCGATCGTTCCACGCGCCGTCTCCGAGCCTCGATCGGTCCACGCGCCGTCTCCTGAGCCCGGATCGTTCCACGCGTCGTCCCCGAATCCCCGATCCGTACACGCGTCGTCTACGAGCCTCGATCGGTCCACGCGCCGTCGCCGAGCCCCGATCGGTCCAGGCGTATCCTCCTGAGCCCCGGTCGGTCCGCGCGCCGTCTCCGAGCCACGATCGGTCTATGCGTCGCTTCCTGATACCCGATCGGTCCTCGCGCCGTCTCCTAAGCCCCAATCGGTCCACGCGCCGTCTCCTAAGCCCCGATCAATCCACGCGCCGTCTCCGAGCGCCGATCGGTCCGCGCGCAACCTCCTAAGCCCCAGTCGGTACACGCGCTGTCTCCGAGCCCCGATCGGTCCACGTATCATCTCCTAAGCCCCGCTCGGTTAACGCGTCGTTTCCGAGCCCCGCTCGGTCCATGCGTCGTCTTCTTAGCCCCGATGCCTCCACGCGCCGTCTCCGAGCCACGATCGGTCTAGGCGCCACTTCCTGAGCCCCGATCGGTCCAGGCGCCGCTTCCTGAGCCACGATCGGTCCACGCGCCGTCTCCTAAGCCCCAATCGGTCCACGCGCCGTCTCCTAAGCCCCGATCGGTCCAAGCGGCGTCTCCGAGCCTCGATCGGTCTACGCGCAACCGCCTGAGCCCCAGTCGGTTCACGCGCTGTCTCCGAGCCCCGATCGGTCCACGCGTCGTCTCCAAGCACCGATTGGTCCACGCGCCGTCGCCGAGCCACGATCGGTCTAGGCGCCACTTCCTGAGCCCCGATCGGTCCAGGCGCCGCTTCCTGAGCCACGATCGGTCCACGCGCCGTCTCCTAAGCCCCAATCGGTCCACGCGCCGTCTCCTAAGCCCCGATCGGTCCAAGCGGCGTCTCCGAGCCTCGATCGGTCTACGCGCAACCGCCTGAGCCCCAGTCGGTTCACGCGCTGTCTCCGAGCCCCGATCGGTCCACGCGTCGTCTCCAAGCACCGATTTGTCCACGCGCCGTCGCCGAGCCATGATCGGTCCACGCGCGGCCTCCTGAGCCCCGATCGGTCCACGCGCCGTCGCCGAGCCGCGATCGGTCCACGCGCGACCTCCTGAGCCCCGGTTGGTTCACGCGCCGTATCCGAGCCCCCATCGGTCCACGCGTCGTCTCCGAACCCCGATCCGTCCACGCGCCGTCGCCGAGCAGTGATCGGTCCACGCGAGACTCCTGAGTCCCGGTCGGTACGCGCGCCGTCTCCTGAGCCCCGATCGGTCGACGCGTCGTTTCCTGAGCCGCGATCGATCCACGCGTCGTCTTCTTTGCCCCGATGCCTCCACGCGCCGTCTCCAAGCCACGATCGGTCTAGGCGCCGCTTCCTGAGCCCCGATCGCTCCTCGCGCCGTCTCCTGAGCCCCGCTCGGTCCCTGCGCCGTCTTCTTAGCCCCGATGCCTCCACGCGCCGTCTCCGAGCCACGATCGGTCTATGCGTCGCTTCCTGATCCCCGATCGGGCCTCGCGCCGTCTCCTAAGCCCCAATCGGTCCACGCGCCGTCTCCTAAGCCCCAATTGGTCCACGCGCCGTCTCCTAAGCCCCGATCGGTCCGAGCGGCTTCTCCGAGCCCCCATCGGTCCACGCGGCGTTTTCTGAGCACCGTACCGTCCACGCGTCGTCTTCAAAGCCCCGATGCCTCCACGCGCCGTCTCCGAGCCACGATCGGTCCGTGCGCCGCTTCCAGAGCCCCGGTCGGTCTCGCGCCGTCTCCTGAGCCCCGCTCGGACCATGCGTCGTCTTCTTAGCCCCGATGTCTCCACGCGCCGTCTCCAAGCCACGATCGGTCTAGGCGCCGCTTCCTGAGCCCCGATCGGTTCAGGCGCCGCTTCCTGAGCCCCGATCGGTCCACGCGCCGTCTCCTAAGCTGCGATCCGCCCACGGGCCGTCTCCGAGCTGCTATCGGTAATCGCGCCGTCACCAAGCCCTGATCCGTACACGCGTCGTCTCCGAGCCCCGACCGGTCCACGCGCCGTCGCCGAGCCTCGATCGGTCCACGCGCGGCCTCCTGAGCCCCGATTGGTTCACGCGTCGTCTCCTAAGCCCCGATCCGTCGACGCGTCGTCTCCTGAGCCACGATCAATTGACGCGTCTTCTCCTAAGCCCGATCGCTCCTCGCGCCGTCTCCTGAGCCCCGATCGGTCCACGCGTCGTCTCCGAGCTCCGATCGGTCCACACGCCGTTTCCTGAGCCCCGATCGGTCCATGCGTCGTCTTCTTAGCCCCGATGCCTCCACGCGCTGTCTCCGAGCCACGATCGTTCCAGGCGCCGCTTCCTGAGCCCCGATCGGTCCATGTGCCGTATCCTAAGCTCCGATCGGTCCACGCGCCGTCTCCGAGCGCCGATAAGTTCAAGCGCCGTCTCCTGAGCCCCGATCGTTCCACGCGGCGTCTCCGAGCCTCGATCGATCCACGCGCCGTCTCCTGAGCCCCGATCGGTCGACGCGTCGTCTTCTGAGCCCCGATCGACCCACGCGTCGTCTCCTGAGCCCCAACCGCTCCACACGCCGTTTCCTGAGCCCCGATCGGTCCACGCATCGTCTTCGAGCACCGATCGGTCCACGCGCCGTTTTCTGAGCACCGTTCGGTCCACGCGTCGTCTTCAAAGCCCCGATGCCTCCACGCGCCGTCTCCGAGCCCCGATCGCTCCTCGCGCCGTCTCCTGAGCCCCGCTCGATCCATGCGTCGTCTTCTTAGCCCCGATGCCTCCACGCGCCGTCTCCTGAGCCCCGATCGTTCCACGCGCCGTCTCCGAGCCTTGATCGGTCCACGCGCCGTCTCCTGAGCCCGGATCGGTCCACGCGTCATCGCCGAATCCCCGATCCGTACACGCGTCGTCTCCGAGCCTCGATCGGTCCAGGCGCTGCTTCCTGAGCCCCAATCGGTCCACGCGTTTTCACCTAAGCCCCGATCGGTCCACGCGCCGTCTCCTGAGCCCGGATCGGTCCACCCGTCGTCCTCGAATCCCCGATCCGCACACGCGTCGTCTCCGAGCCTCGACCGGTCCACGCGCCGTCTCCTAAGCCCCGATCATTCCACGCGCCGTCTCCTAAGCCGCGATCTGTCCACGGGCCGTCTCCGAGCTGCTATCGGTAAACGCGCCGTCACCAAGCCCTGATCCGTACACGCGTCGTCTCCGAGCCCCGACCGGTCCACGCGCCGTCGCCGAGCCTCGATCGGTCCACGCGCGGCCTCCTGAGCCCCGATCGGTTCACGCGCCGGCTCCGAGCCCGATCGGACCACGTGCCGTCTCCTAAGCCCCGGTCGGTTCACGCGCCGTCTCCTAAGCCCCGATCGGTCCACACGTCGTCTCCTAAGCCCCAATCGGGCCACGCGTCGTCTCCTAAGCCCCGATCAGTCGCCGCGTCGTCTCCTGAGCCCCGATCAATTGACGCGACTTCTCCTGAGCCCCGATCGCTCCTCGCGCCGTCTCCTGAGCCCCGCTCGGTCCACGCGTCGTTCCCTAAGCCCCGATCCATCCACGCGCAGTCTCCTGAGCCCCGATCGGTCCACGCATCGTCTCCTAAGCCCCAGACGGTCCTCGTGCCGTCTCCGAACCCCGATCGGTCGACGCGCCGCCTCCGAGCCCCGATCGGCCCACGCGCCGTCTCCTGAGCCCCGATCCGTCCACGCGCAGTCGCCGAGCACCGGTCGGTCCAGGCGTCGTCTCCTGAGCCCCGATCAATTGACGCGACTTCTCCTGAGCCCCGATCGCTCCTCGCGCCGTCTCCTGAGCCCCGCTCGGTCCATGCGTCGTCTTCTAAGCCCCCATGCCTCCACGCACCGTCTCCTGAGCCCCGATCCTTCCACGTGCCGTCTCCGAGCCCCGATCGCTCCACGCGCCGTCTCCGAGCGCCGATTGGTGCACGAGCCGTCTCCTGAGCACCGATCGTTCCACACGCCGCCTCCTAAGCCCCGAACTGTCCAGGCGTCGTCTCCTAAGCCCCGACCGGTCCACGCGCCGTCTCCTGAGCCCCGATACGTCCACGCGCAGTCGCCGAGCCCCGATCGGTCCACGCGCGGTCTCCTGAGCCCCGATCTGTCCACGCGCCGTCTCCGAGCCCCGATCGGTCCACGCGCCGTCTCCGAGCCCTGATCGGTCCACGCGCGGTCTCCTGAGCCCCGATCTGTCCACGCGCCGTCTCCTGAGCCCCAATCGGTCCACTCGCTGTCTCCTGAGCCCCGATAGGTACATGCGTCGTCTCCTACGCCCCGATCGGTCCACGCGCCGCCTTCGTGCCCCGATCGGTCCACGCACCGCCTCCTGATCCCCATCGGTCCACGCGCCGTCTCCTGAGCCACGATCGATCCACATGCCGTTTCCGAGCCCCGATCGGTCCGCGTGCCGCATTCTAAGCCACGGTCCATCCACGCGCCGTCTCCGAGCCCCGATCGGTCCACGCGTCGTCTCCTAAGCCCTGATCGGTCCTCGTGCCTTCTGCGAGCCCCGAAGGGTCCACGCGCAGCCTCCTTAGCCCCGATCGGTCGACGCGTCGTCTCCGGAGCCCCGATCGATCCACACGAGTCTCCTGAGCCCCGGTCGCTCCGCGCGCCGTCACCTGAGCCCCGATCGGTCCACGCATCGTCTCCTGAGCCCCGATCGCTCCACACGCCGCTTCGAGAGCGCCGATCGGTGCACGCGTCGTCTCCTGATCTCCGATCGATCTACGCGCAGTCTCATAAGCCCCGATCGGTCGAGGCGCCGCCTCCGAGCGCCGATCGGTTCACGCCCCGTCTCCCGAGCCACGATCGGTCCACGCGCGGCCTCCTGCGCCCTGAACGGCCCACGCGCCGTCTCCGAGCCCCGATCGATCCACGCGCCGTCTCGTAAGCCACAATCGGTCCACGCGCCTTCTCAGAGCGCTGATCATTTCACGCGCCGTCTCCTGAGCCCCGATCGTTCCACGCACCGTCTCCGAGCCCCGATCGGTCCACGCGGCGTCTCCTGAGCCCCGATCGGTGCACGCGCCGTCTCCTGAGCACCGATCGTTCCACACGCCGCCTCCTAAGCCCCGATCTGTCCAGGCGTCGTCTCCTAAGCCCCGACCGGTCCTCGCGCCGTCTCCTGAGCCCCGTTCGGCCCACGTGCCGTCTCCTGAGCCCCGGTCGGTCCGCGCGCCGTCACCTGAGCCCCGATCGGTCGACGCGTCGTCTTCTAAGCCCCGATCGGTCCACGCGTAGTCTCCTAAGCCCCGCTCGGTTAACGCGTCGTTTCCGAGCCCCGATCGGTCCACGCGTTGTCTCCTGAGCCCCAATTAGTCCACGCGCCGTCTCCTAAGCCCTGATCCGTCCACGGGCCGTGTCCGAGCTCCGATCGGTTCACGCGCCGTCTCCAAACCTCGATCCGTACACGCGTCGTCTCCGAGCCCTTATCGATCCACGCGCCATCGCCGAGCCCCGATCGGCCCACGCGCCATCGCCGAGCCCCGATCGGTCCACGCGCCCTCTCCGAGCGCCGATCATTTCACGCGCCGTCTCCTGAGCCCCGATCGGTTCACACCCCTTCTCCTGAGCCCCGATCGATTCACGTGCCATCTCCTAAGCCCTGATCGGTCCACGCGCCTTCTCCTAAGCCCCGATCGGCCCACGCGCCGTCTCCGAGCCCCGATCGGTCCACGCGCCGTCTCCTGAGCCCAGATCGTTCCACGCGTCGTCCCCGAATCCCCGATCCGTACACGCGTCGTCTCCGAGCCACGATCGGTCCGTGCGACGCTTCCAGAGCCCCGATCGGTCCACGCGTCATCTCCCGATCTCCGGTCGGTCGACGCGCCGTCTCCTAAGCCCCGATCGGTCCACGCGCCGTCGCCTGAGCCCCGATCGTTCCACGCGCCGTCTCCGAGCTCTGATCGGCCCACGCGCCGTCTCCTAAGCCCCGGTCGGTCCAAGCGCCTTCTCCTAAGCCCCGATCGGTCAACGCGCCGTCTCCGAGCCACGATCGGTCCAGGCGCCGCTTCCTGCGCCCCGATCGGTCCACGCGCCGTCTCCTAAGCCCCAATCGGTCCAGGCGCCGCTTCCTGAGACCCGCTCGTTCCACGCGCCGTCTCCGAGCCCCGATCGATCCACGCGCCGCCTCCTGAGCCCCGATCGGTCCACGCGCTGTCTCCTGAGTCCCGATAGGTACACGCGTAGTCTCCTAAGCCCCGATCGGTCCACGCGTCGTCTCCGAGCTCTGATCGGTCCACACGCCGTTTCCTGAGCCCCGATCGGTCCATGCGTCGTCTTCTTAGCCCCGATGCCTCCACGCGACGTCTCCGAGCCACGATCGGTCCAGGCGCCGCTTCCTGAGCCCCGATCGGTCCACGCGCCGTATCCTAAGCCCCGATCGGTCCACGCGCCGTCTCTGAGCACTGATAACTTCACGCGCCGTCTCCTGAGCCCCGATCGGTCCACGCGTCGTCTCCTATGCCCCGCTCGGCTAACGCGTCGTTTCCGAGCCCCGATCGATCCACGCGTCGTCTCCTGGGCCCCAATTGGTCCACGCGCCGTCTCCGAAGCCCCGATCCGTCCACGGGCCGTGTCCGAGCTCCGGTCGGTCCACGCGCCGTCTCCTAAGCCCCAATCGGTCCAGGCGCCGCTTCCTGCGCCCCGATCGGTCCACGCGCCGTCTCCTAACCCCCAATCGGTCCACGCGCCGTCTCCGAGCGCCGATCATTTCACGCACCGTCTCCTGAGCCCCGGTCGGTCCGCGCGCCGTCACCTGAGCCCCGATCGGTCAACGCGTCGTCTCCTAAGCCCCGATCGGTCCACGCGCCGTCTCCGAGCGCCGATCAGTTCACACGCCGTCTCCTGAGCCCCGATCGTTCCACGCGCCGTCTCCGAGCTCCGATCGGCCCACGCGCCGTCTCCAAGCCCCGATCGATCCACGCGTCGTCTCCTGGGCCCCAATTGGTCCACGCGCCGTCTCCTAAGCCCCGATCCGTCCACGGGCCGTGTCCGAGCTCCGGTCGGTCCATGCGCCGTCTCCAAGCCTCGATCCGTACACGCGTCGTCTACGAGCTCCGATCGATCCACGCGCCATCGCCGAGCCCCGATCGGTCCACGCGCCGTCTACTGAGCCCCGATCGGTCCACACCCCTTCTCCTGAGCCCCGATCGGTCAACGCGTCGTCTCCTAAGCACCGATCGGTTAACGCGCCGTCTCCCCGCCCCGATCGGTCCACGCGCTGTCTCCTGAGTCCCGATACGTCCACGCGCAGTCGCCGAGCCCCAATTGGTCCACGCGCAACCGCCTGAGCCCCAGTCGGTTCACGCGCGGTCTCCGAGCCCCGATCGGTCCACGCGCCGTCGCCGAGCCATGATCGGTCCACGCGCGGCCTCCTGAGCCCCGATCAGTCCACGCGCCGTCGCCGAGCCGCGATCGGTCCACGCGCGGCCTCCTGAGGCCCGATTGGTTCACGCGCCGTATCCGAGCCCCAATCGGTCCACGCGCCGTCTCCTGAGCCCCGATCGGCCCACGCGCGGCCTCCTGAGCCCCGATCGGTCCACGCGCCGTCACCGAGCCGCGATCGGTTCACGCGCGGCGTCCTAAGCCCCGATCGGTCCACGCGCCGTCGCCGAACCCCAATTGGTCCACGCGAAACCGCCTGAGCCCCAGTCGGTCGACGCGTCGTCTCCGGGCCCCGATCGGTGCACGCGCCGTCTCCTAAGCCCGATCGGTCCACGCCCCGCCTCCGAGCGCCGATCGGTTCACGCCCCGTCTCGTAAGCCACAATCGGTCCACGCGCCTTCTCAGAGCGCTGATCATTTCACGCGCCGTCTCCTGAGCCCCGATCGTTCCACGCACCGTCTCCGAGCCCCGATCGGTCCACGCGGCGTCTCCTGAGCCCCGATCGGTGCACGCGCCGTCTCCTGAGCACCGATCGTTCCACACGCCGCCTCCTAAGCCCCGATCTGTCCAGGCGTCGTCTCCTAAGCCCCGACCGGTCCACGCGCCGTCTCCTGAGCCCCGTTCGGCCCACGCGCCGTCTCCTGAACCCCGGTCGGTCCGCGCGCCGTCACCTGAGCCCCGATCGGTCGACGCGTCGTCTTCTAAGCCCCGATCGGTCCACGCGTAGTCTCCTAAGCCCCGCTCGGTTAACGCGTCGTTTCCGAGCCCCGATCGGTCCACGCGTTGTCTCCTGAGCCCCAATTAGTCCACGCGCCGTCTCCTAAGCCCTGATCCGTCCACGGGCCGTGTCCGAGCTCCGATCGGTTCACGCGCCGTCTCCAAACCTCGATCCGTACACGCGTCGTCTCCGAGCCCTTATCGGTCCACGCGCCATCGCCGAGCCCCAATCGGTCCACGCGCCATCGCCGAGCCCCGATCGGTCCACGCGCCCTCTCCGAGCGCCGATCATTTCACGCGCCGTCTCCTGAGCCCCGATCGGTTCACACCCCTTCTCCTGAGCCCCGATCGATTCACGTGCCATCTCCTAAGCCCTGATCGGTCCACGCGCCTTCTCCTAAGCCCCGATCGGTCCACGCGCCGTCTCCGAGCCCCGATCGGTCCACGCGCCGTCTCCTGAGCCCAGATCGTTCCACGCGTCGTCCCCGAATCCCCGATCCGTACACGCGTCGTCTCCGAGCCACGATCGGTCCGTGCGACGCGTCCAGAGCCCCGATCGGTCCACGCGTCATCTCCCGATCTCCGGTCGGTCGACGCGCCGTCTCCTAAGCTCCGATCGGTCCACGCGCCGTCGCCTGAGCCCCGATCGTTCCACGCGCCGTCTCCGAGCTCTGATCGGCCCACGCGCCGTCTCCTAAGCCCCGGTCGGTCCAAGCGCCTTCTCCTAAGCCCCGATCGGTCAACGCGCCGTCTCCGAGCCACGATCGGTCCAGGCGCCGCTTCCTGCGCCCCGATCGGTCCACGCGCCGTCTCCTAAGCCCCAATCGGTCCAGGCGCCGCTTCCTGAGACCCGCTCGTTCCACGCGCCGTCTCCGAGCCCCGATCGATCCACGCGCCGCCTCCTGAGCCCCGATCGGTCCACGCGCTGTCTCCTGAGTCCCGATAGGTACACGCGTAGTCTCCTAAGCCCCGATCGGTCCACGCGTCGTCTCCGACCTCTGATCGGTCCACACGCCGTTTCCTGAGCCCCGATCGGTCCATGCGTCGTCTTCTTAGCCCCGATGCCTCCACGCGACGTCTCCGAGCCACGATCGGTCCAGGCGCCGCTTCCTGAGCCCCGATCGGTCCACGCGCCGTATCCTAAGCCCCGATCGGTCCACGCGCCGTCTCTGAGCACTGATAACTTCACGCGCCGTCTCCTGAGCCCCGATCCGTCCACGCGTCGTCTCCTATGCCCCGCTCGGCTAACGCGTCGTTTCCGAGCCCCGATCGATCCACGCGTCGTCTCCTGGGCCCCAATTGGTCCACGCGTCGTCTCCGAGCTCCGATCGGTTCACGCGCCGTCTCCAAACCTCGATCCGTACACGCGTCGTCTCCGAGCCCTTATCGGTCCACGCGCCATCGCCGAGCCCCAATCGGTCCACGCGCCATCGCCGAGCCCCGATCGGTCCACGCGCCCTCTCCGAGCGCCGATCATTTCACGCGCCGTCTCCTGAGCCCCGATCGGTTCACACCCCTTCTCCTGAGCCCCGATCGATTCACGTGCCATCTCCTAAGCCCTGATCGGTCCACGCGCCTTCTCCTAAGCCCCGATCGGTCCACGCGCCGTCTCCGAGCCCCGATCGGTCCACGCGCCGTCTCCTGAGCCCAGATCGTTCCACGCGTCGTCCCCGAATCCCCGATCCGTACACGCGTCGTCTCCGAGCCACGATCGGTCCGTGCGACGCTTCCAGAGCCCCGATCGGTCCACGCGTCATCTCCCGATCTCCGGTCGGTCGACGCGCCGTCTCCTAAGCTCCGATCGGTCCACGCGCCGTCGCCTGAGCCCCGATCGTTCCACGCGCCGTCTCCGAGCTCTGATCGGCCCACGCGCCGTCTCCTAAGCCCCGGTCGGTCCAAGCGCCTTCTCCTAAGCCCCGATCGGTCAACGCGCCGTCTCCGAGCCACGATCGGTCCAGGCGCCGCTTCCTGCGCCCCGATCGGTCCACGCGCCGTCTCCTAAGCCCCAATCGGTCCAGGCGCCGCTTCCTGAGACCCGCTCGTTCCACGCGCCGTCTCCGAGCCCCGATCGATCCACGCGCCGCCTCCTGAGCCCCGATCGGTCCACGCGCTGTCTCCTGAGTCCCGATAGGTACACGCGTAGTCTCCTAAGCCCCGATCGGTCCACGCGTCGTCTCCGAGCTCTGATCGGTCCACACGCCGTTTCCTGAGCCCCGATCGGTCCATGCGTCGTCTTCTTAGCCCCGATGCCTCCACGCGACGTCTCCGAGCCACGATCGGTCCAGGCGCCGCTTCCTGAGCCCCGATCGGTCCACGCGCCGTATCCTAAGCCCCGATCGGTCCACGCGCCGTCTCTGAGCACTGATAACTTCACGCGCCGTCTCCTGAGCCCCGATCCGTCCACGCGTCGTCTCCTATGCCCCGCTCGGCTAACGCGTCGTTTCCGAGCCCCGATCGATCCACGCGTCGTCTCCTGGGCCCCAATTGGTCCACGCGTCGTCTCCGAGCTCCGATCGGTTCACGCGCCGTCTCCAAACCTCGATCCGTACACGCGTCGTCTCCGAGCCCTTATCGGTCCACGCGCCATCGCCGAGCCCCAATCGGTCCACGCGCCATCGCCGAGCCCCGATCGGTCCACGCGCCCTCTCCGAGCGCCGATCATTTCACGCGCCGTCTCCTGAGCCCCGATCGGTTCACACCCCTTCTCCTGAGCCCCGATCGATTCACGTGCCATCTCCTAAGCCCTGATCGGTCCACGCGCCTTCTCCTAAGCCCCGATCGGTCCACGCGCCGTCTCCGAGCCCCGATCGGTCCACGCGCCGTCTCCTGAGCCCAGATCGTTCCACGCGTCGTCCCCGAATCCCCGATCCGTACACGCGTCGTCTCCGAGCCACGATCGGTCCGTGCGACGCTTCCAGAGCCCCGATCGGTCCACGCGTCATCTCCCGATCTCCGGTCGGTCGACGCGCCGTCTCCTAAGCTCCGATCGGTCCACGCGCCGTCGCCTGAGCCCCGATCGTTCCACGCGCCGTCTCCGAGCTCTGATCGGCCCACGCGCCGTCTCCTAAGCCCCGGTCGGTCCAAGCGCCTTCTCCTAAGCCCCGATCGGTCAACGCGCCGTCTCCGAGCCACGATCGGTCCAGGCGCCGCTTCCTGCGCCCCGATCGGTCCACGCGCCGTCTCCTAAGCCCCAATCGGTCCAGGCGCCGCTTCCTGAGACCCGCTCGTTCCACGCGCCGTCTCCGAGCCCCGATCGATCCACGCGCCGCCTCCTGAGCCCCGATCGGTCCACGCGCTGTCTCCTGAGTCCCGATAGGTACACGCGTAGTCTCCTAAGCCCCGATCGGTCCACGCGTCGTCTCCGAGCTCTGATCGGTCCACACGCCGTTTCCTGAGCCCCGATCGGTCCATGCGTCGTCTTCTTAGCCCCGATGCCTCCACGCGACGTCTCCGAGCCACGATCGGTCCAGGCGCCGCTTCCTGAGCCCCGATCGGTCCACGCGCCGTATCCTAAGCCCCGATCGGTCCACGCGCCGTCTCTGAGCACTGATAACTTCACGCGCCGTCTCCTGAGCCCCGATCCGTCCACGCGTCGTCTCCTATGCCCCGCTCGGCTAACGCGTCGTTTCCGAGCCCCGATCGATCCACGCGTCGTCTCCTGGGCCCCAATTGGTCCACGCGTCGTCTCCGAGCCCCGATCGGTCCACGCGCCGTCGCCGAGCCATGATCGGTCCACGCGCGGCCTCCTGAGCCCCGATCAGTCCACGCGCCGTCGCCGAGCCGCGATCGGTCCACGCGCGGCCTCCTGAGGCCCGATTGGTTCACGCGCCGTATCCGAGCCCCAATCGGTCCACGCGCCGTCTCCTGAGCCCCGATCGGCCCACGCGCGGCCTCCTGAGCCCCGATCGGTCCACGCGCCGTCACCGAGCCGCGATCGGTTCACGCGCGGCGTCCTAAGCCCCGATCGGTCCACGCGCCGTCGCCGAACCCCAATTGGTCCACGCGAAACCGCCTGAGCCCCAGTCGGTCGACGCGTCGTCTCCGGGCCCCGATCGGTGCACGCGCCGTCTCCTAAGCCCGATCGGTCCACGCCCCGTCGCCGAGCGCCGATCGGTTCACGCGCCGTCTCCTGGGACCCGATCCGTCTACACGCTGGCGCCGAGCCGCGATCGGTCCACGCCCGGCCTCCTGAGCCCCAATCGGTTCACGCGCCGTCTCCTGAGCCCCGATCGGTCCACGCGTCGTCTCCTAAGCCACGATCGGTCCACGCGTCGTCTCCGAGCCCCGATGCCTCCACGCGCCGTCTCCGAGCCACTATCGGTCCGTGCGCCGCTTCCAGAGCCCCGATCGGTACAGGCGCCGCTTCCTGCGCCCCGATCGGTCCACGCGCCGTCTCCTAAGCCCCAATCGGTCCACGCGGCGTCTCCGAGCGCCGATCATTTCACGCGCCGTCTCCTGAGACCCGATCGTTCCACGCGCCGTCTCCGAGCCCCGATCGATCCACGCGCCGCCTCCTGAGCCCCGATCGGTCCACGCGCTGTCTCCTGAGCCCCGATAGGTACACGCGTAGTCTCCTAAGCCCCGATCGGTCCACGCGTCGTCTCCGAGCTCTGATCGGTCCACACGCCGTTTCCTGAGCCCCGATCGGTCCATGCGTCGTCTTCTTAGCCCCGATGCCTCCACGCGTCGTCTCCGAGCCACGATCGGTCCAGGCGCCGCTTCCTGAGCCCCGATCGGTCCACGCGCCGTATCCTCAGCCCCGATCGGTCCACGCGCCGTCTCCTGAGCCCGATCTGTCCACGCGCCGTCTCCGAGCCCCGATCGGTTCACGGATCGTCTCCTAAGCCCCGATCGGTTAACGCGCCGTCTCCGAGCCCCGATCGGTCCACGCGCCATCGCCGAACCCCAATTGGTCCACGCGCAACCGCCTGCGCCCCAGTCGGTCCACGCGCGGTCTCCGAGCCCCGATCGGTCCACGCGTCGTCTCCGAGCCCCGGTCGGTCCACGCGCCGTCTCCGAGCCCCGATCGGTTCACGCATCGTCTCCTAAGCCCCGATCGGTTAACGCGCCGTCTCCGAGTCGCGATTGGTCCACGCGCCGTCGCCGAACCCCAATTGGTCCACGCGCAACCGCCTGAGCCCCAGTCGGTCCACGCGTTGTCTCCGAGCTCCAATCGGTCCACGCCCCGTTTCCTGGGCCCCGATCGGTCCATACGTCGTCTTCTAAACCCCGATGCCTCCACGCGCCGTCTCCGAGCCAGATCGGTTCAGGCGCCGCTTCCCGAGCCCCGATCAGTCCACGCGCCGTCTCCTAAGCCCCGACCGGCTCACGCGCCGTCTCCTGTGCCCCGATCGATTCACGTACCGTCTCCTAAGCCCCGATCGGTCCACCCGTCGTCTCTTAAGCCCCAATCGGTCCACGCGCCATCTCCGAGCGCCGATCATTTCACGCGCTGTCTCCTGAGTCCCGCTCGGTCCACGCGCCGTCACCTGAGCCCTGATCGGTCGACGCGTCGTCTCCTGAGCCCCGATCGCTCCACACGCCGTTTCTTGAGCCACGATCGGTCCACGCGTCGTCTTCAAAGCCCCGATCCGTACACGCGTCGTCTCCGAGCCTCGATCTGTCCACGCGCCGTCGCCGAGCCCCGATCGGTCCACGCGCCGTCTCCGAGCCCCGATCGGTCCGTGCGCCGCTTTCACAGCCCCGATCGGTCCACGCGTCATCTCCTGATCTCCGATCGATCCACGCGCCGTCTCCTAAGCCCCGATCGGTCCACGCGCCGGCTCCGAGCGCCGATCGGTTGACGCGCCGTCTCCTGAGCCCCGATCGTTCCACGTGCCGTCTCCGAGCCCCGATCGGTCCACGCGGCGTCTCCTAAGCCCCGTTCGGTCCAAACGCCTTCTCCTAAACCCCGGTCGGTCCACACGCCGTCTCCGAGCCCCGATCGGTCCATGCATCGTCTCCTAAGCCCCGATCGGCTAACGCGTCGACTCCGAGCCGCGATCGTTCCACGCGCCGTCCCCGATCCCCGATCGATCCACGCGCCGTCTCCGAGCGCCGATCGGTTCACGCGCGGTCTCCCGAGCCCCGTTCGTTCCACACGGCGTCTCCGAGCTCCGATCGGTCCAGGTGCCGTTTCCGAGCCCCGATTGGTCCATGCGTCGTCTTCGAAGCCCCGATGCCTCCACGCGCCGTCTCCGAGCCACGATCGGTGCAGGCGCCGCTTCCTGAGCCCCGATCGGTCCACGCGCTGTCTCCTGAGCCCCGATCCATCCACGCGCAGTCTCCGAGCCACGATCGGTCCGTGCGACGCGTCCAGAGCCCCGATCGGTCCACGCGTCATCTCCCGATCTCCGGTCGGTCGACGCGCCGTCTCCTAAGCTCCGATCGGTCCACGCGCCGTCGCCTGAGCCCCGATCGTTCCACGCGCCGTCTCCGAGCTCTGATCGGCCCACGCGCCGTCTCCTAAGCCCCGGTCGGTCCAAGCGCCTTCTCCTAAGCCCCGATCGGTCAACGCGCCGTCTCCGAGCCACGATCGGTCCAGGCGCCGCTTCCTGCGCCCCGATCGGTCCACGCGCCGTCTCCTAAGCCCCAATCGGTCCAGGCGCCGCTTCCTGAGACCCGCTCGTTCCACGCGCCGTCTCCGAGCCCCGATCGATCCACGCGCCGCCTCCTGAGCCCCGATCGGTCCACGCGCTGTCTCCTGAGTCCCGATAGGTACACGCGTAGTCTCCTAAGCCCCGATCGGTCCACGCGTCGTCTCCGACCTCTGATCGGTCCACACGCCGTTTCCTGAGCCCCGATCGGTCCATGCGTCGTCTTCTTAGCCCCGATGCCTCCACGCGACGTCTCCGAGCCACGATCGGTCCAGGCGCCGCTTCCTGAGCCCCGATCGGTCCACGCGCCGTATCCTAAGCCCCGATCGGTCCACGCGCCGTCTCTGAGCACTGATAACTTCTCGCGCCGTCTCCTGAGCCCCGATCCGTCCACGCGTCGTCTCCTATGCCCCGCTCGGCTAACGCGTCGTTTCCGAGCCCCGATCGATCCACGCGTCGTCTCCTGGGCCCCAATTGGTCCACGCGTCGTCTCCGAGCTCCGATCGGTTCACGCGCCGTCTCCAAACCTCGATCCGTACACGCGTCGTCTCCGAGCCCTTATCGGTCCACGCGCCATCGCCGAGCCCCAATCGGTCCACGCGCCATCGCCGAGCCCCGATCGGTCCACGCGCCCTCTCCGAGCGCCGATCATTTCACGCGCCGTCTCCTGAGCCCCGATCGGTTCACACCCCTTCTCCTGAGCCCCGATCGATTCACGTGCCATCTCCTAAGCCCTGATCGGTCCACGCGCCTTCTCCTAAGCCCCGATCGGTCCACGCGCCGTCTCCGAGCCCCGATCGGTCCACGCGCCGTCTCCTGAGCCCAGATCGTTCCACGCGTCGTCCCCGAATCCCCGATCCGTACACGCGTCGTCTCCGAGCCACGATCGGTCCGTGCGACGCTTCCAGAGCCCCGATCGGTCCACGCGTCATCTCCCGATCTCCGGTCGGTCGACGCGCCGTCTCCTAAGCTCCGATCGGTCCACGCGCCGTCGCCTGAGCCCCGATCGTTCCACGCGCCGTCTCCGAGCTCTGATCGGCCCACGCGCCGTCTCCTAAGCCCCGGTCGGTCCAAGCGCCTTCTCCTAAGCCCCGATCGGTCAACGCGCCGTCTCCGAGCCACGATCGGTCCAGGCGCCGCTTCCTGCGCCCCGATCGGTCCACGCGCCGTCTCCTAAGCCCCAATCGGTCCAGGCGCCGCTTCCTGAGACCCGCTCGTTCCACGCGCCGTCTCCGAGCCCCGATCGATCCACGCGCCGCCTCCTGAGCCCCGATCGGTCCACGCGCTGTCTCCTGAGTCCCGATAGGTACACGCGTAGTCTCCTAAGCCCCGATCGGTCCACGCGTCGTCTCCGAGCTCTGATCGGTCCACACGCCGTTTCCTGAGCCCCGATCGGTCCATGCGTCGTCTTCTTAGCCCCGATGCCTCCACGCGACGTCTCCGAGCCACGATCGGTCCAGGCGCCGCTTCCTGAGCCCCGATCGGTCCACGCGCCGTATCCTAAGCCCCGATCGGTCCACGCGCCGTCTCTGAGCACTGATAACTTCACGCGCCGTCTCCTGAGCCCCGATCCGTCCACGCGTCGTCTCCTATGCCCCGCTCGGCTAACGCGTCGTTTCCGAGCCCCGATCGATCCACGCGTCGTCTCCTGGGCCCCAATTGGTCCACGCGTCGTCTCCGAGCTCCGATCGGTTCACGCGCCGTCTCCAAACCTCGATCCGTACACGCGTCGTCTCCGAGCCCTTATCGGTCCACGCGCCATCGCCGAGCCCCAATCGGTCCACGCGCCATCGCCGAGCCCCGATCGGTCCACGCGCCCTCTCCGAGCGCCGATCATTTCACGCGCCGTCTCCTGAGCCCCGATCGGTTCACACCCCTTCTCCTGAGCCCCGATCGATTCACGTGCCATCTCCTAAGCCCTGATCGGTCCACGCGCCTTCTCCTAAGCCCCGATCGGTCCACGCGCCGTCTCCGAGCCCCGATCGGTCCACGCGCCGTCTCCTGAGCCCAGATCGTTCCACGCGTCGTCCCCGAATCCCCGATCCGTACACGCGTCGTCTCCGAGCCACGATCGGTCCGTGCGACGCTTCCAGAGCCCCGATCGGTCCACGCGTCATCTCCCGATCTCCGGTCGGTCGACGCGCCGTCTCCTAAGCTCCGATCGGTCCACGCGCCGTCGCCTGAGCCCCGATCGTTCCACGCGCCGTCTCCGAGCTCTGATCGGCCCACGCGCCGTCTCCTAAGCCCCGGTCGGTCCAAGCGCCTTCTCCTAAGCCCCGATCGGTCAACGCGCCGTCTCCGAGCCACGATCGGTCCAGGCGCCGCTTCCTGCGCCCCGATCGGTCCACGCGCCGTCTCCTAAGCCCCAATCGGTCCAGGCGCCGCTTCCTGAGACCCGCTCGTTCCACGCGCCGTCTCCGAGCCCCGATCGATCCACGCGCCGCCTCCTGAGCCCCGATCGGTCCACGCGCTGTCTCCTGAGTCCCGATAGGTACACGCGTAGTCTCCTAAGCCCCGATCGGTCCACGCGTCGTCTCCGAGCTCTGATCGGTCCACACGCCGTTTCCTGAGCCCCGATCGGTCCATGCGTCGTCTTCTTAGCCCCGATGCCTCCACGCGACGTCTCCGAGCCACGATCGGTCCAGGCGCCGCTTCCTGAGCCCCGATCGGTCCACGCGCCGTATCCTAAGCCCCGATCGGTCCACGCGCCGTCTCTGAGCACTGATAACTTCACGCGCCGTCTCCTGAGCCCCGATCCGTCCACGCGTCGTCTCCTATGCCCCGCTCGGCTAACGCGTCGTTTCCGAGCCCCGATCGATCCACGCGTCGTCTCCTGGGCCCCAATTGGTCCACGCGTCGTCTCCGAGCCCCGATCGGTCCACGCGCCGTCGCCGAGCCATGATCGGTCCACGCGCGGCCTCCTGAGCCCCGATCAGTCCACGCGCCGTCGCCGAGCCGCGATCGGTCCACGCGCGGCCTCCTGAGGCCCGATTGGTTCACGCGCCGTATCCGAGCCCCAATCGGTCCACGCGCCGTCTCCTGAGCCCCGATCGGCCCACGCGCGGCCTCCTGAGCCCCGATCGGTCCACGCGCCGTCACCGAGCCGCGATCGGTTCACGCGCGGCGTCCTAAGCCCCGATCGGTCCACGCGCCGTCGCCGAACCCCAATTGGTCCACGCGAAACCGCCTGAGCCCCAGTCGGTCGACGCGTCGTCTCCGGGCCCCGATCGGTGCACGCGCCGTCTCCTAAGCCCGATCGGTCCACGCCCCGTCGCCGAGCGCCGATCGGTTCACGCGCCGTCTCCTGGGACCCGATCCGTCTACACGCTGGCGCCGAGCCGCGATCGGTCCACGCCCGGCCTCCTGAGCCCCAATCGGTTCACGCGCCGTCTCCTGAGCCCCGATCGGTCCACGCGTCGTCTCCTAAGCCACGATCGGTCCACGCGTCGTCTCCGAGCCCCGATGCCTCCACGCGCCGTCTCCGAGCCACTATCGGTCCGTGCGCCGCTTCCAGAGCCCCGATCGGTACAGGCGCCGCTTCCTGCGCCCCGATCGGTCCACGCGCCGTCTCCTAAGCCCCAATCGGTCCACGCGGCGTCTCCGAGCGCCGATCATTTCACGCGCCGTCTCCTGAGACCCGATCGTTCCACGCGCCGTCTCCGAGCCCCGATCGATCCACGCGCCGCCTCCTGAGCCCCGATCGGTCCACGCGCTGTCTCCTGAGCCCCGATAGGTACACGCGTAGTCTCCTAAGCCCCGATCGGTCCACGCGTCGTCTCCGAGCTCTGATCGGTCCACACGCCGTTTCCTGAGCCCCGATCGGTCCATGCGTCGTCTTCTTAGCCCCGATGCCTCCACGCGTCGTCTCCGAGCCACGATCGGTCCAGGCGCCGCTTCCTGAGCCCCGATCGGTCCACGCGCCGTATCCTCAGCCCCGATCGGTCCACGCGCCGTCTCCTGAGCCCGATCTGTCCACGCGCCGTCTCCGAGCCCCGATCGGTTCACGGATCGTCTCCTAAGCCCCGATCGGTTAACGCGCCGTCTCCGAGCCCCGATCGGTCCACGCGCCATCGCCGAACCCCAATTGGTCCACGCGCAACCGCCTGCGCCCCAGTCGGTCCACGCGCGGTCTCCGAGCCCCGATCGGTCCACGCGTCGTCTCCGAGCCCCGGTCGGTCCACGCGCCGTCTCCGAGCCCCGATCGGTTCACGCATCGTCTCCTAAGCCCCGATCGGTTAACGCGCCGTCTCCGAGTCGCGATTGGTCCACGCGCCGTCGCCGAACCCCAATTGGTCCACGCGCAACCGCCTGAGCCCCAGTCGGTCCACGCGTTGTCTCCGAGCTCCAATCGGTCCACGCCCCGTTTCCTGGGCCCCGATCGGTCCATACGTCGTCTTCTAAACCCCGATGCCTCCACGCGCCGTCTCCGAGCCAGATCGGTTCAGGCGCCGCTTCCCGAGCCCCGATCAGTCCACGCGCCGTCTCCTAAGCCCCGACCGGCTCACGCGCCGTCTCCTGTGCCCCGATCGATTCACGTACCGTCTCCTAAGCCCCGATCGGTCCACCCGTCGTCTCTTAAGCCCCAATCGGTCCACGCGCCATCTCCGAGCGCCGATCATTTCACGCGCTGTCTCCTGAGTCCCGCTCGGTCCACGCGCCGTCACCTGAGCCCTGATCGGTCGACGCGTCGTCTCCTGAGCCCCGATCGCTCCACACGCCGTTTCTTGAGCCACGATCGGTCCACGCGTCGTCTTCAAAGCCCCGATCCGTACACGCGTCGTCTCCGAGCCTCGATCTGTCCACGCGCCGTCGCCGAGCCCCGATCGGTCCACGCGCCGTCTCCGAGCCCCGATCGGTCCGTGCGCCGCTTTCACAGCCCCGATCGGTCCACGCGTCATCTCCTGATCTCCGATCGGTCCACGCGCCGTCTCCTAAGCCCCGATCGGTCCACGCGCCGGCTCCGAGCGCCGATCGGTTGACGCGCCGTCTCCTGAGCCCCGATCGTTCCACGTGCCGTCTCCGAGCCCCGATCGGTCCACGCGGCGTCTCCTAAGCCCCGTTCGGTCCAAACGCCTTCTCCTAAACCCCGGTCGGTCCACACGCCGTCTCCGAGCCCCGATCGGTCCATGCATCGTCTCCTAAGCCCCGATCGGCTAACGCGTCGACTCCGAGCCGCGATCGTTCCACGCGCCGTCCCCGATCCCCGATCGATCCACGCGCCGTCTCCGAGCGCCGATCGGTTCACGCGCGGTCTCCCGAGCCCCGTTCGTTCCACACGGCGTCTCCGAGCTCCGATCGGTCCAGGTGCCGTTTCCGAGCCCCGATTGGTCCATGCGTCGTCTTCGAAGCCCCGATGCCTCCACGCGCCGTCTCCGAGCCACGATCGGTGCAGGCGCCGCTTCCTGAGCCCCGATCGGTCCACGCGCTGTCTCCTGAGCCCCGATCCATCCACGCGCAGTCGCCGAGCCGCGATCGGTCCACGCGCGGTCTACTGAGCTCCGGTCGGTCCACACGCCGCGGCGAACCCCAATTGGTCCACGCGCAACCTCTCGAGCCCCAGTCGGTAAACGCGCTGTCTCCGAGCCCCGATCGGTCCACGTATGTTCTCCTAAGCCCGAATTAGTCCACGCGCCGTCTCCTAAGCCCCGATCTGCCCACGGGCCGTCTCCGAGCCCCGATGGGTCCACGCGTCGCCTCCTGAGCCCCGATCGATCCACGCGAGTCTCCTGAGCCCCGATCGAATCACGGGCCGTCTCCTAAGCCCCGATCGGTCCACACGTCGCCTCCTAAGCCCCAATCGGTGAACGCGTCGTCTCCTAAGCCCCGATCCGTCGCCGCGTCGTCTCCTGAGCCCCGATCAATTGACGCGTCTTCTCCTGAGCCCCGATCGCTCCTCGCGCCGTCTCCTGAGCCCCGCTCGGCCCATGCGTCGTCTTCTTAGCCTCGATGCCACCACGCGCCGTATCCTAAGCCCCGATCTGCCCACGGGCCGTTTCCGAGCTCCGATCGGTCCACGCGCCGTCTCCAAGCCTCGATCCGTACACGCGCCGTCTCCGAGCCCCGATCGTTCCACGCGCCGTCTCCTGAGCCCCGATCGGTTCACGCATCGTCTCCTAAGCCCCGATACGTCCACATGCCGTATCCGAGCCCCGATCGGTCCGCGTGACGCATTCTAAGTCACGGTCCGTCCACGCGCCGTCTCCGAGCACCGATCGGTCCACGCGCCGGCTCCGAGCGCCGATCGGTTGACGCGCCGTCTCCTGAGCCCCGATCGATCCACGCGCCGCCTCCTGAGCCCCGATCGGTCCACGCGCTGTCTCCTGAGTCCCGATAGGTACACGCGTAGTCTCCTAAGCCCCGATCGGTCCACGCGTCGTCTCCGAGCTCTGATCGGTCCACACGCCGTTTCCTGAGCCCCGATCGGTCCATGCGTCGTCTTCTTAGCCCCGATGCCTCCACGCGACGTCTCCGAGCCACGATCGGTCCAGGCGCCGCTTCCTGAGCCCCGATCGGTCCACGCGCCGTATCCTAAGCCCCGATCGGTCCACGCGCCGTCTCTGAGCACTGATAACTTCACGCGCCGTCTCCTGAGCCCCGATCGGTCCACGCGTCGTCTCCTATGCCCCGCTCGGCTAACGCGTCGTTTCCGAGCCCCGATCGATCCACGCGTCGTCTCCTGGGCCCCAATTGGTCCACGCGCCGTCTCCGAAGCCCCGATCCGTCCACGGGCCGTGTCCGAGCTCCGGTCGGTCCACGCGCCGTCTCCTAAGCCCCAATCGGTCCAGGCGCCGCTTCCTGCGCCCCGATCGGTCCACGCGCCGTCTCCTAACCCCCAATCGGTCCACGCGCCGTCTCCGAGCGCCGATCATTTCACGCACCGTCTCCTGAGCCCCGGTCGGTCCGCGCGCCGTCACCTGAGCCCCGATCGGTCAACGCGTCGTCTCCTAAGCCCCGATCGGTCCACGCGCCGTCTCCGAGCGCCGATCAGTTCACACGCCGTCTCCTGAGCCCCGATCGTTCCACGCGCCGTCTCCGAGCTCCGATCGGCCCACGCGCCGTCTCCAAGCCCCGATCGATCCACGCGTCGTCTCCTGGGCCCCAATTGGTCCACGCGCCGTCTCCTAAGCCCCGATCCGTCCACGGGCCGTGTCCGAGCTCCGGTCGGTCCATGCGCCGTCTCCAAGCCTCGATCCGTACACGCGTCGTCTACGAGCCCCGATCGATCCACGCGCCATCGCCGAGCCCCGATCGGTCCACGCGCCGTCTACTGAGCCCCGATCGGTCCACACCCCTTCTCCTGAGCCCCGATCGGTCAACGCGTCGTCTCCTAAGCACCGATCGGTTAACGCGCCGTCTCCCCGCCCCGATCGGTCCACGCGCTGTCTCCTGAGTCCCGATACGTCCACGCGCAGTCGCCGAGCCCCAATTGGTCCACGCGCAACCGCCTGAGCCCCAGTCGGTTCACGCGCGGTCTCCGAGCCCCGATCGGTCCACGCGCCGTCGCCGAGCCATGATCGGTCCACGCGCGGCCTCCTGAGCCCCGATCAGTCCACGCGCCGTCGCCGAGCCGCGATCGGTCCACGCGCGGCCTCCTGAGGCCCGATTGGTTCACGCGCCGTATCCGAGCCCCAATCGGTCCACGCGCCGTCTCCTGAGCCCCGATCGGCCCACGCGCGGCCTCCTGAGCCCCGATCGGTCCACGCGCCGTCACCGAGCCGCGATCGGTTCACGCGCGGCGTCCTAAGCCCCGATCGGTCCACGCGCCGTCGCCGAACCCCAATTGGTCCACGCGAAACCGCCTGAGCCCCAGTCGGTCGACGCGTCGTCTCCGGGCCCCGATCGGTGCACGCGCCGTCTCCTAAGCCCGATCGGTCCACGCCCCGCCTCCGAGCGCCGATCGGTTCACGCCCCGTCTCGTAAGCCACAATCGGTCCACGCGCCTTCTCAGAGCGCTGATCATTTCACGCGCCGTCTCCTGAGCCCCGATCGTTCCACGCACCGTCTCCGAGCCCCGATCGGTCCACGCGGCGTCTCCTGAGCCCCGATCGGTGCACGCGCCGTCTCCTGAGCACCGATCGTTCCACACGCCGCCTCCTAAGCCCCGATCTGTCCAGGCGTCGTCTCCTAAGCCCCGACCGGTCCACGCGCCGTCTCCTGAGCCACGTTCGGCCCACGCGCCGTCTCCTGAACCCCGGTCGGTCCGCGCGCCGTCACCTGAGCCCCGATCGGTCGACGCGTCGTCTTCTAAGCCCCGATCGGTCCACGCATAGTCTCCTAAGCCCCGCTCGGTTAACGCGTCGTTTCCGAGCCCCGATCGGTCCACGCGTTGTCTCCTGAGCCCCAATTAGTCCACGCGCCGTCTCCTAAGCCCTGATCCGTCCACGGGCCGTGTCCGAGCTCCGATCGGTTCACGCGCCGTCTCCAAACCTCGATCCGTACACGCGTCGTCTCCGAGCCCTTATCGGTCCACGCGCCATCGCCGAGCCCCAATCGGTCCACGCGCCATCGCCGAGCCCCGATCGGTCCACGCGCCCTCTCCGAGCGCCGATCATTTCACGCGCCGTCTCCTGAGCCCCGATCGGTTCACACCCCTTCTCCTGAGCCCCGATCGATTCACGTGCCATCTCCTAAGCCCTGATCGGTCCACGCGCCTTCTCCTAAGCCCCGATCGGTCCACGCGCCGTCTCCGAGCCCCGATCGGTCCACGCGCCGTCTCCTGAGCCCAGATCGTTCCACGCGTCGTCCCCGAATCCCCGATCCGTACACGCGTCGTCTCCGAGCCACGATCGGTCCGTGCGACGCGTCCAGAGCCCCGATCGGTCCACGCGTCATCTCCCGATCTCCGGTCGGTCGACGCGCCGTCTCCTAAGCTCCGATCGGTCCACGCGCCGTCGCCTGAGCCCCGATCGTTCCACGCGCCGTCTCCGAGCTCTGATCGGCCCACGCGCCGTCTCCTAAGCCCCGGTCGGTCCAAGCGCCTTCTCCTAAGCCCCGATCGGTCAACGCGCCGTCTCCGAGCCACGATCGGTCCAGGCGCCGCTTCCTGCGCCCCGATCGGTCCACGCGCCGTCTCCTAAGCCCCAATCGGTCCAGGCGCCGCTTCCTGAGACCCGCTCGTTCCACGCGCCGTCTCCGAGCCCCGATCGATCCACGCGCCGCCTCCTGAGCCCCGATCGGTCCACGCGCTGTCTCCTGAGTCCCGATAGGTACACGCGTAGTCTCCTAAGCCCCGATCGGTCCACGCGTCGTCTCCGAGCTCTGATCGGTCCACACGCCGTTTCCTGAGCCCCGATCGGTCCATGCGTCGTCTTCTTAGCCCCGATGCCTCCACGCGACGTCTCCGAGCCACGATCGGTCCAGGCGCCGCTTCCTGAGCCCCGATCGGTCCACGCGCCGTATCCTAAGCCCCGATCGGTCCACGCGCCGTCTCTGAGCACTGATAACTTCACGCGCCGTCTCCTGAGCCCCGATCCGTCCACGCGTCGTCTCCTATGCCCCGCTCGGCTAACGCGTCGTTTCCGAGCCCCGATCGATCCACGCGTCGTCTCCTGGGCCCCAATTGGTCCACGCGTCGTCTCCGAGCTCCGATCGGTTCACGCGCCGTCTCCAAACCTCGATCCGTACACGCGTCGTCTCCGAGCCCTTATCGGTCCACGCGCCATCGCCGAGCCCCAATCGGTCCACGCGCCATCGCCGAGCCCCGATCGGTCCACGCGCCCTCTCCGAGCGCCGATCATTTCACGCGCCGTCTCCTGAGCCCCGATCGGTTCACACCCCTTCTCCTGAGCCCCGATCGATTCACGTGCCATCTCCTAAGCCCTGATCGGTCCACGCGCCTTCTCCTAAGCCCCGATCGGTCCACGCGCCGTCTCCGAGCCCCGATCGGTCCACGCGCCGTCTCCTGAGCCCAGATCGTTCCACGCGTCGTCCCCGAATCCCCGATCCGTACACGCGTCGTCTCCGAGCCACGATCGGTCCGTGCGACGCTTCCAGAGCCCCGATCGGTCCACGCGTCATCTCCCGATCTCCGGTCGGTCGACGCGCCGTCTCCTAAGCTCCGATCGGTCCACGCGCCGTCGCCTGAGCCCCGATCGTTCCACGCGCCGTCTCCGAGCTCTGATCGGCCCACGCGCCGTCTCCTAAGCCCCGGTCGGTCCAAGCGCCTTCTCCTAAGCCCCGATCGGTCAACGCGCCGTCTCCGAGCCACGATCGGTCCAGGCGCCGCTTCCTGCGCCCCGATCGGTCCACGCGCCGTCTCCTAAGCCCCAATCGGTCCAGGCGCCGCTTCCTGAGACCCGCTCGTTCCACGCGCCGTCTCCGAGCCCCGATCGATCCACGCGCCGCCTCCTGAGCCCCGATCGGTCCACGCGCTGTCTCCTGAGTCCCGATAGGTACACGCGTAGTCTCCTAAGCCCCGATCGGTCCACGCGTCGTCTCCGAGCTCTGATCGGTCCACACGCCGTTTCCTGAGCCCCGATCGGTCCATGTGTCGTCTTCTTAGCCCCGATGCCTCCACGCGACGTCTCCGAGCCACGATCGGTCCAGGCGCCGCTTCCTGAGCCCCGATCGGTCCACGCGCCGTATCCTAAGCCCCGATCGGTCCACGCGCCGTCTCTGAGCACTGATAACTTCACGCGCCGTCTCCTGAGCCCCGATCCGTCCACGCGTCGTCTCCTATGCCCCGCTCGGCTAACGCGTCGTTTCCGAGCCCCGATCGATCCACGCGTCGTCTCCTGGGCCCCAATTGGTCCACGCGTCGTCTCCGAGCCCCGATCGGTCCACGCGCCGTCGCCGAGCCATGATCGGTCCACGCGCGGCCTCCTGAGCCCCGATCAGTCCACGCGCCGTCGCCGAGCCGCGATCGGTCCACGCGCGGCCTCCTGAGGCCCGATTGGTTCACGCGCCGTATCCGAGCCCCAATCGGTCCACGCGCCGTCTCCTGAGCCCCGATCGGCCCACGCGCGGCCTCCTGAGCCCCGATCGGTCCACGCGCCGTCACCGAGCCGCGATCGGTTCACGCGCGGCGTCCTAAGCCCCGATCGGTCCACGCGCCGTCGCCGAACCCCAATTGGTCCACGCGAAACCGCCTGAGCCCCAGTCGGTCGACGCGTCGTCTCCGGGCCCCGATCGGTGCACGCGCCGTCTCCTAAGCCCGATCGGTCCACGCCCCGTCGCCGAGCGCCGATCGGTTCACGCGCCGTCTCCTGGGACCCGATCCGTCTACACGCTGGCGCCGAGCCGCGATCGGTCCACGCCCGGCCTCCTGAGCCCCGATCGGTCCACGCGTCGTCTCCGAGCCCCGGTCGGTCCACGCGCCGTCTCCGAGCCCCGATCGGTTCACGCATCGTCTCCTAAGCCCCGATCGGTTAACGCGCCGTCTCCGAGTCGCGATTGGTCCACGCGCCGTCGCCGAACCCCAATTGGTCCACGCGCAACCGCCTGAGCCCCAGTCGGTCCACGCGTTGTCTCCGAGCTCCAATCGGTCCACGCCCCGTTTCCTGGGCCCCGATCGGTCCATACGTCGTCTTCTAAACCCCGATGCCTCCACGCGCCGTCTCCGAGCCAGATCGGTTCAGGCGCCGCTTCCCGAGCCCCGATCAGTCCACGCGCCGTCTCCTAAGCCCCGACCGGCTCACGCGCCGTCTCCTGTGCCCCGATCGATTCACGTACCGTCTCCTAAGCCCCGATCGGTCCACCCGTCGTCTCTTAAGCCCCAATCGGTCCACGCGCCATCTCCGAGCGCCGATCATTTCACGCGCTGTCTCCTGAGTCCCGCTCGGTCCACGCGCCGTCACCTGAGCCCTGATCGGTCGACGCGTCGTCTCCTGAGCCCCGATCGCTCCACACGCCGTTTCTTGAGCCACGATCGGTCCACGCGTCGTCTTCAAAGCCCCGATCCGTACACGCGTCGTCTCCGAGCCTCGATCTGTCCACGCGCCGTCGCCGAGCCCCGATCGGTCCACGCGCCGTCTCCGAGCCCCGATCGGTCCGTGCGCCGCTTTCACAGCCCCGATCGGTCCACGCGTCATCTCCTGATCTCCGATCGGTCCACGCGCCGTCTCCTAAGCCCCGATCGGTCCACGCGCCGGCTCCGAGCGCCGATCGGTTGACGCGCCGTCTCCTGAGCCCCGATCGTTCCACGTGCCGTCTCCGAGCCCCGATCGGTCCACGCGGCGTCTCCTAAGCCCCGTTCGGTCCAAACGCCTTCTCCTAAACCCCGGTCGGTCCACACGCCGTCTCCGAGCCCCGATCGGTCCATGCATCGTCTCCTAAGCCCCGATCGGCTAACGCGTCGACTCCGAGCCGCGATCGTTCCACGCGCCGTCCCCGATCCCCGATCGATCCACGCGCCGTCTCCGAGCGCCGATCGGTTCACGCGCGGTCTCCCGAGCCCCGTTCGTTCCACACGGCGTCTCCGAGCTCCGATCGGTCCAGGTGCCGTTTCCGAGCCCCGATTGGTCCATGCGTCGTCTTCGAAGCCCCGATGCCTCCACGCGCCGTCTCCGAGCCACGATCGGTGCAGGCGCCGCTTCCTGAGCCCCGATCGGTCCACGCGCTGTCTCCTGAGCCCCGATCCATCCACGCGCAGTCGCCGAGCCGCGATCGGTCCACGCGCGGTCTACTGAGCTCCGGTCGGTCCACACGCCGCGGCGAACCCCAATTGGTCCACGCGCAACCTCTCGAGCCCCAGTCGGTAAACGCGCTGTCTCCGAGCCCCGATCGGTCCACGTATGTTCTCCTAAGCCCGAATTAGTCCACGCGCCGTCTCCTAAGCCCCGATCTGCCCACGGGCCGTCTCCGAGCCCCGATGGGTCCACGCGTCGCCTCCTGAGCCCCGATCGATCCACGCGAGTCTCCTGAGCCCCGATCGAATCACGGGCCGTCTCCTAAGCCCCGATCGGTCCACACGTCGCCTCCTAAGCCCCAATCGGTGAACGCGTCGTCTCCTAAGCCCCGATCCGTCGCCCCGTCGTCTCCTGAGCCCCGATCAATTGACGCGTCTTCTCCTGAGCCCCGATCGCTCCTCGCGCCGTCTCCTGAGCCCCGCTCGGTCCATGCGTCGTCTTCTTAGCCTCGATGCCACCACGCGCCGTATCCTAAGCCCCGATCTGCCCACGGGCCGTTTCCGAGCTCCGATCGGTCCACGCGCCGTCTCCAAGCCTCGATCCGTACACGCGCCGTCTCCGAGCCCCGATCGTTCCACGCGCCGTCTCCTGAGCCCCGATCGGTTCACGCATCGTCTCCTAAGCCCCGATACGTCCACATGCCGTATCCGAGCCCCGATCGGTTCGCGTGACGCATTCTAAGTCACGGTCCGTCCACGCGCCGTCTCCGAGCACCGATCGGTCCACGCGCCGCCTCCTAAGCCCCGATCGGTCCACGCGTCGTCTCCTAAGCCCCGATCGGTCGACGGGTCGTCTCCTAAGCCCCGATCGGTCGACGCGTCGTCTCCTAATCCCCGGTCGGTCCACGCGCCGTCGCCGAACCCCAATTGGACCACGAGCCACCTCCTGAGCACCAATCGGTCCACGCATCGTCTCCTAAACACTGCTCTGTTAACGCGTCATCTCCTGCACTCCGATCGCTCCACGCGCCGTCTCCTGAGCGCCGATCGGTTCACACGTCGCCTCCTAAGCCCCAATCGGTGAACGCGTCGTCTCCTAAGCCCCGATCCGTCGCCGCGTCGTCTCCTGAGCCCCGATCAATTGACGCGTCTTCTCCTGAGCCCCGATCGCTCCTCGCGCCGTTTCCTGAGCCCCGCTCGGTCCATGCGTCGTGTTCTTAGCCCCGATGCCTCCACGCGCCGCGTCCGGAGCCCCGATCGATCCACGCGAATCTCCTGAGCTCCGGTCGGTCCACGTACCGTCTCCGAAGCCCCGATCGGTCCACGCGTCGTCTCCGAGTCACGATAGGTCCAGGCGCCGCTTCCTGAGCCCCGATCGATCCACGCGCCGTCTCGTAGGCCACAATCGGTCCACGCGCCATCGCCGAGCCCCGATCGGTCCACACCCCTTCTCCTGAGCCCCGATCGGTCGACGCGTCGTCTCCTAAGCCCCGACCGGTGCACTCGCCGTCTCCTGTGCCCCGATCGATTCACGTGCCGTCTCCTAAGCCCCGATCGGTTCGCCCGTCGTCTCTTAAGTCCCAATCGGTCCACGCGCCCTCTCCGAGCGCCGATCATTTCACGCGCCGTCTCCTGAGCCCCGGTCGGTCCGCGCGCCGTCACCTGAGCCCCGATCGGTCGACGCGTCGTCTTCTGAGCCCCGATCGTTCCACGCGCCGTCTCCGAGCTCCGATCGGTCGACGCGTCGTCGCCTACACCCCAATCCGTCCACACGTCGTCTCCGAGCCCCGATGGGTCCACGAGTCGCCTCCTGAGCCCCGGTCGGTCCACGCGCCGTCTCCTGAGCCCCGATCGGTCCACCCGTCGTCTTCTAAGCCCCGATCGGTCCACGCGTTGTCTCCTAAGCCCCGATCGGTCCACGCGTAGTCTCCTAAGCTCCGCTCGGTTAACGCGTCGTATCCGAACCCCGATCGGTCCACGCGCCGTCGCCGAGCCATGATCGGTCCACGCGCGGTCTCCTGAGCCCCGGTTGGTCCACGCGCCGTCGCCGAGCCATGATCGGCCCACGCGAGGCTCCTGAGCCCCGGTCGGTCCGCGCGCCGTCTCCTGAGCCCCGATCGGTCGACGCGTCGTTTCCTGAGCCCCGATCGATCCACGCGTCGTCTCCTGAGCCCCGATCGCTCCACGCGCCGATTTCTGAGCCCCGATCAATTGACGCGTCTTCTCCTGAGCCCCGATCGCTCCTCGCGCCGTCTCCTGAGCCCCACTCGGTCTCTGCGTCGTCTTCTTAGCCACGATGCCTCCACGCGCCGTCTCCGAGCCACGATCGGTCTAGGCGTCGCTTCCTGAGCCCCGATCGGTCATCGCGCCGTCTCCTAAGCCCCAATCGGTCCACGCGCCGCCTCCTAAGCCCCGATCGATCCACGCGTCGTCTCCGAACGCCGATCGGTTCACGCGCCGTCTCCTTTGCTCCGATCGTTCCACGCGCCGTCTCCGAGGCCCAATCGGTCCACGCATCGTCTCCTAAGCCCCGATCGGTTAACGCGCCGTCTCCGAGCCCCGATTGGTCCACACGCCGTCTCCGAGTCCCGATCGGTCCGCATGCCGCATTCTAAGCCACGGTCAGTCCTCGCGCCGTCTCCGAGCACCGATCGGTCCACGCGTCGTCCCCTAATACCCGATCGGTCCACGCGTCGTCTCCTAAGCCCCGATCCGTCGACGCGTCGCCTCCTGAGCCCCGATCGATCCACGCGCCGCCTCCTCAACCCCGATCGCTCCACGTGCCGTTTCCTGATCCCCGATTGGTCCACACGCCTTCTCCGAGCCCCGATCGGTCCGCGTGCCGCATTCTAAGCCACGGTCCATCCACTCGCCATCTCCGAGCCCCGCTCGATCCACGCGTCGTCTCCTAAGCCTCGATCGGTCCACGCGCCGTCTCCGGGCGCCGATCGGGTCACGCGCCGTCTTCTGAGCCCCGATCGTTCCACGCGCCGCCTCCTAAACACCGATCGGTCCAGGCTTCGTCTCCTAAGCACCGACCGGTCGACGCGTCGTCTCCTGAGCCCCGGTCGGTTCACGCGCCGTCTCCGAGCCCGATCGGTCCACGCATCGTCTCCTAAGCCCCTATCGGCGAACGCGCCGTCTCCGAGCCCCGATCGGTCCTCGCGCAACCGCCTGAGCCCCAGTCGGACCACGCGCTGTCTCCGAGCCCCGATCGGTCCACGCGTCGTCTCCGAGCACCGATCGGTCCACGCGCCGTCGCCGAGCCATGATCGGTCCATGCGCGGCCTCCTGAGCACCGATCGGTCCACGCGCCGTCGCCGAGCCGCGATCGGTCCACGCGCGGCCTCCTGAGCCCCGATTGGTCCACGCGCCGTCACCGAGCCGCGATCGGTCCACGCGCGACCTCCTGAGCCCCGGTTGGTTCACGCGCCGTATCCGAGCCCCCATCGGTCCACGCGTCGTCTCCGAGCCCCGATCCGTCCACGCGCCGTCGCCGAGCAGTGATCGGTCCACGCGAGACTCCTGAGTCCCGGTCGGTACGCGCGCCGTCTCCTGAGCCCCGATCGGTCGACGAGTCGTTTCCTGAGCCCCGATCGATCCACGCGTCGTCCCCTGAGCCCCGATCGCTCCACGCGCCGATTTCTGAGCCCCGATCAATTGACGCGTCTTCTCCTGAGCCCCGATCGCTCCTCGCGCCGTCTCCTGAGCCCCGATCGGTCCAGACGCCGCTTCCTGAGCCCCGATCGGTCCACGCGCCGTCTCCTAAGCCCCAATCGGTCCACGCGCCGTCTCCTAAGCCCCGATCGGTCCAAGCGGCGTCTCCGAGCCCCCATCGGTCCACGCGGCGTTTTCTGAGCACCGTTCGGTCCACGCGTCGTCTTCAAAGCCCCGATGCCTCCACGCGCCGTCTCCGAGCCACGATCGGTCCGTGCGCCGCTTCCAGAGCCCCGAACGGTGCACGCGTCTTCTCCTGATCTCCGATCGGTCCACGCGCCGTCTCATATGCCCCGATCGGTCCACGCGCCGTCTCATAAGCCCCGATCGGTCCACTCGCCGTCTCCGAGCGCCGATCGGTTCACGCGCCGTCTCCTGAGCCCCGATCGTTCCACGCACCGTTTCCGAGCCCCGATCGGTCCACGTGCCGTCTCCTGAGCCCGGATCGGTCCACCCGTCGTCCGCGAATCCCCGATCCGTACACGCGTCGTCTCCGAGCCTCGATCGGTCCACGCGTCGTCTCCTGATCTCCGATCGGTCCACACGCCATCTCCTAAGCCCCGATCATTCCACGTGCCATCTCCGAGCCCCGATCGGTCAACGCGCCGTCTCATAAGCCCCGATCGGACCACGCGCCGTCTCCGAGCTCCGATCGGTCCACGCGCCGTCTCCTAAGCCCCGATCGGTCCAAGCGCCTTCTCCTAAGCCCCGATGGGTCCACGCGCCGTCTCCGAGCGCCGATCAGTTCACGCGCCGGCACCTGAGCCCCGATCGTTCCACGCGCCGTCTCCGACCCCCGATCGGTCCACGCGCCGTCTCCTGAGCCCGGATCGTTCCACGCGTCGTCACCGGAGCCCCGATCGTTCCACGTGCCGTCTCCTAGCCCCGATTGGTGCACGCGCCGTCTCCTGAGCACCGATCGTTCCACACGCCGCCTCCTAAGCTCCGATCTGTTCAGGCGTCGTCTCCAAAGCCCCGACCGGTCCACGCGCCGTCTCCTGAGCCCCGTTCGGCCCACGTGCCGTCTCCTAGCCCCGATCGGTTCACGCATCGTCTCCTAAGCCCCGATCGGTTAACGCGCGGCCTCCTGAGCCCCGATCGGTCCACGCGCCGTCACCGAGCCGCGATCGGTCCACGCGTGGCCTCCTGAGCCCCGGTTGGTTTACGCACCGTCTCCTGATCCCCATCGGTCCACGCGACGCCTCCGGAGCCCCGATCGATCCACACGAGTCTCCTGAGCCCCGGTCGGTCCACGCGCCGTCACCTGAGCCCCGATCGGTCCACGCGCCTTCTCCTAAGCCCCGATCGGTCCAGGCACCGCTTCCTGAGCCCCGATCGATCCACACGTCGTCTCCTAAGCCCCAATCGGGCCACGCGTCGTCTCCTAAGCCCCGATCCGTCGCCGCGTCGTCTCCTGAGTCCCGATCAATTGACGCGACTTCTCCTGAGCCCCGATCGCTCCTCGCGCCGTCTCCTGAGCCCCGCTCGGTCCATGCGTGGTCTTCTAAGCCCCGATGCCTCCACGCACCGTCTCCTGAGCCCCGATCGTTCCACGTGCCATCTCCGAGCCCCGATCGCGCCACGCGCCGTCTCCGAGCCCCGATCGGTCCACGCGCCGTCACCGAGCCGCGATCAATCCACGCGCGGCCTCCTGAGCCCCGGTTGGTTTACGCACCGTCTCCTGATCCCCATCGGTCCACGCGGCGCCTCCGGAGCCCCGATCGATCCACACGAGTCTCCTGAGCCCCGGTCGGTCCGCGCGCCGTCACCTGAGCCCCGATCGGTCCACGCATCGTCTCCTGAGCCCCGATCCTTCCACACGCCGCTTCTAGAGCCCCGATGGGTGCACGCGTCGTCTCCTGATCTCCGATCGATCTACGCGCCGTCTCCTAAGCCCCGATCGGTCCACGCGCCTTCTCCTAAGCCCCAATCGGTCCACGCGCCGGCTCCTGAGCCCCGATCGCTCCAGGTGCCGTTTTGTGAGCACCGTTCGGTCCACGCGTCGTCTTCAAAGCCCCGATGCCTCCACGCGCTGTCTCCGAGCCACGATCGGTCCGTGCGCCGCTTCCAGAGCCCTATCGGTCCACGCGTCCTCTCCTGATCTCCTATTGGTCCACGCGCCGTCTCCTAAGCCGCGATCGGTCCAGGTGCCGTCTCCGAGCGCCGATCAGTTCACGCGCCGTCTCCTGAGCCCTGATCGGTCCACGCGTCGTTCCCTAAGCTCCGATCCATCCACGCGCAGTCTCCTGAGCCCCGATCGGTCCACGCATCGCCTCCTGAGCTCCGGACGGTCCAGGCGCCGTCTCCGAACCCCGAGCGGTCGACGCGCCGTCTCCGAGCCCCGATGGGTCCACGCGCCGTCGCCGAACCCCAATTGGTCCACGCGCAACCGCCTGAGCCCCAGTCGGTCCACGCGCCGTTTCCTGAGCCCCGATCGGTCCACGCACCGTGTCCTGATCCCCATCGGTCCACGTGGCGCCTCCGGAGCCCCGATCGATCTACGCGAGGCTTCTGAGCCCGGGTCCGTCCACGCGCCGTCTCCTAAGCCCCGATCGCTCCAGGTGCCGTTTTCTGAGCACCGTTCGGTCCACGCGTCGTCTTCAAAGCCCCGATGCCTCCACGCGCCGTCTCCGAGCCACGATCGGTCCGTGCGCCGCTTCCAGAGCCCTATCGGTCCACGCGTCCTCTCCTGATCTCCTATTGGTCCACGCGCCGTCTCCTGAGCCCCGATCGTTCTACGCGCCGTCTCCGAGCCCCGATCCGTCCACGCGCAGTCGCCGAGCCCCAATCGGTTCACGCACGGTCTCCTGAGCCCCAGTCGGTACACGCGCTGTCTCCGAGCCCCGATGGGTCCACGCATCGTCTCCTAAGCCCCGATCGGTCCACGCGTCGTCTCCTACGCCCCGATCGGTCCACGCGCCGTCTCCGAGCACCGGTTGGTCCACGCGCCGTCGCCCGAACCCCAATAGGTCCACGCGCCGTCGCCCGAACCCCAATTGGTCCACGAGCAACCTCCTGAGCTCCAGTCGGTCCACGCGCAGTCGCCGAGCCCCGATCGATCCCCGCATCGTCCCCTAAGTCCCGATCGGTTGACGCGTCATTTACGAGCCGCGATCGGTCTACGCGCCGTCTCCTGAGCCCCGATCGGTCCACACGCCGTCTCCTAAGCCCCGATCCGTCCACGGGCCGTCTGTAAACCGTGATCGGTCAACACTCCGTCACCAAGCCCCGATCCGTACAAGCGTCGTGTCCGAGCCCCGATCTGTTAACGCGCCGTCTCCGAGCCCCGATCGGCCCACGCGCCGTCTCCTGAGCCCCGATCCGTCCACGCGCAGTCGCCGAGCCCCGGTCGGTCCAGTCGCCGTCTCCTGAGCCCCGATCGGTCCACACCCCTTCCCCTGAGCCCCGATCGGTCGACGCGTCGTCTCCTTAGACCCGACCGGTTCACCCTCCGTCTCCTGTGCACCGATCGATTGACGAGCCGTCTCCTAAGCCCCGATCGATCCACACGTCGTCTCCTAAGCCCCAATCGGGCCACGCGTCGTCTCCTAAGCCCCGATCCGTCGCCGCGTCGTCTCCTGAGTCCCGATCAATTGACGCGACTTCTCCTGAGCCCCGATCGCTCCTCGCGCCGTCTCCTGAGCCCCGCTCGGTCCATGCGTGGTCTTCTAAGCCCCGATGCCTCCACGCACCGTCTCCTGAGCCCCGATCGTTCCACGTGCCATCTCCGAGCCCCGATCGCGCCACGCGCCGTCTCCGAGCGCCGATTGGTGCACGCGTCGTCTCCTGAGCACCGATCGTTCCACGCGCCGTCTCCTAAGCCCCTATCGGTCCACGCGCCGTCACCGAGCCGCGATCAATCCACGCGCGGCCTCCTGAGCCCCGGTTGGTTTACGCACCGTCTCCTGATCCCCATCGGTCCACGCGGCGCCTCCGGAGCCCCGATCGATCCACACGAGTCTCCTGAGCCCCGGTCGGTCCGCGCGCCGTCACCTGAGCCCCGATCGGTCCACGCATCGTCTCCTGAGCCCCGATCCTTCCACACGCCGCTTCTAGAGCCCCGATCGGTGCACGCGTCGTCTCCTGATCTCCGATCGATCTACGCGCCGTCTCCTAAGCCCCGATCGGTCCACGCGCCTTCTCCTAAGCCCCGATCGGTCCAGGCACCGCTTCCTGAGCCCCGATCGGTCCACGCGCCGTCTCCCAGCACCGATCATTTCACGCGCCGTCTCCTGAGCCCCGATCGTTCCACGCGCCGTCTCCGAGCCCCGATCGATCCACGCGCCGTCTCCTGAGCCCCGATCGGTCCACGCGCCGTATCCTAAGCCCCGATCGGTCCACGGGCCGTCTCTGAGCGCCGATAAGTTCAAGCGCCGTCTCCTGAGCCCCGATCGTTCCACGCGGCCCCTCCGAGCCCCGATCGATCCACGCGCCGTCTCCTGAGCCCCGGTCGGTCCGCGCGTCGTTTTCTTAGCCTCGATGCCTCCACGCGCCGTCTTCGAGCCACGATCGGTCCAGGCGCCGCTTCCTGAGCCCCGATCGGTCCACGCGCCGTCTCGTAAGCCCCAGTCGGTCTACGCGTCGTCTCAGAGCGCCGATCATTTCACGCGCCGTCTCGTAAGCCCCGATCATTCCACGCCCCGTCTTCGAGCCCCGATCGGTCCACGCGCCGTCTCCTAAGCCCCGATCGGTCCACGCCCCGTCTTCGAGCCCCGATCGGTCCACGCGCCGTCTCCTAAGCCCCTATCGGTCCACGCGCCGTCTCCGAGCGCCGATCGGTTCACGCGCCGTCTCCTGAGCCCCGATCGTTTCACGCGTCATCGCCGAATCCCCGATCCGTACACGCGTCGTCTCCGAGCCTCGATCGGTCCACGCGCCGTCGCGGAGCCCCGATCAGTCCAGGCGTGGCCTCCTGAGCCTCGATCGGTCCACGCGCGGCCTCCTGAGCCCCGCTCGGATCACGCGCCGTCTCCGAGCCCCGATCGATCCACGCGTCGTCTTCCAAGCCCAGATGCCTCCTCGCGCCGTCTCCGAGCCACGATCGGTCCAAGCGCTGCTTCCTGAGTCCCAATCGGTCCACGCGTTGTCTCCTAAGCCCCGATCGGTCCACGCGCCGTCTCCGAGCTCCGATCGGTCCACGCGCCGTCTCCTAAGCCCCGGTCGGTCCAAGCGCCTTCTGCTAAGCCTCGACCGGTCCACGCGCCGTCTCATGAGCCCCGTTCGGCCCACGTGCCGTCTCCTAGCCCCGATCGGTTCACGCATCGTCTCCTAAGCCCCGATCGGTTAACGCGCGGCCTCCTGAGCCCCGATCGGTCCACGCGCCGTCACCGAGCCGCGATCGGTCCACGCGCGGCCTCCTGAGCCCCGATCCCTCCACACGCCGCTTCTAGAGCCCCGATCGGTGCACGCGTCGTCTCCTGATCTCCGGTCGATCTACGCGCCGTCTCCTAAGCCCCGATCGGTCCACGCGCCTTCTCCTAAGCCCCGATCGGTCCAGGCACCGCTTCCTGAGCCCCGATCGGTCCACGCGCCGTCTCCGAGCGCCGATCATTTCACGCGCCGTCTCCTGAGCCCCGATCGTTCCACGCGCCGTCTCCGAGCCCCGATCGATCCACGCGCCGTCTCCTGATCCCCGATCGGTCCACGCGCCGTATCCTAAGCCCCGATCGGTCCACGGGCCGTCTCTGAGCGCCGATAAGTTCAAGCGCCGTCTCCTGAGCCCCGATCGTTCCACGCGCCGTCTCCTGAGCCCGGATCGGTCCACGCGCCGTCTCCTGAGCCCCGATCGGTCGACGCGTCGTCTTCTGAGCCTCGATCGATCCACGCGTCGTCTCCTGAGCCCCAACCGCTCCACACGCCGTTACCTGATCCCCGATCGGTCCACGCATCGTCTCCGAGCACCGATCGGTCCACGCGCCGCTTTCTGAGCCCCGATCGGTCCACGCGCCGTGTCCGAGCCCCGATCGGTTCACGCATCGTCACCTAAGCCCCGATCGGTCTACGCGTCGTCACTGAGCCATGATCGGTCCACGCGCGGCTCCTGAGCCCCCATCGGTCCACGCGCCGTCGCCGAGCCGGGATCGGTCCACGCGCGGGCTCCTGAGCCCCGGTTGGTTCACGCGCCGTATCCGAGCCCCAATCGGTCCACGCGCCGGCTCCTGAGCCCCGATCGCTCCAGGTGCCGTTTTGTGAGCACCGTTCGGTCCACGCGTCGTCTTCAAAGCCCCGATGCCTCCACGCGCCGTCTCCGAGCCACGATCGGTCCGTGCGCCGCTTCCAGAGCCCTATCGGTCCACGCGTCCTCTCCTGATCTCCTATTGGTCCACGCGCCGTCTCCTAAGCCGCGATCGGTCCAGGTGCCGTCTCCGAGCGCCGATCGGTTCACGCGCCGTCTCCTGAGCCCTGATCGGTCCACGCGTCGTTCCCTAAGCTCCGATCCATCCACGCGCAGTCTCCTGAGCCCCGATCGGTCCACGCATCGCCTCCTGAGCTCCGGACGGTCCAGGCGCCGTCTCCGAACCCCGAGCGGTCGACGCGCCGTCTCCGAGCCCCGATGGGTCCACGCGCCGTCGCCGAACCCCAATTGGTCCACGCGCAACCGCCTGAGCCCCAGTCGGTCCACGCGCCGTTTCCTGAGCCCCGATCGGTCCACGCACCGTGTCCTGATCCCCATCGGTCCACGTGGCGCCTCCGGAGCCCCGATCGATCTACGCGAGGCTTCTGAGCCCGGGTCCGTCCACGCGCCGTCTCCTAAGCCCCGATCGCTCCAGGTGCCGTTTTCTGAGCACCGTTCGGTCCACGCGTCGTCTTCAAAGCCCCGATGCCTCCACGCGCCGTCTCCGAGCCACGATCGGTCCGTGCGCCGCTTCCAGAGCCCTATCGGTCCACGCGTCCTCTCCTGATCTCCTATTGGTCCACGCGCCGTCTCCTGAGCCCCGATCGTTCTACGCGCCGTCTCCGAGCCCCGATCCGTCCACGCGCAGTCGCCGAGCCCCAATCGGTTCACGCACGGTCTCCTGAGCCCCAGTCGGTACACGCGCTGTCTCCGAGCCCCGATGGGTCCACGCATCGTCTCCTAAGCCCCGCTCGGTTAACGCGTCGTTTCGGAGCCCCGATCGGTCTACGCGCCATCTCCTGAGCCCCGATCGGTCCACGCGTCGTCTCCTGAGCGTCGATCGTTCCACGCGCCGTCTCCGAGCGTCGATCGGTCCACGCGCCGTCCCCTGAGCCCCGATCGGTCCACGCGCCGTCTCCGAGCGCCGATCCGTCCACGCGCCGTCTTATGAGCCCCGATCGGTCCAGGCATCGTCTCCTAAGCCCCGGACGGTCCACCCGCCGTTTCCGAGCCCCGATCGCTCCACGCGCCGTCTCCTGAGCCCCGATCGGTCCACGCATCGTCTCCTAAGCCCCGATCCGTCGCCGCGTCGTGTCCTGAGCCCCGATCAATTGACGCGTCTTCTCCTGAGCCCCGATCGCTCCTCGCGCCGTCTCTTGAACCCCGATCATTCCACGCGCCTTCTCCTAAGCCACGATCGGTCCACGCGCCGTCTCCGAGCCCCAGTCGGTCCACGCGCTGTCTCCGAGCACCGATCGGTCCACGCGGCGCCTCTGGTGCCCCGATCGATCCACGCGAGTCTCCTGAGCCCCAGTCGGTCCGCGCGCCGTCTCCTGAGCCCCGATTGTTCTACGCGTCGTCTCCTGAGCCCCGATCGATCCACGCGTCGTCTCCTGAGCCCCGATCGCACCACACGCCGTTTCCTGAGCCCCGATCGGTCCACGCGTCGTCTTCAAAGCCCCGATGCCTCCACGCGCCGTCTCCGAGCCACGATCGGTCCGTGCGCAACTTTCACAACCCCGATCGGTCCACGCGTCATCTTCTGATCTCCGATCGGTCCACGCGCCGTCTCCTAAGCCCCGTTCGGTCCAAGCGCCTTCTCCTAAACCCCGGTCGGTCCACACGCCGTCTCCGAGCCTCGATCGGTCCACACGCCGTGTCCGATCCCCGATCGGTCCGCGTACCGCATTCTGAGTCGCGGTCCGTCCACGCGCCGTCTCCGAGCACCGATCGGTCGACGCGCCGTCTTCTAAGCCCAGATGCCTCCTCGCGCCGTCTCCGAGCCATGATGGGTCCAGGCGCCGCTTCCTGAGCCCCGGTCGGTCCACGCGTTGTCTCCTAAGCCCCGATCGGTCCACGCGTCGTCTCCTAAGCGCCGATCCGTCGACGCGTCGTCTCCTGAGCCCCGATCGATCCACGCGTCTTCTCCTGAGCCCCGACCGCTCCACCCGTCGTCTCCGAGCTCCGATCGGTTCACGCGGCGCCTCCGAGCCCCGATCGATCCACGCGTCGTCTTCTAAGCCCAGATGCCTCCTCGCGCCGTCTCCGAGCCCCGATCGGTCCAGGCACCGCTTCCTGAGCCCCGAACGTTCCACGCGCCGTCTCCGAGCCCCGATCGACCCACGCGCCGTCTCCTGAGCCCCGATCGGTCCACGCGCCGTATCCTAAGCCCCGATCGGTCCACGGGCCGTCTCTGAGCGCCGATAAGTTCAAGCGCCGTCTCCTGAGCCCCGATCGTTCCACGCGGCCCCTCAGAGCCCCGATCGATCCACGCGCCGTCTCCTGAGCCACGGTCGGTCCGCGCGTCGTCTTCAAAGCCCCGATGCCTCCACGCGCCATCTCCAAGCCCCGATCGCCCCTCGCGCCGTCTCCTGAGCCCCGCTGGATCCATGCGTCGTCTTCTTACCCTCGATGCCTCCACGCGCCGTCTTCGAGCCACGATCGGTCCAGGCGCCGCTTCCTGAGCCCCGATCGGTCCACGCGCCGTCTCGTAAGCCCCAATCGGTCTACGCGTCGTCTCAGAGCGCCGATCATTTCACGCGCCGTCTCGTAAGCCCCGATCATTCCACGCCCCGTCTTCGAGCCCCGATCGGTCCACGCGCCGTCTCCTAAGCCCCGATCATTCCACGCCCCGTCTTCGAGCCCCGATCGGTAAACGCGCCGTCTCCTAAGCCCCGATCCGTACACGCGTCGTCTCCGAGCCTCGATCGGTCCACGCGCCGTCGCGGAGCCCCGATCAGTCCAGGCGTGGCCTCCTGAGCCTCGATCGGTCCACGCGCGGCCTCCTGAGCCCCGGTCGGATCACGTGCCGTCTCCTAGCCCCGATCGGTTCACGCATCGTCTCCTAAGCCCCGATCGGTTAACGCGCGGCCTCCTGAGCCCCGATCGGTCCACGCGCCGTCACCGAGCCGCGATCGGTCCACGCGCGGCCTCCTGAGCCCCGATCCCTCCACACGCCGCTTCTAGAGCCCCGATCGGTGCACGCGTCGTCTCCTGATCTCCGGTCGATCTACGCGCCGTCTCCTAAGCCCCGATCGGTCCACGCGCCTTCTCCTAAGCCCCGATCGGTCCAGGCACCGCTTCCTGAGCCCCGATCGGTCCACGCGCCGTCTCCTGAGCCCCGATCGGTCGACGCGTCGTCTTCTGAGCCTCGATCGATCCACGCGTCGTCTCCTGAGCCCCAACCGCTCCACACGCCGTTACCTGAGCCCCGATCGGTCCACGCATCGTCTCCGAGCACCGATCGGTCCACGCGCCGCTTTCTGAGCACCGTTCGGTCCACGCGTCGTCTTCAAAGCCCCGATGCCTCCACGCGCCTTCTCCAAGCCCCGATCGCCCCTCGCGCCGTCTCCTGAGCCCCGCTCGATCCATGCGTCGTCTTCTTAGCCCCGATGCCTCCACGCGCCGTCTTCGAGCCACGATCGGTCCAGGCGCCGCTTCCTGAGCTTCGATCGGTCCACGCGCCGTCTCGTAAGCCCCAATCGGTCTACGCGCCGTCTCAGAGCGCCGATCATTTCACGCGCCCTCTCGTGAGCCCCGATCCTTCCACGCCCCATCTTCGAGCCCCGATCGGTCCACGCGCCGTCTCCTAAGCCCCTATCGGTCCACGCGCCGTCTCCGAGCGCCGATCGGTTCACGCGCCGTCTCCTGAGCCCCGATCGTTCCACGCGCCGTCTCCGAGCCCCGATCCGTCCACGCGCCGTCTCCTGAGCCCGGATCGGTCCACGCGTCATCGCCGAATCCCCGATCCGTAGACGCGTCGTCTCCGAGCCTCGATCGGTCCACGCGCCGTCGCGGAGCCCCGATCGGTCCAGGCGTGGCCTCCTGAGCCTCGATCGGTCCACGCGTTGTCTCCTAAGCCCCGATCGGTCCACGCGCCGTCTCCGAGCCCCGATCGGTTCACGCATCGTCACCTAAGCCCCGATCGGTCTACGCGTCGTCACCGAGCCATGATCGGTCCACGCGCGGCTCCTGAGCCCCCATCGGTCCACGCGCCGTCGCCGAGCCGGGATCGGTCCACGCGCGGGCTCCTGAGCCCCGATCGGTCCACGCGCCGTCGCCGAGCCGGGATCGGTCCACGCGCGGGCTACAGAGCCCCGGTTGGTTCACGCGCCGTATCCGAGCCCCAATCGGTCCACGCGCCGGCTCCTGAGCCCCGATCGGTCCACGCGCCGTCTCCTGAGCCCCGATCGCTCCACGCACCGTTTTCTGAGCACCGTTTGGTCCACGCGTCGTCTTCAAAGCCCCGATGCCTCCACGCGCCGTCTCCGAGCCACGATCCGTCCGTGCGCCGGTTCCAGAGCCCTCTCGGTCCACGCGCCGTCTCCGAGCTCCGATCGGTCCACGCGCCGTCTCCTATGCCCCGATCGGTCCAAGCGCCTTCTGCTAAGCCCCGATCGGTCCACGCGCCGTCTCCGAGCGCCGATCGGTTCACGCGCCGTCACCTGAGCCCCGATCGTTCCACGCGCCGTCTCCGAGCCCCGATCGGTCTACGCGCCATCTCCTAAGCCCCGATCGGTCCACGCGCCTTCTCCTCATCCCCGATCGGTCCACGCGCCGTCTCGGAGCCCCGATCGGCCCACGCGCCGTCTCCTGAGCCCCGATCCGTCCACGCGCAGTCGCCGAGCCCCGATCGGTCCAGGCGCCGTCTCCTGAGCCTCGATCGGTCCACACGCCTTTCCCTGAGGCCCGATCGGTCGACGCGTCGTCTCCTAAGACCCGACCGGATCACCTGCCGTCTCCTGAGCCCCGATCGGTCCACGCGTCTTCTCCTGAGCCCCGATCGCTCGACGCGCCGTATCCGATCGCCGATCGGTCCGCGTGACGCATTCTAAGCTACGGTCCGTCCACGCGTCGTCTCCTGAACCCCGATACGTCCACACACAGGCGCCGAGCCCCGATCGATCCACGGGTCGTCTTCTAAGCCCAGATGCCTCCACGCGACGTCTCCTGAGCCCCGAACGGTCCACGCGTCAACTCCTAAGCCCCGATCGGTCCACGTGCCATCTCCTGAGCCCCCATCGGTCCAGGCGTCGTCTCCGAGCCCCGATCGGTCCACACATCGTCTCCTAAGCCCCAATCGGTCCACGCGTCGTCTCCTAATCCCCGATCCGTCGCCGCGTCGTCTTCCTGAGCCCCGATCAATTGACGCGTCTTCTCCTGAGCCCCGATCGCTCCTCGCGCCGTCTCCTGAGCCCCGCTCGGTCCATGCGTTGTCTTCTTAGCCCCGATGCCTCCACGCGTCGTCTCGGAGCCACGATCGGTCCTGGCGCCGCTTCCTGAGCCCCAATCGGTCCACGCGCCGTCTCGTAAGCCCCAATCGGTCCACGCGCCGTCTCCTGAGCCCCGATCGTTCCACGCGCCTTCTCGTAAGCCACGATCGGTCCGCGCGCCGTGTCCGAGCGCCGATTGGTTCACGCACCGTCTCCTGAGCCCCGATCGTTCCACGCGCCGTCTCCGAGCCGCGATCGGTCCACGCGCCGTCGCCGAGCCATGATCGGACCACGCGCAGCCTCCTGAGCCCCGATCCGTCCACGTGGTGGCGCCGAGCCGCGATCGGCCCACGCGCGGCCTCCTGAGCCCCAATCGGTCCACCCGCCGTTTCCGAGCCCCGACCGCTCCACGCGTCGTCTCCTGAGCCGCGCGCGGTCAATGCGTCGTCTTCTTACCCCCGATCGCTCCACGCGCCGTCTCCTGAGCTCCAATCGGTCCACTTATCGTCTCCTAAGCCCCGGTCACTCCACGCGCCGTCTCCTGAGCCCCGATCGATCCACGCGCCGTCTCCTGAGCCCCGATCGGTCCACGCGCCGTCCCGGAGTCCCGATCGGTCCACGCGCCGATTCCTAAGCCCCAATCTGTCCACGCGTCGTCTCCTAAGCCCCGATCGGTCCACGCGCCGTGTCCGAGCCCCGATCGCTCCACGCGCCGTCTCCGGAGCCCCGATCGGTCCACGCGCCGTCTCCGAGCACCGATTGGTTCACGCACCGTCTCCTGAGCCCCGATCGGTCCACGCGTCGTCTTCGAGCACCGATCGATCCACGCGCCGTCTCCTGAGCCCCGATCGTTCCACGCGCCTTCTCCTAAGCCACGATCGGTCCACGCGCCGTGTCCGAGCGCCAATTGGTTCACGTGCCATCTCCTGAGACCCGATCGGTCCACGAGTCGTCTCCTAAGCCCCAATCGGTCCACGAATCGTCTTCTAAGCCCCGATCGGTCCAAGCGCCGTCTCCGAGCGACGATCGGTTCACGCGCCGTCTCCAGAGCCCCGATCGTTCCACCCGTCATCTCCGAGCCCCGATCAGTCAACGCGTGGCCTCCTGAGCCCCGGTCGGTTCACGCGCAGGATCCGAGCCCTATCGGTCCACCTATCGTCTCCTAAGCCCCGATCTTTTAACATGCCGTCTCCGAGCCCCGACCGGTCCACCGCCGTCTCCTGAGCCCCGATCCGTCCACGCGCTGGTGCGGACCCGTGATCGGTCCACGCGCGGCCTCCTGAGCCCCAATCGGTCCATGCGCCGTTTCCTGAGCCTCGATCGGTCCACGCGTCGCTTCCTAAGCCCCATAGGTCCACGCGTCGTTTCCTAACCCTGGACGGTCCATGCGTCGTCTCCTAAGCCCCGATCGGTTCACGCGCCGTCTCCGAACCCCGATCGGTCCACGGCCCATCTCCTGCTCCCCAATCGGTCCACGCGCCGCCTCCGGAGCCCCGATCGATCCGCACGAATCTCCTGAGCTCCGGTCGGTCCACGCGCCGACTCCTGAGCCCCGGTCGGTCCTCTCGCCGTCTCCGAGCCCCGATCGGTCCACGTACCGTCTCCGAAGCCCCGATCGGTCCACACGCCGTATCCTGAGCCCCGATCGGTTCACGCGCCGGTTCCTGAGCCCCGATCGGTCCACGCGTCGTCTTCTAAGCCCAGATGCCTCAAGCCGCCGTCCCCGAGCCACGATCGGTCCAGGCGCCACTTCCTGAGCACCGATCGGTCGACGCGTCCTCTGCTAAACCCCGATCGGTCCACGCGTCGTCTCCTGAGCCCCGATCGGTCCACGCGTCGTCTCCTAAGCCCCGACCGGTCCACGCGCCGGCTCCGAGCCCTGATCGGTCCACGCACTGTCTCCTGGTCCCCATCGGTCCACACGGCGCCTCCGGATCCCCGATCGATCCACGCGAGTCACCTGAGCCCCGGTCAGTCCGCGCCCCGTCTCCTGAGCCCCGATCGGTCCACGCGCCTTCTCCTAAGCCACGATCGGTCCACGCGCCGTGTCCGAGCGCCGATTGGTTCACACGCCATCTCCTGAGCCCCGATCGGTCCACGCGCCGTCTCCGAGCTCCGATCGGTCCACGCGCCGTTTCCTGAGCCCCGATCGGTCCATACGTCGTCTTCTAAACCCCGATGCCTCCACGCGCCGTCTCCTACGCCCCGATCGCTCCACGCACCGTCTCCTACTCCCCGATCGGTTCACACGCCGCCTCCGAAGGTCCGTTAGATCCACGCGAGTCTCCTAAGCCCCGACCGGTCCACGCGCTATCTCCTGAGCCCCGATCGGTCCACGAGTCGTCTCCTAAGCCCTGATCGGTCCACGTGCCGTCTCCGAGCCCCGATGGGTCCACGCGCCGCCTCCTGACCTTCGATCGGTCCGCGCATCGTCTCCTAAGCCCCGATCGGTCCACGCGCCGTCTCCGAGCGCCGATCGGTTCACGCGCCTTCTCCTGAGCCCCGATCCGTCCACGCGTCGTCTCCTAAGCCCCGATACGTCCACACGCCGTCTCCGAGCCCCGATGGGTCCACGCGTCGCCTCCTGAGCCCCGATCGATCCACGCGAGTCTCCTGAGCCCCGGTCGGTCCACGCGCCGTCTCCTGAGCCCCGATGCGTCGATGCGTCCTCTCCTGAGCCCCGATCAATTGACGCGTCTTCTCCTGAGCCCCGATCGCTCCTCGCGCCGTCTCCTGCGCCCCGCTCGGTCCATGCGTCGTCTTCTTAGGCCCGATGCCTCCACGCGCCGTCTCCGAGCCACGATCGGTCTAGGCGCCGCTTCCTGAGCCCCGATCGGTCCACGCGCCGTCTCCGAACCCCGATCGGTCGACGCGCTGTCTCCGAGCCCCGATCGGTCCACGCGCCGTCTTCGAGCCCCGATCGGTCCACTCATCGTCTCCTAAGCCCCAATCGGTTAACGCGCCGTCTCCTGAGCCCCGATCGTTCCACGCGCCGTCTCCGAGCCCCGATCGGTCCCTGCGCCGTCTCCTGAGCCCCAATAGGTCCACTCGCTGTCTCCTGAGCCCCAATAGGTCCACTCGCTGTCTCCTGAGCCCCGATAGGTACACGCGTCGTTTCCTACGCCCCGATCAGTCCACGCGTCGTCTCCCAGGCCCCGATCGGTCCACGCGCCGTCTCCGAGCCCCGATCGGTCCACGCACCGTGTCCTGATCCCCATCGGTCCACGCGGCGCCTCCGGAGCCCCGATCGATCTACGCGAGGCTTCTGAGCCCGGGTCCGTCCACGCGCCGTCTCCTAAGCCCCGATCGCTCCAGGTGCCGTTTTCTGAGCACCGTTCGGTCCACGCGTCGTCTTCAAAGCCCCGATGCCTCCACGCGCCGTCTCCGAGCCACGATCGGTCCGTGCGCCGCTTCCAGAGCCCTATCGGTCCACGCGTCCTCTCTTGATCTCCTATTGGTCCACGCGCCGTCTCCTAAGCCGCGATCGGTCCAGGTGCCGTCTCCGAGCGCCGATCGGTTCACGCGCCGTCTCCTGAGCCCTGATCGGTCCACGCGTCGTTCCCTAAGCTCCGATCCATCCACGCGCAGTCTCCTGAGCCCCGATCGGTCCACGCATCGCCTCCTGAGCTCCGGACGGTCCAGGCGCCGTCTCCGAACCCCGAGCGGTCGACGCGCCGTCTCCGAGCCCCGATGGGTCCACGCGCCGTCGCCGAACGCCAATTGGTCCACGCGCAACCGCCTGAGCCCCAGTCGGTCCACGCGCCGTTTCCTGAGCCCCGATCAGTCCACGCGCCGTCTCCTGAGCCCCGATCGATCTACGCGTCGTCTCCTAAGCCCCGATTGGTGGACGAGCCGTCTCCCAACCACGATCGGTTCACGCGCCGTCTCCTAAGCCCCCATCTGTCTACGACCCGTCTCCGGGCCCCGATCGATGCACGCGCCGTCTCCTAAGCCCCGATCGATCCACGCGCCGTCGCCGAAGCACAATTGGTCCACGCGCAAGCGCCTGAGCCCCGATCGGTCCACGCATCGTCTCCTAAGCCCCAATCGGTTAACGCGCCGTCTCCTGAGCCCCGATCGTTCTACGCGCCGTCTCCGAGCCCCGATCCGTCCACGCGCAGTCGCCGAGCCCCAATCGGTTCACGCACGGTCTCCTGAGCCCCAGTCGGTACACGCGCTGTCTCCGAGCCCCGATGGGTCCACGCATCGTCTCCTAAGCCCCGTTCGGTTAACGCGTCGTTTCGGAGCCCCGATCGGTCTACGCGCCATCTCCTGAGCCCCGATCGGTCCACGCGTCGTCTCCTGAGCGCCGATCGTTCCACGCGCCGTCTCCGAGCGTCGATCGGTCCACGCGCCGTCCCCTGAGCCCCGATCGGTCCACGCGCCGTCTCCGAGCGCCGATCCGTCCACGCGCCGTCTTCTGAGCCCCGATCGGTCCAGGCATCGTCTCCTAAGCCCCGGACGGTCCACCCGCCGTTTCCGAGCCCCGATCGCTCCACGCGCCGTCTCCTGAGCCCCGATCGGTCCACGCATCGTCTCCTAAGCCCCGATCCGTCGCCGCGTCGTGTCCTGAGCCCCGATCAATTGACGCGTCTTCTCCTGAGCCCCGATCGCTCCTCGCGCCGTCTCTTGAACCCCGATCATTCCACGCGCCTTCTCCTAAGCCACGATCGGTCCACGCGCCGTCTCCGAGCCCCAGTCGGTCCACGCGCTGTCTCCGAGCACCGATCGGTCTACGCGTCGTCTCCGAGCCCCGATCGGTCCACGCGCCGTCTCCGAGCCCCGAACGGTTCACGCACCGTCTCCTGGTCCCAATCGGTCCACGCGGCGCCTCTGGTGCCCCGATCGATCCACGCGAGTCTCCTGAGCCCCAGTCGGTCCGCGCGCCGTCTCCTGAGCCCCGATTGTTCTACGCGTCGTCTCCTGAGCCCCGATCGATCCACGCGTCGTCTCCTGAGCCCCGATCGCACCACACGCCGTTTCCTGAGCCCCGATCGGTCCACGCGTCGTCTTCAAAGCCCCGATGCCTCCACGCGCCGTCTCCGAGCCACGATCGGTCCGTGCGCAACTTTCACAACCCCGATCGGTCCACGCGTCATCTCCTGATCTCCGATCGGTCCACGCGCCGTCTCCTAAGTCCCGATCGGTCCACGCGCCGTCTCCGAGCGCCGATCGGTTGACGCGCCGTCTCCTGAGCCCCGATCGTTCCACGTGCCGTCTCCGAACTCCGATCGGTCCACGCGCCGTCTCCTAAGCCCCGTTCGGTCCAAGCGCCTTCTCCTAAACCCCGGTCGGTCCACACGCCGTCTCCGAGCACCGATCGGTCGACGCGCCGTCTTCTAAGCCCAGATGCCTCCTCGCGCCGTCTCCGAGCCATGATGGGTCCAGGCGCCGCTTCCTGAGCCCCGGTCGGTCCACGCGTTGTCTCCTAAGCCCCGTTCGGTCCACGCGCCGTCACCTAACCCCCGATCATTCCACGCGCCGTCTCCGAGCCCCGATCGGCCCACGGGCCGTCTCCTGAGCCCCGATCGGTCCATGCGTTGTCTCCTAAGCCCCGATCGGTCCACGCGTCGTCTCCTAAGCGCCGATCCGTCGACGCGTCGTCTCCTGAGCCCCGATCGATCCACGCGTCTTCTCCTGAGCCCCGACCGCTCCACCCGTCGTCTCCGAGCTCCGATCGGTCCAGGTGCCGTTTCCGAGCCCCGATTGGTCCATGCGTCGTCTTCGAAGCCCCGATGCCTCCACGCGCCGTCTCCGAGCCACGATCGGTGCAGGCGCCGCTTCCTGAGCCCCGATCGGTCCACGCGCTGTCTCCTGAGCCCCGATCCATCCACGCGCAGTCGCCGAGCCGCGATCGGTCCACGCGCGGTCTACTGAGCTCCGGTCGGTCCACACGCCGCGGCGAACCCCAATTGGTCCACGCGCAACCTCTCGAGCCCCTGTCGGTAAACGCGCTGTCTCCGAGCCCCGATCGGTCCACGTATGTTCTCCTAAGCCCCAATTAGTCCACGCGCCGTCTCCTAAGCCCCGATCTGCCCACGAGCCGTCTCCGAGCTCCGATCGGTCCACGCGCCGTCTCCAAACCTCGATCCGTACACGCGTCGTCTCCGAGCCCCGATGGGTCCACGCGCCATCGCCGAACCCCGATCGGTCCACGCGCCGTCTCCTGAGCTCCGAACGGTCCACACCCCTTGTCCTGAGCTCCGCTCGGTCCATGCGTCGTCTTCTTAGCCCCGATGCCTCCACGCGCCGTCTCCTAAGCCCCGATCTGCCCACGGACCGTATCCGAGCCCCGATCGGTCCGCGTGACGCATTCTAAGTCACGGTCCGTCCACGCGCCGTCTCCGAGCACCGATCGGTCCACGCGCCGTCTCCTGAGCCCCGATCGGTCCACGCGTCGTCTCCTAAGCCCTGATCGGTTCACGTGTCGTCTCCGAGCCCCGATGTGTCCACGCGCCGCCTCCTGAGCCCCGATCGATCCACGCATCGGCTCCTGAGCCCCGATCGTTCCACGCATCGTCTTCGAGCACCGATCGATCCACGCGCCGTTTCCTGGGCCCCGATCGGTCCAGGCGTCGCCGACGGAGCCCCGATCGGTCTACGCGCCGTCTCATGAACCCCGATCGGACAACGCATCGTCTCCTAAGCCCCGATACGTTCACACGCCGTCTCCGAGTCCCGATCGGTCCACGCGCCGTCGACGAGCCTCGATCGGTCCACGCGCGGCCTCCTTAGCCCCGGTCGGTCCACGCGCCGTCTCCGAGCCCCGATCGGTCCACGCACCATCTCATGCTCCCCAACCGGTCCATGCGCCGCCTCCGGAGCCCTGATCGATCCACGCGAATCTCCTGAGCTTCGGTCGGTCCTCGTACCGTCTCCGAGCCCCGATCGGTCCTCGTACCGTCTCCGAAGCCCCGATCGGTCCACGCGCCGTCTCCTGAGCCCCGATCGGTCCACGCGTCGACTCCTAATCCCCGATCGGTTCACGCGCCGTATCCGAGCCCCAGTCGGTCCACGCGCCGTCTCCTAAGCTCCTATCGGTCCACGCGCCGTCTCCTGAGCCCCGATACGTCGACGCGCAGTCGCCGAGCCCCGATCGGTCCACGCGCTGTCTCCTGATCCCCGATAGGTACACGCGTCGTCTCCTACACCCCGAACGGTCCACGCGTTGTCTCCTAAGCCCCGATCAGTCCACGCGCCGTCTCCGAGCCCCGATGGGTCCACGCACAGTCTCCTGATCCCCATGGGTCCACGAGGCGCCTCCGGAGCCCCGATCGATCCACGCGAGGATCCTGAGCCCCGATCGATCCACGCATCGTCTCCTAAGCCCCAATCGGTTAACGCGCCGTCTCCGAGCCCCAATCGGTCCACGCGGCGCCTCCGGAGCCCCGATCGATCTACGCGAGTCTCCTGAGCCCCAGTCGGTCCGCGCGCCGTCTCCGGAGCCCCGATCGGTCCACGCGCCGTCTCCTAAGCCCCGTTCGGTCCAAGCGTCTTCTCCTAAACCTCGGTCGGTCCTCGCGCCGTTTCCGACCCCCGATCGGCTCACGCATCGTCTCCTAAGCCCCGATCGGCTAACGCGTCGACTCCGAGCCCCGATCGTTCCACGCGCCGTCCCCGATCCCCGATCGATCCACGCGCCGTCTCCGAGCGCCGATCCGTTCACGCGCCGTCACCCGAGCCCCGATCGTTCCACACGCCGTCTCCGAGTCCCGATCGGTCCACGCTCCGTCTCCTGATCCCCGATCCGTAAACGCGTCGTCTCCTAAGCCCCGATCGGTCCACGCGGCGTCTCCGAGCCCCGATCGGTCCACACGCCGTATCCGAGCCCCGATCGGTCCGCGTGACGCATTCTAAGCCACGGTCCGTCCACGCGCCGTCTCCGAGCACCGATCGGTCCACGCGCCGTCTCCTGAGCCCCGATCGGTCTACGCGCCGTCTCATGAGCCCCGATCGGTCAACGCATCCTCTCCTAAGCCCCGATACGTTCACGCGCCGTCTCCTAAGCCCCGATCGGTTAACGCGCCGTCTCCGAGCCCCGATCAGTCCACGCGCCGTCCCCTGAGCCCCGGCCGGTTCGTGCGCCGTCTCCGAGCCCCGTTCGATCTACGCGTCGTCTTGTAAGCCCAGATGCCTTCTCTCGCCGTATCCGGGCCACGATCGGTCCAGGCGCCGCTTCCTGAGCCACGATCGGTCCACGCGTTGTCTCCTAGGCCCCGATCGGTCCACGCGCCTTCTCCGAGCCCCGATCGGTTCACGCATCGGATCCTAAGCCCCGATCGGTTAACGCACCGTCTCCGAGCCCCGAACGGTCCACGCGCGGTCGCCGAACCCCAATTGGTCCACGCGCAACCGCCTGAGCCCCAGTCGGTTCACGCGCTGTCGCCGAACCTCGATCGGTCCACGCATCGTCTCCGAGCCCCCAGTGGTCCACGTGCCGTCTGCCAGCCCCGATCGGTCCACGCGCCGTCTCCTAATCCCCAATCTGTCCACGACCCGTCTCCGGGCCCCGATCGGTGCACGCGCCGTCTCCTAAGCCCCGATCGGTCAACGCGCCGTCGCCGAACCCCAATTGGTCCACGCGAAACCGCCTGAGCCCCAGTCGGTCCACGCGCTGTCTCCGAGCCCCGATCGGTCCACGCGTCGTCTCCGAGCCCCGATCGGTCCACGCGTCGTCGCCGAGTCATGATCTGTCCACGCGCGGCCTCCTGAGCCCCGATCGATCCACGCGCCGTCTCCTGAGCCCCGCTCGGTCCATGCGTCGTCTTCTTAGCCCCGATGCATCCACGCGCCGTCTCCGAGCCACGATCGGTCTAGGCGCCGCTTCCTGACCCCGATCGGTCCACGCGCTGTCTCCTAAGCCCCAATCGGTCCACGCGCCGTCTCCTAAGCCGCGATCGGTCCAAGCGGCGTCTCCGAGCCCCGGTCGGTCCACGCGCCGTCTCATAAGCCCCGATCGGTCCACGCGCCGTCTCCGAGCGCCGATCGGTTCACGGGCCGTCTCTGAGCCGCGATCGATAAAGCCGCCGTCATCAAGCCCCGATCCGTACACGCGTCGTCTCCGAGCCCCGATGCCTCTACGCGCCGTCTCCGAACTACGATCGGATCAGGCGCCGCTTCCCGAGCCCCGATCAGTCCACGTGCCGTCTCCTAAGCCCCGATCGCTCCACGGACCGTTTCCTGATCCCCGATCGGTCCACGCGCCGCCTCCTGAGTCCTGATCGGTCAACGCGTCGTGTCCTAAGCCCTGATCGGTCCACGTGCCGTCTCCGAGCCCCGATGGGTCCACGCGCCACATCCTGAGCCCCGATCGGACGACGCGTCGTCTCCTGAGCCTTGATCGGTCCACGCGTCGTCTCCTGAACCCCGATTGCTCCACGGGCCGTTTCCTGAGCCCCGATCGGTCCACGCGTCGTCTTCTAAGCCCAGATGCCTCCTCGCGCCGTCTCCGAGCCAGGATCGGTCCAGGCGCCGCTTCCTGAGCCCCGATCGGTCCACGCGTTGTCTCCTAAGCCCCGTTCGGCCCACGCGCCGTCTCCTAAGCCCCGATCATTCCACGCGCCGTCTCCAAGCCCCGATCGGTCCACGCGCCGTCTCCTGAGCCCCGATCGGTCCACGCGTTGTTTCCTAAGCCCCGATCGGTCCACGCGTCGTCTCCTAAGCCCCGATCCGTCGACGCGTCGTCTCCTGAGCCCCCATCGATCCACGCGCCGTCTCCGAGCCCCGATCGGTCCACGCGTCGTCTCCGAGCCCCGATCGGTCCACGCGCCGTCTTCGAGCCCCGGTCGGGTCACGCATGGTCTCCTAAGCCCCAATCGGTTAACGCGCCGTCTCCGAGCCCCGATCGGTCCACGCGCCGTCGCCGAACCCCAATTGGTCCACGCGCAACCGCCTGAGCCCCAGTCGGTCCACGCGCTGTCTCCGAGCCCCGATCGGTCCACGCGTAGTCTCCGAGCCCCGATCGGTCCACGCGCCGTCGCCGAGTCATGATCTGTAGACGCGCGGCCTCCTGAGACCCGATCGGTCCACGCGCCGTCTTCGAGCCCCGATCGGTGCACGCACCGTCTCCTAAGCCCCGATCGGTCCACGCCCCGTCTCCGAGCACCGATCGGTTCACGCACCGTCTCCTGAGACTCGATCCGTCCACGCGCTGTCTCCTGAGCCCCGATCGGTCGATGCGCCGCCTCCTGCGCTCCGATCGGTCCACGCGCCGTCTCCTGAGCCCCGATCGGTCGACGCGCCGTCTCGTGAGCCCCGATCGGTCCACGCGCCGTCTCCTGAGCCCCGATCGGTCCACGCGTCGTTCCCTAAGCCCCGATCCATCCACGCGCAGTCTCCCGAGCCATAATCTGTCCACGCGACGTCTCCTGAGCCCTGATCGGTCCACGCCCCGTCTTCGAGCCCCGATCGGTTCACGCATCGTCTCCTAAGCCCCGATCGGTTAACGCGCCGTCTCCGAGCGCCGAGCGGTCCACGCGCCGTCGCCGAACCCCAATTGGTCCACGCGCAACCGCCTTAGTCCCGATCGGTCCACGCGCCGTCGCCGAGCCATGATCGCTCCACGCGCGGCCTCCTGAACCCCGGTCGCGTCACGCGCCGTATCCACGCCCCAATCGATCCACGCGCCGTCTCCTGAGTCCCGATCGGTCCACGCGCCGTCTCCTGAGCCCCGATCGGTCCACGCGTCGTCTCCTAAGCCCTAATCGGTCGACGCGCCGTCTCCAAGCCCCGATCCGTCGCCGCGTCGTGTCCTGAGCCCCGATCAATTGACGCGTCTTCTCCTGAGCCCCGATCGCTCCTCGCGCCGTCTCCTGAACCCCGATCATTCCACGCGCCTTCTCCTAAACCACGATCGGTCCACGCGCCGTCGCCGAACCCCAATTGGTCCACGCGCAACCGCCTTAGTCCCGATCGGTCTACGCGTCGTCTCCGAGCCCCGATCGGTCCACGCGCCGTCTCCGAGCCCCGAGCGGTTCACGCACCGTCTCCTGGTCCCAATCGGTCCACGCGGCGCCTCTGGAGACCCGATCGATCCACGCGAGTCTCCTGAGCCCCAGTCGGTTCGCGCGCCGTCTCCTGAGCCCCGATTGTTCGACGCGTCGTCTCCTGAGCCCCGATCGATCCACGCGTCGTCTCCTGAGCCCCGATCGTACCACACGCCGTTTCCTGAGCCCCGATCGGTCCACGCGTCGTCTTCAAAGTCCCGATGCCTCCACGCGCCGTCTCTGAGCGCCGATTAGTTTACGCGCCGTCTCCTGAGCCCCGATCGCTCCACGCTCCGTCTCCCAGCCCTGATCGGTCCACGCGCCGTCTCCTGAGCCCGGATCGGTTCACGCGCCGTCGCCGAACCCCAATTGGTCCACGCGCCACCGCCTGTGCCCCAGTCGGTCCACGCGCTGTCTCCGAGCCCAGATCGGTCCACGCGCCGTCTCCGAGCGCCGATCGGTTCACGCGCCGTCTCCTGAGCCCCGATCGTTCCACGCACCGTCTCCGATCTCCGATCGGTCCAAGCGCCTTCTACTAAGCCCCGATCGGTCCACGCGCCTTCTCCTGAGCCCCGATCGGTCCACGCGCCGTCTCCGAGCGCCGATCATTTCACGTGACGTCTCCTGAGCCCTGATCGTTCCACGCGCCGTCTTCGAGCCCCGAGCGGTCCACGCGCCGTCTCCTGAGCCCCAATCGATCAACGCGCAGCCTCCTGAGCCCCGATCGGTCCACGCGCCGTCGCCGAGTCGCGATCGTTCTACGCGCCGCTCCGAGCCCCGATCGTTCCACGCGCCGTCGCCGAGCCGCGATCGGTCCACGTGCGGCCTCCTGAGGCCCGATTGGTTCACGCGCCGTATACGAGCCCCAATCGGTCCACGCGCCGTTTCCTGAGCCCCGATCGGTCCACGCGCGGCCTCCTGAGCCCCGATCGGTCCACGCGCCGTCGCCGAGACGCGATCGGTCCACATGCGGCCTCCTAAGCCCCGATCGGTCCACGCGCCGTCGCCGAACCCCAATTGGTCCACGCGAAACCGCCTGAGCCCCAGTCGGTCCACGCGCTGTCTCCGAGCCCCGATCGGTCCACGCGTCGTCTCCGAGCCCCGATCGGTCCACGCGCCGTCTTCGAGCCCCGGTCGGGTCACGCATGGTCTCCTAAGCCCCAATCGGTTAACGCGCCGTCTCCGAGCCCCGATCGGTCCACGCGCCGTCGCCGAACCCCAATTGGTCCACGCGCAACCGCCTGAGCCCCAGTCGGTCCACGCGCTGTCTCCGAGCCCCGATCGGTCGACGCGCCGTCTCGTGAGCCCCGATCGGTCCACGCGCCGACTCCGAGCCCCGATCGGTCCACGCGTCGTTCCCGAAGCCCCGATCCATCCACGCGCAGTCTCGCGAGCCCCGATCGGTGCACGCACCGTCTCCTAATCCCCGATCGGTCCACGCGCCGTCTCCTGAGCCCCGATCGGTCGACGCGCCGTCTCGTGAGCCCCGATCGGTCCACGCGCCGTCTCCTGAGCCCCGATCGGTCCACGCGTCGTTCCCTAAGCCCCGATCCATCCACGCGCAGTCTCCCGAGCCCCAATCGGTCTACGCGCCGTCTCCTGAGCCCCGATCGGTCCACGCCCCGTCTTCGAGCCCCGATCGGTTCACGCATCGTCTCCTAAGCCCCGATCGGTTAACGCGCCGTCTCCGAGCGCCGAGCGGTCCACGCGCCGTTGCCGAACCCCAATTGGTCCACGCGCAACCGCCTTAGTCCCAGTCGGTCCACGCGCTGTCTCCGAGCCCCGATCGGTCCACGCGCCGTCTCCTAAGCTGCGATCCGTCCACGGGCAGTCTCCGAGCTGCTATCGGTAAACGCGCCGTCACCAAGCCCTGATCTGTACACGCGTCGTCTCCGAGCCCCGATCGGTCCACGCGCCGTCGCCGAGCCTCGATCGGTCCACGCACCGTCTCCTAAGCCGCGATCCGTCCACGGGCCGTCTCCGAGCTGCTATCGGTAAACGCGCCGTCACCAAGCCCTGATCTGTACACGCGTCGTCTCCGAGCCCCGATCGGTCCACGCGCCGTCGCCGAGCCTCGATCGGTCCACGCGCAGCCTCCTGAGCACCGATCGGTTCACACGCCGGCTCCGAGCCCGATCGGTCCACGCATCGTCTCCTAAGCCCCGATCGGATAACGTGCCGTCTCCGAGCCCCGATCGGTCCACGCGCCGTCTCCTGAGCCCCGGTCGGTTCACGCGCCGTCTCCGAGCCCCGATCGGTCCACGCGCCGTCGCCGAGCCATGATCGCTCCACGCGCGGCCTCCTGAACCCCGGTCGCGTCACGCGCCGTATCCACGCCCCAATCGATCCACGCGCCGTCTCCTGAGCCCCGATCGGTCCACGCGCCGTCTCCGAGCCCCGATCGGTCCACGCGTCGTTCCCGAAGCCCCGATCCATCCACGCGCAGTCTCGCGAGCCCCGATCGGTGCACGCACCGTCTCCTAAGCCCCGATCGGTCCACGCCCCGTCTCCGAGCACCGATTGGTTCACGCACCGTCTCCTGAGACTCGATCCGTCCACGCGCTGTCTCCTGAGCCCCGATCGGTCGACGCGTCCTCTGTTAAACCCCAATCGGTCCACGCCCCGTCTCCGAGCGCCGATCGGTTCACGCGCCGTCTCCTGAGTCCCGATCCGTCCACTCACTGTCTCCTGAGCCCCGGTCGGTCCACGCGCCGCCTCCGAGCCCCGATCGATCCACGCGTCGTCTTCTAAGCCCAGATGCCTCCTCGCGCCGCCTCCGAGCCACGATCGGTCCAGACGCCGCTTCGTGAGCCCGATCGGTCCACGCGCCGTCACCGGAGCCCCGATCGTTCCACGTGCCGTCGCCTAGCCCCGATTGGTGCACGCGCCGTCTCCTGAGCACCGATCGTTCCACACGCCGCCTCCTAAGCTCCGATCTGTCCACGCGCCGTCTCCTGAGCCCCGTTCGGCCCACGTGCCGTCTCCTAGCCCCGATCGGTTCACGCATCGTCTCCTAAGCCCCGATCGGTTAACGCGCGGCCTCCTGAGCCCCGATCGGTCCACGCGCCGTCACCGAGCCACGATCCGTCCACGCGCCGTCTCCTGAGCCCCAATCGGTCCACTCGCTGTCTCCTGATCCCCGATAGGTATACGCATCGTCTCCTACGCCCCGATCGGTCCACGCGCCGCCTTCGTGCCCCGATCGGTCCACGCACCGCCTCCTGATCCCCATCGGTCCACGCGCCGTCTCCTGAGCCACGATCGATCCACATGCCGTCTCCGAGCCCCGATCGGTCCGCGTGCCGCATTCTAAGCCACGGTCCATCCACGCGCCGTCTCCGAGCCCCGATCGGTCCACGCGTCGTCTCCTAAGCCCTGATCGGTCCTCCTGCCTTCTGCGAGCCCCGAAGGGTCCACGCGCAGCCTCCTGAGCCCCGATGGGTCCACGCGCCGTCCCCGAGCCCCGATCGGTCCACGCGCCGTTTCCTGAGCCCCGATACGTCCACGCGCAGTCGCCGAGCCCCGATCGGTCCACGCGCCGTCTCCGAGCCCCGATCGGTCCACGCATCGTCTCCTAAGCCCCGATCGGTTAACGCGCCGTCTCCCCGCCCCGATCGGTCCACGCGCCGTCTCCTGAGCCCCGATCATTCCACGCGCCGTCTCCGACCCCGGATCGGTCCACGCGCGGCCTCCTGAGCCCCGGTCGGTTCACGCGCCGTATCCGAGCCCCAATCGGTCCACGCGCCGTCTCCTGAGCCCCGATCGTTCCACGCGCCGTCTCCGAGCCCCGATCGTTCCACGCGGCGCCTCCAGAGCCCCGATCGATCCACGCGAATCTCCTGAGCCCCAGTCGGTCCGTGCGCCGACTCCTGCGCCCCGATTGTTCGACGCGTCGTCTCCAGAGCCCCGATCGATCCACGCGTCGTCTCCTGAGCCCCGATCGCGCCACACGCCGTTTCCTGAGCCCCGATCGGTCCACGCGCCGTCTCCGAGCCGCGATCGGTAAACGCGCCGTCACCAAGCCCCGATCCGTGCACGCGTCGTTTCCGAGCCCCGATGGGTCCACGCGCCGTCGCCGAGCCTCGATCGGTCCACGCGCAGCCTCCTAAGCCCCGGTCGGTTCACGCGCTATCTCCGAGCCGCGATCGGTCCACGTGCCGTCTCCTGAGCCCCGATACGTCCACGCGCAGTCGCCGAGCCCCGATCGGTCCACGCGCGGTCTCCTGAGCCCCGATCTGTCCACGCGCCGTCTCCGAGCCCCGATCGGTCCACGCGCCGTCTCCGAGACCTGATCGGTCCACACGCCGTCTCCTGAGCCCCAATCGGTCCACGCATCCTCTCCTAAGCCCCGATCGGCTAACCCGTCGACTCCGAGCCGCGATCGTTCCACGCGCCGTCCCCGATCCCCGATCGATCCACGCGCCGTCTCCGAGCGCCGATCGGTTCACGCGCCGTCACCCGAGCCCCGATCGTTCCACACGCCGTCTCCGAGCCCCGATCGGTCCACGCTTCGTCTCCTGATCCCGGATCGTTCCACGCATCGTCACCTGATCCCCGATCCGTAATCGCGCCGTCTCCGAGCCCCGATCGGTCCACGCGTCGTCTCCTAAGCCCTGATCGGTACTCGTGCCTTCTGCGAGCCCCGAAGGGTCCACGCGCAGCCTCCTGAGCCCCGATCGGTCCACGCGCCGTCCCCGAGCCCCGATCGGTCCACGCGCCGTCTCCGAGCCCCGATCGGTCCACGCATCCTCTCCTAAGCCCCGATCGGCTAACGCGTCGACTCCGAGCCGCGATCGTTCCACGCGCCGTCCCCGATCCCCGATCCATCCACGCGCCGTCTCCGAGCGCCGATCGGTTCACGCGCCGTCACCCGAGCCCCGATCGTTCCACACGCCGTCTCCGAGCCCCGATCGGTCCACGCTTCGTCTCCTGATCCCGCATCGTTCCACGCGTCGTCACCTGATCCCCGATCCGTAATCGCGTCGTCTCCGAGCCTCGATCGGTCCACACGCCGTGTCCGATCCCCGATCGGTCCGCGTACCGCATTCTGAGCCGCGGTCCGTCCACGCGCTGTCTCCGAGCACCGATCGGTCCACGCGCCGTCTCAGAGCGCCGATCATTTCACGCCCCGTCTCCGGAGCTCCGATCGTTCAACGCGCCGTCTCCGAGCCCCGATCGGTCCAAGCGCTGTCTCCGAGCCCTGATCGGTGCACGCGTCTTCTCCGAGCCCCGATCGGTCTACGCGCCGTCGCCGAGCCATGATCGGTCCACGCGCGGCCTCCTGAGCCCCGATCGGTCCACGCGCCGTCGCCGAGCCGCGATCGGTTCTCGCGCGGCCTCCTGAGCCCCGGTCGGTCTACGCGCCGTCTCCGAGCCCCGATCGGTCCACGCGCCGTCTCCTGGGCGCCGATGCGTCCACGCGCAGTCGCCGAGCCCCGATCGGTCCACGCGGGGTCTCCTGAGCCCCGATCGGTCCACGCGCCGTCTCCTAAGCCCCGATCGATCCACGCGCCGTCTCCGAGCGCCGCTCGGTTCACGCGCCGTCTCCTGTGCTCCGATCGTTCCACGCGCCGTCTCCGAGCCCCGATCGGTCCACGCGCCGTCTCCTGAGCCCCGATCGTTCCACGCGCCGCCTCCTAAGCCCCGATCGGTCCACGCGTCGTCTCCTAAGCCACCATTGGTCCACGTGCCGTCTCCCAGCCCCGATCGGTCCACGCGCCGTCTCCTAATCCCCAATCTGTCCACGACCCGTCTCCGGGCCCCGATCGGTGCACGCGCCGTCTCCTAAGCCCCGATCGGTCCACGCGCCGTCGCCGAACCCCAATTGGTCCACGCGAAACCGCCTGAGCCCCAGTCGGTCCACGCGCTGTCTCCGAGCCCCGATCGGTCCACGCGTCGTCTCCGAGCCCCGATCGGTCCACGCGCCGTATCCGAGCCCCGATCGGTCCGCGTGACGCATTCTAAGCCACGGTCCGTCCACGCGCCGTCTCTGAGCACCGATCGGTCCACGCGCCGTCTCCTGAGCCCCGTTCGGTCCATGCGTCGTCTTCTTAGCCCCGATGCCTCCACGCGTCGTCTCCTAAGCCCCGATCGGTCCACGCGCCGTCTCCGGGCCCCGATCGATCCACGCTAGGCTCCTGAGCCCCGGCCGGTCCGCGCGCCGTCTCCTGAGCCCCGAACGGTCGACGCGTCGTCTCCTGAGCCCCGATCGATCCACGCGCCGTCTCCTAAGCCCCTATCGGTGCACGCGCCGTCTCCGAGCGCCGATCGGTTCACGCGCCGTCTCCTGAGCCCCGATCATTCCACGCGATGTCTCCGAGCCCCGATCGGTCCACGAGCCGTTTTCTGAGCACCGTGCGGTCCACGCGTCGTCTTGAAAGCCCCGATGCCTCCACGCGCCGTCTCCGAGCCATGATCGGTCCACGCGTCGTATCCGAAACCCGATCGGTCCACGCGCCGTCGCCGAGCCATGATCGGTCCACGCGCGGCCTCCTGAGCCCCGCTTGGTTCACGCGCCGTATCCGAGCCCCCATCGGTCCACGCGTCGTCTCCGAGCCCCGATCGGTCCACGCGCCGTCGCCGAGCCATGATCGGCCCACGCGAGGCTCCTGAGCCCCGGTCGGTCCGCGAGCCGTCTCCTGAGCCCCGATCGGTCGACGCGCTGTTTCCGAGCCCCGATCGGTCCATGCGTCGTCTTCTAAGCCCCGATGCCTCCACGCGCCGTCCCCGAGCCACGATCGGTGCAGGCGCCGATTCGTGAACCCCGATCGGTCCACGCGTCGTCTCCTAAGCCCCGATCCGTCGCCGCGTCGTCTCCTGAGCCCCGATCGATCCACGCGCCGTCTCCTATGCCCCGATCGGTGCACGCGCCGTCTCCGAGCGCCGATCGGTTCACGCGTCGTCTCCGAGCCCCGATCCGTCCACGCGCCGTCGCCGAGCCATGATCGGCCCACGCGAGGCTCCTGAGCCCCCCCCCCGGTCGATCCCCGCGCCGTCACCTGAGCCCCGATCGGTCGACGCGTCGTTTCCTGAGCCGCCATCGATCCACGCGTCGTCTCCTGAGCCCCGATCGCTCCTCGCGCCGTCTCCTGAGCCCCGCTCGGTCCATGCGTCGTCTTCTTAGCCCCGATGCCTCCACGCGCCGTCTCCGAGCCCCGATCGGTCCAGGCGCCGCTTCCTGAGCCCCGATCGGTCCACGCGCCGTCTCCTAAGCCCCAATCGGTCCACGCGCCGTCTCCTAAGCCCCGATCGGTCCAAGCGGCGTCTCCGAGCCCCGATCGGTCCACGCACCGTCTCCTGATCCCCATCGGTCCACGCGGCGGTTTCTGAGCAGCGTTCGGCCCACGCGTCGTCTTCAAAGCCCCGATGCCTCCACGCGCCGTCTCCGAGCCACGATCGGTCCGTGCGCCGCTTCCAGAGCCCCGATCGGTGAACGCGTCTTCTCCTGATCTCCGATCGGTTCACATGCCGTGTCATAAGCCCCGATCGGTCCACGCGCCGTCTCCGAGCGCCGATCGGTTCACGCGACGTCTCCTGAGCCCCGATCGTTCCACGCGCCATCTCCGAGCCCCGATCGGTCCACGCGCCGTCTCCTAAGCCCCGATCGGTCCACGCGCCTTCTCCTAAGCCCCGATCGGTCCACGTGCCGTCTCCGAGCGACGATCGGTTCACGCACCGGCTCCTGAGCCCCGATCGTTCCACGCGCCGTTTCCGAGCCCCGATCGGTCCACGCGCCGTCTCCTGAGCCTGGATCGGTCCACCCGTCGTCCTCGAATCCCCGATCCGCACACGCGTCGTCTCCGAGCCTCGACCCGTTCACGCGCCGTCTCCTGAGCCCCGATCATTCCACGCGCCGTCTCCTAAGCCGCGATCCGTCCACGGGCCGTCTCCGAGCTGCTATCGGTAAACGCGCCGTCACCAAGCCCTGATCCGTACACGCGTCGTCTCCGAGCCCCGATCGGTCCACGCGCCGTCGCCGAGCCTCGATCGGTCCACGCGCGGCCTCCTGAGCCCCGATCGGTTCACGCGCCGGCTCCGAGCCGGATCGGACCACGTGCCGTCTCCTGAGCCCCGGTCGGTTCACGCTCCGTCTCCGAGCCCCGATGGGTCCACGCGCGGTCTCCTAAGCCCCGGTCGGTCCACGCGCCGTCGCCGAACCCCAATTCGTACACGCGCAACCTCCTGAGCCCCAGTCGGTCCACGCGCCGTCTCCTAAGCCCCAATCTGTCCACGACCCGTCTCTGGGCCCCGATCGGTGCACGCGCCGTCTCCTGAGCCCCGATCGGTCCACGCGCCGTCTCCTGAACCCCGATACGTCCGCACGCAGTCGCCGAGCCCCGATCGGTCCACGCGCCGTCGCCGAGCCTCGATCGGTCCACGCGCGGCCTCCTGAGCCCCGGTCGGTTCACGCGCCGTCTCCGAGCCCCGATCGATCCACGCGTCGTCTTCTAAGACCAGATGCCTCCTCGCGCCGTCTCCGAGCCAGGATCGGTTCAGGCGCCGCTTCGTGAGCCCCGATTGGTCCACACTCCGTCACCAAGCCCCGATCCGTACACGCGTCGTCTCCGAGCCCCGATCGGTCCACGCGCCGTTTCCGAGCCCCGATCGGTCCGCGCGTCGTCTCCGAGCCTCGATCGGTCCTCGCGTCGTCTCCTAAGCCCCGACTGGTCCATGCGCCGTCTCCTGAGCCCTGGTCGGTTCACGCGCCGTCTCCGAGCCCTGATCGATCCACGCGTCGTCTTGTAAGCCCAGATGCCTCCACGCGCCGTCTCCGAGCCACGATCGGTCCAGGCGCCGCTTCCTGAGCCCCGATCGGTCGACGCGCCGTCTCCTAAGCCCCAATCGCTCCAGGCGCCGTCTCCGAACGCCGATCATTTCACGCGCTGTCTCCTGAGTCCCGATCGTTCCACGCGCCGTATCCGAGCCCCGATCGATCCACGCGCCGTCTCCTGAGCCCCGATCGGTCCACGCGTCGTTCCCCAAGCCCCGATCCATCGACGCGCCGTCTCCTGATGCCCAATCGGTCCACGCGCAGTCTCCTGAGCCCCGATAGGTACACGCGTAGTCTCCTACGCCCCGATCGGACCACGCGCCGCCTCCGGAGCCCCAATCGATCAACGTGAGTCTCCTAAGCCCCGATCGGTCCACGTGCCGTCTCCGAGCCCCGATCGGTCCACGCGTCGTCTCCTAATCCCCGATCGGTCCACACGCCGTCTCCGAGCCCCGATGGGTCTACGCGTCGCCTCCTGAGCCCCGGTCGGTCCACGCGCCGTCTCCGGAGCCCCGATCGGTCCACGCGTCGTCTCCTAAGCCCCGATCGGTCCACGCGTCGTCTCCTAAGCCTCGATCCGTCGACGCGTCGTCTCCTGAGCCACGATCAATTGACGCGTCTTCTCCTGAGCCCGATCGCTCCTCGCGCCGTCTCCTGAGCCCCGATCGGTCCACGCGTCGTCTCCGAGCTCCGATCGGTCCACACGCCGTTTCCTGAGCCCCGATCGGTCCATGCGTCGTCTTCTTAACCCCGATGCCTCCACGCGCCGTCTCCGAGCCAAGATCGGTCCAGGCGCCGCTTCCTGAGCCCCGATCGGTCCAAGCGCCGTATCCTAAGCCCCGATCGGTCCACGCGCCGTCTCCGAGCGCCGATAAGTTCAAGCGCTGTCTCCGAGCCCCGATCGGTTAACGCGCCGTCTCCGAGCCCCGATCGGCCCACGCGCCGTCTCCTGAGCCTCGATCCGTCGACGCGTCGTCTCCCGAGCCACGATCAATTGACGCGTCTTCTCCTGAGCCCGATCGCTCCTCGCGCCGTCTCCTGAGCCCCGATCGGTCCACGCGTCGTCTCCGAGCTCCGATCGGTCCACACGCCGTTTCCTGAGCCCCGACCGGTCCATGCGTCGTCTTCTTAGCCCCGATGCCTCCACGCGCCGTCTCCGAGCCAAGATCGGTCCAGGCGCCGCTTCCTGAGCCCCGATCGGTCCAAGCGCCGTATCCTAAGCCCCGATCGGTCCACGCGCCGTCTCCGAGCGCCGATAAGTTCAAGCGCTGTCTCCGAGCCCCGATCGGTTAACGCGCCGTCTCCGAGCCCCGATCGGCCCACGCGCCGTCTCCTGAGCCCCGATCCGTCCACGCGCAGTCGCCGAGCACCGTTCGGTCCAGGCGCCGTCTCCTGAGCCCCGATCGGTCCACACCCCTTCCCCTGAGCCCCGATCGGTCGACGCGTCGTCTCCTAAGACCCGACCGGTTCACCCGCCGTCTCCTGTGCACCGATCGATTCACGTGCCGTCTCCTAAGCCCCGATCGGTCCACACGTCGTCTCCTAAGCCCCAATCGGGCCACGCGTCGTCTCCTAAGCCCCGATCAGTCGCCGCGTCGTCTCCTGAGCCCCGATCAATTGACGCGACTTCTCCTGAGCCCCGATCGCTCCTCGCGCCGTCTCCTGAGCCCCGCTCCGTCCATGCGTCCTCTTCTAAGCCCCCATGCCTCCACGCACCGTCTCCTGAGCCCCGATCGGTCCACGCGTCGTCTCCGAGCTCCGATCGGTCCACACGCCGTTTCCTGAGCCCCGATCGGTCCATGCGTCGTCTTCTTAGCCCCGATGCATCCACGCGCCGTCTCCGAGCCACGATCGGTCCAGGCGCCGCTTCCTGAGCCCCGATCGGTCCCTGCGCCGTATCCTAAGCCCCGATCGGTCCACGCGCCGTCTCCGAGCGCCGATAAGTTCAAGCGCCGTCTCCTGAGCCCCGATCGTTCCACGCGGCGTCTTCGAGCCTCGATCGATCCACGCGCCGTCTCCTGAGCCCCGATCGGTCCACGCGTCGTCTCCGAGCTCCGATCGGTCCACACGCCGTCTCCGAGCGCCGATTAGTTCACGCGCCGTCTCCTGAGCCCCGATCGCTCCACGCTCCGTCTCCCAGCCCCGATCGGTCCACGCGCCGTCTCCTGAGCCCGGATCGGTCCACGCGCCGTCGCCGAACCCCAATGGGTCCACGCGCCACCGCCTGTGCCCCAGTCGGTCCACGCGCTGTCTCCGAGCGCAGATCGGTCCACGCGCCGTCTCCGAGCTCCGATCGGTCCACGCGCCGTCTCCTAAGCCCCGATCGGTCCAAGCGCCTTCTGCTAAGCCCCAATCGGTCCAAGCGCCTTCTGCTAAGCCCCGATCGGTCCACGCGCGGTCTCCGAGCGCCGATCGGTTCACGCGCCGTCACCTGAACCCCGATCGTTCCACGCGCCGTCTCCGAACCCGGTCGGTCTACGCGCCGTCTCCTAAGCCCCGATCGGTCCACGCGCCTTCTCCTCATCCCCGATCGGTCCACGCGCCGTCTCGGAGCGCCGATTGGTTCACGCGCCGTCTCCTGAGCCCCGATCGCTCCACGCGCAGTCGCCGAGCCTCGATCGGTTCATGCGAGGTCTCCTGAGCCCCGGTCGGTCCACGCGCCGTCGCCGAACCCCAATTGGTCCACGCGCAACCTCCTGAGCCCCAGTCGGTACACGCGCTGTCTCCGAGCCCCGATCGGTCCCCGCATAGTCTCCTAAGCCCCGCTCGGTTAACGCGTCGTCTCCTGAGCCCCGATCGGTCCACGCGTCGTCTCCTAAGCCCCGATCGGTCCTCGCGCCGTCTCCTAAGCCCCGGTCGGTTCACGCGCCGTCTCCGAGCCCCGTTCGATCCACGCGTCGTCTTCTAAGACCAGATGCCTCCTCGCCCCGTCTCCGAGCCAGGATCGGTTCAGGCGCTGCTTCGAGAGCCCCGATCGGTCCACACTCCGTCACCAAGCCCCGATCCGTACACGCGTCGTCTCCGAGCCCCGATCGCTCCTCGCGCCGTCTCCTGAGCCCCGATCGTTCCACGCGCCGTATCCGAGCCCCGATCGATCCACGCACCGTCTCCTGAGCCCCGATCGGTCCACGCGTCGTTCCCCAAGCCCCGATCCATCGACGCGCCGTCTCCTGATGCCCAATCGGTCCACGCGCAGTCTCCTGAGCCCCGATAGGTACACGCGTAGTCTCCTAAGCCCCGATCGGTCCACGCGCCGCCTCCGGAGCCCCAATCGATCAACGTGAGTCTCCTAAGCCCCCATCGGTCCACGTGCCGTCTCCGAGCCCCGATCGCTCCTCGCGCCGTCTCCTGAGCCCCGATCGTTCCACGCGCCGTATCCGAGCCCCGATCGATCCACGCACCGTCTCCTAACCCCCGATCGGTCCACGCGTCGTCTCCTCAGCCCCGATCCGTCGACGCGTCGTCTCCTGAGCCACGATCAATTGACGCGTCTTCTCCTGAGCCCGATCGCTCCACGCGCCATCTCCTGAGCCCCGATCGGTCCACGCGCCGTCTCCGAGCTCCGATCGGTCCACGCGCCGTCTCCTAAGCCCCGATCGGTCCAAGCGCCTTCTGCTAAGCCCCGATCGGTCCACGCGCCGTCTCCGAGCGCCGATCGGTTTACGCACCGTCACCTGAGCCCCATCGTTCCACGCCCCGTCTCCGAGCCCCGATCGGTCCACGCGCCGTCTCCTAAGCCCCGATCGGTCCACACGCCTTCTCCTCATCCCCGATCGGTCCACGCGCCGTCTCGGAGCGCCGATTGGTTCACGCGCCGTCTCCTGAGCCCCGATCGCTCCACGCGCCGTCTCCTGAGCCCCGATCGTTCCACGCGCCTTCTCCTAAGCCACGATCGGTCCACGCGCCGTCTCCGAGCGCCGATCATTTCACGCGCCGTCTCCTGAGCCCCTATCGTTCCACGCGCCGTCTCCGAACCCCGATCGATCCACGCGCCGTCTCCTGAGCCCCGATCGGTCCACGCGTCGTTCCCCAAGCCCCGATCCATCGACGCGCCGTCTCCTGATGCCCAATCGGTCCACGCGCTGTCTCCTGAGCCCCGATAGGTACACGCGTAGTCTCCTAAGCCCCGATCGGTCCACGCGCCGCCTCCTGAGCCCCAGTCGATCAACGTGAGTCTCCTAAGCCCCGACCGGTCCACGCGCCGTCTCCTGAGCCCCGATCGGTCCACGCGTCGTCTCCTAAGCCCCGATCCGTCGACGCGTCGTCTCCTGAGCCACGATCAATTGACGCGTCTTCTCCTGAGCCCGATCGCTCCTCGCGCCGTCTTCTGAGCCCCGATCGGTCGACGCGTCGTCTTCTGAGCCCCGATCGATCCACGCGTCGTCTCCTGAGCCACGATCAATTGACGCGTCTTCTCCTGAGCCCGAACGCTCCTCGCGCCGTCTCCTGAGCCCCGATCAATCCACGCGCCGTCTCCTGAGCCCCGATCGGTCCACGCGTCGTTCCCCAAGCCCCGATCCATCGACGCGCCGTCTCCTGATGCCCAATCGGTCCACGCGCAGTCTCGTGAGCACCGATCGGTCCACGCGTCGACTCCTAAGCCCCGATCGGTCCACGCGCCGTCTCCGGAGCCCCAATCGATCAACGTGAGTCTCCTAAGCCCCGACCGATCCACGCGCCGTCTCCTGAGCCCCGATCGGTCCACGTATCGTCTCCTAAGCCCCGATCGGTCCACTCGTCGTCTCCTAAGTCCCGATCGGTCCACGCGCCGTCTCCGAGCCCCGATCGGTCCACGCGTTGTCTCCTAAACCCCGATCGGTCCACGCGCCGTCTCCTGTGCCCCGATCGGTCGACGCGTCCTCTCGTAAACCCCGATCGGTCCACGCGTCGTCTCCTAAGCCCCGATCGGTCCACGCGTCGTCTCCTAAGCCCCGATCCGTCGACGCGTCGTCTTCTAAGCCCCGATCGATCCACGCGTCTTCTCCTGAACCCCGATCGCTCCTCGCGCCGTCTCCTGAGCCCCGCTCGGTCCATGCGTCGTCTTCTTAGCCCCGATGCATCCACGCGCCGTCTCCGAGCCACGATCGGTCTAGGCGCCGCTTCCTGACCCCGATCGGTCCACGCGCTGTCTCCTAAGCCCCAATCGGTCCACGCGCCGTCTCCTAAGCCGCGATCGGTCCAAGCGGCGTCTCCGAGCCCCGATCGGTCCACGCACCGTCTCCTGATCCCCATCGGTCCACGCGGCGTTTTCTGAGCACCGTTCGGTCCACGCGTCGTCTTCAAAGCCCCGATGCCTCCACGCGCCGTCTCCGAGCCACGATCGGTCCGTGCGCCGCTTCCAGAGCCCCGATCTGTGCACGCGTCTTCTCCTGAACTCCGGTCGGTCCACGCGCCGTCTCATAAGCCCCGATCGGTCCACGCGCCGTCTCCGAGCGCCGATCGGTTCACGGGCCGTCTCTGAGCCGCGATCGATAAAGCCGCCGTCATCAAGCCCCGATCCGTACACGCGTCGTCTCCGAGCCCCGATGCCTCTACGCGCCGTCTCCGAGCTACGATCGGTTCAGGCGCCGCTTCCCGAGCCCCGATCAGTCCACGTGCCGTCTCCTAAGCCCCGATCGCTCCACGGACCGTTTCCTGATCCCCGATCGGTCCACGCGCCGCCTCCTGAGTCCTGATCGGTCAACGCGTCGTGTCCTAAGCCCTGATCGGTCCACGTGCCGTCTCCGAGCCCCGATGGGTCCACGCGCCACATCCTGAGCCCCGATCGGACGACGCGTCGTCTCCTGAGCCTTGATCGGTCCACGCGTCGTCTCCTGAACCCCGATTGCTCCACGGGCCGTTTCCTGAGCCCCGATCGGTCCACGCGTCGTCTTCTAAGCCCAGATGCCTCCTCGCGCCGTCTCCGAGCCAGGATGGGTCCAGGCGCCGCTTCCTGAGCCCCGATCGGTCCACGCGTTGTCTCCTAAGCCCCGTTCGGCCCACGCGCCGTCTCCTAAGCCCCGATCGGTCCACGCGCCGTCTCCTGAGCCCCGATCGGTCCACGCGTTGTTTCCTAAGCCCCGATCGGTCCACGCGTCGTCTCCTAAGCCCCGATCCGTCGACGCGTCGTCTCCTGAGCCCCCATCGATCCACGCGCCGTCTCCGAGCCCCGATCGGTCCAGGCGCCGTTTCCGAGCCCCGATTGGTCCATGCGTCGTCTTCGAAGCCCCGATGCCTCCACGCGCCGTCTCCGAGCCAGGATGGGTCCAGGCGCCGCTTCCTGAGCCCCGATCGGTCCACGCGTTGTCTCCTAAGCCCCGTTCGGCCCACGCGCCGTCTCCTAAGCCCCGATCGGTCCACGCGCCGCCTCCTGAGTCCTGATCGGTCAACGCGTCGTGTCCTAAGCCCTGATCGGTCCACGTGCCGTCTCCGAGCCCCGATGGGTCCACGCGCCACATCCTGAGCCCCGATCGGACGACGCGTCGTCTCCTGAGCCCCGATCGGTCCACGCGTCGTCTCCGAGCACCGTTCGGTCCACGCGCCGTTTCCTGAGCCCCGATCGGTCTATGCGTCGTCTTTTAAGCCCCGATACCTCCACGCGCCGTCTACGAGCCACGATCAGTCCAGGCGCCGCTTCCTGAGCCCCGATCGGTCCACGCGTCGTCTCCTAAGCCCCGATCGGTCCACGCGCCGTCTCCTAAGCCCCGATCGATCCACGCGCCGTCTCCGAGCCCCGATCGGTCCACGCATCGTCTCCTAAGCCCCGATCGGTTAACGCGCCGTCTCCCCGCCCCGCTCGGTCCACGCGCCGTCTCCTGAGCCCCGATACGTCCACGCGCAGACGCCGAGCCCCGATCAGTCCACGCGCGGCCTCCTGTGCCCCGGTCGGTTCACGCGCCGTCTCCCCGCCCCGATCGGTCCACGCGCCGTCTCCTGAGCCCTGATCCGTCCACGCACGGCGTCGAGCCGCGATCGGTCCACGCGCGGCCTCCTGAGCCCCAATCGGTCCACGCGTCGTCTCCTAAGCCCCGATCGGTCCGTGCGCCGTCTCCGAGCCCCGATCGGTCCACGCACCATCTCATGCTCCCCAATCGGTCCATGCGCCGCCTGCGGAGCCCTGATCGATCCACGCGAATCTCCTGAGCTCCGGTCGGTCCTCGTACCGTCTCCGAGCCCCGATCGGTCCGCGTGCCGCATTCTAAGCCACGGTCCATCCACGCGCCGTCTCCGAGCCCCGATCGGTCCACGCGTCGTCTCCTAAGCCCTGATCGGTCCTCGTGCCTTCTGCGAGCCCCGAAGGGTCCACGCGCAGCCTCCTGAGCCCCGATCGGTCCACGCGCCGTCCCCGAGCCCCGATCGGTCCACGCGCTGTCTCCTGAGCCCCGATAGGTACACGCGTCGTCTTCTAAGCCCCGATCGATCCACGCGTCGTCTCCTGAGCCCCGATCGCGCCACACGCCGTTTCCTGAGCCCCGATCGGTCCACGCGCCGTCTCCGAGCCCCGATCGGTCCACGCTTCGTCTCCTGATCCCGGATCGTTCCACGCGTCGTCTCCTGATCCCCGATCCGTAATCGCGTCGTCTCCGAGCCTCGATCGGTCCACACGCCGTGTCCGATCCCCGATCGGTTCACGCATCGTCACCTAAGCCCCGATCGGACCACGCGCCGTCTCCTGAGCCCCGATCGCTCCACGCTCCGTCTCCGTGCCCCGATCGGTCCACGCGCCGGCACCTGAGCCCGGATTGGTCCACGCGCCGTCGCCGAACCCCAATTGGTCCACGCGCAACCGCCTGAGCCCCAGTCGGTCCACGCGCTGTCTCCGAGCCCCGATCGGTCCACGCGCCGTCTCCGAGCGCCGATCGGTTCACGCGCCGTCTCCTGAGTCCCGATCGGTCCACGCGGCGCCTCCGGAGCCCCGATCGATCCACACGAGTCTCCTGAGCCCCGGTCGGTCCGCCCGCCGTCTCCTGAGCCTCGATCGGCCCACGCGCCGTCTCCTGAGCCCCGATCCGTCCACGCGCCGCCTCCTGAGCCCCGATCGTCCAACGCGCCGTCTCGGAGCACCGATCGGTCCACGCGCCGTCTCCTGAGCCCCGATCGGTCCACGCGTCGTCTCCAAAGCCCTGATCGGTCCACGTGCCGTCTCCGAGCCCCGATCGGTCCACGCGCCGTCTCCTGAACCCCGATACGTCCACACACAGTCGCCGAGCCCCGATTGGTCCACGCGCCGTAGCCGAGCCTCCATCGGTCCACGCGCGGCCTCCTGAGCCGCGGTCGGTCCACGCGCCGTCTCCGAGCCCCGGTCGGTTCACGCGCCGTCTCCGAGCCCCGATCGGTCTACGCGCGGTCTCCTGAGCCCCGATCTGTCCACGCGCCGTCTCCGAGCCCCGATCGGTCCACGCGCCGTCTCCGAGCCCTGATCGGTCCACGCGCCGTCTCCTGAGCCCCAATCGGTCCACTCGCTGTCTCCTGATCCCCGATAGGTACACGCGTCGTCTCCTACGCCCCGATCGGTCCACGCGCCGCCTTCGTGCCCCGATCGGTCCACGCACCGCCTCCTGATCCCCATCGGTCCACGCGCCGTCTCCTGAGCCACGATCGATCCACGCGCCGTCTCCGAGCCCCGATCGGTCCACGCGTCGTCTCCTGAGCCCCGATCGATCCACGGGTCTTCCCCTGAGCCCCGACCGCTCCACGCGCCGTCTCCTGAGCCCGGATCGGTCCACGCGTCGTCTCCGAGCCCCGATCGGTCCACGCGCCGTCTCCGAGCCCCGATCGGTCCACGCGTAGTCTCCTAAGCCCCGCTTGGTTAACGCGTCGTTTCCGAGCCCCGATCGGTCCACGCGTCGTCTCCTGAGCCCCAATTAGTCCATGCGCCGTCTCCTAAGCCCCGATCCGTCCACAGGCCGTGTCCGAGCTCCGATCGGTCCACGCGTCGTCTCCGAGCCCTGATCGGTCCACGCGCCATCGCCGAGCCCCGATCGGTCCACGCGCCATCGCCGAGCCCCGATCAGTCCACGCACCGTCTCCTGAGCCCCGATCTGTCCACACCCCTTGTCCTGAGCCCCGATCTGTCGACGCGTCGTCTCCAAAGCCCCGACCGGTGCACGCGCCGTCTCCTGAGCTCAAATTGTCCACACGCTGTCTCGTGAGCCCCGATAGGTACACGCGACGTCTCCTACGCCCCGATCGGTCCACGCGTCGTCTCCTAAGCCCCGCTCGGTTAACGCGTCGTTTCCGAGCCCCGATCGGTCCACGCGTCGTCTCCTGAGCCCCAATTAGTCCACGCGCCGTCTCCTAAGCCCTGATCCGTCCACGGGCCGTGTCCGAGCTCCGATCTGTTCATGCGCCGTCTCCAAACCTCGATCCGTACACGCGTCGTCTCCGAGCCCTGATCGGTCCACGCGCCATCGCCGAGCCCCGATCGGTCCACGCGCCGTCACCGAGCCATGATCGGTCCACGCGCGGCTCCTGAGCCCCATCGGTCCATACGCCGTCGCCGAGCCGGGATCGGTCCACGCGCGGGCTCCTGAGTCCCGGTTGGTTCACGCGCCATATCCGAGCCCCAATCGGTCCACGCGCCGGCTCCTGAGCCCCGATCGGTCCACGCGCCGTCTCCTGAGCCCCGATCGCTCCACGCACCGTTTTCTGAGCACCGTTTGGTCCACGCGTCGTCTTCAAATCCCCGATGCCTCCAGGCGCCGTCTCCGAGCCACGATCCGTCCGTGCGCCGCTTCCAGAGCCCTCTCGGTCCACGCGTCGTCTCCTGATCTCCGATCGGTCCACACGCCATCTCCTAAGCCCCGATCATTCCACGCGCCATCTCCGAGCCCCGATCGGTCCACGCGCCGTCTCATAAGCCCCGATCGGACCACGCGCCTTCTCCTCAGCCCCGATCGGTCCACGCGCCGTCTCCGAGCGCCGATTAGTTCACGCGCCGTCTCCTGAGCCCCGATCGCTCCACGCTCCGTCTCCCAGCCCCGATCGGTCCACGCGCCGTCTCTGAACACCGATCGGTCCACGCGCCCTTGCCGAGCCATGATCGGTCCACGCGCCGTCTCCTGAGCCCCGATGCGTCCACGCGCAGTCGCCGAGCCCCGACCGGTCCACGCGCGGCCTCCTGAGCCCCGGTCGGTTCACACGCCGTCTCCGAGCCGCGATCGGTCCACGCATCGTCTCCTAAGCCTCGATCGGTCCACGCGCCTTCTCCTAAGCCCCGATCGATCCACGCGCCGTCTCCGAGCGCCGATCGGTTCACGCGCCGTCTCCTGTGCTCCGATCGTTCCACGCGCCGTCTCCCCGCCCCGATCGGTCCACGCACCGTCTCCTGAGCCCCGATACGTCCACGCGCAGTCGCCGAGCCCCGATCGGTCCACGCGCGGCCTCCTGAGCCCCGATCGGTCCACGCGCCGTCGCCGAGCCTCGATCGCTCCACGCGCGTCCTCCTGAGCCCCGGTCGGTTCACACGCCGTCTCCGAGCGGCGATCGGTCCACGCATCGTCTCCTAAGCCCCGATCGGTTAACGTGCCGTCTCCGAGCCCCGATCGGTCCACGCGCCGTCTCCTGAGCCCCGATGCGTCCACGCGCAGTCGCCGAGCCCCGATCGGTCCACGCGGGGTCTCCTGAGCCCCGATCGGTCCACGCGGCGGCTCCTAAGCCTCGATCGGTCCACGCGCGGCCTGCTTAGCCCCGGTCGGTCCACGCATCGTCTCCGAGCACCGATCGGTCCACGCGCCGCGTCCTGAGCCCCGATCGGTCCACGCGCCGTCTCCTGAGCCCCGATCGTTCCACGCGTCGTCTTCTGAGCCCCGATCGATCCACGCGTCGTCTCCTGAGCCACGATCAATTGACGTGTCTTCTCCTGAGCCCGATCGCTCCTCGCGCCGTCTCCTGAGCCCCGATCGGTCCACGCGTCGTCTCCGAGCTCCGATCGGTCCACACGCCGTCTCCGAGCGCCGATAAGTTCAAGCGCCGTCTCCTGAGCCCCGATCGTTCCACGCGCAACCTCCTGAGCCCCAGTCGGTCCACGCGCCGTCTCCTAAGCCCCAATCTGTCCACGACCCGTCTCTGGGCCCCGATCGGTGCACGCGCCGTCTCCTGAGCCCCGATCGGTCCACGCGCCGTCTCCTGAACCCCGATACGTCCACACGCAGTCGCCGAGCCCCGATCGGTACACGCGCCGTCGCCGAGCCTCGATCGGTCCACGCGCGGCCTCCTGAGCCCCGGTCGGTCCACACGCCGTCTCCGAGCCCCGATGGGTCCACGCGTCGCCTCCTGAGCCCCGGTCGGTCCACGCGCCGTCTCCTGAGCCCCGATCGGTCCACGCGTCGTCTCCTAAGCCCCGATCGGTCCACGCGTCATCTCCTAAGCCCCGATCCGTCGACGCGTCGTCTCCTGAGCTACGATCAATTGACGCGTCTTCTCCTGAGCCCGATCGCTCCTCGCGCCGTCTCCTGAGCCACGATCGGTCCACGCGCCGTATCCTAAGCCCCGATCGGTCCATGGGCCGTCTCTGAGCGCCGATAAGTTCAAGCGCCGTCTCCTGAGCCCCGATCGTTCCACGCGGCGTCTCCGAGCCCCGATCGATCCACGCGCCGTCTCCTGAGCCCCGATCGGTCGACGCGTCGTCTTTTGAGACTCGATCGATCCACCCGACGTCTCCTGAGCCCCAACCGCTCCACACGCCGTTACCTGAGCCCCGATCGGTCCACGCATCGTCTCCGAGCACCGATCGGTCCACGCGCCGTTTTCTGAGCACCGTTCGGTCCACGCACCGTTTTCTGAGCACCGTTTGGTCCACGCGTCGTCTTCAAAGCCCCGATGCCTCCACGCGCCGTCTCCGAGCCACGATCCGTCCGTGCGCCGCTTCCAGAGCCCTCTCGGTCCACGCGTCGTCTCCTGATCTCCGATCGGTCCACACGCCATCTCCTAAGCCCCGATCATTCCACGCGCCATCTCCGAGCCCCGATCGGTCCACGCGCCGTCTCATAAGCCCCGATCGGACCACGCGCCTTCTCCTCAGCCCCGATCGGTCCACGAGCCGTCTCCGAGCGCCGATTAGTTCACGCGCCGTCTCCTGAGCCCCGATCGCTCCACGCTCCTGTTACATCCCCATAACGTAACCACCATCGCGCCTTAAATACGAGCATCCCTCCTTACGCCAACGCACGACGCAACCCTAACTCGGGGATGAACGCGGCGGGGAGAGATGCTCAGGCCCAAGAGTGGGGACAGACGATAAGGATAAATTTTCCTCCGAATTGGAAAAGTAAGGAGTAGGAGACGGTGGAGACTTTGGACCAATAAGAAATTTGTAAACTACCCTCTCCAACCCCTACGCAATAGACAAAGATAGTTGATAGACTAGTATATAAGGCCCGAATTTTAGCATAAAAAGCAGTTCTTCATCAACATTCAAACTTGTAAGCTTCTCTTAAGTCTCCAAAATTGTAAAATTCCTGGATAGAGCAAAAACCCTGTACTGCTCTACCAGTCTCAACTCAACCAACCAAGAAAAATAGAAAAGAGTAAGTTACTAACTGACTCCCACAAATTATTGAATTGCGAGGACCACCTCGAGTTCAAAATTCCTTCTCAACAACAAGTCGAATTGCGTGGACCACCCCGAGTTCGACGATCCTCCAATACTCCATATTGAACTGCGAGGCCCACCTCGAGTTCGATCATCCTCCTACACAACCCATTGAACTGCGAGGTCCACCCCGAGTTCGATAGATTCCCCAAAGAATAAATGAGTTGCGAGGACAACAGCGAGCTCATTCTTTCCATCATCCGTTGAGTTGCGAGGACCACCTCGAACTCAGAGGATACCTTCCTTACACATTAATCCAAATTCCTTCTAACTTCTGGGGACTCCATAGTCAAAAATTCATTCATCTGATCAAACTCCATTAGCCCGTTTCCCAAGACTCATTAGCTTTGCTAAGGTCAAAAATAGGGCAACTATTATGTTACTAGGACGTAACACTCCGTCTCCCAGCCCCGATCGGTCCACGCGCCGTGTCCTGAGCCCCGATCGGTCCACGCGCCGTCTTCAAAGCATCGATGCCTCCACGCGCAGTCTCCAAGCCCCGATCGCCCCTCGCGCCGTCTCCTGAGCCCCGCTCGATCCATGCGTCGTCTTCTTAGCCCCGATGCCTCCACGCGCTGTCTTCGAGCCACGATCGGTCCAGGCGCCGCTTCCTGAGCCCCGATCGGTCCACGCGCCGTCTCGTAAGCCCCAATCGGTCTACGCGCCGTCTCAGAGCGCCGATCATTTCACGCGCCGTCTCGTGAGCCCCGATCATTCCACGCGCCGTCTCCGAGCGCCGATCGGTTCACGCGCCGTCTCCTGAGCCCCGATCGTTCCACGCGCCGTCTCCGAGCTCCGATCCGTCCACGCGCCGTCTCCTGAGCCCGGATCGTTCCACGCGTCATCGCCGAATCCCCGATCCGTACACGCGTCGTCTCCGAGCCTCGATCGGTCCACGCGCCGACGCGGAGCCCCGATCGGTCCAGGCGTGGCCTCCTGAGCCTCGATCGGTCCACGCGCGGCCTCCTGAGCCCCGGTCGGTTCACGCGCCGTCTCCGAGCCCCGATCGATCCACGCGTCGTCTTCCAAGCCCAGATGCCTCCTCGCGCCGTCTCCGAGCCCCGATCGTTCCACGCGCCTTCTCCTAAGCCACGATCGGTCAGCGCCGTCTCCGAGCACCGATCGGTGCACGCGCCGTCGCACGTGCCGCGATCGGTCCACGCGCGGCCTCCTGAGCCCCGGTTGGTTCACGCGCCGTATCCGAGCCCCAATCGGTCCACGCACCGTCTCCTGAGCCCCGATCTGTCCACGCGCCGTCTCCGAGCCCCGATCGGTCCACGCGCCGTCTCTTCAGCCCGGATCAGTCCACGCGCCGTCGCCGAACCCCAATTGGTCCACGCGCAACCGTCTGAGCTCCGGTTGGTCCACGCGCTGTTTCCGAGCCCCGATCGGTCCACGCGTCGTATCCGAACCCCGATCGGTCCACGCGCCGTCGCCGAGCCATGATCGGTCCACGCGCGGCCTCCTGAGCCCCGGTTGCTTCACGCACCGTATCCGAGCCCCGATCGGTCCACGCGCCGTCGCCGAGCCTCGATCGGTCCACGCGCGGCCTTTTGAGCCCCGATCGGTTCACGCGCCGGCTCCGAGCCCGATCGGTCCACGCATCGTCTCCTAAGCCCCGATCGGTTAACGCGCGGTCTCCGAGCCCCGATCGGTCCACGCGCCGTCTCCGAGCGCCGATCGGTTCACGCGCCGTCTCCTGAGCCCCGATCGTTCCACGCGCCGTCTCCGAGCTCCGATCGGCCCACGCGCCGTCTCCTAAGCCACGATCGGTCGAAGCGCCTTCTCCTAAGCCCCGATCGGTCCAGGCGCCGTCTCCGAGCGCGGATCGGTTCACGCGCCGTCACCTGAGCCCCGATCGCTCCACGCACCGTTTTCTGAGCACCGTTTGGTCCACGCGTCGTCTTCAAAGCCCCGATGCCTCCACGCGCCGCCTCCGGAGCCCCGATCGATCCACGCGAATCTCCTGAGCTCCGGTCGGTCGACGCGCCGTCTCCTCAGCCCCGATCCGTCCACGCGTCGTCTCCTAAGCCCCGATTCGTCGACGCGTCGTCTCCTAAGCCCCGATCGGTTAACGCGCCGTCTCCGAGCCCCGATCGGTCCACGCGCCGTCTCCGAGCGCCGATCGGTTCACGCGCCGTCTCCTGAGCGCCGATCGTTCCACGCACCGTCTCCGAGCTCCGATCGATCCACGCGCCGTCTGCTGAGACCCGATCGGTCCACACGCTGTCTCGTGAGCCCCGATAGGTACACGCGTCGCGTCCTACGCCCCGATCGGTACACGCGTAGTCTCCTAAGCCCCGATCGGTCCACGCGTCGTCTCCGAGCTCTGATCGGTCCACACGCCGTTTCCTGAGCCCCGATTGGTCCATGCGTCGTCTTCTTAGCCCCGATGCCTCCACGCGTCGTCTCCGAGCCACGATCGGTCCAGGCGCCGCTTCCTGAGCCCCGATCGGTCCACGCGCCGTATCCTAAGCCCCGATCGGTCCCCGTGCCGTCTCTGAGCGCTGATAACTTCACGCGCCGTCTCCTGCGCCCCGATCGGTCCACGCGTCGTCTCCTAGGCCCCGCTCGGCTAACGCGTCGTTTCCGAGCCCCCATCGGTCCAGGCGCCGCTTCCTGAGCCCCGATCGGTCCACGCGCCGTATCCTAAGCCCCGATCGGTCCACGTGCCGTCTCTGAGCGCTGATAACTTCACGCGCCGTCTCCTAAGCCCCGATCGGTCCACCCGTCGTCTCTTAAGCCCCAATCGGTCCACGCGCCATCTCCGGGCGCCGATCATTTTACGCGCCGTCTCCTGAGCCCCGGTCGGTCCGCGCGCCGTCACCTGAGCCCCGATCGGTCAACGCGTAGTCTCCTAAGCCCCGATCGGTCCACGCGCCGTCGCCGAGCCCCGATCGGTCCACGCGCCGACGCCGAGCCTCGATCGGTCCACGCGCAGCCTCCTGAGCCCCGATCGGTTCACGCGCCGGCTCCGAGCCCGATCGGTCCACGCATCGTCTCCTAAGCCCCGATCGGTTAACGTGCCGTCTCCGAGCCCCGATCGGTCCACGCGTCGCCTCCTGAGCCCCTGTCGGTTCACGCGCCGTCTCCGAGCCCCGATCGATCCACGCGTCTTCTTGTAAACCCAGATGCCTCCTCGCATCGTATCCTAAGCCCCGATCGGTTAACGCGCCATCTCCGAGCTCCGATCGATCCACGCGCCGTCTGCTGAGACCCGATCGGTCCACACACTGTCTCGTGAGCCCCGATAGGTACACGCGTCGCGTCCTACGCCCCGATCGGTACACGCGTAGTCTCCTAAGCCCCGATCGGTCCACGTATCGTCTCCTAAGACCCGATCGGTCCACACGCCGTCTCCGAGCCCCGATGGGTCCACGCGTCGCCTCCTGAGCCCCGGTCGGTCCACGCGCCGTCTCCGAGCGCCGATAACTTCACGCGCCGTCTCCTGAGCCCCGACCGTTCCACGCGCCGTCTCCGAGCCCCGATCGTTCCACGCGCCGTCTCCTGAGCCCAAATCGGTCCACACGCTGTCTCGTGAGCCCCCATAGGTACACGCGTCGTCTCCTACGCCCCGATCGGTCCACGTGTAGTCTCCTAAGCCCCGCTCGGTTAACGCGTCGTTTCCGAGCCCCGATCGGTCCACGCGTCGTCTCCTGAGCCCCAATTAGTCCATGCGCCGTCTCCTAAGCCCCGATCCGTCCACGGGCCGTGTCCGAGCTCCGATCGGTCCACGCGTCGTCTCTGAGCCCTGATCGGCCCACGCGCCATCGCCGAGCCCCGATCGGTCCACGCGCCATCGCCGAGCCCCGATCGGTCCACACCCCTTCTCCTGAGCCCCGATCGGTCGACGCGTCGTCTCCTAAGCCCCGACCGGTGCACGCGCCGTCTCCTGAGCCCCGGTCGGTCCGCGCGCCGTCACCTGAGCCCCGATCGGTCGACGCGTCCTCTTCTGAGCCCCGATCGTTCCACGCGCCGTCTCCGAGCTCCGATCGGTCGACGCGTCGTCGCCTACACCCCAATCCGTCCACACGTCGTCTCCGAGCCCCGATGGGTCCACGAGTCGCCTCCTGAGCCCCGGTCGGTCCACGCGCCGTCTCCTGAGCCCCGATCGGTCCACCCGTCGTCTTCTAAGCCCCGATCGGTCCACGCGTTGTCTCCTAAGCCCCGATCAGTCCACGCGTAGTCTCCTAAGCCCCGCTCGGTTAACGCGTC